>CM066164.1:645000-1845000 GCA_033629205.1 Lithocarpus polystachyus | reverse complement strand
TTCAAACCCGTACATCTCCTTCTCTTTGTTAATCTCATCTAATTTTTCGTTAAGGTCTTTTATCTTATGAGCAATATCACGATGCTGAAAAAGATTAGGAACTGAGAAATTGAAGTTGGGGGTGATGGGCCATACCTTCCTCTTCTTAGCAGTACTAGTTTCAGCTTTTTCTTCTTCTTCAAATTCTTTTTGTTGTTTCTCAATCTCTGCTTTGATCATGGCAGCTTTCCACTCATCCAACACGTCGTCAATCTCATAGGATACGCCTTCGAGCTTATCTAACCAGAGCTTGACAGCTTCCTCCTTCAGCTGCCTCTTCTCAGCATCATTGAGCACTGCCTGAATGGTACGGAATTTGGTTTCAAGCTTTTGGATTTCTTCCTTAACAGTTACAGTCAACTTGAACTCTGAAGAAATGAAAGAACCAAGCCGCTCCACGATAGCAGAAAGTAGAGCACCAGCCATACTTTGGAAATGGAAATTCGCTGGATAACACGAGATTGAAAGAGTAGATGGTAACTCAGAATGGTTGATGGTTCAGGAGAAACGAAACGAAATATCTTTCCTCTCTGTTTACCAAAAAAAAAAAAAAAAGAAATAGTCTACCTGCTCGTAGTATAATAATGAAGTTAAGGGCCCACATACTGACAAGTCTAATAGCAGAGCCACACACTGATAAATTTAACTTTTAATCTCATTTTTTTTTTTTTTTTTGATAAGAACTTTTAATCTCATATTAACCTTTTATTTTCACCATTAGCAAATAAACTACTGGAAAATAAGCACAGAAACATTGGGAGATCGTTTTACTTTTCATTTTTTGGGATGTTACGAATTTCCTTAAATCCTTCCATTGCTAATATGGGATAGAAGCCAAATAAAGTGGCTTAAAATGCAATTAGTATAAGTGTTTGTTTGGACAGAGCTTATAAGGTCAGCTTCTTTCTTCTTTCTTTTTTTCTTCTTTTTAAAAAAAAAAATATATATATTATAATACATTTTCAGCAAAAAAACTAAATAGGTTGATTAGGTTCTTCCCAAATAAACACTAAGGCTTTGCCTCTAACTTGATAAAGATTAGAGACGTTAGCCCATATCCACGTATATAGGAAAATGCATATGGATGTAAATTGTAAATTGAAGATTTGATCAATAAAATCTTGATGAATAACTTGTAACTTATATACTGGTAGTATAAGATCGGTTAGGTGTTCCAAACACCTCTTGCGCAAACCATAGTTAACATAACATAAAGAAATTGTTAAATCTCACATGAATTTTTAGATATATTATATATATATATATATATTTATATATTTATATATATCAAGAGATTGAAACAGTATAAGGTAACTTGATGAAAGGAGAAACTAACTTGTGCCCTTTTACATTCCTATGACCTTTTGTAATATGAACTAGTCGCTGACCTACATGATGCGTGAGAATAAATAATTATTTTATAATTATAATATAATGTATAATTTTTCTCTAAAATTTGTTAAAGATAATTTGTTCACCCTAAAAATTAATCAATTTTTATTCAGTCCAATTAGGTTTACACTAGTCCCATTCAATCCAATTAGGTTTATTTTGGTCTCATTTGGTCAATTGTGGTCCTCTTCAGTCAATTTTGGAATAATTGGACCTTAAATTGAATTTTTTTTTTTTTTTTTTTGTAGGCTGTCTTTTCAAGTTTAGCTCAAAAATACATTTTTAAAAAATTTTGGGTTAAAAAATATGAAATTTTCTTATATTTGGGCAAAAATTTTTAGTTTTGAGTTAAAAAATACAAATAAAATAGACATTAAAAATTAGAAATATGAGCCCTAAAAATGGAATAAAAATTAAATATTCAAAAGTTCTATCCGGTCCACTTCCATCCTATTCGGTCCATTATGTCCTCTTTAGTCCACTTTTGTTCGATTTGGTCTACATTGGTCTTATTCGGTCCATTCTGTCCACTTCGGTCCTATTCTTTTGATATTGGTCCTATTCAGTTCAATTCGGTCCTATTTGGTCATATATGTTCCTATTTGGTCCATTATGTCCAATTTGGCCCTAATCTATCCATTCGTTCTTATTCAGTCCCCTTCAATCCTTTTTAGTCCACATTAGTCTGCTATGTTTTATTCTATCCACTTCGGTCTTATACGGTCCACTTCTGTCCTATACTGTCCGCTTCAATTCTATTCGGTCCAATTTGGTTCACCTTGTTCCCATTTGATCCTATTTTGTCCATTCGGTGCACTTCATTTCATTTGGTCCAATTTGATCCATTTGTCTCAGCTATGCTCCATTCGGACCACTTTGATCCATTTTGGTCTACTTCGGTCCATTTTTGCGCACATACATATAGGGGGAAAAACATGTTTGAGTAGAGAACACCTATTTTAAATCTAAATTTATTAAAAAAATATATGTAAATTCCAAACTCGTAATATCTAAAATTTTAAGCATGACATTTGTTGTTGCTATTGTAAGGACACAAGTTTGGCTCTCTAGCCCAATAGTGGATGGACCAGCCCTAAAAGGCCCAAAAACAATGAATTTGTAGAGAGTAGGTAAAGAAAACTAGGCTAGCTCAAGTTAGACAATCAATAAGATGAGTTTAGATCACAAAAAGAATGAAATAAAAGAGTTTAACTTCAGGAAGTTGTCCTCAGCATAAGTCTGAGGAGGTCGGTTTTGATATATATTGTTATAGATTTGGATACAAGTTTCGTTCCAATGTTTACAGTGTTTCTCTCTCTATTGTTTCGATCGCCCTCTTTGTTAGATCTCTCCTTCCTTTTATACTACTTCTTCTCCTTTTCTTAGCCTTCCACGTGCAGATTGGATGATGTTTTGTTGATACTTGTCCCATCCCACCTTTTCCAGAAGTCTTTGTGTAGTAGTTGGAAGGCTGGAAATCACTGTTCAGATATCACCTCCACATAAATGCGGCCAGAAAGTTAGCTGCAGAGCATTCAATGCGGGGATGACAACCTTCTTCCTTGATATTTTTGGGATCTTTTTTTGGTACATGCTTCTGCAATACTCATTCAGTTCGATAGAATCCTCTTGGGTGTTTTCCTAAACGGTAGACCCCTAAGATTCACCCCGGCTTTGGTTATCCGAAGTGACATTTATCCTCGGCACAACTTCTCGTGTCACTAAGTTCATACTTAACCCCTTCACCTTTCACCACATACTTTCTAGGCTAAGCTGGATCGTCTTCGAACTAGCCTTAGTCCTCGGCTTGGGCTTTAGGCCCAACGTGTATAGGGGTAAAGCACTTTTGGCCCATTGCCCCTATAGCTATAATTTTGTTGACCCACCACTTTGGTCTAATTATATTTAAGTGAAAGTCTTTCTAAACATGAAGGCTATGTATATACAAATCTAATTTTTAGAACAATAAGTCATTTGTTTTAAAGTCATTATTTCTAAATGAATTGCATGTGGTTTATTATACCTTCAAGCAATATATATATATGTGTGTGTGTGTGTGTGTGTGTGTGTGTGTTCGCGTGTGTGTGTATAATTTTTATTTAAATAAATTATTCAAAATGTTCACTTTCTCAAAAGAGCTTATTATGATAATCAAAATTTTAATTTCTAATTATATGTTAAGTTTTGGTTATCATACTTAATATGTATAATTTATTCTCTAACTTTTATTGTAGATAGTTAGTTCTCCCTAAAAATTAAACAATTTCAAAAAGTAATTTCCATCATTCTATTTTTACAAATATATAATTTTATCATTTTTGATGTTTTTGATTGATATTATTATTTTTGAAATGATGCATATTCTTCTAACTATTTTTATTATGCATTATATTTTCCTAGTTCCTTTTGGTACAATTAAAATTTTTAAGTTTCAAAGCTATTATTCAAGTTTCTCATTCTTTTAAAGAGATTATTATGATAACCAAAACTTATCATATAATTACAATTGATATTATTTAAATAATTGATAGTACTATCAACCCATACTTGCATTTCCCATTCTTAAGTAGGTGGACCAAAGTAGACGGAATGAACCGAAATATACCGAACTGAACCAAATGAACCAAATTAGAATGAATTGAGCTAAGTAGACTGAATGAACCTAATTGAATTGAAATGGACAGAAGTAGACCAAATTAGACCAAGGTAGAGCAAATTGGACTGAGGTAAACTAAAGTAGACCGAATTGGATCGAATAGATGAGTGGACTGAAATAGATTGAATGCCGATCTGTAACTAGCATAACTAGGATTGTGTTATGATATAAACTTAAATTCTTACTTTCAAAATAATCAAGTGTTAACTCAAACAAATAGATTCTAAACTAAGTAAAAGAAAAAAGGAGACCCTATTAATCTTCGAGAGAAGAAATCAGAGGCAGAAGCAAGAGCATTTTATAATGCTAGTTAGACTCTGCAAATTTTATTGTTCTTTGCTCAGGTCTTGTCCTTGCAACTTACTTCAATATTTACTTTTTCCACTGTTATGTTTCAGTGGAAGAGTTAGCTTGGGATGAAGAAGAAGAAGATGGGACACATGGCGTTTTTTTAATAAAATATATGGTTTGGTTTTGTTTATCTGTTTTGTGTTTTTAATTGGTTCGAGTGAATATTGTTTGATAGTGTTCAGGTCGAACTCTTACGAGATTCAATAAGATTTCAGGAACCCAAAACACAATATAGAAACTAGAAAGTGTAAACAAACAATGCAAAACTGTTACTAATAACGAAGACTTTGTTATGCTATTGGGTGATTCGATTGTTGAGTTGCATTCCAACCTTCTGAATCTTTTATATTTGTGTCTATTCCCACCAAGTTTTTTGGGTTCCCCCCCCCCCCCCCCCCCCCCCTTATGTATCCCAAGTGGATAATATTTTATACTAAAAAAAAAAAGATCCTTCTTTGTATTACCCTCCGGCTGCTACTTGGAGGAACTAACTAGCCAACCATATTGGACTATAAAATATTGGCAAAATTAATATATTATTTCCTTTAAAAAAATTTTAATATATTATTTCGGAATGAGTTAGGATTGTCACTAAGGAGGAAGGGATGTCAAAACAATAATGCATCTTTTCATAAAATACTGCAACCTTGAAATGTCTCTCTCACATACATATATGAAAATATTCACAAATGAATTAGAAAATTTATTGTTTTAATTAAAAAATTTTTAAACTAGAGAAAATTTATGTAATTTGCAGCAACAAGCTTCTCATTATTCACCGAGGAAGAAAATCATTTAGCGAAAAGGGTCAAATATATGTGGTCAATAATGTCTTTTTTTTTTTTTTTTTGGCTGGAAAAAATATCATCAAAAATTGAAGATAAATGCATTTAGAGGAATAATAATACTAATTTTTTTAAAGATAAAATAATACTAAATTACTAACACCTCTCATTTTCAACTCTTCTTATGGTTGATGGAAACATCATCCTACATTGATAAGATAGTACCATTGTCATCATTGTGAGCAACACTCTAGAAATTATTAGCTCTGGATCTAAAATTTTCATTAATGGTCTCAAGAATTAAAAAAGGAAAAAAAAAAAAAATCCCTCAAGGCGTTTTCCATATCAATGGTACATACTAATATATACGGAATTATATCATCATATTGATTTAAAAAAAAAAAATGTCAAAGAGACTGCATAAAGAGAACTTGGCCCCTTTCCCCCATCATCGAAGGCCATAATTGAGCTTAAATATTTACTGAGTGGTTGGACAAAACTTTTGATTATGCCCTGTGGAGAGGTATATTAAACAACGTCCTCAGGCTTATCCAAATTGGACCAAGCATGTAACTTAACGAATCAACAAATCAATATTAAATGTTTGCTGGAATGTGAATACTATCAGCCATCATAATGAACGGTTTGCAGAAAATATTCAAGAAAAAAAAAAAAAAAACGGTATGCAGAAACTAGATTTTTTTTTTTTTTTTTTAAATCACGAATAGAAAATCTTCATTAAGAAGTTGGTCCATATGCAGAGTCTTTTGCCTTGTTTTATTTATTATTTATATTTTCTTGGCAATACATCATAAAAAGTCTTGGTGTGCGCAACTAGTGGGCAGGCAAACAAGTAGAAAGATTATTTCAACGAGTGAGCAGTCCGGATTTCGTTCTTCAATTATATATGATGAAGAATATTTAAGAAGTAGAAAGATCTCAATCGTGCAATACCCCTTGCATTTCCTTATGGATATCTCAATTTTCTTCCTTCTTTTATGTCTGCTACAAACTCTTCCTCTATCTTCATCTAATACATTAGACACTCTTAAAGGCACATCTCTATCAGTTGAGAAGCCAAGTGACAAATTGGTTTCAGAAAATGGTGAATTCTCTGCGGGGTTTTTCCCTGTTGGAGATAATGCATTTTGCTTTGCCATATGGTTAAACAAGTCTTCAACTGCCACAGTTGTTTGGATGGCAAACCGAGATGAACCTGTTAATGGAAGAGGTTCAGTGCTTTCTATTTTGGCAGACGGCCAGCTTATACTAACCAATTCACTTGGTATCACCATTTGGACAACTAAAGCAGCAGACTTGACCTCATTAGAGGTCACCAATTTGCAACTACAGCTCCAAAACACAGGCAATCTCGTTCTTCATAATTCCAAAGGTGTTGTCACCTGGCAAAGCTTTGATTCACCATCAGATTCGCTTCTACCTCTACAAGCACTCACCATGATGTCGAGCCTTATCTCAAGAAAAAGCCAAGATGACTATTCTTCTGGCAACTATAAGCTCTTTTTTGACAATGATAATGTGCTCCGCCTGCTTTTCCAAGGTCCAACAATGTCCAGTCTCTACTGGCCGGATCCATGGCTTAAAGACCCTGGACAAGCTGGAAGGTCTATGTACAATACTAGTAGACGTGCACTACTACACGACTCAGGTTATTTTGAGTCATCTGATCATTTTCAATTCAATGCAACAGATTTTGGTGTGGTAACTCATAGACGATTAACACTTGACCCTGATGGCAACCTTCGACTATACAGCCTACAAAAGTTGAATGGGAGTTGGGATGTAACATGGCAAGCCTTCTCTGACCCATGCAGGATTCATGGCATATGTGGACCTAACAGTCTTTGCAGTTATGATCATGTTTCTGGCAGGAGATGCTCCTGCTTGCAGGGCTTCAAGATTAAAGATCAAACTGATTGGTCTAATGGGTGTGAACCAGAATTTAGCATCCCTTGCAACCATACAAATGAGTCTAGCTTTGTCCAACTTGCTCATGCTGAATTCTATGGCTCAGATATCTTCTTCCATCAGAATGTTACCTTTCAATTTTGTCAAGAACAGTGCCTGAATAGGTGTGATTGCAATGGCTTCCAATATAATTACAATGAGGGTAGTGGTTACTATAATTGTTACCCCAAGTATCTACTAATGAGTGGACACCAATCACCAAATTTTGTTGGAGATTTTTATTTAAGACTACCAAAAGCTGGTCTTTTTTATAGCAAGACTCATGGTGAAGAATTCAAGTTACAATGTTCTGCCAAACCGTCCAAGCAAATCATAAGAACGTATGAAAATAAGACGGTAAGGCTTTTGCTTTGGTTTGCCACTGCAGTGGGAGGTTTGGAGGTGACTTGTGTTTTTCTGGTCTGGTTATTCTTGTTAAGAACTAGTAAACATCCTAACCCAGATCCTACTTCACAAGGATATCTCCTCACAACTAAATTTAAGCGATTCACCTTTGATGAGCTAAGAAAGGCAACGCGGGGATTCAAAGAAGTGATTGGGCGAGGAGCAGGAGGGACAGTAAATAAAGGTGTACTGCCTGATCAGCGGGTTGCAGCAATCAAGCGACTTGATGAAGCTAAACAAGGAGAAGCAGAATTTCTAGCTGAAGTAAGCACCATTGGGATGTTAAACCACATGTACTTGATAGAGATGTGGGGATATTGTGCAGAGGGAAAGCATAAGCTTCTGGTGTACGAGTACATGGAACATGGATCTTTAGCTGAAAATATTAGTTCTAATGCACTTGATTGGAAGAAGAGGTTTGAAATAGCAGTGGGCACTGCAAAAGGCCTAGCTTATCTACATGAAGAGTGCTTAGAGTGGGTTTTACATTGTGATGTAAAGCCTCAGAATATATTGCTAGATTCCAACTTTCAACCAAAAGTCGCAGATTTTGGCTTGTCTAAACTAATAAGCAGAAGTATGAGTGATCATTCAGGCTTCTCAAGGATGAGGGGAACTAGAGGTTACATAGCTCCTGAGTGGGTTTACAATCTTCCCATTACTTCTAAAGTGGATGTTTACAGCTATGGAATTGTGCTGTTGGAAATGGTGACTGGAAAGAGCCCAGGTGGCATGCATACTTCTGACAGTGGAGAGACAAGAGAGCATAAGAGGTTGGTCACTTTGGTAAAAGAGTATATTAACATTGAAACTGCAACAAGGAAGTCATGGATTGAAGAAATTATAGATCCCATGATGTCTGGCAAATATGACAAGGTTAAGATGGAACTTTTGGTCAAAGTGGCCTTGCAATGTGTGGCAGAAGACAGGGATGAGAGACCCAGCATGAACCAGGTAGTAGAGATGCTTAATAGGCCATGAGGATTAATATTTGTTGAAATAATTTAGAAGTTTTGTTTAATTTGAGTTGTAAAATGATTTAATTATGCATTCCTATTTCTTTTTTGTGGAAGAATAGAAATTTCTAAACTGTAATAAAGGAATTTATGGATTCATATTCTCTCCACTGTATATAGGTTTTTCTTTGAATTTTTTTTTTCTACATGTAAAATTTGATAAGAAGTAATGCTGTGGTCATAAATTATTTTACGATATTTTTATAAGATGTTGATGTTGCAAATCTCTTATTGATTTTCATTAAGGCCCACAATTAATATAACTTTTTCATTTATCAATAATCACTCACCACATTAGCAGTTTGTAAAATTTTTTATAAAATAGTTTGTATCTCAGCATTATTCTTTGATAAGTACATGAAAGAGAAAGCAGAAAATGGTGGACACTTTTGGCCTATTGGTTAATTTAACATGCTTTACAAGGTTGTTACTAAGCTGTTGGCCAGAAATATGAAGCCTTTCCCATATGAACTTACTAATCCACTTCAGGCGAGCTTCATCTTCGGCAGGAGAGCAATAGATAACGTTGAATATTCCAAAAGGCTGTTATGAAATTCAAGGGAAGCAAGCCCAAATGTCGATCAAGATTGGTTTTGTGAAATTTTATGACATGCTATAATGAAGTTTCATTCCTTGGAGTCTAGAAGTTGGTTTTGAGAAAACCTTCCTCTTACTAGTGATAGGAATATAAAGGAGTACACGTCCTAAGCTCTTGTGTTTCTTCCTTGTAAAGCCTTGGACCAGAGGGAGCTGGTGGTGTGATTAGGGTTATGACAGTAAGGGATAAAAGGCTTTTCGAGGAATGTTAAGATAGCTTTGGGAGAACCATGACCTGAGTGGGTCAAAGTGAGTTTTAATATAGTTACTCAATTGATGAAAATTTCCCATAGAAAAAGGGTTTTACATTTGCATTCGTCACCTATTATTTTAAGAAAAAACCAAGTATAAAAAAAAAAAATATATATATATATATATATATATATATATGAATATATAAAGTACATATTTATCTATCTATATACATCTAAAAGTTGAAGTTTAGTATATTTATTTTTGCTATGCTATTGTTGAGCAAAATCAATAGTTACATCATCCAACCATTTTCAACATATTCTTTTTTTTTTTTAACTCTTTTTTTTTTTTTCATATTAATTTCCCAACTTATTGTTATACTTTCTCCAACTTTTTCTCTCCCTTTTACCTTTTCATCTTCCTATTACTATCTACCTTAATATTACTTTTCCTTTATCCCTTTATTTTCATTTATTTTTGGCTTTATCTTATTCCCCTTCTCTTACTATAAATTTACAATTATCTCTCTAATTCTATATATATTTTTCCTACAAACAAAATATTATGTCTCTCTCTTTCAAAATTTTGTTTTTCATTTTTTGGTGGATTTTTTTTTTAAATTTTCTTGCATCTCTAGATTCTCTACTTTAGGTTAATGAAATTACTCTAATTTGGGTTGATTTGATTAAGTTGTGTTTTTAAGTTGTTCTCTTTTTTCTTCTCTTTGATTTTGTAAATCAATGTTATCATATTGCATTATAAATATAGTATATAAAAATATAATGTTATTTCATTACATTACATAACCTGATTTGAATAATTTAGAGTTTATTACTATATATATATATATATATATATATATATATTTACCTTTTTCTTCTCATATTATTTTCTATAGATTTCTTATTATTCTCTCTTGACAAAGTAATTATTCTCTCTCTCTCTCTCTCTCTCTCTCTCTCTCATTTTTATTTTTTCTTGCAATTCTACGTTATATTGATGAATCATTGTGATTTATAAACTCTAATTTGGGTTCATACATTTTGGTGTTGTATTTTTTAGTTATGTTTTGGTGTTGTATTTTCTAGTTCCCCATTACAAGTAGTATCTCTCTCTCTCTCTCTCTCTCTCTCTCTCTCTCTCTCTCTCTCTCTCTCTCTCTCTCTCTCTCAGGTTCAGTTTATTTATTTATTTTTGAGTTAATACTTGATTATTTTGGAAGTAAGAATTTGAGTTTATATCTAAATACAATCTTGGTTATGCTAATTACAGATCGGCATTCGGTTCATTTCGGTCTATTTGGGTTCACTTCTTCCACTTCGGTCCATTTTAGTTTACTTCTTCCACTTCGGTCCATTTCGGTCTACTTCGATCCACTCTAGTTCAATTAGGTCAATTCGGTCTACTTTGGTCAATTAGTCCAGTTCGGTCTAGTTTGAATAATACTAAAGCTACATTGTTGATTTGAATAAAATACATCTTTATTTGAAAAAAAACTAAAGCCTTTTTGGGTGATTCCAATGTGGTTGGGTTTGTCATTCTACAATTTGTTGATTCGAGTGGTTTTTCAATCAAATCAATACACGATTGGCTTGAATTAGTCTATACATAACTGGAATGACCATGGGAATTTTGATGGCGCGGCAGTGCTTGATATGGCAAAACATCGGAGAGATGGAAGAAAATTTTTCCAGAGCCCAGACTATTATACAATGAAAAGACTAAATGTTTCCGTTGAATTGTGTATCAAATTATAGACAAGAATGCCTTTGATAGACGCATAGAAGTATTAAGTATAATATAGATGATGTTGCAGAAGTCTGAAGATAGCACACACGTTGCCCTCTTGATGGAACAAAAACTAAACTATTATCTTTTGGTCGTAAACCTCGAATCCACGAGGGGTTTATTCGAATTCACAAGGAGATAAACTAGAATCCACCAGAGAAAGAATTTGACAAAAGTCTGTGTTTATTGATAGTAGTTTAATTTGCATTTGACGGCTACAAAACATATAAATATTAAGAAAAACGTCTAAAATCTTAATTCGGACTAATTACGTGATTAGGTAACAAAATACTGAAATTTACCAAAAATGGCAAAATTGAATTGAATGAATAATCATAAATTACTAATTAATCTTAAGGGTCGTTCCAAAACAAGCGAGATTTTATTCTGACTTTTGAGCAAAAAGTTATTAAGGAAATAAAAATTATTATGAACAGCAAAATTGCAGTTTTCGGGGCTTAAATGAAGGAATTTGCTATTTTTAGGGGATACCTCATGGCTAAGCTATGATTATTGCTCAGAAGGCCGTTTCGCTTTAGCCTGCTAAATTTCATATGATTCCAATTTTGACGCTCATGATTTCTACTAGTGTTTTCTTGCCTTACGCGATAATTTCAAGTGCACATGAGAGTCATGGATTGATGAAATTATAGATCCCATGATAGCCAGCGAATATGATCAAGCTAAGTTGGAACTTCTGGTCAAAGTGACTTTGCAATGTGCGGCAAAAGACAAGGATGACAGACCCAACATGAACCAAGTAGTAGAGATGCTTCTTAGAATGAGGATTAATGCTTTTGAAAAAATTATTTAGAAATTTTTTGTAATTTAAATTATGAAAACTTTTTCAAATTGTTCTCTTTTCTTTTCGTTGCATGTTAAAATATAAGTCCAGTAGGCTCATGCCCATTCAAGTCATGTAATACAGTATACTTCATTTTACCTTCTACTTCACATTTATTTGTACTTCTATTGATGTGAAACAAACCATCATGATTTCATACCCAATGACTTTTAAAAATTTAATGAACGATGCTACATCTCATTTAACACCTTTTTTATAATCATTAATCAGCAAATATATGATAATAGTAAGAAGAGAGGTGCTACATCCACAACATTTTTCACAACATTTTCACAACAAATCATAGGTGGTTAGTTGTTATTGGTTTAAATTTGAACCTAACACTAAGATTACTTTTTTGCCCCAACAATAACAACCAGTAACAACTTACCACTTAGAATTTGTTGTGAAAATGTTGTGAAAAATGTTGTGGACATATCATTTCTCATAGTAAGAAATGTTACAAATGAGATTACGAAAAGAAATGATAAAATTAATTAGCTACTATCATTATGAAGTAGTAGTCTATGATTTAACGCATTTAAAGAAATTGAATATATAGATTTTATTTAAGGTATATGTAAAAATTCACATTAAAAAAAAAGCATATGTAAAGGTTTAAAAAAAATGTATATTCTATTAATAAGAAAAAAGGAATTTGCAAGGTTTTTATTGACTTAAAAGAAAATGAAAAATCAATTATTAATAACTAAAACAACAACAACAACAACAACAATAATATGTAGGAGTGATTACATTCCCCTTCCTTGAGGTTTGGAAAAATGACAATCCACCCTAAATTTGAAGGGAAAAAATATTTACTCCCTTTACATTTGTTTGGCCAAATTTTATTAAATTAATATTAAAATATTGTATACTAACCTGCCTATGTTTAAGGGTAGGTTTCTAAAATTATCCTTAATTTCAAAATTAAAATCTCATATTTTAAAATTTTAAATTACAGTTTATTTCAAAATATTAAGTAATGACTTTTGCTTTTTTTCCCTTTTGTTTTCTCAATGAGTTATGGAGAAATTTGTCGTTTCAAATGTTTTGGTACTTTATATATTTTGTATTTTTATTCTAAATTTATGAGTAATGTTTTCACTAACCATGGCTAAACATTTATCAAGAGATTCTTAAAAAAATTTAAATAATTTTGTGATTAATATAAACAGAAGAAGAGAGTGTTAATTTCTTCAAAATTTAAGGAAGAGAAATGTTTTTTTTCCTTTAAGTTTGGGGTGGAGGGTTATTTCTCTAAACCTCAAGAGAGAGGAGTGTTATTACCCCAAATATATTTAATGAGATTACACAAAAAAAAATTACCTTGTGCAACACTCGGGCGGTTTGCGATAATGTTAAAACTTAAAACTACATATGAGGACTTTCTAATGGACAAAGTACAACTAAACCACCTATCAGAATTTTATCACCTGTTCTAGATGGGTGGGAGGATGGCACGGTTGACAAACTCATCAATGAAGACTCAAGGACTTGGGATGAAGTTGTTATTAACGGTCTTCTTGTTCCTGAGGAAGCTGATCTCATAAAATCAATTCCGCTCTCAAGGTTTCCTACTGAAGATAGACTGTTTTGGCCGTGGACTCAAAACAGGGAAATATAATTGCAAATCTGGTTACAGATTTTTGAAATGTGAGGCTGAAGTTTCAGGGGCGGTAGAAGCATAGGTGGAGGACAGAAAATTCTAGCGCAGTATATGGGATTTGAGAGTTCCAAATAAGATAAAAAATTTTGTGTGGAGAGCTTGCCGTGAATCAAACCCCACGAAAGCAAACCTGAAACGGCGTCACATTACGGAAAATGGTCGGTGCGAACGATGTCCGATGGAGGAGGAAACAACTTTACACGCACTGTGGTCTTGCAGCAAGATCAGGTCGGCTTGGACATCTTCAAAGTGGAATGGTTGCCAGAATTTAAGCCCCTTAGAGTTCAAGGAGCTCTTATCGTGGATACTCAACAACCATGGCAACCCGGAATTCTTTGTGATGATGACGTGGGGCTTGTGGCATCAACGAAACCAGGTTCGGCTTAACAAACCTTGCTGCCCATCGGACCTGATCGAAGTCCAGGCGAAGGAAAAACTTGATGAATATAGCACCGCTTTTCCAGCCAAACCAGCAACCATGCCACGACAGAGAACGAAGTGGAAGCCACCTGATGCAAGATGTTTCAAAATTAATTTCGACGGTGCGATTTTCAGGCAGGAAAACAAGAGCGGGATTGGGGTGGTTGTTCGTGATCACACAGGAGCTGTTATTGCCTCTCTAGCTCAAATCACTGCGCCAGCACTTCAGCCCATCAAGATTGAAGCAATTGCAGCTGCACAGGCTCTGGAGTTTGGAGAGAAAATAGGCATTACAGAGGCAGTACTTGAAGGTGATTCAGAACTGATAATAAACTCGCTTAAGGGAGGAGGTCAGTCAATTGCTTCAGTGGAGCCTCTACTTCAAGATGCCATGGTTTTTTCAAATTGTTATTCAAAATTGCTATACTCTCATTGTAGAAGAGAAGGCAATAGGTTAGCACATAGTCTAGTAAGATATTCTATTAATGTCTTTAGCTATGTAGTCTGGATGGAGGGAGTCCCCGATCCATAATTTACAGTTGTTCAACAAGATGCAGACAATTTGGCAAACTAATTTTAATAAAGTATCCAGTTGTTTCTCAAAAAAAAAATATATATTAACGTCAATTATGGCTTTTTCAAGTGGGGGCATTAATAAAGAGCACGTTCATTAGGCTTAATTTTTAAAATCGAACTTGGATATTTTCTTTGATTTGTATTAAAGACGATAAATTTTATGACAATTAAATAGAAGGTCGTACATCATCCTATAACTACTTATAACTACTTGATAATGAAAGGAGGAGATTCATTCAAACAACACTGCATTCATCCTAAACTGTGCCCCCACAAGCCAGAGCATGTTTTATATTCACCATTTCGAAACAATGACTCCTTTCCATCTAGAAGCAAATGACCCTCATGAAAACAGTTCGCAGCAGATGAAAGACAAAGCCGAACAGATATTCCATGAGTAAGTAATGCTGCACACCCAATACTTTTTATTACAGCTGAGTTAACAAATTTTTACAGGTTTCATCAAGATTTACCGTGATATCACTTTTTTACCTATTAATAAAAATTTGTCCCCATGAAAGTTGTGAAAATTTTCGTGTTTTTATACCTATTGTTCCAAAATTCACCCACCCTCTCTAATGATAGTGTGCATTTTTATTTATTTATTTATTTTAAGATTATTAGAAATTTTTTGTTTGAAACGAAAATCCATTCCCCAAAAAACTAAGATTCAAAATATACAATGGATTGGATAATGGGTGGACACTCCTCAATCCAGATTTGAGGATCCCCTATTCCAACAAAAGCAGCTGCTAGCAACCTAGCAACTTTATTACAAGATTTGCTAATTAGTGATTACATAAAAAGAAATACAGTAAAAATCATTGCAGCAGTCACGAATATTCTTCAGAATATCGCCATAAATTGTCAAGCTTGGTCTTGCATCACTAGCATTGACATTTGAAATGTTTACATTTTTGTTTTTTAAAAAGTCAAATATCATAGTTAACTTTCTCATAATCTGAAAATATAGTTACTAATTACTATTTCATTATATATCCAATATTGTTTTTAACCGAAAAATTAATTAGCAACCTGATGGTAGAAAGGATCCATGGAGAATTGAAGTACTGTTTACTGATACACATTAGGTTGGCATATAGTTTAAATAGTTCCAAGAGAATCACTGTTTAGCAACCTGGTATTTATCGAACGAGTTAGCTGGTTCTTTTGTTTTAGGCTCTGCCCTCCCAACCTTAGTTGAATAATATTCAGTGTAGTTTGTTCAATTTCTGCCGTTTCAATAAAATCTTCTTATTCTCAACTAAAAAAAAAAGTTTTGTAAATAAAAAATACACAAAAACTTTGACTAATTATAGTTTTTGTGGGGCTAGTTTTAATTAGGAGTGAGAAGCAAATATAATTTCTTTGACCTTTTTTTTTTTATATAAAAAAATTAAAACTAAAATTATTCAAAAAAAATTAGGGGCCTAGTCTCTTATACATGGTTCTGTGACTTCTGTCCCTAGCTGGTGGGGTTTAATTGAAAGCGTTCTGTTCGCCACTTTGCTT
The DNA here is from genome assembly GCA_033629205.1 of Lithocarpus polystachyus. Classification (NCBI taxonomy): domain Eukaryota; kingdom Viridiplantae; phylum Streptophyta; class Magnoliopsida; order Fagales; family Fagaceae; genus Lithocarpus; species Lithocarpus polystachyus. The sequence goes on along the minus strand of CM066164.1, from coordinate 1,828,787 downwards.
GCATGTACATAAAATATGCACTTTTTACAAAAATATTTGGCCTTATGCAATCCTGCTCCAAATTAATAGATCAGTAGGTCTACTAACACTGAAAGGAATTCGGTTAATCAAAACCTGCATCAAGTCAAGTGTAGGAATTCGTTTTATCTATAATTCTATATTGAAGTATATAAATCTAAAATCTCTAAACTCTTTCATTCTTGGGCTAAGGCCATAAATCTTTTATCTTTGGGCCAAGGCTCTAAAGTCTTTCATTCTCGGGAGTGATGCCCTAGGTCTTTCATTTTTGGGCCTTTCATTTTTGGGCCGGTGCCTTTGACATTTGTTAGATCTTTATTTTGGTTTCAATTTTAGATAGACGTCAAAAAGTGTCTTCTTGAATTGTGATTCTTTTGAAGAAGTCTGTATGCAACCTCCTTTAGGTCATGTGCATTCCTCATAGAAGGTCTGTAGAGTTTGCCATGACTCAAGTAGGCTATTTGGGTTGTCAAATTCTGCTTTGTAATTGCTCAACATGGTTTTGTCCCTAACTCTTATGATTCTACACTCTTCATCCGCAAAATGACTATCAATATACTCTTATATATTCTTTTTTTATGTTAATGATATAATTATGAGCTCTTCAGAAATTTCTCAGTAAGAACTTTGTGATGAATGATATGGGGACCTTGAACTATTTCCTTGGTCTTGAGGTCACTTCCACTCATGAAGGGTATAATCTCTCTCTCTTAGGCTAAATATATATATATGATCTTCTTTCCAAAGCCATCTTGACTAATTGCAAGACTGTTTCTACCACTCTAGAGGTTAATGTGAAGCGCCTAGATGTGCTCTCTATTGCCAGTTGGTTTGGCAATTTTATCCATCTCACTATTACCAGGACCAACATTTCCTATTTGTTCACTTAGTCAACCAATTTTTTCCACATCTCACCGTTGTTCTCTCTTATTATCACCAAACCAGAGATCAAGAAAAATCAATCTAAAGAAGGTTCCTTTGAAGATTGGAGATCAATTGTTGAAGTCATAGAACCATCGAATTTAGTTGCTATGAAGAGAATCTTCGAGGCGGTCCTCGAAATAACATACGAAGTTCATGAGAAAAATCCATTTTGTCACTATCTTACTATGTGCTTTTCTTTATTGCTTAATACTTTGTTTGGTGACTTGTCAAGGCTAATAAAAAGACCCATATAAAGATTAGCAAACCACAATGCACTGTACTATTGAAGTTAGAAGCAGATCCTACCTGCTTCAATTCCAGCTGTTAATAGAGAAAATTGATTAGCAAACCACAATGCACTGTACTATTGACCAAAACTTTGAACTTACAATTTAGAGCAAGTTGCGTATGTAAGAAACAAGAAGTTAGTTTGTCAAAAGTTGACTGACATTTTTGGTGACAGGTGTACACAATTGCTGTCTTACATTTTGCTTGAAAATCAATTGAAGAAAGAGAACGTTGCCCAAAGGAGTCCATTGTTTATATTTAGCTACATATATATATTCGACTAAACTTGGTCCTGATTAATTCTTCCAATTACAAAGTCTCCAAGATGCCGTAATCGCAGGAACAAAAATACTATATTTGGCACATATTAATTATTAAACACTATCCTCAAGGTTGTTCTAAAATATCAATATTGAGCGTGGACTCAATATTTCAATTAGGCATCAATTCGGCAAATATATTACAATAGAGAGCTTGTTATTCTTTATTCAGCTTAGGTGAATTCAGCATATACTCTGTTGGTCACTGGTCAGTCTACTTAGCGTGAAACACAAGGGTGCATGGGTCTTGCCGCACTATAACAAACTTGAGTTTTTTCAACATATTTTTATCTACTGTCATTAAAAAAATGTTATTAGAAGCTTTAAGTTTTTACGATTGTACTAAATTGTTGAAATAATACTGTGAGACTTATAAATAGTGTCAAAAAGTGCAATGAAGCTTATAAATAGTACCAAAAAATGCATGAACATACAATGGGACCCACCATTTTTTCAACAAACGCAAAATTTTTTCATCCCCAACACAATCCAAATGCACGCTTAGAATCCACTAGAGATATAAAGAATGTTATTTTTAACACAAGATATAAAGAATATTATTGAGACTTTTTTTTTTAATGATTATTATTGTTCCTTATTGAGACTTCTGAATTATTGTTTACAGGTGATGGACCACTTTTTATTTTATTTTATTTAAATTATAGACATCAATTTAAAAACTTTTAAAAAAACTTATATTTGAGATGTGATAGTTCAAGAGATCCAAATTTTGATGGCGCAGACATCTATAAAACAAATAAACTAATCTTAGAGTTAGTCTAAAATTTGTTTAGATTTCTCAAGTATTTGAACTCTATATTGAGTTTATTATAATAAACATTTGAATATTAAAAGATGTTGCTTCTATTCAAGTGCTCAATGTAATAAACACTGGTATATAAAACAAGTAAACTTATTTTATTTTTCTATTTTTACTTTCTTCTTATAACTTCTCAACCCTAAAAAAAAGATTGATAAATAGGAACACTTTATTTCTCTTTATTCAATGAACTTTCTGTTATGAGTATATATATATATATATATATATATATATATATATATAAAAGATGCATAAAAAATACATATAAATGTAAAAAAAAAAAGGATGAGAAGATGACCACGTGCCGTCATGATCATGTGTGCTCATATGCACAAGCATCTCACATAACCCCATATTTATATCTATATTGTGTTTATATTTATATAAATATGAATAACAAAGATATAGTTGTGAAGAGCTTTTTAATGTAGATGTAAACCATATTATGTTGTTGTTTCCGTTTTTATCTTTTCAATTAGTCTTTCACTTAATAGCCTTAACAATATAAATTTGAAGGAAAAACAAGTAAATATGTCATAAAAATTTCAGAAAGTTAAAAAAAATCAAAGTATTCCAATGACAAGTATGATATCCTATGCTATCAATATAATATTTTCTAGTTTCATGTGAGACTCGTGTGGTCATTGTCTTTGTCATACATGGCGTGGGATCACCTGCCCAATAAGAACAAAGTTTCTCTCTAAACTAGTTTGGAGAGAAACCCTACAAACTCATCATATATATTTATATTGAGTGTGAATTTTGAAAATCTAACTGTTAGATGAATGTTCTTATTATGTCAATAATGCTTACAAAATTTCAAGAAAATCCAAGATCAATTGCTATGTCATCAAATAAATGTTATAATTTCAAGTTTTTGTAATCTAAAGTTGTATAAAAAAAAAAAAAAAGTTAATTGATCAAATAGTAAATAATATCTGATTTGAATGAAATTTGATATGCATGTTAAGAACATAAGGAACATAAAATTCAACGGTTAGATTTTTAAAATTCACACCCAACAAAGAAATATATGAGAAGTTTGAAGAGTTTCTCTCCAAACAAGTTTGGAGAGAAATGTTGTTCGCCCAATAATGGTGCTTGTTACTATTGTCCTTGATTCAAGGCTAATAAAAAACCCCATATATAAACCTATTACACAAAGATTACAATATTCAAACGTTTAAGAGTTTTATTAAGAATTTTGTTATGTCTGTACCCTTTAATTCTACAAATAAAAAACCATTTTCTTATTCAAGAAAATTTCTATAAAATTATAATAAATTTGTTAAGAATATACGAGTGAGTGAGGTCTTCCATTGAATAAATAATGATAAGAGTAAGTGATTAATATAATATAATTGAGCCAAAACTCATAAGTGATTAATTAATATAATTGAGCCAAAATTCATAAGTTTAAGTCTTTTAGGTCAAATAGTATCTTTTTATGTTATATTAACTATTTAATTGGAAGCCACCCAAGATGTTATGTCCCTATCAAAGTCTGTTTACGTTTTGCCCCCAATCCCAAGTGAGAGCATTTTGAAGTTAGAAGTAGATCCCACCTGCTAATAGGAAAAACTAATTAGCAAACCACAATGGGTACTGTTGACCAATGTATTGAAAATTATTTTAGAACAAGTTGCTTATTCAACAAAACAAGAAGTTAGTTTGTCAAAAGTTGACTGACATTTTTGGTAACAGGTGTTTGCAATGGCTGTCATATGTGAAATTGACAAATGTAAAATCCATATGTTAGACCATGAGATGTACTATTTTATTTTAAAATCAATTAATTGGTGATAAGTAATGGAGGCATACTCAGGTCATTTATGACATTCAATATCGTGTCTTGCGAGCCAGTTATTAGAATAGTCGAAGGGAACGAAATTGAGATCCACCAAAAATAACATATATCCAGATTTTTTTTCCCCAAATAACCTTACTATGCTAACAAGTTTGTTAGTTGCCCGGTTTTGAAAGAATGTGTGAAACTAGCATCTCGAGTTTTTAAAACTTGAGATCCGACTAAAACTCAAGTTTTAGAAACTCGATTTTCAGGGTTTTTCAAAAGATGACATGGACAAAGTTTTCCACATGGATATCTTTATGAACTCGAGTTTCTAAAACTCGCTTTAGAAACTCGAGTTTATAATGCTCGATTTCTAGTGAACGTTTATTAAACACCCTTCTAAAATCGAGTTTCAGAAACATGGTTTTGACCAATTAAAACCTAAATCTAGCACTTGTTACTCTCACTCTCACTCTTAGACACTCATACTCTCAGACACTCTCACTCTCATACTTTCACCCTCATACTCTCAGACATTCAGCTTTTGTACACCCAAAATCTCTCCTCCAATTAGTCGGACACCCTAAATTGCGTGGCCGCAATACTACTCCTTCTAGTTTCTCTCCGGTGCTGGCTCCGATTATTTCACAACCATCATCATTCGCTTCACCTTCAACTTCGGCTCCTCCTCCGCCTCAGCCTCCGCCTTCAACTTCGGTTCAGCCTCAGCCATCGTCGTCCACAGTGGCTGACTTGGCCAGAGGTGTCGAAAGGACAGTCACATTGCAGGATCGAGCGGCTCAGCCTTCGTCCTTGAAAGCCTTGATCATTCTGAGAAGGCCTGGCTACAGAACCGTCAGAAAGAAAATCCAAGTCCGAGGAAATCATTTTCTTGTTGAAGTCGCCGATAGAGATCTCCACCACTACGATGTGAGTATCTCATACACAAACTTCGTCTCCTTTTATATATATATATATATATATATATAATTATTCCTTTGTTTTTAATGCTCCAAAATTATTTCTCATGATCCTTTTCATATATTTTATTAAATATCACCAAATTCTAACACAACATTTGCAACCTTGTAATGTACAATGTGTGTATGTGTATGTGTATGTGTATGTGTATGTGTATGTGAGTGTGTTTCCTTTCCCTGTTATTCTTATAGTCTCCATGTGTTACAGTATAAAACTTCATGCCTATTGCGTTGTCCTAATTGATTCCTATAAAGAATGGGAGGGCTGTAGCCTGTAGTGATTCCTAATTGATTCCTACATTTCAACGAGCTTGCGTTTTGCACCAGTGCTTCAAAAGTTTTATATCCTCTGAAAAGCCCCCATCAAGAACAAAAGAAAAATTACCCTGCAAAAAATTAAAATGAACCATGGATGAGCAGAGCAAGGGTCTAATTAACCTGGAATAGCTGCTTTCTGGATATAATATATTGGTCTTCTGAGGAGTCTCATTGATATCATGCATAAATATAGTACAGCCGGATCTTATAGAGACAATGATTTTGTTAACATAGAATCTAAGATAGGCTGCACTCCCGCATATATCACTCCCATTCATTGAAGACTCTCCAATCCTCTGGTTGGAGAGTTTGACATGGCTGTTTATGTGCCTTTAATTAGTTTTTAATGATGTGTTGCATGTGCATTACATTTACTTGAGGAAATTGTGACTGCGCCTACCTCCATTTCCAATTTTTGATTCAATAATAACAGACAGCTTCCTTTATTCTTTTAAGAACAGATTCTTCCACCTTGATCTCTGCTTAGAGCTGATTGGTAAAGGTCAATTTTTATTTTTATTTTATTTTTCTTTATGGTTCTTTCCCTTTCTTAGAATATGTTTTGGTCTTTCTTATTGCTTCAATTTGCTACTGCCAGATACCATTAACACCATCACTCTCTCTGCTTGATTGAGGTTTATTATATGAGTGGGATGGATAATCCTCTTGTTTTGATTATGATTAATATACTATAAATGTTTTTGCTGCACAATTTAAAGCATTTTGTGTTTTAATGAGTCAATAGATGACAAATCATAAATTTTATAGATAAATACTATCACATAATTAAAAAAGTAAAAGATATGATTTGGGTATGCAAGCCATTTATTCTCTAACTATATGCAATTGTTGCATCAGGACATGTATTGTTCAGCTCAATTCCCTTCAATGTAAATATATGATGTATGTTTGTTGACTTCCTTAGGTTTTTGCCTGAAAATTATATTCATAGTAGTATATCAGTGGACTGCATTTGTTGGAAACTGCAGCTTAGGCCATTTTGGGCTTTCTTTTTGCAAAAATGTATACCTATCTTGTTTGCAAGAAGAACTAGGGTTAAGAATTCCTTTTTTGAGCCAGCCATTATGGTATTGGGCTCACAGATTGTATTTCTCCAACGAGGAAGACTACATAAATAAATATTGGGTGAGATAGAAGTGTTCAAACATGCTTTACATTAGGAATAACTATTAAAATTTTGTTTCATAGGAATTTGGATAGCATGAATACACTTGATGTTTTCTTTTGTTTTTGAACAACAATACACAGCTCATCTTCCTTAAAGATTTTTGTTGATTTGGATTTGGAGTGATCTCATTATTAAGATATCCTCTTATAGACATCCCATGAATACACTTGATGTTAATGATATCACAGTAGCACTCTTTGCAGTATGGAGCCTTAGATCGATAAGGAGCCAGCGATCTTGCGCCCTGGTCCAGAAATTAGTTCATTGCTGACGCAACAAAGAAATCATCGATCAAAAATTATTTGGAATGGTGAGGTGAAATATCTAGTTCTAACAACCACTTTAATTTTTGCGTTCTCTTTGACTTTTAGCAACTTCTTTGAAAGTTGTATATCTAGTTTTAACAACCGCTATAATTTTTGTCGATTTTGCAGGATCCGGGCCCACTTCAGTGCCGTGGTCGAGCTAAGGAGATGGAAAACATAACGATGCAAGATGATCGGGTGATTGACATTATCAAGTTGGTGGGGTTAGAAGAATTGTTTAGGGCCTCTTCTAGAGAGATAGATCATTGCCTAATATCGGCCCTAGTTGAGTGATGGCGGCTGGAGACTCATACGTTCCATCTTCTACATGGTGAGATGTCAATCACCCTAGAAGATGTGGAGGTCATTTTGGGACTTCCAATAGACGGTGAGGTCTTGGTTGGCTGACTGCTATGGAGAATTGGAGGTAACTGTGCGTGGAGTTGCTTGGTTTTGGAGTTCCAGAGAATGACACCAAAACTTTGGTGGGGCAAAGAATTCACATCAGTTACCTTGTTGAGCGCATTGCAGAGCCACTGCCTCCTGATGCAACGGAGATGCAGACACATCAATATCCCCGGTGCTATATATTAGTGCTACTAGGGGATAAGATTTTCATGGACAAGTCTGGAGATAGGGTGTATCTGATGCACTTGGAGTTTTTGTAGAACCTTCGTGATCCGCAAAAGTATAGTTGGGGTAGTGGTTGCCTGACATGGTTGTACAGAGAGTTGTGCCGGGCAAGCGATAAAGAGACATCGCAGATTGGTGGGGCATTGCAATTGGTCCAGTATTGGGCATGGGCGAGGTTGCCATTCTTGTGCCCGAGGATAAAGCCCCCACTTGGATGTGATTATGGCCCTTGGCCAAAAGCTTCACTTGCATTTAAGTAAGTATTTTGATGATATTTAGTGTGTTATACAATTTACTCTGCTTAGTAACTAAATGATATTATCTTATCTTATGTTATTCGCTCGAAAAATGTAGGTGGGTGCGGGTGCCAAGCTTGAAGAGTAGGCCATCCGGCATGGCATTGGTCCACTATCGCGAGCAATTAGTTAGAATGCAGCCAGGCCAGGTAATAATATACAAAAATTCTGTTTGGTTATGCTGAATAAAGATTATTATCACACGTTTAATAGTTGAGAGCCTAGGGTGTCCGTGTCCGCTTAAGTTTTAGGAGAACTCCTTAAAAAATTGTCATAGGGGAGGCAAGTGTGGAAGGTTTTTTGAGGTTTTGGAAGTCTTAAAGAGGTTGGAATATCGATGAGGGTGATGATAGTTTTGGAAGTTTTTTGTTGGTGGCAGTGGAGTTGAACTATGACCACTACCACACCATTATCCTGTACACCTTGCTGCCTTTAACACTACCATTTCAAGTGTTAACCGAGCTGTATCTTTGTTTCATCATATTTATTGACTTCACTGATGTTTCATTTTTGTTTTTTTCTTGGCTAAAGATTGGATCCGTATGTATAATTTTCCTTAAGAATATGTTAAAATAATTGCTTTAACATATCTTCTGTTTTAATTTTTCTTTTTCCCTTTATCCATGTATTCTCCCTTGTTTCACATTTTAAGATGTTATGATAATTGTATTTTGTTTCTATTGTAGATTATGTGGCAATCATATGAGGCACACTTAGGCCACCTTCCTGCCTTCTGTGTTGCAGGGAGGGATATGTGGACGGCAAGGGTGCCACTTGTGTATTTTTGCATAGTAGAGACACACCACCCAAACCGTGTCCTTCGACAGTTTGGGTTGGCGCAAGAGCAACCCGACCATGTTGTGTACGATCATAGATTGCATAGAATAGACTTGCGTGGGAAGGCAGAAAATAATTGGAGGCAGGAGCATGAACCGTATATTATCTCATGGGGTATGACACAACAACGACTTTGCCATGCACCTCCTCAGATTGGTGAGATGCCCCACGATCATGCCTATTATTGCTGGTACCATCCGGTCACTTGGAAGTATGTCAACCGCAACAGCGCTAAATTAGATATAATGGTAATGTGTTGTAATTAGATTTTATTGCCTACTTTGTTTTTTCTTCAGTACATGTATGAACGTAGAATCAATTGATTTCTTTCTTTAGCAAATTTGGTTTGATCTGACTAACATCCAATTAAAAGGTCTTTCTACTACATATAATATTCTAATAAAACTTTTAGTTCTTAGTTGAGTATTTGAGTAGATATTAATCTCAAAGTTCTAATCTTTAGTTCTAATTTGGTTTGATGTGATTGTACCGGTTTTTTCTTTGTTTCAAATTGAAAGTCATAATGCGCTGTTAGAGATGCTTCCTGAAGGCAGCCCAGGACACCACCACGTCCGGCGCGTCCTAAATGCTGTGGCTGGGCTTGGTGGTGGTCCTGCAGCAAATGAGCAGGCAAACAATGGACATGATACTAATTCAGCAGCTGCTGCAACCCCGAGCACAAGCGCAGCACCCCTAAGTACATCGAGCCGTGGTCGGCGTGCTACTACAAGCCCAAGCCCAAGCCCATCAGATATAAGAAATATAATATTAATAGCAAAATGAATTTTGTCAATATCAAATGAATACAAGAAAAAATTATTTGTCATTTTTGCATTTTGAGTCCTTAAACTTCAAAAATACACTTGTTTATGTAAAAGATTTTGTTATTGATATAACTTGGACAAGGGGCAAGTTCATAAAATTATTATTTATTTCATGAATCTTGATGGGGATTGATTCAATACCATACATCATTTATTCATTCTTATCCATTTAGCGAACAAGAATTTTCACTTCCCTTGAGGCAAATCTAGAAGACAACCTTTCAAAGTGTAATTAGAATGGGCATAAATTCCAATTGCTACCTACCATTGATACCACAGCAACCTGCTGCCATCACTAGTTGGCTGCCATCCTAATGTGAAATCAAAGATGAGGAAACAAAGAATTGTTTAAATCTTCGTACACAATAGCGATGAGGAAACAACCAATACCCAACTACAATGACATTCAAATCAAAAAACCCTTACTTGAGATATGAATTTGTTGGGAGGGAAGAGCAGTGAAAGATGCAATGTGGTGAGTTGTGAGAGGCAATGTGGTGTGGGGTGAGTGAGGTAGTGAGTTAGTGAGGTCAGTGTGTATGGGTGAGAGCTCAGGTTGAACATTTTGATCTGCTGCGTGTTGTTTTATAAAATTTTCCCAGTAGAACTCGAGTCTTATAGATTCGAGTTTTATGCTAAATTTAAGAAGATATCGAGTTTCTAATACTCGATATCTTTGTGTCTTTAAGACTCGGCAGAAATTGAGTCTTAAAGACTTGAGATCTATGTGTCATTTTTTAATCCAGTCAGCAAGTGCAATATAAGTACAAAACGAGTTTCTAAAACTCGATTTTTAAGAGGATCTCGAGTTTCTAAAACTCGAGATGCTACTTTACTTAATCAAATTTTACGTTTGCTAACTTACTATATTTCTCCCCTTCACACTGCGACTTTGCAATTTCCCTTTAATACCTCTACTCAAAACTCCTGGAACTCTTCAAGAACAATCCAACATAATCAATTCAATTACAAAGAATGGTGTCCCAAAAAATTACTAGAATGATCCTAGGGTCTAATTCACTAAACCAATGGTAAAAAGGACTTCTAAGATACTTAACTCAATAATCTTAAACATTTTCAAACCTTTTTTCCCTTGAATCCTTAGTCTTTTCTCTAGAGTTATCTGAATCAAATGCAACTTATTGGTTTAAGGATGGCCAGGGTTTTCAACCTAAAATATATAACATTAACACCCCCCCCCCCCCCAAAAAAAAAAAAAAAAAAAAAAATCAAAAACCACTAAGTTAATGCTGCTTTATAAATTTTATTTATTTATCGTATGTCGTCAATATTCCTTAGTTTCATATCATTTACTAATTGGTCCAAGTCAATTGTCTTATTTATTTATTTATTCATTATTTTTTTGGTAATTAGAATTTTCTCCTAGACAAGCATCGCATTCCAAGTCCAAGTCTTGGTCTGAGCAAAGAGTGAGGGTCCTAACTGTATATATAATGTATAGAAATGAAGGTGATTTAACAAGCAGAAACAAAATTACTATATTTGGCATATTAAACAAGGACCTCAACTAGTTGTTTTAAACTTTTAAACTAGACCTCTTTCAAAAAAATAACTTTTAAACTAGACCTTATATATAAGCATGTGATTAATTAAAGAGTTAAAATGAAGGTGGACTCGTGAACACAATTAGCCAACATAATCAACGGCCTATACTATCGGGATCTTGACCGTGTCTTAACTGTTGTTGCACTATTAAAAAAAAAAAAACAAAACAAAACAAAAAACAAAAAAGTTTCTGGTCAGTTTATGCAGCAAAAAAGTAAACTGAACGGTTACTGCACGATGAGACCTTCAAAACACTATGAATATCAACCTTCTGGATTAATCCAGAAGGTTGATATTCTGAATCCACTAAAGTATAATACAGTATGGACTTCTAATTTCTTGTTTTACAGCTTAGGCAACGACTTTAAAATACTTAGGTTCCATTTAAAACATATTCTTAAATATATTTTTTAACGTATAAAGACTCACACTTTTTTTTTTTTTTTGAAAAAGTATAAAGACTCACACTTAAATACCCATCACTCATCAGTTTTTAAGAAAAAAAAAAAAGGGACACACACACACATTGATACTCTAATGGCATGTTTGGTAGGTTGTAATAGACACTGTAATGTAATAAGTATTCCGATAGCATAACTATTCAATTGTTTAGTTATGTTTTTATTACAATGAATAGTTATTCCTTATGAATAGTTATTCTTCAAAACTAGTCGCCAACCCGTGCGATACACAGGAAAGGTATTATGTATGTAGATGTTAACAATTATTTGTCTCTTCCTCTTTAATTGTATATTAAGATTCTAGACTCATAATTTTCTATCCTTGATATGAAACATTAAATTACATAATGAAAAATATCCTTGATGTTGTGCATTGCTTTCAACATCAACTTTTTGAAGCTTTGTAGAATCACCATCTTGTTCACTTGATAAGTTGTCACATTCATTTGAAATACCGCTAATGAAAGCCTGTCAATAGAATAGGTTGAGAAATCTATTACAACATATAGAAGTCAAATATCAAATTTGTAATTTTGCTATATTAAAAAAAATATGTACTTCTGTCATTTTATCATGTAGAATTCCCATCCATGTTTGAGATTATAGTCATTTAAACTAAACAGTTAAACCAAACATAAAACCAAGTTTGAGAAAACAAAAAAAATTTAAATATGCAATCACATTCCAATTTCAAATTCTTTCTAAAAACATATTACCAATAAATACGCAAGAAACAATATAGAATAAAGGAGAAGACTGGTAAATAACTGGCTTTTCTCATCTTGCTGTTGTATTAAGAGTTTTACACAGATAAGAATCCACAGTTCCAAATAACCCAGATAACAAAATGCCAAATACCTATCTACAAAACAATAAAATCCAATTTTTAGCCAACATTCAAGAAACATTAATAGAATATAACAGATTAAATAAACCAATTGCAATCGGAAAAGAACTACAAATGCAAAGAAAAAAGTACAACAAAAGCCTTCAGAACATAAAAATCATCCAAGTCACAGTTAGGAATAGCTAAACACTTGAGGCTTGCTACTAAATTTGTGAGCTAAAGTAAAAAGTTCAGTCCAACACATAGAGGAGAGCCCTAGTAATCTAATCATTATTGATTCTGAATATGAAGGAAACAATGTTAAAGGAATTCAAATTAAGATCATCCAAGGCATTATTGATGTTTTCCCAATATATATATATATATATATAGACACACACACATTCAATATGTTCTACATATTCACTGAGAAATTTAAACAAACACATAGAGAACAAACACAAAGATAACAAAGACAAAACCCTCAAACCTACATTGCTCCTTTAATAGAACTTGACATACGAAATAGAAAATTGGTTATATCATCGGTGCTAAAAAGTACTTAATACAGAAAGTTATTTAAAAACAACACAGAAAGTTATTCAAAACAATGCAGATTTTATGAAATAGTGCAGTGCAATGCAGATTTTAGATGTAAAATAGTGCAGATTTTATATAGAAAAATAGTGCAGAAAAATAACGTTTTGTAGAAGAAATCTTTTTTAACAAATTGGATCCATAGACCAAATTTTACACATAGAGAACAAACACAAAGATAGCCAAGACAAAACCTTCAAACCCACATTACTCCTTTTATAGCACTTGACATACGAAACCTGATTTATTTAGATTCGAATGCATGTTAGAAACAAAAATCCCAAAGCCAAAACCTATTAGTAAAATCACATACCAACCAATACAAAGTACAAATTAAATCATAGGAACAAATCACAGTGCTCCTTTTATAGAACTTGACATATAAAAAAATCCTAAAGCCAAAGCCTATTAGTAAAATGACATACCAACAATACAAATTTTAAGCTGTGAATTGCGATTGTAACAAATAATCTCTAAAAAAACACTATTTATAATATAGGATTCTGTAGAGGTCCATGGGTAGGAAGTATCGGAATTTGGGGGAGAAATAGTTTGGGGGAGATATTAAAAGTCACAAACCAAAACAATGCAGAATTAAAACCTTTTATATAGGCAACAATGCATCAACCACACACTAATAACACTAGAAGAAAATTACACAATCGACTTTTCATATATACATTACTAATTAAATTCACACACATGCTCAATGTTTCGGTATCATATTTCACTAAACAATCAATGGGTAAAATAAGAAACATAGAAATATTGTACATGTTTGATACCTTTACCAAGTGTAAAATAAGACAAAGTATTGTACCTGTCCAAAAATATGTCTAATTCCTCTATCAAAATTATCCATTGAGAGCATACCTTCGCACACGATCAGTTCTCTGTATACAAAAGCTCCTTAGCAACCGCCTATTATTTTGTAATACAACTCTACAAAGTTTAGTTCATAATCCACTCCTTAAAATTTTCAAAAATCAAATGAACTAAGAACAAAAATCTAAAGATTTTCTAAAACAAAACCAATAAATATTTAGCATCAAATCAACCATGCGGGCTCTTAGATGGTGAGCATGCTTAAAATTTTCAAAAATCAAATGAACTAACGACAAAAATCTAAAGATTTTCTAAAAAAAAAAACCAATAACTATATAGCATCAAATCAATATTGCTTAAGATTTTTATTGAAACCCATAAACAAAATCTATCTGTAACGCACAGCCCATATATATCACTGAAAATTCTAAAACCACAATCTAAATCAATGCATCAACTTCAATTTAAAAAAAAAAATATATCAGAGATAAAACAAATGGAGAAGGAGAGAGACTCTTAAAGGAGTGGCAAAGCTTAAATAGATTACAAATCAAACAAAATAAATTTAGAGTGACCCTTCAATGAAATAAATTTAGCCCAAATAATCCATTTGAATTTTGAAATTTAATCCAAATAGTTCAAAAAAAAAAAAAAAAAAATCACCAGTCTATTCTTAGGCCTTTCAAAAACACAAGAACAGAAAAACCAATAAAAAAACACCATGGATTTTGCCAAAACCCACAGCATGAACTCCAATTTCATGACCAGCATTGGCCTCTCTAAACAGACCAAACATGTGATAAAAATATAGATTAGTGCAACAAAGATCTCCTCCATATTGACATCGAGACTATAAGTATTATCAGCACCACTGGCCTATGTGCTTGGTCATGTAACTCTAGAACTAAACTGGCCTATCTAAGCAAAGCCAAATCAGATTTGCTAAAAAAATCTAGATATCAAAATTAAGTAGAGCTTGAAGCTAAAGCAAAATACATGTTTTCTTGGTCTCCACTCTCAGGCTCTTCAATACTATCTCCACTACGAAACCCATCCATATCCACAATATTTTCTTACAAAAAGATAGGAATTGAAAGGAAAAAAAAAATGCACAACCCAAATATATAATCTAACAATATGCACAAAATGCTCTTCTTTTCTAATAAATCAGATCATTCACATAAGGCATAAAAGAAGAAGAAAAGGAATAGAGAAAGAATTTCACTTGGCGATGCCAACGGTGACAACCGAAAAGGCAACCACACCTCTGCTTGGGTTCTCTTGGCGTTGGGACTGAGTAATTGGCATCATCGTCATTACCTGAAACCGAAACTCAAAAAATAAGATTTAGAGAAAATTGTAGAGAAAGAATTTCTTGATATACTTCAAAACCACAGAAATCCCCAATCAGATCTAAGAGACTGACTCTCATGGGACATTCGGACAAATTAAGTTTCAGAGACTGAGACAATTCCATTGGAGAGAGGCTACAATTCCATTGGAGAAAGACTGAGACAATTCCATTGGACAAATCTGGCCGTTGGGGAGACAATAGCCTTAGGTATAGGGTTTGCCTTAGATTGATGATTAATTTTGGTTTCTAAGGGAAGTGAGAAGAGAAGGTTTTAGGGAAGTCTCAGTTTTAGAGAAGAGAAGGTTTTAGGGAAGTCTCGGTTTTAGAGAAGAGAGTGGAGAAGAAGATGGCATTTGGGATTGATTTTCAGAGTTGGGTTTTGGGGAGAAGGGTAGAGAAATAGAGTGAGAGGATTCAGTGTTAGGCTTGTGGAAAAATTTGACTACGGTTAGAGAGAGAGGTATCGGGTGTGCATTTCATTGATTGTGGAAAAAATTTTGGGCTGCTTATTATTATTATTATTATTTTAATTTAATTAATGCTGTTGTGGAAAATTGTGGAGAGAGCAGAAGCTTCGATTTTATATATATATATATATATATACATATAGATGAGGAATAACTATTCCTTATCAAAAGTACTGAATATCTATTCATTTACCTTATATAATAACTTTTTTAAAAAAATTTTCCTAAAAAGCCATTAGTTGCCACATCTTCAAAGGAAATAAAATAAATTTTCCTTCTTGTTAATTATTAGCTCTATTTTGAACACTCTAAAATAAGTGTATTTTAAGAAATTTGACTTAAAAATGATTTAATTACATATTCTTTTTATACTCTACTAAATTGTGGATACATATTCAGAATTTTATTCCTAAATAGTCTCCAAACTAATGAATAGTAATACTTATTAGATTCCAACTTAATGCATTCCTTGTAATACTTAATCCTATTCCCATGTAATAATCAGTATACTAAACGTGCCCTAAAAAAAATAAATAAAACCCTATAATTGAAATTTCAAAGCTCTAAAAAAGACATCAAAGTTTAGCTTCCAATGACAAGTAGTGTCACACCCCCAACCTAACATATAAAGTTTTCACTTTACAAGCTTGTAATTGTTACAAATCAATAAGTCATATAAAATCTAAAACTAACCTCAATAACTTAATTGCCAAAAATTCTCTAAATTTTTAATGAATACTAATATTTTTTTTTTTCTGAAATTCCTAAACTCCTTGAATGTGCACTACTTCAGCGAAAACTTAAAAACTTTATTTCTCATAATCTGAAAAGGGATAAAAATGAGGGTAAGCTTGAGAACTTAGTGAGTAATCAAATTCCAACTTCCTAGAGCAGTAATTTATAATAATAAAATGAATAATTTTCACATAGAATTAAACGTCGTAGGCTTAGATATTGTACCTTAGTTCAATTGGAAGACTGAAAATATTTTTGTAAGGAATATGTTCTATTTTTTTTTCTAACAAAAAAAAAAAATCAATTCAGATAAAAAATAAAATAAAAATTTGTGAGGGAAAGCAAATGAATATTTAATTAGTAAAAAACTATATTTTAAGCAAAACATAACTAGTCAAAAGAATAGTTACTTACCGCCATTAATACCTCTACTCAAAACTCCTAGAACTCTTCAAGAACAATCCAACATAATCAATTCAATTACCGAGAATGGTGTCCCAAAAAATTGCTAGAATGATCCTAGGGTCTAACTAGCCAATTTAATTCACTAAACCAATGGTAAAAAGGACTTCTAAGATACTTAACTCAATAATCTTAAACATTTTCAAACCTTCTTTCCCTTGAATCCCCAGTCTTTTCTCTAGAGTTATCTGAATCAAATGCAACTTATTGGTTTTAGGATGGCTAGGGTTTCCAACCTAAAATATATAACATTAACCCCTCAATTTCAAAAATCACTAAGTTAATGTTGCTTTATAAATTTTATTTATTTATCCTATGTCGTCAATATTCCTTAGATTCATATCATTTACTAATTGGTCCAAGTTAATTGTCTTATTTATTTATTATATTTTTGGTAATTATAATTTTCTCCCTAGACAAGAATCGCATTCCAAGTCTTGGTCTGCGCAAAGAGTGAGGGTCCTAACTCCTAACTGTATATATAAGGTATAGAAATGAAGATGATTTAACAAGCAGAAACATCTCATTCAACCTAGCTCTTACATTTGTCATGGATATCTCAATTTTCTTCCTTCTTCTATGTCTGTTGCAAACTCTTCCACTATTAACTAATACATTTGATAGTACTGACACTCTCAGAGGCACATCTCTATCTATTGAGAACCGGTTGGTTTCAGCACATGGAGAATATTCTGCAGGGTTTTTCCCCGTTGGTGACAACGCTTTCTGCTTTGCCATATGGTTCAACAAATCCACAAATTCTACAGTTGTTTGGATGGCAAACCGAGATGACCCTGTTGATGGAACAGGTTCAAAGCTTTCTGTTTTGAATGAAGGGAAACTTATCCTTACCAATTCAGTTGGTATCACTGTTTGGACCACTAGAACACCAGCCTTGGCAACATCAGAGGCCACCAATTTGCAACTACAGCTCTTAAACACAGGAAATCTTGTTCTTAGTAACTCCAAAAGTGATATCATCTGGCAAAGTTTTGATTCACCTACAGATACTCTTCTTCCTCAACAAGCACTCACCATGCTTTCGAGTCTTATCTCGAAAAGAAGCCAACATGACTATGCTTCAGGCAACTACAAGCTCTTTTTTGACAATGATAATGTGCTCCGCCTGCTTTTTGTAGGTCCAACTATGACTAGTCTGTACTGGCCGGACCCTTGGGTTACAGACCCTGGAAAATTAACTCATAGGGATCCGTACAATAGTAGTAGACATGCAATACTTCATGACTCAGGCAATTTCCGGTCATCTGACAATTTCACATTCTTTGCAACAGATTTTGGTGTGGTTACTCATAGACGATTAACGCTTGATTCTGATGGCAATCTTCGATCATACAGCCTGAAAAAGATGAATGGGACGTGGGATTGGGCTGTAACATGGCAAGTCGTCTCTCAACCATGCAGAATTCATGGCATCTGTGGACCCAATAGTCTGTGTAGTGCAGATCATGTTTCTGGCAGGAGATGCTCTTGCTTGCCAGGCTTCAAGGTTAAAGATCATACTGATTGGTCATATGGATGTGAACCAGAATTCAGTATCTCTTGCAACCGAAAAGATCCGTCTAGCTTTGTTCAACTTGATAATGTTGAATACTATGGCTCAGATCTAACCGTCTATGCTAATATTACTTTGGCAGATTGCGAAGACAAATGCAGGAACTCATGTATTTGCAAAGGCTTTCAATATAAATTTGTTGGGTATAATGGTTACTATTTTTGTTACCCCAAGTTTCTACTAGTTAGTGGACACCATTCACCGAATTTTGAAGGAGATTTTTATTTGAGAGTTCCCAAAGCTGGTCTTTCCAATAGCAAGAGTCCTGATGAATCATCCAGATTGAAGTGCTCTGCCAAAAATTCCACACAACAAAGAATAACGTATGAAAATAAGACGGTAAAGCTTTTGCTTTGGTTTGCCACAGCAGTGGGAGGTGTTGAGGTGACCAGTATTGTCTTGGTCTGGCTTTTCTTGTTAAGAAGTAGTAAACATCCAAATCCAGCTGCAAAAGGATACCTCTTGACTAATAGATTTCAACGATTCACCTTCG
This sequence comes from Lithocarpus polystachyus, assembly GCA_033629205.1. Classification (NCBI taxonomy): domain Eukaryota; kingdom Viridiplantae; phylum Streptophyta; class Magnoliopsida; order Fagales; family Fagaceae; genus Lithocarpus; species Lithocarpus polystachyus. The sequence continues at coordinate 1,809,884 of CM066164.1, read as the reverse complement.
ATGAGCTAAGAAAGGCGACGCGAGGATTCAAAGAAGTGATTGGACAAGGAGCAGGAGGGATAGTATACAAAGGTGTACTGCCTAATCAGCGTGTTGCAGCAATCAAGCGACTCAATGAAGCTAACCAAGGAGAAGCTGAATTTCTAGCAGAAGTAAACACCATTGGAATGTTGAACCACATGTACTTGATAGAGATGTGGGGATATTGTGTAGAGGGAAAGCATAAGCTCTTGGTGTACGAGTACATGGAGCATGGATCTTTAGCTGAAAATCTTAATTCTAATGCACTTGATTGGGAGAAGAGGTTTGAAATTGCAGTGGGCACTGCGAAAGGCCTAGCATATCTTCATGAAGAGTGCTTAGAGTGGGTCTTACATTGTGATGTAAAACCTCAAAATATACTACTAGATGCTGATTATCAACCAAAAGTAGCAGATTTTGGCTTGTCTAAATTACAAAGTAGAAGTAGAATTGATCATTCTAACTTCTCTAAGATGAGGGGAACTAGAGGTTATAAGTGGATTTACAATCTTCCCATTACTTCAAAGGTGGATGTGTATAGCTATGGGATTGTGTTATTGGAGATGGTGACTGGAAAAAGCCCAAATGGCATGCATACCTTAGACAGTGGAGAGACAAGAGAGCATAAGAGGTTGGTGACGTTGGTAAGAGAAACTATTGACTTTGAGAACGCTATAACAATGGCATGGATTGAGGAAATTATAGATCCCATGATCTGTGGTAACTATGACAAGGTTAAGGTGGAACTTTTGGTCAAAGTGGCTTTGCAATGTGTGGCAGAAAACAAGGATGATAGACCCACCATGAACCAGGTCGTTGAAATGCTTGTAAGCCATTAAATTGTTGTCTTCTTTTTTGCCTTGCTGTAGTTTTGTTCATGTTAAGCGCGAGGGTAATAAGTTAGCTTATGTCCATGCAGGTAGAGTAGTTTTATCTACAGTTACTGATGTGTGGTTGGAAGACTTATCATGTGACTTGGATGTTTTTCAGTTTGATTTACTTTAATAAACTTTCCTTACTAGTTTCTTAAATAAAAAAAAACTCTCTCTTTTCCATTTTCTCATGAGAAAATGGAAATTTTTTTAATAATTGTAGTAATCAAAATTATTAGAGAATATAATACCAAAACCGCTGAAGCATTTATACATTCTATGCAACATTTCACCCTCATGAGAACAAACTTGAATTATATGATATAAAGCTATAAAGAATTTTCACCCCCCCTCCCCCCCCCCCCCCCCCCAAAAAAAAGCTATAAAGAAAGTACAAGAGTAGATTTTTTTTTCTTTTACTTTTTTAATCTTTATCCCCTCTTAATAATTAAACATGGTTTTGAAATCTGAATCATTCATTGATTAGAAAAGAGAAAGGTTTAAAGTTTTTGAAGTCGAAACGAGATACAATCGAGGTTGAACTGTTATGATATGATAAATTATTTAATAATAAAATAAAAAAATATTAAAAAAAACTAAAAAAAAAGAGTAATCTTGATTTAAAAATATAAAAAAATTAAATAATAATGTGCAAATTATATTGACATATGTTATTATTATTTTTTATATAATACTTTCACGTAATTAACTAAATAAGTCCTTCAAAATAATATATAAAAAAAATATTTAAAATTCACAACTCATGCATGAGATATAAGATCTCACAGCGAGCAATGAGCAGTGAGCGCGTCACTAATCACTAGCCCTACAGGCCAAGTCTTTAACCTGACAACTTAAGTTTAATAAATAATTTCTCTCTGCGATTTTCTCGCTTTTCGTGCTCTCTCTCTCTTCCTATCCCTTTCGTGTTAGATCTCCTTCGTTTCAAACCCCAAAAAAAAAAAACAAAAAAATCAAGGAATTTGTAATTACAGCCTCATTTTTGTTTAATTTATTTTAAATTTTATTATATATCGAGCCCTAGGTTTTTTCCTGGTTCATTGAGAAATCAGCGGCTAGATTCCCGATCTGTGGTCGCTCTCGGATCGATTTTCGCTTTTTTGTATTCAGTGCTGCATTGATTTGAAAAAAAAAAAACACACACACACACAGAAAGTCTCTGACCTGAGATTCGTTCGATCTCTAATTCTGAGCCTCCAATCTGAAACCTTTCATTCTTTTCAGGTACGTTTTTTACGATTGTGATTTGAGAATTGCAACAAAAAAAGAAAAAAGAAAATTGTGGTGCCAGATTTGTATTACGGAAATAAAATATGGCAGTGATTCATAAGTTTTGTTTTTGCAGTTTTGGCATTTACGCGAGATCCAAAAATTGATCTTGTGAGTGTGCTATCATTATCTTTGTTATTGTTATTCATATTCATATTCACTGTGTTCAAGTTTTGTTATAGAATTTTGAATCTGATAATTTCTTCCGGTCTTTAATTAGCTTTTCTTCCCAACGTTTGCTTCTCAGTTTTCATCTCCTTCTTCTCACTTCTCAGACCTTACTACACTTCGTCTTCCCCAGTTTTTCAAACACAGAGTAAAGCAACACAGAGTCTCTACCCTACCTCTTTCTCTCCCTTCCTCACTCTTTCTTCTCTGAAGAACAGATCTAGCAAACAGGTAGTTGCTCTCCATGAATACCCAATTTACTTTTTTTCCAATTTTATTGCGAAATTTTCAGGAAAGAAGAAACTGGAAAAACTGTTTCCGGTTTAGAAAACCGCACGGTTTGACCGCGGTTCGAGGGGTTTACATCAAAAATACAATTTTTGGTTTTATAAGTTTAAAAAACCAGAATAATGACCGGGTTTCGGTTCTTCCGGTTTGACCGTATGGTCTAATCCGGATTTCAAAACCATGTAATTAAACACCCACAACACACACACACACAAGGCCACGTATTATTATTCCCACGTATTATTATTCGTACAAATCAGTATTTCCTTGAAATTTCCAAAAGTTTATTAACGTATTTTGGCTATTCCATGATATCTCATTCTACTAAAAATCATTTAATATTAAGAAACATTTATAATTGTGAACTATTTCATCAGCATTGTTGGGTCAAAACTTAATAATTAGACACATAAAAAAAAAAGAATTATTAATTAGTACCTTTTATTATTATTCCCACAAAATGAGTACATTCGTTGAAACTTTCAAAAGTGTATAAACGTACTCGGGCCGTTCTATTTTTCTCATTCTAAAAAAAAAAAAAAAAAAATTTAATATAAGAAACAATTATAATTGTGACTTTGTTGGACAGTTTCATAAGCAATGTCGGGTCAAAAATTAATAATTAGTCACATAAAAAAAAAGAATTAATAACTAGTACATTGTATTATTATTCCTACAAAATGAGTACATTCCTTGAAACTTCAAGAAATGTATAAACGTATTCTGGCCGTGCTACTTTTTTATTATTCTATAAAATAATAATTTAGGGTTTGTTTGGATACCGCTTATTTATTGAAAACTGATTGCTGAAAGCACTGCAGTAAAATAATTTTTAAAAATGTGAATAGTACTGTAGAACCCAAAAATGCATGGATATGTGCGTTTGTTGAGTTTAGTGGTCCCATAAACAGTGCTGTGGAACCCAAAAAAAAAAAAAATGCCAAACATAGCTGAAACGCTAGGCAAACGGATACTTAATATAAGAAATAGTAATAATTGTGAATTTCTTGGACTGTTTTATCAGCAATGTTAGGTCAAAACTTAATAATTAGTCACATAAAAAAATAATTAATTAGTAGTACATTGTATTATTATTCCTACAAAATGAGTACATTCCTTGAAACTTCCAACCCGAGCTATTTTTCTCATTCTAAAAAATAATAATTTAATATAAGAATCAGTTATAATTGTGAATTTGTTGGACTGTTTCATCAGCAATGGTGGGTCAAAACTTAATAATTGGTCACATAAAAAAATAATTAATAATTAGTACATTGTATTATTATTCCGACAAAATGAGTACATTAACATTCCTTGATAATACAATGTACTCATTTTGTAGGAATAATAATACAATGTACTAATTATTAGTGGCCTGCAGGGCTTGTGAGAAACAGACCCTCATATTGTATTATTAGTGGTCACAATTAATTATGATCGTTGTATACACAAATATATTGGCTATGTTGGTATTGTTGGAAAACTAATAATGAATAAACAAGTTTGATACAACAAACAATATCCCAAATAATTAGCAAGAATGTAAATAAGCAATAATAATATAAATTTAAGTAAATTTAGGAACAATCTAACAGTGCTATAAAATCATGCAAAGAGTGTTGTTCTTAAAGATTGATTCGTGCCACTCAAAGTAAAACTTGGTATGATTGGTTCTCTTGGCCAAACAACCTCTCAAGATTAGACTATAGTGTCGACCTTTGTGATGTATGCACTTCCACTCACAAAAGGTTTAAGAACAACCTTCTATTGCATTTCCCAAAAAAAAAAAAAAAATATTCTTATAGAAAAATATGTGGGAGAGAAAGATGGTAGAGTTGTGTATATCTAAAATATAGAGTAGTAAAAAGACCTTTTAAAAAAGGTGTTATGATGAGTATTATATAGGCCACCTATGAAGATAATAGTCTATAGTTATTGGTTACTAATAACCCTTAAAAGCCCAACGGCTATATTATCAATTATTGTCCAACGGCTATTTTTCTCATAATTGTCCAACGGCTATTTTTCTCATAATTGCCCAACAGCTATTTTACTCATAAATTTCCAATGGCTAAAAAATAAATAAGAATAAAAGTATTTAGAACACACACCCACACCAACAGGTATTAGAGAGTGTTTATATTTGCGTTGTTTTAGACGTAGTGAATATTTTTTTTTTACCTATTTTTGTTTGGTTCACTCGTGGTGCTCTATTTTCGACAGCCAAAAAAAAGAGAGATTTTGTATTTTTTCTGTAATTTGTAATACCACACATAACCATTTTAAGAAAAATCATTGATATATAATTCAATAGTTAGAGATGAGAGGATTTGAATGTTGGATATTTCCATTAAAAACATAAAAAAGTGTCAATTGAATTACTTTTTAAACTTTATATTACGCCACCTAATTAGTAGGCATGCAAAAAAGTAGTGTTAAAATTAGGGTTGTGAAATAGTACTTACCCAAATGAAAACAAAAATTACACATAAACACAAGCTATATTCTACTAATTTCAAAAGGTATAAGTTGGACAACAGATTGTGGTTAAGTAGATAATCAGGAGCCATTTATTTGTTACTACTTATAAGCTACATTATTATAAATATTGTAATTTTGTGTTTTAATTTACACAACAAAAATTTTAATAAAAAGAGCTAATTCAAATAACTTTATCTTTTATCTTTAATATACCAAAACACAGGACATTTTTTTTTTTGAGAAATAATTATAACATGCTGCTAATTCCGCAGCTCGAACTCTTTTCCTCCTAGACCCCCAAACACTTTGTGCATGGGAAGGTGCCAATTCAGTTACAAGACCTTTGGCCAAATATAAGACACATGTGGTACACTAGAATGATGATTACTTAAAATGAGGACCGAATATTAATATGGATACGAGAAGTTGTTCAAGAATAACTATTGTTATTCATCTGTTTGATAATAACACATGAATAAAACCATGAATCTGTATCAATACAAGATGGTGGAATGGAATCAAATTCCAATCAAATATCCTAAAAATTAACCTTACAAAATTATATTTACTTTTTATAATTCTCTCTTAACAGCCTATATTTATAAATGGAACCATTCTATAATTAATATCATCATTCTTTATTAAAAATAACTATTCCCATACATATTATAAAGGGAAAAAAGAAAAAGAAAAAAAGAACATCTCCCCTAAATATTAAATTTTGATGACTGACAATTTCATTTGTCCTGATCATTATGAAAATATTTAACATCTATTCAAAAAAAAAAAAAAAAATATATATATATATATATATATATATATATATATATATATAATGCCCTTTGGCCTTAAAAATGCACCCTCAGAATTCCAAAATATCATGAATGAGATTTTTAATCCATTCTCCAGTCATGCCATTGTTTACATTGATGATGTACTCATCTTCTCAGATTCAATTGACAGGCATTGGAAGCACTTACGTGCTTTTCTCCAAACTATTAAGTTTAATGGTCTTGTTGTTTCAGCCCCCAAAATCAAGCTTTTCCAAACCAGTGTAAGGTTTTTAGGTTTTGATATAAAACATGGTGTTATCAAACCTATTAACAGAGCTATCCAGTTTGCAGACAAGTTTCCAGATGAAATCCTAGACAAAACCCAGCTTCAGAGATTCCTAGGATCTCTCAATTATATCTCAGATTTCTACCAAAACCTTAGGCAGCAATGCAAACCCCTTTTTGATAGACTCCAGACCAATCCATCTCCATGGACTCCGGTTCATACAAAAATCATCCAGGACATTAAAAAATATGTCAAGACACTCCCTTGTTTAGGAATTCCCTCAGTCAATTCCTTCAAGATTGTTCAAACGGATGCCTCTGACATAGGTTATGGTGGCATTCTCCTCCAGCGTGTCAGTCCCACTTCTCCGGAACAGATAGTCTGTTTCCATTCAGGGATTTGGACCTCTACTCAGTTAAATTATAGTACTATTAAAAAAGAGATTTTATCCATTGTACTTTGCATTTCAAAATTTCAGAGTGATCTTTTGAATCAAAGATTTTTAATCAGAATTGATTGCAAGTCTGCAAAACATGTTTTAGAAAAAGATGTTCAAAATATTGCATCAAAACAGATTTTTGCCCGGTGGCAAGCCATTCTTTCAGTTTTTGACTTTGACATAGAATTCATAAAAGGAACTCAAAACAGTGTCCCTGATTTCCTCACCCGTGAATTTTTGCAGAGTCCTAACCAAGATGTCGGGAAAGAAACCCGTCCCCCCAAAGTTGCCTAAACAGCAAACCCCAGGTAGCACTAGTCAGGCAAAGAACCCTGGCCAGTTAATTCCAGCATCCTCAGTCTCAGTTTCCGGTCGATATGTTACCTCCACCATCCCAAGACCTAATTATAACAGGCCAGTTCAGCCCAGTTATAGTTCAGCCTTAGCCTCCCCAGCCCCTGGGCAAATCTCACCCTACTTGGTTGATGACCCTTTTGGCCCTATACAGTCCCAAAAGTCATCCCAACCATTGTCCAGGAAAAATAGGTCACCTTACTTCAAGAAGCCATACATCCAGCATATCTCTTATATTGAACCCCACATAGTTCATATAAAAGATCCTCTAGCCTTAGCCATGGAAGTATTCCCAGAAGGATGGCATTTTCTCCCAAAACATCCGGAGAAAAACATCAAGTATTACAGACAAATCCTCATTGAGGAAGAGTCTGCCAGAATTGAAGATATAATGAACAAAAGGGACCCCTCAGCAGTCCTTTATCATAAGTTCATCATCACAGGTTTTATCAATAGCAAAGAATGGGGACAGCATCCCTCTTTGTTAAGAACTCTCAGGGGACTCAAGTCCATCACAGGTTCAAATCTCCATTACAGTTATCATGATTATATGGATGCATTTGAAAAGGTTCTTTATTATCAGAACAAGCAGTTTGACCATTCCTGGTTCATAATGTTTGATAAAAAGTTTTCTTGCACCGGAATTCCAGTATGGTTCCTTAAGTGGTGGGACATGTTTGGGCCAGTTCCCCAGATCTTCCCAGAACCCCTCCAAGATGCCCTTCGGTATTTCAGTTCAAGAAGCCAGGCTCTTATCACACCTCATGGTGCCTAGTTTCCGGCAATTCTGCACATGACGGTCATGTACAGGATCCATTGGATCAGTATGTGGAACTATGAGATAAAAGGAAATCTTTTAGACATAGAATTTTCAGTTAAATGGTGGGATAGTCTCAAAATCGACACCATCATCAGTCAAGTTCATCAGGATCTTCCTCCTCCAGTTCAGAGGAATATAGTTACAAGGTCTCAATCCAGTTTAGATTCTTTTGCAGGAAAGACCAGCAAAGAATTAAAAGATCTTGCTCATCAGTTACTTCTCCAATCAGAAGAACTACAGTCTCAGGAGAAAGGTTCCCCTGCCTCCTCAGAAGCCTCAGCAAATTTTGATCCTAATGATCCCTTATTTCAGGATTCTCAGGATCCAAATGATGCTTATAGGCTAGGCAGCTCCTAAAAGAGGTTCTGGATAGCACCGATCACTATTCAGAAAAGCAGCCCCAGACAAGTTACTATTCATCCACAGTACCAGTCAACACGGGTGAACAGTACCCAGCACTCAGCCGACGCTACAGACAAGGGACAGAACACTATTCATGAACAGTAAAAGTCACTATTCATGAACAGTACCCGACAGAATCATTCAGAGTTACTATTTACTTTCGGTGGAAAAGAAATTCACCCAGGTAAAAGCATTTTACTCTCCGAATTTTCAGCATTCAGCAGGCTCCCAGCCTCCTATAAATACCAGTTCTCATTCCAGTTGAAGGCAGAGACCAAAATTGCAAGAACCAATTTTAGAGTTCCCTCCCTTCTTGTAATAAGATTGTATCCCAGCTAGTTTTCTCAGTTTTACATTTGTATCACTTCAGTCAGTTTTACATTTGTAACCCAGTCTTCCGCTCAGTTGTAACTCAGTAGTAACTTGCTCCCCTTTTGGTATCAGAGCCAAGTTTGGCCGATCAAGAGTTGTAAGTTACTTTTATTATCCAGTTGGCAGGTTAATACCGCCTTCATATCCAGTTGTATTTTCAAATTATTTTCAAAGTTAATCAAGTTGGCCGGTTATACCGCCATAGTTATCAAAGTTATTTTCAGTTAATGCATAAAATAATTTCAGTTCATTATTTTCATAGCATTATTCTTCATAATATTCCAATTGTGTATTTCTATCTTGTGATCTTTATCCACTGTTTAACCTGTTGATTCAGTTGCTTATCTTCAGTTTATTCTATATCCTGTTTATCTGTTTCAGTTAACCCAGTTATTATCCCAATCTTTTGTATTTCCAGATACTTGAATTTCGCCAATAGCCTAGTTACGTGTGTGTTTGGAAACGTAGGTCCTGATCTGTGCTTATGATAAAATGTAGGTCCTGATTTGTACTTGTCCCGATCTACTTTGTCCACGGTATCCGAAAGACTGTAGCCGTTTAGCCGGAGTGAGGCGTCGAGGCGTTGTGTCGACAGGATAGTGGTTTTGTAGCAATTGTTGGGGTAACCAAGTGAGACAATGAGGGCAGGGTTATCATACGTGAGACAGTGAGGGCAGGGTCGCAAACATGCTCCTATGGCAGACTATTGCTTATTGACAAGTTTTGGAGATAGAAAAAATTAGGATTTAATTGTGTTAAATTTTACAGATAGTCAAGATGTTGAGTAAATTTTTTAGAAGTAACTCAACCTCTAGTTTAGCCAGTAGATCTACATCACTCCCAGAAATTCCACAACAGTCTGGAATTATCAATAGTGAAGAATATGAGGTACAGGATTTAGATCTTAAGTTAGGAGATTGGAATCTCCCCAAGGTACCCACAAAACAGGTTTATAAGTCCTCTACATGGAACTTGAATTCATTCAAGACAGATTTCCATGTTAGGACCATAGAACAAGTTTATGGAATAAACAAGGAGTACGAGACGTGCTACTTGTTTAGCCCAGATCAGATTAAGGCACACAAAAACAAAGGTTTTCATTTTATCCACATAGGTTTAGTCCAGGTCGGAGTTAAACCTCTCATTAGGTCAGGATTGAACAATTCAGTTTTGTTAGCACTTAGAGATACCCGTCATGTAAGGTTTGATGACAGTCTCTTAGGAACAGTTCAAGCCAGTTTAAGTAACGGACCAGTCCATTTCGACTGTTTCCCGAACTTTACAGTCCACATCCATGACAAGAATGTCCTACAGGCCTTGACCCTTAATATCAAGACCCATGGAACCTTAGTTACACAAGGATCTAGCCAGATAGCGCTTATATACAGGGTGTATTATAAGTGTATCAAGACAAACATGAATGTTGGAGCCTTAGATAGGAAGAAGGTAGGAGAAACCCTTCTTATCCAAACCAACATACATGATGCCAAGATCAAAGTCCCTAGAACCCTTAGATGGGATGAAATCTCCTTTCCAGACGATTGGAAACTTCATAATGAAAATCACCCCTTGTTGATCCAATAAGTTGATCAAGATCCAGAAGTAGATTTTGTCTAGCAACTAGCAGATGGTTCTGTTAGGCTAAGTTTTGACAAATCTAGGTTTAGAACACCCCTAGATGATTATAGACCTAGATCCCCAATAGATCTTAGTCGATTCCCTTCTAGGCAGCCACCTATTCTCTTGAGAGACAAGCCTGCATCCCAAGCAAGTTCCTCTAGACCTCCAGCACCATACCCTAGATCCAGAAGAGACTTAAGTGCAGACTTTCAAGGAGTAAAAAACAGATCTCAGGTTAGCACACCCTGCTACACAGCCAAGAATGACTCAGTTATTGATCATGGTGACAATAACAGTCAGAAGGTAGGATCACCTTCAGGAACAGATATGGAAAATCCTGATATAGAGAACCCATACCAGGATTATGAGCTCAAAACTCTAAGGAAAGAGTTTAAGCCAGACATGAAACTTTTAGGCGATGAATTTGACTTAGAGAAAAACAAAGCCAAAAGAGAAGCCTATAAAGCCAACCACACCAGAGAACAAAAGGTTAAAGTTCTCAATGCTTGGATAGCATTCATGAAAAAGGTACAAAAACATATCTTTTTCTTTGAATACTTCGAGAACTATCACGAGAAAAAGATTTGTGAAGCACAAAATACCCCCTCTGAAGTAAAAACCCTTAGTAAACAAGAAGAACTGCTCTTAGATCTAATAGAACAGATCGAAGATCCAGTCATCAAAGCCCAAAAACTCAGTGCATTTCGTGCAACCTTAGTTCAGGAAACACCCAAACCTGAACCTCCCAGGATTAAGGAACCTAAGGTAGATTTAGAAAAAATCTATGAAAGATTTTCTAGATCTAAGAAAGAGATCACGGTCAATGATCTCCAAAAAGATATCAAAGAAACCAGGTCTGAGGTCAGAACCCTCAAACAAGAACTAGCCATCCTTAGGATAGACAATACTCTTTTAGACCAAAGAGTAAAAAACCTTGAAGGAACTTCATCTTATCAGAAAATAAAATCCTCTGATGATGAAGAAAACCCAACAGCAGACATGCCCCAAGAAGACCCAATAGAAACAACAAAGTTCCTAGATACTTTGAATAGGATGAATTTCCAGAAATGGCATTCTGAGGTTAAAATTGTGATTAACAAGGATTATGAGTTTAGGGCAGTCGCCTTATTAGATTCAGGTGCTGATCTCAATTGTATCCAGGAAGGAATTATCCCCTCTAAGTACTTCAAAAAAACCAGAGAAAAGTTAACATCTGCAAGTGGAGGACGGATGCAGATCAAGTACAAAATCCCAGGAGCACACGTTTGCCAAGATAATGCGTGCTTCAAGACAACATTTGTTTTAGTTAAGAACATGACGGACAAGGTTATTTTAGGAAACCCGTTCATGTGTCTTCTGTACCCCTTTACAACAGATAGTGAAGGTATCACTACCCATCCCTTCGGCCAACCAATCAAGTTTAAGTTTCTTAGGAGCCCAGAACCAAGAGATATTAGTATCCTCCATGATGTTTCTGTTTCCAAGACTCTTAACCTTATCAGTGCCAAAAGACAACAGATTAAGTATCTAGAAGAAGATCTAAGATACAAGAGAGTCGAAGAAAGACTAACTTGTAACACGGTCCAGCAAAAAATCAGAGAGTTTGAAGAAAAACTCAAGCAGGAAGTCTGCTCTGATTTACCCATAGCCTTTTGGTATAGAAAGAAGCATGAGGTAGCTCTTCCTTATACCAAAGACTTCAATGAAAAAGACATCCCAACCAAAGCTAGACCCATCCAAATGAACCAAGAACTCATGAATGTTTGCAAAACAGAAGTAGAAGATCTCCTTAGAAAAGGAATCATCAGAAACTCTAGGTCACCATGGTCTTGTCCAGCCTTTTATGTCCAGAAAAATGCTGAGATAGAAAGAGGTGTACCCAGGTTAGTTATCAACTACAAACCGCTTAACAAAGTCTTAGAATGGGTAAGATACCCAATTCCCAACAAGAAAGACCTTGTTAACAGACTTAGTAAAGCTGTCGTTTTTAGCAAGTTTGATATGAAGAGTGGTTTTTGGCAGATACAAATCAGAGAGTCTGATAGGTATAAGACAGCCTTTACCATGAGGTTTTTTTTTTTAATAAAAAATACACGTCTCCTATAAGGTTGATACATATTTGAAATTAAAAATTATACATTAGAAATAAATGTATATTAATTTCCATTGTATAATAGAAGTTGATAAGACTAATATTGGTCAATAGTAGACTAATATTGGTCAATATTAGCTATTACGTGGGTTAAAGAATAACTATTACGAATCTTTTGATAATAAATATGCTACAAAATACCGGATGATGATTTCAATGGAATAGTTATTCCTTTTCTGCATACTAAACAGTAAACTGTAAACAATGGAAAACAGAAATTATTGTGTTCATGCATTATAAGGTATAGGACCTTTTTTTTTTCTTCTATGGGATATAGGATTGGTATTTGTTTATCGTCAAAGAACTTTGTGGTTCATTTTGTCGGGCATTATATATATATATATATATATATATATATATATATATATTTATATAAAATAGGTTATGTTATTTTACTTTATTGTAACAAACTTTGACACCCAAAACAAAGAAATAAAAAGTTATGTTGATACTTGATAAATTATAAAAATAAAAAATAAAAGTATGTTGATACCATACGCAGCTCATAATTAACCAAATGAACGAGTGTGATATTTCGAAATTAAATAATGATGACACAAGGAAGGTGCATCGGGTTGGTTGGGAGTGGTTGTGTGAAGCAAAAGAAGTGGGTGGAATGGAGTTTAAAGAAACTGAGAAGTTTTATGAAGCTCTCCTTGCTAAACAAATATGGCGGATGTTGCATAATCAAATTGCAACATCCGCTTTTTCTATAGAGTCTTTAAAGCCCGCTTTTTCTCAAATTGCTCTATTCTTTATGCCAAGGAGTCCAACTCCAGTTCCTATGCACGGAAGAGCATCCTTGGTGCCCGGGATGTTATTAGAAAGGGTATGGTTTGGCCTATTGGGAATGGCCAATCAGTTTGGATTAAGGAAGACAAGTGGTTGCCGGTGAAACCAAGTAGATTAATCCTCTCCCCCTTCCCTACAGTTATGGCGGAAACTAAGGTGAGCTCCCTTATCAATCTAGACTTGGGTTTGTGGAAAACTGGAGAGGTACAACGTGTGTTTCTGCCTCTGAAGCTTCTTTGGTACTGGGTATTCCACTTAGCCATAGAAAACCCCCTGACCGTGTGGCTTGGTTGTGCACTCCATCAGGGGATTTTAGCACTAGCAGTGCCTACAAGATCTTGGCTGCCTCGGCTTCAGCAGATCATGCAAGCTCTTCCAATCAGGGCAATCAGAGGAGCTTCTGGAAAGGAATTTGGAGGTTGCAGGTGCGCAATAAGATAAGACATTTTAAATGGAGAGTGTGTAATAACGCTCTGCCCACAAAATGCAACCTGAAGCGACGGCATATAATGGAATCGGATTTATGTGATCAGTCCAAGGATGCTTCAGAAGACTCCCTTCATGCGCTGTGCTTTTGTAGTCATGTAGACCTTGTGTGGCTTCCTCTCCATTGGTATCAGTCCATGATATCTCCCCCTCCCCTGAATTTTTGTGATTTACTTAACAGATTTATGCAGGTCTGTGACGAGCTCATAACGGAGGTGTTCGCAATAACAACTTGGTGTTTATGGAACAGACGAAATGCACTCCATTTTGATCGCCCATCACATCCCATCTCAAGCATCAGCTCCGTTGCAGGTGCATTGCTCCAGGAGTTCATTGCTAGTCTGAATTTAGAGACTCCTCTCTCTCGACCTTCTGCTCGGCATCAATGGCGCCCCCCAGAACCAGGCATTGTTAAAGTGAACTTCGACGCTGCCCTCTTCAAACACACTAATTCTGCTGGAATTGGTGTCATCGTGCGTGACTGGCGTGGCGTTGCCCTTGGTGCTCTGTCAACGCCTACTCCGCTATCTTCATCAGTTGCTAACATGGAAGCTCTCGACTGCCTCAGAGCGGTCCAATTTGCTGCTGAACTTGATCTTTACTGCGTGTTATTTGAAGGTGATTCGGCCACAATCATTTCTGCGGTTTCCCAGGGGATTTCACTACTATCTTCCTTAAGAAATATTTTAGACAATGTTCGGTGTTTAATTCCTAGTTTTTCATCAGTTAAGTTTAGTCATGTTAACCGCTCTGGTAATTTAGTAGCGGATGCTCTTGCTAAAAAGGCTTCGTCCATTGTTGGCTATCAAGTTTGGATGGATGCCTTGCCTTTGGATATTGCTGCTTTGGTTGACTTTGATGTCCACTAAGTATTGTTTTTGCTGTTTCAATAAAGTCCCCGGCTTGAGGTCTGGTTTCTCAAAAAAAAAAAAAAAAAAATTAATACACTTATAAATTTTTCAAGTGTCAAAAAAAAAAAAAGTGTGTACCAGTGTGTAAAAAAATCTGTAGTGCAATGAGGATTAAGGAAGGACGGATAAATACATTTATTACGGTCCACTCATATCTATATTTTCACAAAAAAAAAAAGGTAAAATACATTGAAAAAGTTTAAAGTATTTTCTAGTACATAAAATTTCTAAACTACCTTCCCAACAACCTTAATCCTCATGGCTCATAAGCATCTCTACCACCTGAGTCATGGTGGGTCTTTCATCCTTATCTTCTGCAACACATCGCAAAGCCACTTTGACTAGAAGTTCCATCTTAGCCTTGTCATAATTGTTAGTCAACATGGGATCTATAATTTCTTCAATCCATGAATTCTTTGTAGTTGTTCCAATGTTAACATTCCCCCTTACCAACATGACCAACCTTTTATGCTCTCTTATTTCTCCGTTTTCCGCAGTATGCATGACATTTGGGCTTTTTCCAGTTACCATTTCCAACAACACAATTCCATAACTGTACACATCAACTTTAGAAGTGATGGGAAGATTGTAGACCCACTCAGGAGCCATATAACCTCTAGTTCCTCTCATCCTCGAGAAGCTTGAATGATCAATCTTACTTCTACTTTGTAGTTTAGACAAACCAAAATCTGCTACTTTTGGTTGATGGTCAGCATTTAGGAGTATATTCTGAGGCTTTACATCACAATGTAAAACCCACTCTAAGCATTCTTCATGCAAATAAGCTAGGCCTTTAGCAGCACCCACTGCAATTTCAAACCTTTTCTTCCAATCAAGTGAATTAGAACTAAGATTTTCAGCTAAAGATCCATGCTCCATGTATTCATACACCAAGAGCTTATGCTTTCCCTCTACACAATAGCCCCACATCTCTATCAAGTACATGTGGTTCAACAACCCAATGGTGTTTACTTCTGCAAGGAACTCTGCTTCACCTTGGTTAGCTTCGTTGAGTCGCTTGATTGCTGCTACTCGTTGATCAGACAATACACCTTTGTATACTATCCCTCCTGCTCCTTGTCCAATCACTTCTTTGAATCCTTGCGTTGCTTTTCTTAGCTCATTAAAGGTGAATCGTTTGAATTTAGTTGTTAGGCCTAGGTATCCTTGTGCAGTGGAGTCTGTACGTCTACTAGTTTTTAACAAGAAAAACCAGACCAGGACAATACAACTCACCTCCACACCTCCCACTGCTGTGGCGAACCAAAGCAAAAGCTTTACCGTCTTATTTTCATATGTGCTTCTTTCTTGCTTAGAAGCAATGCTTGAACACTGCAATCTAAATTCTTCATCAGGCAGCTTGTGATTGGAAATACCAGCTTTTGGTACTCTCAAATAAAGATCTCCATCAAAATTTGGTGAACGGCGTCCATTTAGTAGCCGAGACTTGGGGTAACAGTCATAGCCACCATCTTTCATGCGAAATCTATATTGAAACCCTTTGCAATTGCACCTATTTAGGCATTCTTGTTGACAGTCCTGGAAGGTAAAATTCTGTAAGAAGTCGATATCTGAGCCATAGTATTCAACATGAGCAAGCTGGACAAAAGTAGACTCATCTCCAAGGTCGCAAGAGACTTTAAATTCTGGTTCGCACCCAGAGGACCAATCAGTATGATCTTTCATCTTGAAGCCTTGCAAGCAAAAGCATCTCCTGCCAGAGACATGATCATAAGTACACACACCATTAGGTCCACAGATGCCATGAATCCTACATGGATCAGAGATGGCTTGCCATGTTACAACCCAATCCCAACTCCCATTCATCTCTTGCAGGCTGTATAATCGAAGGTTGCCATCAGGATCAAGCGTTAATCGTCTCTGAGTCGCAGTACCAAAATCTGTTGCATAGAATTTTAAAAAGTCAGATGACCAGAAATAGCCTGAGTCATCTAGTAGTGCAGCTCTACTAGTATTGTAGATAGAAATCCCAGCATCTGAAATGTCTTCAAGGGATGGGTCTGGCCAGTAGAGACTTGAAAGTTTGGGACCTTGGAAAAGCAGGTGGAGCGCATTATCTTCATCGAAAAAGAGCTTATAGTAGCCAGAAGAATGGACACCTTGGCCTCTATTTGAGACCAGGCTTGTACCAAAGGTTAGTAGTTGTTGAGGAAGAAGAGTATCTGTAGATGAATCAAAGCTTTGCCAGATAGCAACACTAGAGAAATTATGAAGCACAAGATTGCCTGTGTTCATTAGCTGTAGTTGCAAGTTGGAGGCCTCTGATGTGGTCAGGGCTTCTGTTTTAGTTTTCCAAACGACACTGCCAGCTGAATCGGTTAGGTGAAGCTTGCCATCTTTCAAAACTGAAAGCTTTGAACCTTTTCCATCAACAGGATCATCTCGGTTTGCTATCCAAACAACTGTGGGAACAGAGGGTTTTGTCATCCATATGGCAAAGCAGAAAGCATTATCACCAACAGGGTAAAACCCTGCAGAGAATTCACCATTTGCTGAAACCAACTTGTCACTTGGTTTCTCAACTGACAGAGATGTGCCTATGAGAGTGTCAAATGTTTTAGACGAAGCAGATAAAGAAAGAGCTTGCAGCAGACATAGAAGAAAGAAGAGAGTTGAGATATCCATGAGAAATGCGACAGGCTGAACAAGATGTTTCTTTTGGTTAAATCTTCTATATACCGTATATTTATTATTTAATAGAGGAAAGAAATTGCTCAACTAATAAAACCTTTGCATCCCCCCTAGTGGCGCAGAACAAGACTCTTGGACCATGACACTATGAACACCTTTGGTTTTACTGTTGTTATTACATGGTTAATTTGCATTGATTTGTATTACGTTTTTGCGTGTTTTGCTATATATAGAATAAATAAATAAAGCAGTGTTAACAACACTTTCACACAAGGCATACACAAAACAACTGAAATTGTGCGTTGAAGACACGATTTACTTTAAGCCGTTACCATTACGGCTAGATTAGTTAGTTAATTAGTTTCTTTCCTTTCAGTTAGAAATAGAATGCTGTGTTTGACGGTGTACCTCATTGTAACATTAAGACTCATTTTTTACTTTCAATAATATTCTCATCCATATTTAGATTGAGAGAGTGAGAAAGAGAGTTGGATTTGAATGCGTACGGTATGGATACTTTCTAATTGGTGGGGAAAAATAGCACTAGCAAAGTATAGTCAAAGCACCAAGTATTAAGACCAATAACGGTCTTGTTTAGAGGGAAGATTAGGGAGATGTCTTGTTTAATTAAATATTGCTTATTAGCTAGGCTTTTATCTTAAATCGCACTTGGAACATGGATTCTATTTACATTAACCTATTATTTTGAGGGATCTTTTGTTATCTTATCATTTTGGAGACCATGATGAATAATTTTGATCCAAAGCTAAAAATTTAGGAAAAAGTTAATAAATGTCCTAAGAGTATTGGTTTAGAAATTATTTTTAGAAATATTTTATGAAAAAATAATAAAGTAATTAGTTTTTTTTTTTTCCAACTAATTATATTTTCTATGAAAGTTGTGTAAAAAATTTCTTAAAATAGTTTATTAATAATTGCTCTATAAGGAGTTGAGGATACTTATTAACATGACCCAAAAATATATAGCGTGTTGATCAAAGTGGTGGGACAAGTATTCGATGAATGTGGGATGATGTTTATAATAAAAGTATATTGACCATCATATGATTTATATGAAAAGGAAGTGGCAAAGATGGGAAATAATGAGGAAATTAATGAATAAATTGTCATCAAAAAAAATTATTTGTTAGTAGAAAAAGAAATAACCAAATTTGGAAGTGCACACAAATCCTAGATTATGAATTTAGTGCACATAAACCCTAGATTATGAATTTAGTGCACATAAAATATATCCACGATCTTAAGAACGACTTCGTCAGGCATTAGCTCGATCACTAGATTTGTAGGCAAAGGAATAGATAATTTCTCTCAAATATTTTATAAAACCCAACCCAAAAATTGCTTTTTGTTTAACAGTTAGTTGTTGACTGGTAGCTAGGTCTATATAAAGGGAAAATTATTGTCTACTCCTTGAGTACCATAAATACATACTCTCTCATTTTACATGAGTGGTGAGTCCCACTATGAATTTAATTAGTGAGACCTATCATTTATGTGAGAGGAGAGACTACACAATTTTCCTATATAAAGTAGAGATGACAATTTTTGCCCGATCCATAGGTACCCGGCCTGGTTCGACCTTAATGGGTCGGGTTTTACCTAGCCCGATAAAGAATAGGGTTGGGTTTAGGTTTGGGTTTTTTTTTTAAAAAAAAAAAAAAAAAAAAAAAACCCAAAGCGGGTTCGGGTTAGGTCTGGGTTTTAATAAAAACCTAGCCCGAACTCGGACCCGACCCAACCCGTTTAGAATAAAAATAAAATTACAAAAAAACCTATATATAAATATATATAACTTATAACCTAACCCTAACCCTAACCTCTCTTATTCTTACTCACTCATTTCAGCCTCAAGCCAGCCGCCCCCCTCCCTTGAGACCTTGGTCATAGCCCACAAATGAGCATGATCAGTAGTACTGGCACTCACATTTGCAAGCAAAACATTCTCAGGCTTGATATCACAGTTTACAAACCCACATCCATGAATATGATTAAGCCCTTTTAGAATACACTTGGTGTAGCGTTTGACATCAGTTTTAGGCAATCCACACCCACCAGAATTGTGAACCAAATCTCTCAAGCTTCCACCAAAAGCGTACTTAAGCAACAAGTTATAAACCATGTCACTGTTAGCTACAACCGTGGAGTCTTCACCAAAGCAGTGAATGACAAAAGGGTAGCTCTGAACATTGTCAAAAACCTCTTTCTCCTTTTGAAGTGTAGTAGAAACAAAAATCTTTGCTGACTTCACTGCCATCAACAAAGGAAAAAAACGAAAGGTTTTGCAATATGTGATTGGAAGAGCAATTTTTTTTTTTTAAAAATTTTACCCCCATTCTCCATGTGGGTTTGTGTTTTCTTTTTCCTTTTTCAGTTAATTGAACTCTAAAAGCGTGACAGCCATTGTATTTGTCAATGTCCTTTGTTTAATTTATATGGCCTATACCTGTTGTATCTTACTAATTTAGCCTCCAAAAATGTTTTTTTATTTTCATTTTATTATTATATGAGCAAGAGCAATATACATGTGCAATGGCCTGAATTGGTTCTAGCTTCTCTCCTCGTCTCTCATGTCCGTCTTTGGAAGTTTCACATACATTGAACTCCTTGATTGAGTCATTCATTCCCATAAAAGACCAATTAATATTTGGCTGGGGAGATAATAGGAAACACTGTAATTAATGTTGGGGAGATAGTAGGAAAGACAAATTTTTTATGCAAGAGACACCTTTTGTCACTTCTCAAACAGAAAGCGAAAAGCAAGAAAAGGACAATAATATATGTTGGGGATTCTAGCCTTTTACCCTTATTTTTAAAAATATTTGGCAATATGCCCCTGTTTTCAAATTATTTAGGTCTGTGCCCCTGTTTTGAAACTCGATTTTCTCAAAATCGAGTTTTGCCCGATCAAACTTAAAAAAAAAAAAAATTACATGGAACTCGAGTTCATGGAACTTGAGTTCCATTTAAAACGCCACTATAGAGTTTGAAAACGCTACTATAGAGCTCCCTAAACCTGGTATAGGGCGATCAAACTTGTAAGAAAAAATTGCATAAAAACGCCACTATAGGGCTCCCTAAACTTGGTAAGGGACGATCAAACTTAAAAAAAAATTGCATGAAAACGCCACTATAGGGCTCCCTGAACCTAGTATGGGCGATCAAACTTAAAAAAAAAATTTTGCATGAAAACGCCACTATAGGTCTTTCTGAATGCCGCTATAGGTATGGAACTCGAGCTCTAAGAACTCGAGTTCCATGCATTTTTTTTTTTTTTTTAGTTTGATCGCCCCATACTCGATTTTCTACCAATCGAGTTTTTTGATTGAAACTCGATTTTAATAAAATCAAGTTTCAAAACAGGGACACGAACCTAAATAATTTCAAAACAGGGATATATTGCCAGATATTTTAAAAAATAGGGGTAAAAGGCTAGAATCCCCCAATATTAGCATATTCCATGCGGCATGGGTTATGAAGGCATCCTAGTATTCCCAATACGTTAGGGCAAAGACAAAGAAACAATACAATGACTAAATGATTAGAAATTAGAAACAAAAACGCTACGCTATCATGAGCATGGCCTATACTCAGAGTATGGCTGCTTCTTCATTTCAATGAGGTTGTTATTTTGTTTTCCGATCGAGTTTAATTTGAGTTTGATTGCTACGTCTTGATGATGGGGCCTGAGATTTTGAGGGGAAGGATCATCATCTAGATTCTAGATGCCAAAATTCAGTTATAAGCATATATACGGAATCAATTTGATATATAGTATAAAGAGAAAAACTTATGCACCCTTTTTCTTACAAAATTATGTGACGAACTATTCCATCGAATTAACGGAAGATAGGACTTTGAGTTTCATGTGTCATAATGAAAAAACGTTATGACTATTTTGAATTGTAATTTTTTTAAGCAATAGTACTATTCTATAGAGAAAATAATGTTCAAATCCCACATAGAGAAAAAGAAAAAAAAGAAAAAACCTTTCAAAGATATTATAAGCTTATAATATCTTTCAAATTAAACTTAATTTCTTATAGCTTCAAGCCGAGTTGAAACACCAAAATAGAAAAATTAAATGGCGAATATATTAGTTTCATGAGTCAAATAATCTGATTAAGTATTAGACTACAATCGTTGATTTAAGAAAAATAAAATTGCCCAAAATATGGATCTACAAAAGGCAAACACAATTGCAGCTAAGGATGCAAATTTTCCAGCCCTTGTTGATTTACAAATAAATGAGACAAACATCAAAATTTCATTCTTAATTATTTGAATAGAAAACAAATGCGATAGATTAGCTACAATAACAAACAAACAAAACATCGAATTCCATTTTCTACACAAAAAGTTCACTTATTATTTGGAGAATTTAATGTACTGCACTTAAAGAATTGTATCTAAGTTTTACACTAAAAGTTCATAAAAGTATTTTTCCTTTAACACTAGTAAAAAAATCACAAATTAAACAAAAATTTGTCACTAGTCCCCTTGAAAATTTAGATTTTAGAATTGGCTGAACAAATTTTTTAACTAATCCAATAAAAGTCAAACCCAATCAAGTGAAATTGATATAAATACCCAAAAATAAGAAATTTGGTATGATAAAAAACCTCATCTGGTTCATATCCTCTGCCCATGGCTCTCCCAAATACTAACAAAATCCTAATTCTTACTTTAATAATTTTGTTAGATATAACTTGGTCGCCATGAGAAATTTCGTGGCTCCGCCACTAACAATGGCATTTTTAAAAGTTATGCATAAGCATATAAAAAAGTCATATCATGAAACCCATACTTTTTGAATAATGTGGGACACTGGGAGACATGATCAGAGACTTTCTATTTTATTATATATATTTTTTAATAAAATAAAAGTATCCTTATAAAACCAATATCTAACATCTTCCTTTAGAGCATTCTCATCGAGGGTGTCAAATGCCAAATATTTGGCATTTGACACCCCAAAGGCTTAAAAATTACTTCCATCAAACATGGTAAATGCCATAATTTTTGGCATTGATGAACAGTGCGGTCTCAAATTTGAGACTGCACTGTTCACCAATTGTAAAAGTTATATTATTTTTTTATTTTGTGGGCCCCACTTGCTTTTCTTCTTATTTTTTTCTTTCTCCTTTCCTTGGCATTCTTCCGTCTCTCATTCTGCCTCCAACCATTTCTCTACTCTCTCTCTCTCTCTCTCTCTCTCTCTCTCCCTCTACTCGACATTCTGCCTCCCTCTCCGACGAAACTCAGGCCGGAGCATCAACGCAAGCCGATCTCTATCACATTGGTTTCTTTTTTTTCTTTTTTTAGTTTACTTTGTGATTTGATGGTAGATTTGGCAGCGGTTGTGTGGGCTATGGATTTGGCATTTTGGATTTGACCGTCGTGGGCATTGGCGTTGAGGGTAGACCGGCGTGGGTCTTTGATCGGTGGGTCTCTAATTGTGTGGGTCTCTCTCGGTGGTTGTTTTTCTTTTTCCTTTTTCGATTGTTGGTGGTGTGAGGTTGTGGGTTTGTGATTTGGTTGTGATTTTGGAGGGTTGTTTTTCTTTTTCTTTTATTGGTTGTTGGTGGTGAATGGTGATGAGGTTTTGGGTTTGGGTTTGTGATTTGATTTTGATTTTGGTGGTTGGTGGTCATGGTTGTGGGTAGTGGTGACAGTGGCAGTTGTTGTAGCTATGGTGGCAAGGCGGGTGGTTTTTTTTTTTTTTTTTTTTTTTTCAATGTGGTGGCCGGCAACGGCTAGCCGTGGGCGTGGGTTTGCAGAGAAAAGGGTGAGTTTTCAGAGAAAGGGAGAGACAGAGAGAAAGAAACAGAGAATAAAAAACAATATTTAAATGAAGTGTTAAAAAAATTAGAATCCTTGATGTATGATGTATTATAAAGTGGGATGTTAAATGCTAAAATTTTAGGTTTTGAGGTGGTATATGCTAAATATTTTGCAATCCTTGTGGGAATGCTTTAACGTGGGACACAACCCACTAGAGGCCCTTTAAATCTTTAATTTTTTTATAATTTGAATTTCCTGGTGATTTGTTTAATATATAACAAAAGTTAAAAAATAAAAATAAAAAGTTATTTATGCAAGGGCGGAATATGGATGGATATCGGGTTGGGTAAATCGGCACTAGCAAAGCTAGGGGTGTCGGGTGGGTTTGGGTGAGTTTGGGGTGGGCATAATTGGGTTGGGTATATAAAACTCATTTACACATTAAAACTCATTTAACTAATTGTTTTTAACCCAAATTTAACCCAACCCAATTATTATGGGTAAACCCCAACTCTCCAATTACTCAATTATCAAAATTACCAAAATGCCATTAAAGTGAAAACCTCAACACTTACTCTCCATTCTTGGGATTAAAAAATTCCACATAAGCACATCCACATCAGCAATTATATTAAAAATCCAAATAAAAAAATTATTTTCTTTTCTTTTCTATTTTCTCTCACTTTCTTGGCAACCAAACAGTGCAACAAATACAAAGAAATGTCACTTCAAGCTCAAAATGTAAAGTTCACAATTTTTTTTTTTGAAAACAGAAAAAAACTACCAGTTCAGCTGAAAAACCATAAAAAAAAAAAAAATTCAAGTTCGAAATTTCACTTTCTTTTGCTCATTTTCTTAACAAAAACAAGTCAAGAATAATTTACTAAGCTCAAAATCTGACTTTTCTTTTTTAACTTTCCTTCATTTTCTTAGTTGCCAAACGAAATCCGAAAGCTCATAATTTTTTGTCAAAAAACTACAAGAACCGTTAGATCTAAGCTCTCTCACCTTCAGAAATGGCATTCTGAATCTCAGCGCACTTAACGACGACGTTTTGGTCGTTCATGCCGTCCTCCTCTTCGATCAAGTACTCGCCATAACCGTTCCTGTTGTTGTTTCCGAACAGAGGCGGCACGTGGCGCTCGAGCGTGACTTTCACGCGCAGATTGGTATAAACTACACGCACGAGAAGGCGATCCCGATTACAACGCAAACTGGGATCACGATCTCTGTCGCCAGCTCCGAGAGCAATGCCGTCCACAAAGTCCTCGGGGGTGGAAAACGTAATCTCTCTCTCTATTGATCTATTTGTTTGATGAGAAATGCAGGAAATTTTGCATTTTTGTTTTTTTGGTTAACCTTTTTTTCATGTGTGAAATTTAGCGCAAGAAATCGGTATTAGTTTATATGAAATTTTCGATTGCTTGGTTCTACTCTTTTATTTGTTTCAAGCGAGAGAGAGAGAGAGAGAGAGAGAAGCGTTTGGATGCCAAGAAAATGAAGGAAACACTGTCTGAGGGCTTTTTTTTTTTTTTTTTTTTTTTTTTTTTATAATAGGAAGGGCTGGGTTAAATTTGGGTATTTTGTTTTTGGGTTGAATGAGTCTCAATGGGTTTTTAGTTAAAACCCAATAATTACTGGGTCTAATTGGGTTGATGCCCATTTAACCCAACTAATAATTGGGTGGGTTTGGGTTCAATTAGAGTGGGTAGGTTTGGGTGGGCAAATGGGTTTGGGCTTACTTTGCCACTCCTAAGCAAAGCCTAGTCATAGTAAATATTAAGGTCAATTTTGGCCTTGTTTAGTGGGATATCGGGGACACGTCCTCTTTATGAATTTTTTATTAGCTAGCCTTATATTTTAAATCGAACTTTTTTTTAAGAAATAAATACACACATACAACGGAGAGTATTTTAAATTGAACATATATTCTATGTACATTGGCTTGTCTTGGAGATTTGGAATAGAATTGCTTCAAAGTTGGAGGCTAAGAATGTTATTATTGAGACAGATTCAAAGATTTGTCATGATGCAATTCATGAGTTGATTTTGCCCCCGCCTTGGAGAATTGCTTCAATCTTAGTGGACATGCAGTCTCTTCTTGTATCTTATTCTAATGTGTCTATCCTTTGGGTTCCTAGGCTTGCTAATATGGCAGCTCACTTCCTAGCTAAGTGGTCTCTAGTTTGTAATTTTTTGGTACTTTTGATTGGGGTAGCGGTCCTCTTTGTTTTGCTTCTGTAATCAAGAAGGAAAGGCTAAGCTAGCCTTTGTTTGTTTTTTGTTTCTCAGTGCAATAAAATCTTCCTTTTCATTAAAAAAAAAAAAAAAACGAATAGAACTTGGGGGATTTTTTTGTTTTGATTTTTCATTTTTGAGACCATTGATTAATATTTTTGATGAGTGTGTATATTAAAATGTTGAGACTAGTACTCAATCGGTGTGGGAGGATGTTTCCAAAAAAGTGCCCACGATAATAACAAAAAGAATAACAAAAAGAATAGGATGGGAAATAAAAAAGGAATGACTTGTTTGGATTAAGGGGGAATGGAGGGAAATAAAGTAAAGTTAGTTGAAAATAGGCTAATTTTAAGCAAATTTTTACCTACTTTACTCTACTCTCCTTCTCTCTCCCTCAATCTAAAGGGACACTTGTGTTAACCAAAAACAAAAATAGTGGCGAGAGAAATAATCAAATTTTGAAAGTGCACACAAACCCTAGATTGTGAATTAATTCGAAGTATAACATTGCATGTTTGCGCAAAATGCATAAAGATTCGAAAGGCTTAGAATGTATAGACTTGTTGTAATACATGGGAATTTAGAATGACCTGAATATACATATAAATATATATATATATATATATAAATAAAATATGACAAGTGTTTGCATGCATCCTTTCATAAGAGTCACAACCTTTGGAGTTTGGACAATTGCATCTTTCTTTATGAAGGATTATAACCCTTCATCAATTAATACAATCATGATGTGAAAAAACCATCATATTGAGGGTATATGATGATGTACATAAAGCTATTCTATAGTCCGGCTTATAATTGCTTGGAAACACTGTTTAATACGTCTGCTGGTCTCTTACTTCTGCTGTTACAGGTCTTTTTCTCTTGGGGCATGGCCCTCCTGTTTTTGTAAACTCTGTTTCTATAAGTTGGCGAGTCCTGCTCTGTTCTTATATCCGGTAATTGCTATGTTTTATAAAAATTTGCATTTCATCAAATAAGCAATATTGTAAATTTTGTGTTAATTTACACAGCAAAAAATCATATAGCAAGAGCTAATCCATAAGACTTTTCTTTAATCTTGAGCATTGTAGGATATGTTATTGACTAGTTGGACTCAATTGTAGCGAACATTGACACCAATTTATATATATATATATATATATATATATATATATATATTGTGACATCTTGAGATATATAGTAGAATTAGCTTAAAATTTCCAATTTTCTTATAGTACTGTGTTGCCAATTCATTGTTAGTTGGGTTAAGAAGTTTTAAGTGTACAAAATAAACGGGAAAAAGGGATTGACGGATTGTTCACGTAATAAAGAGAAAAAATGAAATAGAAAATATAAAGAGGAAAAAAGGGAAGAGCATGTAGTTATTGCAATCATAAATATAATGCGTTAAGCACAAGTTTTATTATATAGTAAGTTCGCTACATGATAAAAGCACAACACCACTATAAAAGTAAGTGTATATTTATATCTTCAAGATGCATGCTCAATTTCTATGTCCCTCTCCTCACCTTTTTTGGTACCCGTTGCCTCATTCCAAAGGTCTTCATCAACCAATCCCGCTTTCTTGTTGCCACAATGTTGCCAATTATCACTCCAACGATTAGTCCAAATCCATAACCAATCAAAACTATTTTCCAACCAAATTCAAAGAGAGACCCAATAGAATCATGACTTTTTTCAGAAACTATTGGTAGAGGTGGTGAAGAATCAGAATTCCAACATTTCTTTGATAGTGGATTCCCACACAAGCCTAAATTTCCCTCAAATGAATTGTTTCCAAATGTGTCAAATTGTTTCCCATGTGGTATAGAGCCAGTGAGATTGTTATGAGAAACATTGAACCATTCGAGAAAAGTAAGTTCTGCTAACTGTTGTGGAATCTCTCCTGATAGCCTATTTTGAGAAAGGTCTAATGATTCTAGCTTTGTAAGATTTGCTAGAGATGATGGGATGTGTCCAGTGAAAATGTTATTGGAAAGATTGAGCATATTAAGAACCTTTAAATCTCCAATAGATTCTGGAATTTCTCCAACAAACTTGTTACTTGACATATCAATGGCCCTAAAGAATTCTTGGACCTTGTCATATACTCTATCTAGGCCTTTGTTTGTTATTTGCATTGACCAATAGTATGTCCCACCAGATGCAGATATTGCTGTATGAATATATGTCAAGTGGTCTTCATTTTTTGATTTTAAGGCATTCCAATTTTTGAATGAATTTATTGGCAACTTTCCAGTAAAATTGTTGTATGAGAGATCAAGGATTCGCAAGTTGGGGAACTCATAATTGGCTTCGGGACTCTCAAACATTTGACCATAGAATTTATTGGAGCGCAACATGAGAACCTTTAAATCTGGAAGATTTCCCAACCAAGAAGGAAAAGTGTCATTGAATTGGTTATCACTAACATCAATGGCCTCTAGCTTCGTACAATTGGCCAATGATCTTGGTAACAATCCTTGGAATTCGTTTTCACTCAAACGAATCACCCTCACTTCACTTCCTTGGAAGACATCATGCAAGCATTCGGGTAGTGAACTAGAGAATCTATTATTAGACACATCAAGGATACGAAGAGAAGTGTTGCAAATCGACACAATACCACTAAGGTAATTATCAGAAATATCAAGAAGATGAAGATTCTTTAGGCTAATGATGGAGATTGGAAACTGGCCTTGAAACTCATTGCTCTCAAGAACCAAGATATTTAAATGAGTGAGGTTCATAATTCCAAAAGGAATTGGACCAGTTAATTGATTGTAGCCCAACATAAGCATAGTCAATTGTGTTAGGTTAAGAAGGCCAAAAGGAATTGGACCAATCAATTGATTAAAACCTAAGCTAAGGATTTCCAATTGTGTCAAGTTTGCAAGCTCATAAGGGATTGAACCAGTCAAATTATTGTGGCACAAGCTAAGGATAGTCAATTGTATCATGTTTTCAAGCCCAAAAGGGATTTGACCAGTTAATTGATTCGAGCCCAAGCTAAGGATAGTCAATTTTGTTAGGTTTACAAGCTCAGAAGGGATTGGACCAACTAATTGATTGGAACTCAAGCTAAGGATAGTCAATTGTGTTAGGTTTGCAAGACTTAAAGGGATATGCCCAGTTAATCGATTAGAGTCCAAGTTAAGGATAGTCAACTGTGACAAGTTTGCAAGCATAAAAGGGATTGGACCAATTAATCGATTTGAGTGCAAGTTAAGAATAGTCAATTGTGTCATGTTTCCAAGCCCAAAAGGGATTGAACCATGTAATCGATTTGAGTCCAAGCTAAGGATAGTCAAATTTGTCATGTTTGCAAGCCCAACTGGGATTGGACCAATCAATTGATTACCATAGAGGTCTAGAAATGTAAGGTGGATGAGATTTCCAATTGAAGCTGGGATTTTACCAGCCAAAGTAGTATTTGAAAGCTGAAGGTAAATGAGATTTGTGAGATTACCGATTGAAGATGGAATGGACCCTGATAAGTTGCAACTTGACACATCCAAAACAATCAGGGAGCCAAGGTTTCCCATTGTAGCCGGAAGCTCACTGGAGAAATTGATGCCTGCGAGGCTCATTTCCTCAAGGGGACTACTCCAAGATTGAAAGTCAGGCCATGAGACAGAGAGATCTTTGTTGAACTTTATGTCAAGAACTCGTATATTTGGTAGTTTAAAGATGCCTACTGGAAATTCCCCATACATTCCACAATCATGTAGATAAAGGAACCTTAAAGTAGACATGTTTGTAAAGATCTTAGGCACCGTGGAGAATATGTTCACCCCACTCAGATCAAGTTTTTCTAAGCGGGTTAAATTTCCAGCAAGGCTTGCTAGGCTCAACTCTTTGAATTGCAAGAAGTATTTGCCTGAAGACAAATCATAATTGCAGCACAGATCCAAGGATGACAATTGGGACAGCTTTGAAATTTCAAATGGGACTGGACCAGAAAACATAGAAGAAGAGAGATTGAGATATGTGAGTCTTGAAAGATTGCCTAGCTGGGATGGGATTTGAGAGTAGTTAAAGTGGTTGTAAGCAAGGTTAAGACTTTGTAGGTGAACAAGACGGAAGAGAGTGCTGTTGGAGTTGATTGAACCATATAGACAACTGCTACTAAGGTCAAGGCCAATCACATGACCCGTGTCCTCATCACAGTCAACACCATCCCATGAGCAACAATCACTGTTTTCACCTTCTAGTCTCCAAGATCTGACCCTAGGAAATGCAACAGAATCAGAGGAAGCAGAGTTGTTTACGATAAAGCTTTCCTTGAATTGCAACAAGGCTGAGCTCTCATAATCATGGCATAGTGGCTGCTTGGAAGGAGACGAGTGTATAAGATAAAACAAAGGGAGTATGTAAAGAAAGCGCATCAACAGGGAGCAACAAAGCGAAGGCCCCATGATGGATGTCCTAATAATTAAGTTTAGCACTCTATTAAGCTGTGTAGGGTAATGCAAATTGCAATGCAACCATGCGAGTACTTATAGACACAACATATATGAAGTACTCAACTATTTTGTGTAACTGCGAGCCCCTCTTACGTTTTTATGTCAAGGTAAGTCACCCCCCTCTCTAACGTCTTTAAGTCAAAACATGTTGCATTGGTCTCTATACATTCCTACGTACGTTATTTGATGTCTCAAAGTCTCAACAGCGAAAGCAGGAACAAGTTACAATGATGGACTCGTGACAAGCATAATCAGTGGCAGGATTTCAGTTTAGGGAAACAAGATTGAAAGAAAAAAACTGGAAGCAGGAGTAATTCATAAAATATTAATGGATACTAGCCTCATCACAAGTTATTGAGCTTAATGTCATAATTTTTCAATTTGAATTTGTCTATTGTTAATGAGGTTATATGGGAAGGTATGTTAGAGATATATTAACTCAAGCTCATACCTTGTATATGTGCAAGTCAAATCTCCTACTTGTATTAAAAGTCTGTCAGTCCAAGTTTTATCTATTATATATATACATATTATGGTTCATTATAACATAATATTTATACTATGCTCTTATATATTAAAGATGTAACAGTAGAAGGATTGGACTTGGGCTAATATATTTCTAACCCATCTCTAACAAAAAAATAATATAGAATTAAACTTTCTTTCTATAGCTATTTTTCTAATTATTAAAAGCTTGAGTTGATAGCAAAAACTCAGAATTTGAAGCTATGCAAAAGTCAAGAGATTGAAGAAAAAATAAGTAGTAGAAGGATAGGGATGTACTAGGTGGTGCCATAAGAAAATAAGACATAAGCAATTTCACTCAGATGAATAAATCATTAGTCTTACTAGATGGGTATTTTTCGCCCCTCCTTTGGAGTTGTGAAGAAATTAGTTAACGCTTGACTCGGCGTCATCAATGCTTTTTTTTTTCTTTGTCGTTGAGCAAGAGCGAAATTCAAGCTATCTATCTTTTTCTTTCAATTTGAATGGGTTTCAGTTGACTTTTAGATTAATGGGTAAAACGTGAATACAAATAATACTTAGAGAAAGACGTGTGGAATTTAGTTACATTATTAGAAACAATTGGCCAATATTCTGGAATCGTGTGAATTCAGTTTTATAGACGAAGTGGTAATAATAGTTTCAATATATTCCTCTTAAAACATTGTACCATTTTATTCTTCACATTTAACAAAATTTATCACAAGCCATTCATGAATATATATATATATATATATACACACACATATATATATATACACACATATTTATTTAAATTAGGAATGATTTTATGTTATGTTTGGGTCTACTCTATTTGTTGTTATGGGTTTGATTGGTGAGCCTTGATAAAAATTTGGATTATTATGTGTAGATGATTGTCCTATTATTTTCCATTAATTTACCGTGCATCACGCAAAAGTTTGGGACAAGTGTGAACAGTGAAGTGACAATAGTAAGGCAAGACAAAGCAGAGAGCAAGAAAATGATGTGATTAATTATTCCATCCAATTAATGAAAGAAGGGGGACTTCGTGTTGAATAGAAATCCTTTGCGTCACTTTTTGCGTTTCATTTTATGTTCCACAAATTATAACTTGTCATGTATTTTTTTAACTTTTTTTATGAAATAATCAAAGTTTAAAAACGTAAAAAATAAACACATGACAATTTATAATTGGTAGAACATAAAATAGAATACAAAAAATGGTACAGAGCATTTGTATTTCTTCGTGTTACACCATGTGTCATAATGACAAAAAAAACTTTTTTTTTTTTTTTGAAATTTTTACAGATATTTTTCACAAGAAAAGCATTTTCCCTTGTGTAATAACTAATAAGTATCATTTTAAAAAACCAGACCGGGACAAAATCAAATTTGCTTCCAGTTCCCGGTTTAACCTAATTTTTGACTAGTTTTAGTTGGTTTTGACAAATTTTAACCAATTTTTAGGGTTTTTTCTAGACTGGACTGGCGGTCGGTTCTCGGTTCAACCGGTCAGACCGGTCAGCCTGGTTTGGTTTTTAAAACCATGGTAATAAGTTCTGCAAGGTTGCTAATTCATGTGTTATCTTTAATTTTTATATGGGTACAAAAGTGTGGGGTTGATTAAATTTTACACCCCAAAGTTTAGAAATTAATTTGATTTAACACTCTAAAGTTTGGTTCCGTTAGCAATTCATCCCCTACAGGTAGTTTTTGCTATTAAGTGACATTATCATACTTACGGGTTTTATTTTTGCCAAACTAGCCCCAAAACTACGTCGTTTTAGTGATGACTAAGTGAAGAGCTGGCATAATCAAAACTACATCATTTCAGGCTTAAACTTAAAACAAAAATGGTATCGTTGATTTTAGAGTTTGACTAGAAAAGGTGTAGTTTTGGGGCTGATTTGGTAAAAATAAAACACATTAGCATGATGATAAAATCCAATCAACCCCAAATTTCAGGGATGTAATTTGAAATTTACCCATTTTATATTATTCATATAAATTTTATTTTTAATATGTAACAGTCAAAAATCCGTAAAGGAAATGGAGATTATAATATTTGTGCATTGCCGCAGTATAGAGCTAGTTCTTGTTTTTTAAACATAAAAGAACTTTTTGTGCTCCCGTGAGTTCATTTTATCGATCATTAACATATGGTATCATGATGGGTAAAATTTACATAAAACTTCTTGATTCAATAGTGAGTAATCAGTATATTAGGCTTTCTATTTCTCAAAAAAAAAAAAAAAAAAAAAAAGTAAGTATATGAGGCTTTCTAATTAATCTTAAATGCAACTGGATTAAAATTAATTATTTCTGAAAAACATATTATTATTTATCCAATTAAAAGTTATTAAGTGGTGTAATATTCTTTAAAGTTATACTTAGGGGCGGCTTGATACATTTGGGAGCTTTGGGAGAAAAACTGAATTGAAGCCTTTTATATAATTAAATATGAATTTTATTTTATAAAAATTAACAGTTCATCTATACTATAATCTCAACACCTGTATAGGCTTGTAAACTAACATAAGTGCAAAAATGTCAAGTAAAACCAGTTGCTCATAGAGGCTTTTTGTCGAACACTAGCAGATATAACCAAGAAATAGAACTTGGTTAATCTAGAGGTGCTGTAATAGAGGGAAGCAATATTTCCAGTACCTAAAGAATATTTAGAATAATGGAATCTACAAATTAGAAACATATTGATACCTCCTATTAGAAGCAATAAGATGTTGATCTTCACTATTTACATCAACAGAAGAATTGCTAAGCATGAAAAGCCATAAAATGTTGGCTTCAAGAAGATTTATATGCTTATATAACAGTGATGGTGAACAATAGAAAAGATTAACTATTATAATAGTGCTTTTTTCTGCTTTGCTTCTGCTTCTCTATTTCATCAATAGACATGATCTCTATTTCAAGTAATTCAACCTCAACATTGCAAGTGAAGGTTGTGGCCAACCCTAGGAGTATATTTCTGTAGGGAGTAAGGGAATCAATTAAGATAGCCCATTCAGTTGCACACTCTATTGTCTCTGCATCTTTGTACTACATCAACCCCTCTAATTTAGAAATCCTGAAATTGTCTTTCAAAATTATATACCAAATGGCTAGGACCAAGTCCAAGTTCAATGTCAATCCCACAACCAATACTCAAGCAAATCAGTAAAAATCTCCAAGGTATGACCTTACATTCACATACCCACAGTTCATTTCCAAATTTACGCTCCAGAACACCAAGCCACCTCTAAATTAGACCCAAATTCATTCTCAATGAAAATTTTTAAATTTGCAGAGAAATTCCCAAACTCTAATGTCAATGCACAAACCCATCATAAATGAATCATAAAAAAATAATACCTATTTCTTAGTTTTCCCTAAACTTTCAAATACACTTGAAATCCCTAATGGAATCCAAAAAAAATTATTATCTAAAACTTCCTTCTGAAATTTGAATTTATCTATAAATCAAAGGCTCACAAATCAGTGCCTACACAGAAACCTTTAAAAAAAATCCAAATTTACAAAGGGAAGGAAACCACATTAAAATTACAATAATATAATAGCAAAAACCATTATCAGAAATTGAATTCAGAAGTTTTAAGGCAACACTCACTTGGATGTGCGGAAACTGGAGAGGGACTTTCCCATTGATCCAGGATGGTTTGTTCTTGAAGAGGCATCGTGAGGCAGCCTAAAAAGAAAAAGGCTTTTAGAAGAGAGTGAGAGAGAGAAATGGAGAAAGGAACGTATAGAGAGAAAAAGATATATGTAAACTGTTAGATTTTTTTATTTTATATATATATATAGTTTTTTTTATGGTTAGGAATATGAAACGGGTTTGTAACTACTACCCAAGATTCAGAATGTTCTAATGAATCAGAACATTGTTTCTTTAAATTAACATAGGCTACCAAACACCAAAGTTACTAAGAATATCAAACATTTAAACCACTAATGAAAAGTCACTTGCTTTCAGGTTTTTTAAATGTAAATGTGGGTAGTGTAATAAGGAGTTGTGTTTTATATTATATATATGGATAGATATAGATTTCCAATATTAATATAATGTGAGGAGATGAAGAGATGAAGGAGTTAAAAAGTTAAAGTCTGGCGTTAGGAAGTTGAAGGGTTGTCGTTTAAGATTGTAACCATGGAATACAAAAGGGTTGCTGTTTGAAATTGTAACCGTATAACACAAAGGGTTGCCGTCTAAAATTGTAACTATGAAAGAGATAGAGTTGGTAATTATTTTCTTTTTATTAGAATTTTTAAATTTAGAAAAAACTATTTTTAAATAGTAGGACAAATTTAGGAAAAAAATGGTAATGACATTGCAGCTAATGTGGCTCAACCTGAAAGTAGTAAAATTAAATGCCACGTTTCAGCTTTTAATTTTGTAATATATAGATTATGGGACATGTGTATAGTTGTGTTCCTGTCTTTTGTCCGACACAAGTATAACACCTCAAATAAAGTGTTCATACTTTCTAGATTATGTCATACTATTAAAAACAAAAAATTGCTACCGATAACCTTAATGGTCTAATGGCACCTAGCACCTCCAGGTCTCAGGTTTGACCTAAATGTCATGGCCATACTAGGAAATGCCAACCAGTTGAACTACAAATCATATTTTTAAATTTTTTTTTAACTTTTAAGTATTTAAATAATTTTTTAGAATATCTTATATTTATATTAACCTTTTAACTTCATATATTAATGATCATTTATTTATTGTATTATGTTTTACTTCTTTGAAATATATATTTATATTTAACTTAATTTATGAGTAACCTTAAATGTAACAATGATGGTACTAACTCCAATACTAGGTTCAAAAAAATAAATTGAAACCAGGCCCACAAAAAAAAATTATAAGTTACATTTACATTATATTTTTTTATGTTATTAAAATATTTTTTTTTTACTAAATTTAGTTTTTTTTTCTTCTATTAATAAAAAATGCATTTACACTTTCCCCCCTTAATGTGGGAGCTTTCCCCCCTTAATTTAGTAAACAAAATATTTAAATAATGAATTAAGTTTTATTAAAAAAAATGTTGTACTCATCATAGAAAGTTCCACTTATGTGGGTGTCTAATCCTTCCATGTTGCCATTCTCTAGGTGTCTAATGCTAATATAATTTTTGCATGAATTCTAATATCTTTCTCTTGACTTAGAACATGCTTGACACTGTAGAGAAACTTGAAAGTGTATGTTGCATAACTTAGTGCATGAGTATTTTGAGACAAATACATATTGTGGTGTCAATTGTATAAAAGTCATGTATGCACTATGTTTTCTGCTTTAGCACTTGCACATTTATTGCTCATTATTAAACTCTCTTGTAGGTTAATTTTATGAAATGAATATTCATTGAGAACCTTGAGTTTTTAAGTCAAGCATTAATATGCGTTTTGAAAAATTATGCATTTTTCACACTCGTTGAAAATATAGTGGAAATGGCTATCTCTATGTGTGTGTGAGTTGTGTACTTGAGTGTACATGTACTTATGGATTAGTTAAGAAATTGATTCTTCTTACTTGTATACCCTTTATAGTTTGGTTGAGCACTCTTAATGCACACACTATATCAGTTAACCAAGTATTAGATTTTGTGTAATACTTGGCTAAAAATCTATGATTAAATTAGTTGAGTCTATTATCACTCTCTTTGAAGGACTAAAAAATTTAGAGAGAAAGACATAAATAACCACTTGTGTCCGCCAATCAAAATACTCTAGTGCTAAAATTAAACCGTGCAAATAAGGGATACACAATAGTTTAGAAAAAATAAAGGATAAAATAAAATAAAATAAAAAATTGTTTGGGCTTGATATAATTTTTTTTTCTATAAAAATGTATGCCCTTGATTGTGCTAGTAGCAAAAAGCTCAATTTGAAAGTCTAGAAGTTTGATTTGGCATATTATTCAAACTCCATTAAATATTATTTTGTGTATATTTTTTATGTTATTTTATTCTTGAATAAATTTCCACTAGCCTTCCATTCCAATATAAATTTTATTATTGCATGACACTAATGAGGATATAAGTCTTAGGGTAAAAATTCTTTTACACAATGTTTTATATTTAGGGGTGCTTAGTTCATCATGATGTTACATTATACCGTAATATTATATTATTGTAATCTTACATTAATATAATCTTAATACAAGAATACAATATTACATTGTTTAAGAAAGTGATGAGATTTATAAAATAAAAAAATAAAAATAAAAACTGATGAGATTAAGATAATATGATATATTTTGTAATTTTAGATTATAATGACGTTAAAAAATTAAAATAAACCAAAAAACTTAATGTCACATCAACGTAAGGTGTATTAATTACATCAATGGTACATTATAGCGAACTAAACACCCTCTCTATATATTTTTTTTGTATGCTTATTAAAATACATTGCGTGAAAGAAAAACAGCACTAAGTCTTAAAAGTTAAGGAAAATATATGCATGCAGTCGCTCAAACTCCATTAAATATTATTCTGTGTATATTTTTTTATGTTATTTTATTCATGAATAAATTTCCACTAGTCTTCCATTCCAATATAAATATTATTATTGCACGACACTAATAAGGATATAACTCTTAGGGTAAAAATTCTCTTACGCAGTGTTTTCCAATTTGGGGTGCTTGGTTCGTCATGATGCTACATTATATCATAATATTATATTTTTGTAATCTTACATTAATATAATCTTAATACAAGAATACAACATTACATTATTTAAGAACTAATGAGATTAAGATAATATGATATATTTTGTAATTTTAGATTATGGTAACGGTAAAAAAAAAAAAAAAACCAAAAAACTTAATATCACATCAACGTAATATGCATCACATCAATAGTACATTATAGCGAGCAAAACAACCCTTCTATATTTTTTTGTAAGCTTATTAAAATACATTGCGTGAAAGAAACACAGCACTAAGTGAGCATTTGGGAAGCACGTTTTGTGCTTCCCACGTCTGCGTTTTTTTTTTTTTTTTAACCAGTGCCTATTGCACTGTTCATGAGACATGAACAGTGCATTTAGGCTAATGAACAGTAATTGTAGTATGAAAAGTAACTTTTTTATTATTTTCAATTTTCAGCAAAATAAGCGGTATCTAAACGGAAGTCTTAAAAGTTAAGGAAAATATATGCATGCAGTAGCAGGGAAGATGCAACTAGGTACATTAAATAATATTATAGGAGATAATAATGGACGGATTTGTTGTCTCAGTAAACCGACTTTTTTTTAAAGCTTATTAAAATACATTGCGTGAAAGAAACACTGCCTTAAGGGCCCGGTTGGTACATGTGTTTTTAAACACACGTTTTCAGTAATTAAACAATATTACACGTATTTTCACACTTTTTCACCCATACATATTTCCAAAAAAACTGAAAACTGTTATTTAAATATACGTACCAAACGGGTCCTAAGTCTTAAAAGCTAATGAACGCAATTGCAAGGAAGATGCAACCAGATACTTTAAGCAATATTATATAGGAGATAATTAATGGAAGGACATTCTTCGTACAATCTTTTGAGTCAAATTGTGGATCAAACAAAGTCCCTTTTACGTCCCACAAGCTTCCAATGTTTATTATTAATTTTTTTTTATTTAAAAAAAGCTTCTTCTTTTTTGCCCTTTTTCACCGTGCTTCTCTGCCAACATTTTCAAGTTTAGGGTTTTGATTTATTTTTAATTATTCGGTCTCATCAGAAAATAGCGTATGAAAAATATTCTCACCATTCAACTTAATGCAGTAATTCTAACGATTTTCTTTCCTGAGTAAATTATTCTTGCAGAATAGAAAAACCTTAATTTGGAACTCTCTTTTTTTTTTTTTCGAGGGGGAACATTGAAATTTTATTAAAATACGCCTCTAAATATTGGAACTTCTATCACTATTTTCGCAGGGAAAAAAAATGATTCAAAAGGTAAATATAAATTGAGATTTTGAATGGAAGATGGCCGTTACAATAAATTTCACAACTACCTGGGATCATGTTGTTTTGGATTTCTATTAATTGGGTGAAAGAGTTTTAGGCTCTGTTTATTGATAGAAGTTGGTAGCTAATGGTCCGCTTAAGCATTTTTTCAATGATTTTAAAACCCGGACCGTTCAATGAACCGTAAAAGGGAGAGGTTCAAGCTTTTTGATGTTGGACCAAGATCGAACCGTGATGACGTCATAATTAATTTAATAATTATTTAAAATAGAAAGAAATATATTAAATTAGTAAAAATTGAAAATTTATATAAAAATAAGGATAAATAATTATATACATATATATATATATATTTAAAATTTTAATTAAAGCTCTTAAGTCTTGACAAAGCTCATTTGAGTACCCAATAATTTTTGTTTTTATTTTATGAGACCCAATAAAATGGTAAAGAGATAAATTACTGTCTGCCCATGGCCAAGCCCATTTGACAACCGAAACAATTTTTTTTTCTATGCCCAAGCCCATTTGAATAGTCCACCATTTATGAATTTAAAAAAAAAAAAAACTATAGGATGTCCGCCCATTTAAAAAAGGTTAAATACGAAAGCTAGAGCCTAGAAGTTGTTGACAGTAAAGCAAATGTTGGTGGTTGATAGTAAAGCAACAACAAAAAAGAGGACTCCATTTACCAAAAAAGAAGAAGACTCCGGAGGGAAAATGAAGAAACAGCATCGTTAAAAACACAGAGGAGTGCGAGTGAGACAGAGAAGAAGAATAGGAAGATGGCGTTGCAATCTAAAGGGAGAAAACAGAGGAGAAAAATGCAAACCTTGAATGTAAGCCTGATGATGAGGAGAAAACACAGGACATTAAAGCTACAACAGATGAAATTGGAGGCCAATCGTTCATACCATCATCACTGTGGAACACCACACTATAGAACACAACACCATTCTCCATGTTTATAACTTCAACCATGGACTGTGCCTAGCTTAATTAGCTTCATTTGTGATTTATGTAAGGAGTGACAACAATACCAATAAATTAAGGTAGAAAACGATAGAAAAAACTAAATAGTTGCATGCCAGGCCAAAATTGGGAATTAAGCCCAATTTGGAAACTATTTAGTTAGTAGGCTTATTTTTCAAACTATATAACTTAATAACGTCTCGAGTCTCAAAGACTCGATTTTGGGCTAGAAATCGAGTCTTTGAGGCTCGGTTTTTAAGTTCAGATAAACGCTGACGTGGAATTTTTCCACGTGGAACCACATAGAAATTGAGTCTTAGAGACTCGATTTCCACGTGTTCATCCACGTAGAGACTGACCCAGCTGATCTGTGGGAGCCACCTAGAAACCGAGTTTCTAAGACTCGATTTCTAATAGGGTATTTTTCAAAATTAACGTTTCTCACTCTAACTCTCCACTCTCACTGTCACTCTCACCCTCTCTCTCGCACAGACCTTCTTAATCTCACACTCTCACTCACCGTCTTCTCTCATGCTCTCACTCACCCTTTCACTCTTACACAGAACCTCTGAGTGCCTCTCTCACTCATCGTCTTCTCTCAGTCAATCTCCTTCACTCTCAGTCTCCACTGTTTCATAGTCATCACCTTCGCCGAAAGAGTTGATAAAGCCACAGCGAGGTGTACAGAGATTGTATCAAACCTATCATAGGGTTTTGAGTTCCTTCAGTCTACGCGGTCTCTAAAAACTTAAAAAAGAGGTGAATCACTTTATTGTTTGGTTGCCGAGAAACAATGGGAAAAATCAAAGAAACCTTGGTTTGAATTCGTTTTTTTTTTTTTTTTTTTCTATTTGGTTTCTGTATTGAATTTCTAATGGAACTGTTAAAAAAGATTGAAGCTTTATTGTTTTTTGAGATTGAAGCTTTATTGGTCAGTTATGGTTAATATGTTACTAAGAATGGAGAAATTGGAGATATATATATATATATATATATATATTTATATACTTGTTGGGTTGCTGAGGATTTGATTTTTAGTTGTTTTTTTTGGAAAAAATTTACTCTGTAATTTATTAGACACATTGGAGATGTAAGAACAATTTAGAGACTTTATATGGTAAAAATATTGTGAGTGCCAATTGCCCTTACCTGTACAGACATATGTGATTCTATAGGCCAAAGCCCGAAGAGCATAGGAGTAAATTGTGTTCAAATAGTCATAGACCCCCACATCATTTATATTTATATTTGATGTTCCTTACACTTTTTATTAAACAAACAAAACAACAAAAAATCGTGGTCATGAAGTTAGGTCTAATGAAAAGCAAGGGAAAAAATGACAAAATGAACACACCAGGATACAGAAAACTGATGATATCAAAATCTACTGGTGATTAGAATAGTCTATTATTACAAACCTTACACATTTGAACAGTATTGCAAAGAAGATAAGGCATCATGAAAAAATTGAAGTTCTAAATTCGTACAATATATTAATGTGTTCATTTGCAGTTAGGTGACATTAGTTTTTGAAGATAGAGACCTTTGAAAGTTGGAAAGGTAAATTTTGTAGGTAATGGTAAAACGGTACACTGGCATTGAATTATGTCATTATAACCAGAGTCTTTTGGCATATATGCATTTAAGCCAACGTACATGAATTTTTATGAGTTCTGAGGTAGTTAAGTGGCATTTCTACTATTATTTATTTATTTTTTTTAAAGTGGCATTTCTCTACTGAATTAATTATTTTAAAATAAACTCTGTGCAGAATGATCATTTTAATTCTATTATGGTCCACTATAATGCTTCCTTTGAAATTGATGTAAAAGAATGAAACTTATTAAAATGTAGCATTAGGGGAATGCTTACCTTTTCTTTTGGTTGGCTGTAATATTGCTAGTAGTAAACTAGGTCGGTTTTGTTGTAGCATCTTTGAAAGCTACAGTGGGAGCTATTCTGTAACTCCTCCTCTCATGCTCCAACACTAGTTGTCCAGCAAACCAGTCAAGCTTCTCGAAATTACTTTGCTCTCCAAGCCTCTTGCCTCCAAAGAGCACTGACTCAACATTCTTCTGCTTTAGAATCTCCTCTGCTAGTCCTATAAGCATCTTTACATTGCTGGGAATTGGGTCTGTATCCACATTAAGCCCACACCGTCCCTACTTGCTTGGCCCATTTGCCTGTCAAACCACATTTACGACTCATTAGGGACTTAAATAGTTTTGCCAACTTGTTTGGTTAAAATCACTTTTTGTCTAACATTTAAAGCAATTAGGTTGGCTAAATGCACACTCTAGCAACTAGAATTTGGATAATGACATTCAAAGATAACATCATTTACATGTGACATTAGGACAAGATACATAACTTATTCGCACTTGGCTGAGTTCTTTCTGCAAATTAAAGCCAGTTATTTGATAATGTATATTTGGATGGAGAATCTAGAATCAACAAGGTGATGGTCCCACAGTTGAGATGCTCCGGTCAAGCTCTGAATTGTCTTTATAGATCTCTTTGACCCCAAATTTTGAAATTGAAATTGTTGTTCCGAAATGTTTTTTGGGATTGGGTTTTCAGGAGGTTGAGCTCTAGTGGGGATTTGAAGTCCCAAGTTTTTAATACAATACTCTATGGCCTGTTACACACAAAGTTGTGTGTTAAACTTTTAGGGGAGTCAACTCCCCATGTGTCTGGTGACTCACTTTGGCAATGAGCAAAGCATGAATTTATGAACACCCCCCACTTCTTGAATCTCCAGGAACCCTCGCAATGCTAAAAGCATGTCACGCCTAAAATCGAAACAAAAAGGGGGAGAGGGTGGGTGACCAGATTAAAAAAAAAAGAAGATTAAAATTGAATTTAACAACTCAGCTAGTCATGATAACTTGTGAATTTAATAATTATTTTCTTTCTACTGCCTAAAATTTTTTATACCACTTAATGAACTCTGTTTTATATTCATTCAAAGAAAGAATTAAATACTAACCTTGTGATGTTTCTATCTGTCTTGCATTACATGTTGCTGGATCTTGCTTGCAACTATTCTAGTGTCCATAAGGAAAAAAAAAAAAAAGATTGTTTTTTTGTTTTGTTTTCAATAATGTCTATTACATGCTAATTGCTTATCATTCTTGTGCAATATGGCTGCTGCAAATGCTGGGCAAATTTCCTATGCACAGCCTGGACCCATTAACAGGTCGGTGTTGACACAGCAACCCAACCATCGGTCCGAAGTTATTTGGAATGGGCAGGTAAAACACAACACTACAGATTGAACCAATGTACATGCATTTAATTCATACAATGTACACGCACTTGCTGTCATATATTAATCCATGGTTCTGTTTTGTGCAGGATCCAGGGTCCCTTACTTGCTGTAGCCGTAATGAAGAGTTCTCCAATCGAGAGCCAATGGTGGACGACCGAGTCGTTGACATCATCAAGGCCCTTGGTTTGGAGGGACTCCTCAGGCTCCCAGGTAGAGAGATTGATCATGGCTTCATAACGGCCTTAGTGGAGCGATGGCGGCCTGAGACTCACACCTTCCACATGTCATATGGTGAGGTGACCATCACATTGCAAGATGTGGAGGTTCTTCTTGGACTTCCTGTTGATGGCAAGGCTATAACAGGGAGCACGCATAAAGAATGGGAGAATGTGTGCCGAGACTTCCTTGGCTTTCAACCTATAAATAATGAGAGAAAGCAACTTGATGGCCAAAGGATTCTCATCAAACGGCTTTTAGAGCAAGTTGCCGATACATTGCCGCCTAATGCTGACAAGGATCAGGTGCATAAGTATGCACGATGCTACATCTTAGCACTATTGAGAGACACAATCTTCGTGGACAAATCTGGCTATAGGGTGCATCTAATGTGGGTGCAGCAGTTGGAAGACCTTCGCAACCCACGAAGGTATAGTTGGGGAATTGCTTGCCTTGCATGGTTGTACAGAGAGTTATGCAAGGCAAGCAATAAGAAAGCTAATCAGATTAGTGGGTGCTTGCTGTTGGTCCAGTATTGGGCGTGGGCCAGGTTCCCCTATTTGTGCTCGGCAGTTGAGCGTGGCCCTCCAGTGGGTGCTTATGGTCCTCCAGTGCATGGTCCACTGTTCCTTAAGTAAGTCTCTATCTC
This sequence comes from Lithocarpus polystachyus, assembly GCA_033629205.1. Taxonomy (NCBI): domain Eukaryota; kingdom Viridiplantae; phylum Streptophyta; class Magnoliopsida; order Fagales; family Fagaceae; genus Lithocarpus; species Lithocarpus polystachyus. Next base: position 1,766,619 of record CM066164.1, on the reverse strand, counting down.
ATACACGTCATATACATTATGTGATCATTACCTAAGCCCACAATCATGTAACTTGATTCTATTTATTTATTTTCAAGGCTTGTAGGAATTATTTATGTCAACAGTAAAAAATTTTAAACAGAGGTTCAATATATATAATAACGTTAATATACTCTAATTTTGTGACTGTCATGTGGCTTGTATGTTCTCTGTTTTTATAAGGACTGTTCCTAAATGTCTAGTGATATTATTAATTGACTAAATATCTATAAGATTATCTTTGTAGTTATATGTGATTACATTATAGTTTTAATCATAACATTATCTTAGTAGGAAAATTCTAGATATTGATCCTTTGTTCTTGATTATAGGTGGGTGTGGGTCCCAAACAAGAAAAACAGGCCCGCCCACATCTTTAGGGATAGGTATCGCCAACAAATAGCTTCAATGCTACCAGGCCAGGTATGAAAATGCCTTGTTTAACATGTTTAGGAATAATATTTACGTTTGGTGAACTTTGATTCTTAAAGATAGTTGCCTAATGTGTTGCGAACTTGTGTTTGGGCTGTTGTAGGTGGTGTGGCAGCCGTATGAAGCTGAATTAGAGGACCTTCTGCCGTGGTGCGTTGCAAGGAGAGCCGTGTGGACGGCAACGGTTTCTCTTGTATGTTTCCACCTAGTAGAGTTACATACACCGGATCGTATTGTTCGTCAATTCCGGATGATCCAAGAAATTCCCTGCGGTGTTGACACGAATATAGTGCTTCATCAAATTGATTTGAGGGGGAAGGTCGGTGTTAATTGGATGCAGAGACATGCTATGCATATCATGGAGCGGGGTAATCTCCTTCAACGGCGTTGTGAAGCAGTTCTTGGTGACATGCCTCCACACTACGAGTACTTCGACTGGTTCAAAAGAATAACTCGGAGGTTCATCGATATCCCCGGTGCTAGATTGATTATAATGGTAACTTCTCCATGTGTTTTACGTCTTACCGTACTTCTTAGCATGAAACCACTATTTAGAGAACATGATATATGTGGTCCAATGTCTGCTAAGCATCGAACCTCCCTTTTAAATTGTTGTCTGCTTAAGATTCCTTATAGAGAATTTTGTTGATTTACCTTATAGAGAACTTTGTTGATTTAAAAATCTAATTTGAGATGCTATAAGGTCATATTTCCTATTTCAGCCTTTAGAGTTATGGTATACATTCTTCTTTCCATTTATATTATTTTTAATATTCTGCTCATTTGAATTTTTAATATAGATTTTTGTCTACGCCATCCCCTACCTACATCTTTAATAGAAAAGATAATTTAAATTTAGTCAAAGGTAACACTTGGTCTCCCTATAAGTTGCAATTATTACTAGCAGAACCAATTCAGAACCAACATTTATTTTATTATTCATTGGCATTGTTGATTTCGTATTGCATTACTAGTGTACTTGGTTTTTCCATGTGCAGATTGAAGGATACGTCCGTTTGTTGAGGCGTCACCCAGTGGGCACGGAGGACCACAAGGACATTACTGATGTGCTGAAGGCAGTGCAGAAGATTGGCCGTGTACAACCTTCGGCCCCTGCGGCCCCAAATGAGGAGGCAGCTACTCCTGCGGTAGCGGCTACACACAGGCCAAGCACTACTGAAAGCCTAAGCACAAGCACAGCTCCTGCCGGATGTCCGCCTGTTGCTACCCCTCAGGTTGTCCCTACCCCCAATCCCTCCCCACCCACCCCACATCCATCCCCTAGGCCCACCATCCCTTCACCCATCCCACATGCACCCCCTAGCACCACCATCCCTTTACCCACCCCACATCCATCCTCTAGTCCCACCATTCCTTCACCCACCCCACATCCGTCCCTTAGGCCCAACATCCCTTCACCCATCCCACATCCACCCCCTAGCCCCACCATCCCTTCACCCACCCCACATCCATCCCCTAGCGTCACCATCCATCCAGCCACCCCACATCCATGTCCTAGGTCTGACATCTGTCCACCTATCCCACGATCAGTTCCTGAGCTGTCACCTATTCCATCCTTTTCCTTAGGTATTGATCCAACCCCTCCTGACATGTAGCAGGAACCACCCTCCCACAGTACGTCCACTGGCCTTTCTTCCCACATCGACCCACCACATATTCAGGCTGAGCAGGCTGTTGGGTTACCTGCAATGCCTGAAGGTCGGCCGAAAGGCATATCGAAGGCACCTCCTTGTGGGACAGGGGGGCACAAACATGGACACACAACTGGGCCCGAGGCATTTGACGAAGGACATGCAAGACCTCCTCCTCATTATACGAGAAAGAGTAAGGTTCAATAAAGGTAAGTCAAATGATACCTTATTCCCTTGTAAGAGTGAAGTGGAGGGTGAGGTTGTGGGTTTAACATCCACTAGTTGCATGATTGCATGAATAACTTACCAATAAGAATAATAAAAAAAATTTAGTGAAACAACGTACAAAGCTTGATGTGAAACAACATACTTTATTCCCAATGCTATTCCTTTTTTCATATTTCAATTTGGTGTTGAATACTTGATGATATTATTTTTGTTTTCAATATGGTTTTAACGTACATTATTGGAACTAGGTGAATGACACAGTTGGGACATTAGCTGGAGGTGGATATTCCAACAAGGATATTGTTGTTGCTGTTATCTCGGAGGTAGATATTGGGTTCCCTCTTCAAAATGCGTCTTTTCTGTAAGTTTTTTTTTGTTACTACTAATAGGAGTTCTTGTGTTTTATGCTCTTTCTTTCTATAAAATTGCAGTCCTTTGTAAAGCATGACTCTATGTATGCAGATTGCTTGCTATATCCATTCTAAGTACAGGGCCAAGCTATCCCATACCTATACCAAAATCGGTAAAAAAAAATTCTGAATATTCATTACATATCTTGTATTTTTTTTTGTTACTATACAGTGATCATTCTCAAAGCTGTTTTTCAATCTTATTTATGAAAACATTGCAAAATCCCTTATGGTTCTGGATCTGTTTTTGGTTTCTTCAGCCAAGATCATGTCAAAGTTGGGGACTTTGTCATTAAAGAGTAATTTTTTTGGGGTAAATACTACTATACTCAAAGCTGTTTGATCCTCATTGCGAAATTGGTGGCATTTTTTTTTTCTTGCAGTTGGAGTTGAAATCCCTTTGGGAACTAATTTGTTGACGGGTTCTTTGGATCCTAATCTTTTACCATGTAAGATACGTTTTAGTTGCTTAACTCTGTTGTGTATAAAACCATTGGGTGCATGTTTTAGCTTAGCTGTTTCTATTGCTTCACAGTGTATGAGTCATTGGCTCTCTTTTTTAATAACTTCTCTGAAAAGTCTTAAAGATTTTTGTAATTTTGATTTGCTATTTTTGATCATGCAGAATGTGTGCATGTTTTGTAGGACAATTTTAGAGACAAACTTATATAGCTCAAATGGACAAACTTATATATCTCTGGAAAGTACTCTACAGTGATATAATTATTTGGCAGGAAAGAAAAAACTTAGAAAAAATTAATTAATTGGACAAAGAATGCCAATGAGCTATAGCTCAAATGGCACCTCATTGTTTCCTTGTAAGAATAAGGTGGAGGGTTCAAGACACATTGGGTGTGTGTTACCAATAAAAAAAAAAGATTGGTTGATGAATATACTTTTGAAATATTGGGTTCCAACTTTATATTCCATTTTGTAGTATCTGCATCAATTGAAAGTGCATTTTCCATCCCAATCAATTGTAGCACTACCACTTGTCGAAGCACCACGGGAACCGCTTGTCGAAGCCCCACGGGCATTGGGACATCTTCTGCGGTTATGCCCCTCTTCATGACAAACTCCGCATCGCTGCCTCGGTTGAATCTCCCTCAAGTCCGAATCAAGCCTCCGGCTTCCCCGTTCTCGTCGTACCCCATCCATTTCATTTCTTATTCTTGACTTCACAGGACGACCTTTCGCCCGCAACAGCTGTGGGTCAGGCACCCACCGTGGTCGGCGAACGTCCCTCCACAATGACTCTGACTTTGACACCACAAAATGATGTGCATATGTCTGAATAGTGTTGTCCAAACTGTAACATGGGTCAATATAGTTGGTCGCATCGAGGTGCAAACCTTGAAAAACTTTAATTGCATGTGAATAAGGGATCTTAATGTTTTGCCACTTCCCACAACCACACGTTCTAGCAAATGCGTGCACTTCATGACTGTGGTTTTCCCCTCCACATCTATGGTCGTTGTACGGGGTAACCACTTGATATACACCAGTTTCATGATTAAAATTCCTCAGAGTGTGTCCTGAAATTTTCTGGGCATTTTTGGTATAGATCCCCATTGCATAATCACTCCACACCTTACCTTGAGAGTGATCAGAAGTAATTTGTTTATGTCGATCATGGAAATATGCAACAAGTTTGCACCAAGTGAACTCAACCATTGTAGCAATGGGCAAACCGCGAGCACCTTTAAGTACCCCATTAAAGCACTCAGAGATATTGTTTGTCATTGCCCCGTAACGTCTTCCACCAGCATGTGACTGGGTCCACTTCTCCACATCCTCACTCGTTAGATATGTGTATGGCATATAGCGTGCAATATGGGGATCATCAGGTTCTACATTTCTCAGTGCATTAATCTCGACATCCTTAATGATTTGCATTATGGACTCAAATTTAGCTACATGAGTCGCTTATCCAGCTTTCAAGGCTAATGCCTTTAGAGTCGGGTCATCAAAATGTGTGTTAAAGTTGCTAGCAACATGTCGAAGGCAATATCGGTGAAATATCTGTTCTCTTCTGTCTTCAAATCTGGGCCACTCTGCAATGGCGCATTTGATACCTTTATGTCGATCAGAAATAATGTAAATGCCCTCCTTAGGTATCACATGCTGTATCGAAGTCCTGAGACACTCTAAAAACCACCCCCAACTAGCCCTTGACTCCTTGTCCATAACAGCAAAGGCGAGAGGCAAAATCTTTTAGTTAGCATCGATTGCCATTGCAATCATCAACACCCCTCGATATTTACCACACAAATGAGTCCCATCAATACTAATCACTGGCCTGCAATATCTGAATGCAGCAATGCATGGAGCGAATGCCCAAAATACATAGTGCAGTAACGCAGTACCATTTATGCCCCTAGGTATGGTGTAATAGTTGTACTGGGTACCCGAATCCTGATCTAAGTATGCCAACAACAACTTTCGCAATCTTTGGTAAGACTCCTCCCAATCCCCAAATATCTTAGCAATTGCCTTCGGTTTTGCGTCCCATACCTTATAGTACGAAAGCTCATGCTTATACTTGGTATGTATGATCTCCCAAAGCTCATGAATACGAGTAGTGTGATTTTGTCGCAATTTTCCCACGATTTCTGATGCAACAAAATTAGAATCCATCATTTTACCGTCTTTTCGCTGACTAAAGGGTATACAACTGTGTGGACCCACATAAGACGTGATCATCCACAGACCATTAAGTTTAGCCTTCATGAATGCCCCAACGTACCACTTGCAATTGGTGTTAATGCATGTGGCGCACAATTTAGTTTTGGTCAATCTCTGGATATTAAAATTTCGATTTTCCCCTACTGCGTATATTATCAATGCACACTTCACCACTTCTTTGTTTGCAAGAGTCAACCCTTTACTAAAATGCATCCCATCTTCCCAAGTAGAAACAAATGGTATCTGAAGACGTGAAAGATCAACCATATTTTCCCAAGTATTTGCGTAGAATGACTTGGCAGGAGGTGTATAGGCAGTGGTCGTATTTGTATCATGTTGGACGCCAATATCATCGTTTGCATCACCTTCATCATGGTACTTCATATTTTCCTCTTCAAAATTGGGAACGAGTTCATGGTCATCCACATCCCTGTCAAAGTTGCCTTGCTCAATCCTCTCTTCGTACTCATCCATATCATCAATATTTTCACCATTATATGCAGCATGATCTTCATCTTCGTCTTCCTCCCCTAAGTTGTCAAATCGTGGAGTGTTTCACCAGTATTGGCAGCATGAACTTGAGATAGGAGCATATAACTTCCCATTGTATAGTCTCCCATTGTAGTGCATCCATCATCTAAGGATGTAAATTGTAAAGATGTAGTTGTTTGTTGCACCTCCTAAGTATCAACTTCTGCAAGCAGCTTCGAACTTACGTACAACTCAGCAGCATTTACTTAGGGCATTTTACGGATCCTATTAAACATGAGCTTTACATGTTTGTCTTCTTTGATCGCCATATACCCGTAATTTATCTGTTCGTGAAGGACTTCTTGTGGGTAACGATAAATAATCTTTATGTCATAACAAGCAGGGTTCAAATTCAATTTATCCATTATTTTCCTCTTCAGATCATTCAACGTCTTCAACTTACGACGTATCATCATGTAGTAGCATTCGATACCCGACCCTCTAAATGGAAATCCGTCAATCTCTTCAGGATTGACAAGGGGTCCACCGTAGTATACATTTATATTAATATTCTTCAGAGATTGGGAACCTATTACAGTCAAGTGTAATATGTTAGTCACATATTTTATCTCTTTCATTTAACATCAATTGCAAAACCTTTTTTATCTACTCAAAATTCAAAAATTACAACTTCTCACCCCACATTTGCATATACTCACCCCACATCACATACAAACACCCAATCATTATCATTTCACACTCAAACAAAAAAAAAAATCACCTTAGACTCCAAAACTCACCCCTATTGGGGGATGTAAATGTCGAATTCTAAGATTAAATACATCAAAAATAATTAGGCAAATATGAAACTTGAAGAGATTCTCCATGAAGATACAGTTTTGATTCGAATCAAATCAATGCTACATAACCAATTAAGTTAATGAAAACCACATAAAGACACTTTTTTTTAATGTGACATGGATACATTTCTTTCCAAGCATGCATGAATATAGTGTTTCTGAGATGGATTTTTTTTGTGTTTAGGACTTTACGAGTTCCTCGCTCATTGTTCACAACGATACACTTGGCCTAAAAAAAAATGTTCAGAAGCAGATCCCAATAAGGGACTCGAAAATGTAAAGCAGAGCTATTTTAGTGGTTGACTATAGCTCGTAGGAAATGAGTCTAGCTAGGTAGAGTTTTTTGAAACGTATAAAACTCTTCCTCTCATTTTTCATTTCTATTTATTTATCTACTCAAATTGTCTTCATATTTGACATTTGGAAAAACCAATCTTCAATATTTGTAATACATGTCTACAACAAATTATAAAAAAAAAAAAAAAAATCACCTTAGACTCCAAAACTCACCCCCATTACAAAATTTCAAATCAGCTCTAACAAAAAATATAAATTTTAATATCAAACAATACAATCATTAAAAACCTAACAATACAAATATTCCAACAATACATCTTAAATATATCAATCATTGTTTCATACTCAAGCAAAAAAAATTAAAGACAAATTGGAGACCAAACAACAAAAGAAATTCATGATACATACCCATGAAAAAAACCTATACAATCAATGATTATAATTTCACACTCAAGCAAAAAAAAAAAAAAAAAAAACTAAGACAAATATCAAAACCAAACAACAGCCACTAACATGTCTTAACTATATGTACACTACACTAGCAAAATCAACAGCCTTACCTGACATGAGGATGTGCGAAATGTCAGCTTGTATGAGTGAGAGGGGGAGTGAGAGAGGAGAGGGAGTGAGAGAGGAGAGGAAGACCTGCTAACCCGAGAGACCCAGAAAAAAAAACCAAATCTATATATAGAAACATCACGTGAACTGCTGGGAAATTTTTCAGTTTGGAAATCGAGTTTCTGAGACTCGATTTCACTTTTAGCAAACTGAGTCTCTAAGGCTCGACTTCCAAGTGGCGTCCACATGGAGTGTTACACCACAAAAATCGAGCCTCTAAGACTCAATATTAAAACCGAGTCTTAAAGGGTCGATTTCTAGGTGGAAAAACACTCCAGGTCAGCTCCCTCAGAACATGAAAACCGAGCCTCAGAGGCTCGGTTTTCTACCCCAAAATCGAGCCTCTTAGGCTCGAGATGTTAGTATTTTATATTGTTTGAAAACCTAGCCTTTTAATTATATTGTTTAGAAAAGGAAATTACTTTCCAATTTTCCCCTGCATGCCAGATAGAGAACCTATTAAAGCATCAGAGCAATATTTGAAGTACAAATTTGGGAAATTTGTTCCTTGGAAATATTTGTATGTAAAGCAGGAAAACTTACTTCCACGGAAGTTCAAAATCCTTGCTCGCATCCCCAAGTTGTTGCTGAACATCCTTTCTCTGTCGTCGGGATCTGGTGGCTGGGATTCAGGGTAACAAGCAGCACAAAAAGTAAGAAGTTTGCAAAGAAAAATGTAATGTTTTAAATGATTAGAATAATATACTTTTAATCACAATGGGCAACAATGACAATGATCTAAAATAAATGTAAGGCCTAGAGGCCTAACCTCTGTTTCAAGGAGATATAACACGTTAAGAGGAATTTCAAGTTTAAGCATTAAACTAGGGATGAGAATCATGAGCCATACACGAGCAATCCAAAGAGTAGTTAGCAATGCTTTCTCTTTCTTTTTTCATTTTTATAAATTTTTGGGTGACTGTTGTGCAGACTATTTCCAACAGCAGAATGTCAATTCCTACAGTGGACTTCACTACTATGCATTAGATGTTGAAAACCCACTTACAAGCATTAGAATCAACAAAAACCAGCAACTTATTCAACTCCTTTGCAAGATGAGGATCATAAAAATAACCCAAAAAATATAATTCCAATTCCTACAACATAACAGAGCTATCAAAGACTTTATGCAAAGAAGAAGCAACAAAAAGTATGGATTTGAAAATCAAACAAACAAAACAGAAATTAAGGGAAAAATATATCATCTACCATATCAGGGTTTTTCTCTCTAAGATAGATCTTGTGTCTGTGTCCAATGCTCCAAATAAAAATCACAAGCATATCTTGATTTTCAGTTTCAAAGGAATTGTGATTGCTTTATGTCTATAGGAATTTGGATTGACTTAATCATTTTTATTTTGTATTGAAATTCAGCACTGTACAGAAGCTTTATTTTCTAGATTTTTGATAATTTAAAATTTAGCAACTACCTTTCTTTCTTTTTTTTTTTTTTTTTTTTTTTTTTTTTTTTTTTTTTTTTTTTTTTTACGGTAAAAGCCTTCTAATTTGTGTGTGTGTGTGTGTGGGGGGGGGGGGGGGTTAAGAAAAGGCTCCAACGTGCATCCACTTTTTTTATTTTATTTTTATTTTTATTTTTTCTTTTTAGTGGTGTTGTTCTTTCAACCCTATTTTTTTTAGTAGTTTCTCGTAGCGCCATCCACTATGTGTGGGTAACATTTGATGTTATAACTGTTTTAGCTTTTTTAGAAGTTGTTATCCAATACTCTTTGATATGAACCTGGTCTTTTTTTTTTTTTTTTTTTTGATAGGATCTGAACGTGGTCTTCTTTTCTTTTTTTATTTATTTTTTATTTATTATTATTATAGGATCTGAACGTGGATTTGAGGAATTTTTTTTTTCAATGGAGGGAATGTTACAACGCGTGGAGGAGATGGAAGAAACTATTTTTTTTTTTTTGGTGGTGTTGTTGTTGTTGTTCTTTTTTGGCAGTTATCATTTTTTGTTTAATCCTAAAATGTAGTTTTTTAATCCTATAAATTAGCCACTTACTACACATTCATAAAAGAAGTAAATAAAAGCTTAAATTTAAAATTTTGCAACTACCCTTTTTCTTTACGTATAAAGGCTAATAGTTTAATCCAAAATTTTAGTTTTTTAATCCTAAAAGTTAGCCACATACTGCTCATGTAACAAAAGTTAATAAGAGCTTAAATTTAAAATTGAATTTTACATAGAATTATAAAAATGATAAATATAGTTTTTGATACAAAAGAATCTTTTTTACAACAATTTCTAAGATAACAACCACTTCATGTGAGGTTTAAATCATAAAATAATTCTTATAAAATCTCTCACCCGAACTTATCTAATATTTTATTCCAATGCCTCTTCAATGCAATCCAATAAGTTTGTGCATACAGCAACTTAAGAGGGATAAAAGAGTTAGGGTTAAATTTAAGGATATGGATGGAGAAGTTATAGTAGTGGCTTTATATTAGCAGTGTCTTTTTTTTCCCCCAAAATAAAGAAGAGATTTGACAAAAAAAAAAAAAAAAAGAGAAAGAAAAAGGAAAACGTGAGAATTTTTTTTTCAAAGTAGAAAACGTGTTTTTTTTTTTTTTTTGGGTGTTGTTGTTCTTTTTTAGCCATTGTCATTCTTTGTTTAATTCTAAAATGTAGTTTAAATAAAAGCTTAAATTTAAAATTTTGCAACTACCTTTTTTTTTTAAGGGTAAAAGGCTAACAGTTTAATCCAAAATTTAAGGATATGGATGGAGAAGTTATAGTAGTGGTTTTATAGTAGGAGTCTCTTCCCCCCCTCCCCCCCCCCCCCCCCCCCCAAAAAAATAAAGAAGAGATTTGAAAGGAAAAAAAAAAAAACGTGAGAATTTTTTTTAGAGAAGAAAACGTAAGGAAAGTGATTTATTTTTTAAAAGGGATTAAAAAAATCAAAAAAAGAGAAACCAATTAGATTTTAATTTTATGAAACAAAATGAAATGTAATGAAAATTTTATGAAACAAAAGAAACAATTTGAAATCTAACGCAAATTTTATGAAACAAAAGAAAATGTAATGTAAATAAAATGTAACATAAACAAAAGAAATTAATTAAGTAGCATAATTTCCTCAAAAATAAAATGTAACATAAATTTCTGTAAAAAAAAAAAAACACCAAACCAAGTAGTGTAATCCCCTTAGAAAAAGAAAAAGAAAAAAAAAGTAGCGTATATTCAAAATAAAAAAAAAACCAAAAAAAGAGTTTGTGTTTGATTGCAGGCCAAAACAAAAAGAAATAGTCTTTACCAATATCCTTTCTCAAGTAGCCAGTTTAAGAACAAACTCTCCTTTTTGAATTTTTTAAGTTAGCCACGGGTAATAAGCAACTGTCAAACAACGATGAATACTTGGCAGCCATGATAGGTAAGAACTCAAAGAAAGTCAATGATAAAAAAGAAAAGAAAGACGAACTTGCAAAAGATAGAATCTGAAAAGCCGTTGGAAGACAAAGTTTGTTTAAATTGTTTAGAAACCAAATTTGAAGTAGAAGAAGAAGAAAGAAAATGATGTAGAGCTAAACTGAATTTCTTCAATCTGAAGAAGAATGAGAGAAACTGGCAAAGTGTATGTGAGTTTGTGGATCTTAAAGTGTATGTGAGTTTGTGGATCTTAAAGTGTAATTTATATATTTTTCTCCTTTAGTTAAAAAGTTGAGGATAAACTTGAGGATATTAAAAAAAAAAAATTGATTTGAAGACAATGTGAGGATGATTTTTTTTTAAAGGGAAAAAAAAAAAAATAACAACAAGCGTATAGTTGCTTTAAAAAAGTGGGTTAGTGGGAGAGTGATCCTATTTTGTAAGAAATGTATTAAGTGAGAGTTAAAGATTTACTGTGTTCTCCTCAAGTTTTGCCCCTACTTAAACATAGGCTGTAGGGGTATTTTGGAACCCAAAAAAAATCCCGTCCAAACAGGGACAGCCCCTTAAATAGTAGTATCTATACTACTATTTAAGGAGTTTCCCTTGTTTGAACCAAATTTTTTTGTTCCAAAATACCCTTATTTCTCTAGGTTTAAGCAGAGATAAAACTAAAGGATAATTTGGTAAAAATACATGTCTAATTTGCACTAAAATATTGTCTACAAAATAAGAACACTTTTCCACTAACATTTTTTTTAGAGGTGTTACGTTCACAATATTTTTACAACAAATCATAGGTGGTTAGTTGTTATTGGTTCAAATTTGAACCTAACATTAAGATTACTTTTTTGCCCCAACAATAACAACCAGCAACAACCTGCCACTTAAGATTTGTTGTAAAAATGTTGTGAAAATGTTATGGACATATCATTTCTCTTTTTTTAATACTTTATTGTTTTTTTTAAAAAAACATCCTTGCCAAAAAAAAAAAAAGAAGCACCCCACGTATTGATAGTCATACAAACACACACACACACACACACACACACACACACACACACAAAACCACAAAAATCTCCTTTTAACTTTCCACTAAACCGAGGAAAAAAAAGAATCCAACGCCTGTTTCTTTTTTTGATAGGCACGCCTGTTTCAAATAACAAAAAATACTTCCCACCCCACTTACAAAAACAAACCTTCCTTTTTTCTTTCATAATTAAAAAAAAAAAAAAAAACCTTCCATTTTTCTCTCTTCCCTCCCACTAATCCACTTTTATCTGATTTCCTCCTTTTTCACCCTTATCATCACATGTCTTACCACTCTTTATTCAAAATTTAAAATTAACCAAAACTACTCAGAAATATCTTCTACAAATTGAAGACTTATCCCATAAAAAAGTCACCAACCCCACGGACTTTCCTTTTCTTTTTTCTTTTCATTTTTTAATGGACATCTATTTCTCTTTCTCTCTCCTTAAAAAAAAAATTTAATGGACATCTATTTCTCTTTCTCTACAAGGAACAGCCTACATATAAACTTCTAAGGCTTATATTTCCAATCTAGGTTGATAACTCTCATTTTTAATAATAAAAAAATTTTAATTATTCACTTTCTTCTCTGATATGAAGTTAATTGGTGTTTACTTGATTATCTTTCAGTGGTTTTTAGCGATGAAGGTGTAGTTTCATTAAGTTTGGTGGAAAGAATGTGATCGAAGAAAGCAATTTGCATCTAGTATTACATCTCTTTCTTTCTCTCTCACACATTCTCTTTCTTTAATTTTTTCCTTCCTGTACAAGATAAAATTCTCACTCTTTATATCTTTGAGATTATATTTGTATTTTGTGGTTAATTAGAACTTAGAAAAGTTAAAAGTAAAATCTTTTTGCGTTTAATCTTTACTTTTGTTCATTGATTGCATTATACAACGGTATGAAAAATTGTCTAAACGTTAATGAACAAAAAAACTAACTTCGGTTGTTGCCTCCTATTGATCCATTTGGCCATTACATTTTCACTTGATTTTTGTAAGAAATTTGACTATCTAAGTGTTTGAAAGATAAGACTTTATATATCTCATTGCTCACTGTATTTAGTTGGAAATTAATCCAACCTTTTACTTTTATATTTTTCAATGTGCAAAAATTAACTTACCGGGATGTATGATTTATTGATTCTAAATGATGTTTTAGTCCATTGCATTGGGTGCTGTTGGTCACATTTCAGGTGAAATGTGAGATATTTTTCATTTTACATCATTTTTTTGAATTAATTTATGACATTAAATCCAAAAAAAAAAGGCCCATTGCACACATGTAATAATTTATTCTCTTTTTATTTCCTACAGTATTTTTCCATTGAGTTTGTAGAATTTGTATTTTACTTTTAGTTTATTTCCTAATAAATTTTAGTTTATTAATCACCATACGCATAAATAATTAAGGAGTTTCTCTCAACAATGTGATATTCCATATTCGGCTCGGAGGATATTTATTTTATTGGAGTTGTAATGGCTCTAAAGAAAATCAAAAGTAGAGGTGGGTGAGATGAGTAAATGAGGTCGCTAGAGTTATAATGGCTCTAGTGAAAAATCAGACGGAGATGGGTGTCTGTACTTCAGAGAGAACCTGTGAAGTTGGAGGTAAACCCAAAGAAAAAAAAGCTTGCAATTGAGCTGGATTTGACAAGTCACTGACTTGGGCCCCACATACTTGCATCTAATTACAAAGATACCACCCAAACTCATACCTTAAAAATTGGAAACAGCCTCAGACCTGAACTTAGTTTCCGTTAGTTTCGCTCAAAATTTTGAGTTTAGGGTGCATTTGGTTTAATGTAAATCGAATTTTGAGTGTAAAATGAATACAGGAGAAAGTAAATTTCCGTAAGGAATCCAGGTGTTTGGTTTTGCAATGAAAAATAGTCCAAACAATAATTTTCGGTGTTTGGTAACATTCTGAAAATGCTATTTTTCTACAAATTTTACACATTTTCTCAGTCATTTTCACAGCTCCCAAACAAATTTTATAACAAAAAATTTCAAAGTATACCCTGAACACAACCAAAATCGAAATAAAAATATCTTTATTCACAAATTGATCAGTGAGAGGAGGAAGAACAGTGAGAGATTGAGGGAAAGAGAGATCGGGAAAGAGAGGATCGAAGTGCATGACTGGGTGTTTGGAGCTCGTGATCTTGGGTGTGGATCAAAGTGATCTTGGATCGGAGTGGATCAGAGTGGATCGGAGTGCATGGCTGGCGATCGGTTGTCAAGATCGAAGCTCGTGATCTTGGGTGTTTGGAGCTCGTGATCTTGGCAATTGGAGCTTGTGATCGAAGCTTGTCGGTGCATGGGTGGACCGGTGTTTGTGGGTTTTGGATGTTTGGTTGGCGCGTGATTTGGGCGGTGGGGCGGCGTGTCCTGGGCGGTGGGAGTAGCGGTGGGGCCGGCACGATCTGGGCTGGCCGGAGCTTGGCTAGGCGGCCACCTATGCTCTGATCGTACGGTCTCCCTCTCTCTCTCTCTCTCTCTCTCTCTCTCTCTCTCTCTCTCTCTCTCGCGGTTCAGGTTGCAATGGAAAATGGGTGTAATTCATTTGAAGGTAAAATAGCTCTGGAAATCATTTTACACTTCAAGCCTCTTTATTTTACAGTCAACGGAAATCATTTTCTGTTTGACTTAATTTTCCGGCCAACCCAAACACGCCCATGTGGTGTAAAATATTTTCCAGATTCCATTTACTGCCGAAACAAACGCAGCATTAGACAAGAACCCTAAATTCAGTGGGTCCCACGTTTTTTAAATTTTTTTTGTGATTGAAAAACAAGCACACACATTATCTTCGCAATAAATTTGCCAACTTTTAATTAAGAAGTTTAACAAAGAGATTTTTGGTTTCCATCAAAGCTTATGAGATTTTGTAATGTGAAAGAGTTATTTCCATGATATTGATGCAATGTAAAGAGCGTAACTGGTACCTAGAAGTTTCAAAAAGTAACTGGTCATAGTCCACACATAAAGCAAGACTACACTTAAGTCTCTTCTTCCTCCCTTACAGATAATTAGAGGTTTCTTGAAGGAAGGCTGTTGCACTTGCAGTTTCTTCTCATTGAAATTGAGGATTTTATTATTACTTTTTATAAAAGTTTTAAGTTATTTTACGGTGAAAGTATTTTTGAGGATGTTTTAATTTTGTTGGAATTTGACAATTGTGATAAAAAGTAATAACTATATTACTCAAATTTGGTTTGTTTACTTTGTTATATATCAAAATCAAGCTTAACACAAAGCCCGAATTTTATTTTCAAACTTGATTTTTTTTTTTTTTTAGAAAATTTTTAGTTGAAATTAAGCTTATTCAAGAGCTTTGTTATGTCCATTAATGTTTATTTAACAAACATAACTTTTACTTATAGTTATTGCACAGTAGCAGCATAATAATTACTGTAATTTTTATTCAAAATTTTTTTTTTAAAAAATTTAAAATTTCACATATTAATTTATCACAGAAAATATTACTATTAAATTAGATTCACAAATAACCAAATCAAAAAATGGAAAATCAAAATCAAAATCAATCTCTCTCTCTCTCTCTCTCTCTCTCTCTCTCTCTCTCTATATATATATATATATATCGCGGTAATATTTAATATTGCTATACTTTTGTTGCGTTACCTCATTTGTCATGTCATATATTATTTTTTAGATTGTGTTTTGCGTAGCGGTTTGGCCATTTGTGTGAATTCAGCAATGTCCTTTTTGATTTATTGTGCTTTTAGGGAGGAGTTTTGTCGTTTTAATGGTTTTGGGTATGGAATTTTAGCATTTCAGAGTGACTTTAGGAGTTTTTTTTCTACGATTTTAACAATGTTGAGGGGGAATATTATTCCAATTTAATGCGTTTTCTAGGCCCTTTTAATGCTTTTCGAGGAATGTTTTTGCAATTCAATGAGTTTTGAACTGGAATTTGGCCATTTCATGAATTTGGTTATAGAGCGAATGGATTTATCGTGGGAATTTTGTCGATATTTATGATTTTGAATGAGAATTTTTGTAATATAACGGATTTAGACTAGGCATTTCAAACATTTTAATGACTTTGGATTTTTGGGGTCATTTCAAAATTTTAATGGCTTTTTATGGGCTTTTTAGCAATATCTGTCATTTTAGCTTGACAATTTTACAATTTTTGAGTTTTTACTGAGGTTTTAGCTGTTTTTTTCAGTAATTATAGATTTTTCGTCGGTGTTTTGCTAATTCTAATGAATTTGGAGGGGTATTTTTGAAATTTGCTTCATTTCCAATAGCACTTTGGCCTTTTTAACAGCTTCGGAAGATTTATTTGTTCTATATAATGTATTTTAAAGGTACATATTGTCAATTTTAGTAGTTTTAGGGAAATATTCCAGTCATTCAATGGGTTTTTAGGGCGGCATGTACATTTATATGGTTGTGGAGAAGTACTTACGCAACTTAATGAGTTTTTATGTAACGGTTTGGGCATTTGTGTGAATTCTGCAATGTCCTTTTTAATTTATTGTGTTTTTCGGGGGAAGTTTTGTCGTTTTAATGGTTTTGGGTATGGAATTTTAGCATTTCAAAGTAACTTTAGTAGTTATTTTTCTACGATTTTAACAAAGTTGAGGGGGAATATTATTCCAATTTAATGGGTTTTCTAGGCCCATTTAATGCTTTTCGAGGAATTTTTTTGCAATTCAATGAGTTTTGAATTGGAATTTGTCCATTTCATAAATTTGGTTATAGAGTGAATGGATTTATCGTGGGAATTTTGTCGATATTTATGATTTTGAATGAGAATTTTTGTAATATAACGGATTTAGACTAGGCATTTCGAACATTTTAATGACTTCAGATTGGGTATGTCTTGAAATTAGTGGTTTTTGAAGTGGAATTTTTAGCGTTTAATTGTTTTAAAAGTTTGACGAAGACATTTTTGGTTTCAGCAAAGCTTTTGAGATTTTGCAACATGAAAAGCTTGACCGCAAAGCAATGACCGTTGGTATAGTTCTTAGAAAGTTCAAACAGTTATTGTTCCATGATATTGTTGCAATGTAAAAAGCTAAAGTATGGTACCTAGAAGGTTCAAAAAATATCTGGACATAGTTCACACAGAGAACAAGACTGCGCTTAAGTCTCATCTTCCTTATAGATACTTGGAGGCAGTTGCAGTTTCTCTTCGGTGAAAATTATTTTTGAGGATTTTTTTTTTTTTTTGTTGGAATTAGAGCACTGACAGTTGTGATGAAAAGTAATAATTATAGCACTCAAATTTGATTTGTTTACTCTGTTATCAAAATCAAGCTTAACACAAAGCTCAATTTTTATTTGCAAACTTGATTTTAAAAAAAAAAAAAATTCTTAGTTGAAATGAAACTTGTTCAAGAGCTTTGTTATGTCCATTAAAGTTTATAGTTACTGCATAGCAGCAGCATAATAGTTACCGTAATTTTTATTTAAAATTTTCTTTTTATATTTAAAATTGCATATATTAATTAATCGTAAAAAATATTTCTTTTCAATAATATTAACAAATAATCAATTAACAAAATGGAAAAACAAAATCAAACCTTATCTCTATCTATCTATCTATACATATAGCAAAATATTTAATGTTATTATGTTTCTGTTACACTACCTCATTCGCTGTGTCATATTTTATTTTTTCCTTTATGTTTCCTTTCCATTTTTTATTTTAAATTAAAAAATTAAATATATAATATTTCACTTAATTTCAAATAAATAAAGTTGCCCTCGTAAAGTGTTATAAAAGAAACTTTACAACTGACAATGCATCAACAGAAAATGAAATTCAAAACACATGCCAATTTAGAAATGCTTAACAAAATACAAAAAAAATTAAAAAAAATCAAATCAAAGGTAATATAAACAAACTACTAGATAAGGATGTAACAATTGGACTCATAAAAGTGTCCTCATAAAGGAAATGTTACCATGCATCAAAAGAAAAATAGAATATAAAATACACGCTAATGTAGAAACATTTAATTAAAAAAATAATTAATTACGAGATCAAATCAAACGTAACAAAATTTTGTTGTCCGTGGGTTGATGAGAAGTTTCCCTTTTTTTTTTTTTTTTTTTTTTTTTTTTTTGAGAAAATGAAAAAGAAGTCATCAGTGTGAACAGGTCATGAACCGCGTGGACTCATTGACCATATAAGCAGCTTCTATTTGGTTTCTCCTTTCATCAACCATTTTTACTCTTTCAGTCTCTTGTTTTATCCATCAAACTTCAATTTCCAATTCTTCTCAAAAAAAAAAAAAAAAAAAAAAAAATCAATTTCCAATTATGGATCGGGCGGATTGGGATCAACAAGTTTCAGAAATTAAGTCCCAGCTTTTTTCAGAGTTTACTTCAGAGTCCAAGTTGATTGCAAATGTAAAGGAAGAGGTCCCAAAGCTTGAAAGCAAATTCCGTACCATCCAGGCAGTGCT
Source organism: Lithocarpus polystachyus (assembly GCA_033629205.1). NCBI lineage: Eukaryota > Viridiplantae > Streptophyta > Magnoliopsida > Fagales > Fagaceae > Lithocarpus > Lithocarpus polystachyus. Next base: position 1,748,089 of record CM066164.1, on the reverse strand, counting down.
CAACGATGCAGAGAAAAGGCAAGTGAAGGAGGTAGCTGTGAAGCTTTGGTTAGATAAGCTCAAAGACGTATCCAACCAGATGAAGAGCGTGTTGGATAAGTGGAACACGGCCACCAAGATCGTAGAAGATAATGAGAAAAAAAGATGAGGAAGCAGAAGCTGCAACTAGTACTGCTAAGAGGAGGAAGGTATGGCCCCTCTTCAACTTTGATTTTTCAGTTACTAGTCTTCTTCAGCATCGTGATATTGCTCATAAGATAGAAGAACTGAACGAAAAATTAGATGAGATTAACAAAGAGAGGGAGATGTACGGGTTTGAATTGACAGGGAGCATTGAAGAAGTTGAACGACCACAATCTACTTCCTTTGTTGATGTGTCTGAAATTCCGTGTCGTGGTAAGGTTAAGGATGATCTAGTGAGCATCCTATTGGGCAGGGATAGTGAAGAAGAAAGAAACCCCCACGTCATCTCTTTAGTGGGCCCGGCTGGTATTGGAAAAACGACTCTTGCCCAAGTAGCCTACAATGATCCCGAGGTGCAAGCCCATTTTCAAATAAAAATATGGGTTTGTGTTTCTGGTCCTTTCGATCAATGCAAGCTTGCCAAAGCAATCCTTGAATCTATTGATGGGCAAACACCTAATATGACTACATTGCAAGGTCTATTGCAAGGAATTTGTGACAAAATTAAGAGAAAAAAGTTTTTTCTTGTCTTAGATGATGTGTGGACCGAAAACTTCACAATGTGGGAGCCATTCAGAATTACACTCAGATCTGGTGTGCAAGGCAATAGAATTCTGGTCACCACACGCAAAGTTAAAGTTGCAGAGATGATGAGAAGTGCACGCATGATTGATTTGGGTGTATTGCCTGATGATCAAGTTGAAGAACCTCCACACGAGTCTTGAAATACATTGCTAGGGAAGCTTGGTAAATGTTTATGGGGCTGAGATTGCACAACTCAAGAAGAATATTAACAAAAATGTCACTAAAGAAACTCTTATTGTTAAGTGAGAAAAATGGTTTTGTATCAAGATGCATTCCTATTGAATAATAAAGATACAATTATGCCTTAATTTGTTTAAAGTATACATTTATATTTGTGGAGAGAAGAAAATGAGGATGAGTAGGCATTCTGAATGGTACGATGGTGCCGAGATTATTAGATTATTCAAGTCCCTAAAATTTGTAAAACAATGAAGTTTTAGTTCCTAACAATGGTTCCTAGTAGAGATGAAAGACGTCGACTACAAATAGACGATAATACAATTACGTCTCTTGCCACATATATAAGACATTAGAAATGATGGACAATGTTTGAAAGATTGACAATAATTACCCATCTTGTATTTGGGACTAGTGATTAAGATCTGGGAAGTAAATGTTGTGTTAAAATAACGACCAAAGGCAAGAGTGAATTTTTATTTTAATAAAAAAACTACTTTTTTTATTGGCTAGAGATGATAGAAGTTCTAATCTAATTTATTTTTTCGACATATTCCTATGATGTTGGTGCATTTATCTTGTAATGTTGGGGAGATTGAGTTATTTAAAAAATTCTTGACGAGGTTTATAGCACTAATGAATGGGGTGTCAAAATTAGAGGAGCACCCTTACAAATTTCATCTATAGAAGTGTGGAAGTGGGCTTACTTTCTATGGAAGTGAGGTGATTTTCTAAATAACCATCTCACCCCTAGTATTTGTCAATAAAAACAAACCCTAAGTGCTTATAGAAAATGCTGGTGCCGCAAAACTAGGTAAAAGGTCATGCACTGCACATCTATTAGGGTAAATAAAAGGAAACTTTAAAGTTGTGCTCTATGCTTAAAGCGTCAATCCTCTAAGTATGCACATGTAATAATGATTGAAAATGACAATTGGGAGATGTGGGAGTTATACTGTGTAAATTTTTAGGTGATAGTCCCCATTAAGCTGTTATGATGTTGGGTAAGAGTGACCTTGTTTAGATTTTCTATGTCATCTTGCAGCTTTTCACACACTTTACATATATTCTCTGCTACAATTGTTACATTGTCATGCACCAAACCTGAATAAGGTCCAGAGAGCATGAGATATCTATTTGTTCAACCTGTGCATGGATTTTTCTATAACCTTGATAAAATTGTTTTAACTCAAAAATAATAGCCTGCTCATTTTGAGACAATCCATAATGAAATTAAACAAAATGCAACCGTTTATAAAGAAAATGCAACATAATCTTTATAAATGGTTGAGAGTACTTATTCTAAATTTGCTTTTAGATATTATATAGATTATTTGCTTTTAAAGAAGCAACGTCTTTGATATGACTTTTGAGATGCAATTGTTTGATAGTGTCTAAATAACAGATTCAATAATTTGAAAGTGTCCAAATCAAACTCTTACAACATTCAATAGTTTGATAGGCTTCAAATTGAAGACTTGAGGAACTCAAACACAAGATGAAAGCTAGAAAGTGTAAACAAACTTTGAATGAACTAAGTCTTTGTTTTTGTTATGGTATTAGGTGATAAATGGGACTCACGTGTTTTGAGAGAAAATTCTCATGAAATAGTCTCATAAGATACTTTTCCAAAATATAGAGCACTAATGCACACACCCTAAATCAATACATATTCAATAGTCAATACATGAAAATGAAATCTTGAGAACCTGCAATAAATTGATTTGTACTTTGAATCCAATATGTCACTATAGAAGTTGAGTTGCATCCCAAGCTTCTGAATCTGAAAGCATATCCTTTTAGATTGTGCAACTGATATTAGTTAGTGTGTGTCCATTTCCACCAAGGTTTTTGGGTTGCTCCCTATCTCAAGTGAGATTCCACTTGTTTGATTTGTATCACCCTCCGGCTGCTACAAGGAGGAACTAGTAAACCATATTGGACTGTAATATTGGCAAATAATATACTACTATTTCCAAATGAGTTAGGATTGTCATGAAAAATGAGGAAGAAATTTCACCACAAGAATATATCTTATCATAAAATACTAAAACCTCGAAATTTATTTCTCATATACACAAATGTAGGTACGTGAGAAGAGTATTAGAAAATTTATGGTTTAAATCAAAATTAGAGAAAATTTATTTACTTATGCCAACAAGCTTTTTCATTAATCACCAACTAAGGAAGAAAATCATTCAAAGCGAAAGTGTCAAAGGCTGTTATATATGAGTGGTCAATAATGTTTTTGCTGGAAATAATGTCATCAAACATTGAAGATGCATGCATTAGAAAAATAATAATACAAACACCTCTTATTTTCAACTCTTCTTATGGTTGATGGAAACATCATCCCAAATTGATAAGATAGTACCATTGTGATCATTATGAGCAACACTCTAGAAATTATTAGCTTTGAATCCAAAATTTTCATTAATGGTCTCAACAATTAAAACGTAACACAAAAAATCCCTCTAGCCTTCAGCATATCAATGGCACATACTTATATATACTGCATTATATCATCATATTGATTTTAAAAAATAAATCAGACAGCATAAAGAGAACTTGGCCCCCAATCCCCCACCAAACAAGGCCATAATTGAGCTTAATATATACTCAGTACTTGGACAAGGCTTTGCTTGTGCTGATTTTCCCTCCCAATGAGGAATTTTCCAATGCCATGCTTGCTTGAATAAATTTTACCATTTTTGGGATATAAAACAATGTCTTCAAGTTGTCTAAATTGAACCAAGCATGTAGCGAGTCAACAGATCAGTATTAAATGTTTGCTGGAATGTGAATACAATCAGCCATCATAGTGAATGGTACGCAGAAACTAGAGCTTGATCATGAATTATAAAATCACCCATGCAAAATCTTAAATCTTCATTTAGAAGTTGGTCCATATGCATTGTCTTTTCTCCTGTTTTCTCATTTTTTTATTATTATATTTTCTTGGTTATACATCACATAAAAAGTCTTGGTGTGCGAAACTAGTGGGCAGGAAAACAAGTAGAAAGATTATCTAAGAAGTGGGCAGAACATTTCCTTCTTCAATTATATATAATGAAGAATATTTAAAAAAGTAGAAAGATCTCAATCATGCAATACCTCTTGCATTTCTTATGGATATCTCAATTTTCTTCCTTGTTCTATGTCTGCTACAACTCTTCCTCTATCTTCATCTAATACACTAGACACTCCTAGAGGCACATCTCTATCAGTTGAGAAACCAACTGTCAAATTGGTTTCAGCAAATGGTGAATTCTCTGCCAGGGTTTTCCTGTTGGAGATAATACCTTTTGCTTTTCCATATAGTTAAACAAGTCCTCAACTCCCACTGTTGTTTGGATGGGAAACCAAGATGAACCTGTTGATGAAAGAGGTTCAGTGCATTCTATTTTGAGGTGCATCCTTGCCTAACAATTTTCAACAGTATAGACAACTCTTCTCCAATAGGCTTAGACTGCATAAGATTTACAAATGAGGTCATTGATTTAGGATGAAGGGGAGAAAACAGAAAACATACTTATGAGTAAAGCCTGAGAAATGAAAAGTTTCAACTATAGGTTTATTATTGCTGATCAAATGGAAATTTTTTACTTTTGAAAACAAAATGATTTTATCAATGGACAATAATGGTCAAACTTCTCTTCTACTGCCCTTGTTCTAGAAAAGAACAACTGTACTCTCAATGATTAAGCTTTTCTAACCTCCATCCATCCCAACATCAATCCGGTGTTTGATTCCCCACCCATGAATTCCAGGCTTCTAGCAATTTCTCGATAAAGTGTACAACATATTGAAAATTTTAGAAAGTTCTTTTGTATGCTGGATAGAAGACCATTATTTCAATGAAACATTTTATGTAAGACAATTATTTATATGAGCATTATGTAAAAGCAGGCTTGAACTAGACCTCTAATCCCCAGTAAGTTGCTATTGTTCACTATGAATTTAAACTCACATAAACACAGCAGAATGACATTGAGCAATATTTATAGTAATGATACAAAATTCATAATGTTAATTACATAATTATATTGTTCTACTTCTCAGATAATATGAAAAGGCTAACAGAAAAGCACATTATGAGAAAAATAAGGCTTAATAGGTACCTATTGAGATGAGATATGCAGTTCCAGTCTACCAGAACCCAGAGTTTATTTGGTTCATGTACTTGGAAAATAAGTTGCTGACTGTGCAGGAAGGCTGAAGCCACGAACTCAGGGAATAGTATAGGCATTTGAACTGCAAAATAAAGACAAGATAACTAAACAACAAAGGTCTTTAACTCTCTATGCACACAGTCACCATCAATTTTGAAATGTTTTGAAACAATAGCAAGCAGTTTAAATTTTGATTTTTAGACTTCTTTGCAAATACCAAACGTTCTTCATCTCAAAAAAAAAAAAAAAGAAAAAAAGAAAAAGAAAAAGTCAAATGTTGGTTGTTGAATGAAATTTATTTTTCATCACAACGGTTTGAAAAAAAATCATTTCACGGTCAAAAACACAAAAAAAAAAAAAAAAATCATTTCACAGTCAATGATAAAAAGTATATATATTTTTCGACTTCAATTCTCCTACCAAGAACATTGACGCTTTGGAAATTTTAATATAATAGAGGTCATGTTAGTAGACAAACCTTCCAGATGATGGGCAGAAAACAGAGGACATAAAGGCTAAAAAGGATGAAGTTGGAGGTCGATCTTTCAAATCATCATCACTATAAAACCCACCGCTGTAGTGGACAACACCATTCTCCATGCTTGTAAGTTCTATCATGAGTCGTTTTACTATGCTAATTACCCTTGTCTATGATTTGAACCATAGTATCGTACAAACAGATTAATGCGGCAAAAGAAAGACAAAAGAAACCAAAAAATTGCATGTCAAATAAAGAATCTCATACAGAATCAGATCAATATTTGAAGTACAGACACTTGCAATGCGTAAGCTCTTTTAAACTGCATTTGGAGATCAATCTAAGGATTTGATTCTCCACCTACCAATTCTAGTAAATTCACAGCAAGTACACCATTCTCAATAATATACAAAATATTTTGTGTACTGGATGTAAGCCCATTATTGTAATGTAACATTATATGGACTTGAGCCGAAAGGCAAACTGGTATTATTTGACAAAATTTTACCGATTGTGTTAGATTGAGATAAATCAAATTCACGATGTCTAAAAAAGAAGAGCTAGATATACTTAAATTGACAAAACAATATGGAAAAGGGAAGTTTTGACTAGACCTCTTAATCCCCTGTAATTTGCAACTTGTTGACTTTGATTTAAAACTTAGATAACCACATGGTGGAATGATGTTTGAACAATTTTATTTCTGACCTATCAAAAAAAAAATGTTTGAACAATTTTATGGCAATAATGTAGAAATTCGAAAAAGTGATTACAAACACATACAATTCTATTGTTTTACATTTTAGATAACATGAAAAATGCAGACCTTGAATGTATGCCCGAGGATGAGGAGAAAATAGAGGACATTAAAGAAAAAACGAATGAAATATTGGAGGTCAATCGTTCAGATCATCATCACTGTGGAACACCACACTGTAGCGCACAACACCATTCTCCATGCTTATAACTTAAACCACGGGCTGTGATTTATATGAGGAGTGACAACCATACCAATAAATTAAGGTAGAGAACGTAGAGTAAACTAAACAGTTGCATGCCAGATAGAGAACCTATTAAAGCATTAGAGCAATATTTGAAGGACAAATTTGGGAAATTTGTTCCTTGGAAATAATTGTATGTAAAACAGGAAAATTTACTTCCACGGAAGTTCAAAATCCCCAAGTTGTCACTGAACATCCTTTCTCTGTCGTCGGGATCTGGTGGCTGGGATTCAGGGTAACAAGCATTGCTAAAAGTAAGAAGTTTGCAAAGAAAAACGTAATGTTTTAAATGATTAGGATAATATAATTTAATCACAATGGGAAATAATGATAATGATCTAAAATAAATATAAAGCCTAGAGGCCTAACCTCTATTTCAAGGAGATATAACACGTTAAGAGGAATATCAAGTCTAAGCATTAAACTAGGGATGAGCGTCATGAACCATGTACAAGCAATCCAAAGAGTAGTTAGCAATGCTTTCTCTTTCCTTTTTCATTTTTATAAATTTTTGGGTGATTAGTTGTACAAACTATTCCCGACAGCAGAATGTCAATTCCTATAGTGGACTTCACTACTATGCATTAGATGTTGAAAACCCACTTACAAACATTATAATCAACAAAAACCAGCAAATTATTCAACTCCTTTGCAAGATGAGGAGCATAAAAATAACCCAAAACATATAATTCCAATTCCTACAACATAACAGAGCTATCAAAGACTTTATGCAAAGGAGAAGCAACAAAAAGTATGGATTTGAAAATCAAAAAAAAAAAAAAAACGGAAATTAAGGGAAAAATATATCATCTACCATATCACGGTTTTTCTCTCTAAGATAGATCTTGTGTTTGTGTCCAATGCTCCATATAAAAATCACAAGCATATCTTGATTTTTAGTTCCAAAGGAATTGTGATGGTTAATTAATCCAACAAATGAAGCCAAAAGTATTTGTAACATCTGCATATCTACAGGTGGTCGCTTCTCATACTTTGCACTCTCCCATGCCCATGAAACATTTAAGCTTCTACACAAGTAAAAAGCACGAAATATCTACTTAGGAACTTGATATATAGCAAGTACATAACCCTATAACATCAAGACTAGATGATTAACAAGTATAGGTTTGAGCTATGGGGGCACCCCACTTTCTTCTTAAAAAAAAATTATTACCAGTTGAATGAAAAAAGGTTTCCAAAACTAAATGATAAATGGAAGACTGAGTAGGGTTTTTAAAAAATTAGTTTGCTTTTCATATGTCACCATTTAAGATGGACTGCTAAAGAAAGCCAGATTATAGGCTAAGCTTATTTGCAGCATCTTTGAATGGATAACAGGGCTTTTTATTTTTGTTTTTTATAAGCATTGGGGTTTTTGTGCTTAAAGCCTTTCCAATTTATCTTTCTCTATCTCTGAATTATCTATTTCACTCACCACCTACCTATCTTAGTTTTGAGTTTGCATAATGTATACAATGAATGAGGCCAAATGAGAACAAAACACTTTGCATGATGTTCAGAACGGATAAGACCAAAACATTCCTGCAACTTTAAGGGTTGGAAATAAAAGTTATTGACCATGGATTAAAAAGCAAACGCAATAGCATCAAAAGAACGAAAAGTTACCCATATGTGAATTAGAATTGAACGGCCCAAAGAAAACAATTGTAATATGGCTTCATTGCCTTCTTTTTTGTTGAACATATTAGTTACTAATTGGGGTCTGTACATTTTGAATGCCATTCCAAAATTGGGCAACTGCTGATGGGAAAAAACAAGAGAGGCATTTCTCAGCTCATTCCCTCCACTCCTGGTGGTAACATTCCATTCTCCCCCACACTCTACACACCTTTGTACTAGATCTCCTAAATCTGTAACACTAAGCCAAGAAAATTAGCACACTAGATTTCATACCCTAACAAGTAATGGTAGAAATTACATAGGTTGAAAATTGGTCAATTAGCTAGCTCACCTTTCATCAGCCACCATATAATATGGATTACTTAGGAGATTACCATGATACACTTGCTTGCTGCAGAATGAACTGATAAAGGAGTATCTTCTGCAGCGCTTTCTAAAATGTGCATCCATGAGTGACACCTTGCTTCATAATAAAATGTACTTCCCCAAATCTGATGCTTGGCTTAAATAAGGCCAAAAGAAAATTAGTTATTCAGCACGAGGTTTTTATAGATGGAGAAAATTATAAGTAGAAACAGAAATATGATTAAGCAGAAATATCGAGATATGCCTTACAGTAGAAGAGTACGTAATCCAAGGAATTTTGTCTCCTCTTCTTGCTTGAATCCCGGATGGTCACCTTGTGCACTTCACATACTTCCATGTAACGAAATAATTCAAACTCTGAGACATGAAATAAGTATACACTATTACTTTATAAATAGATAGCTTGCATGTACCTAACCCTATAACTTTAAAACTTGATAACTACCAAAAACATTTTTAGGCTTTGAATGCCCCTCTCTCTTCTTTATAGTAGTATTACTCATAAAATTGTTATACCCAATGCACAAAACTCATGCTTTTGCCCTAACTACACATGGTTTGGGTGGATGGCACTTACCACTGCACCATGGTTTGACTTCTAGTATTACTCATAGAATGAAGATATAATAATTTTCTAGCATTGATAAACAAAGATAAAAGATTATGTACAAATGTTACTAACATCTTTGAAGTCACAACAGAGCTTTCTGCAAAAAGCACTATGATATGATGTTAAGATTGAGAAATATTTTACATGATGTCTAGACTGAAGGAGAGCAAAAAATTCCTAGGGCATTATTAGGTTAAAAAAATAATAATTATTGGCCATGGAACAAAATACAAATGTGGAAATAAATTAGAAAAAAAATAGTAGAAAGGACATAGTAACATATTCAAGAAACAAAATTTAAGTGCCTAGATCAAGTATGGACTGGTCCTATCTTCTCGTCTCCACTTTTTACGGTGTCCTTTTCAAAATGGACAACTATGGATTGCAACAAATAGCAAGTATTTATCAAATTCTCCCCTCTAACCTTGGTGGTAACATCCCACTCTTCGCCATCTTAATTGACAAGAAACACGTCACTAAGACAAGAATCTATGTGCATCCAGATTCAAACTTTTAAAGTTGTAACATCAAAGCCTGAAGATTAGCAACTATACACTCAAGCCCTCAAAATTAAGGATAGAAGGTTGCATAAGTTGTAGATGGTAAAAATAAAAATATTAAGTAACAAGGCCATACATATGCCAATAATAAAAATCTACTAGTAAAGTTTCAGCACCATTCAGTTTGGGTTCATTTTAAAAAATAAAAACAAAAAAAATTCCTTACATTCACACATGCATTCCAGTAATGTTGCAAATAGTGGTCCTCCTAGATAGAATCATTGGTGATGGTGTCGTTGTGACTTTGGCCTAAATTTGACAAAGTTGCTAGTAATTTCTTTGGTGTTTTTGAGACATAATTAAAATGATAAATTGATGTTTCAGCCAAATGACAGAAGTAGCAGAAGAGGAAGAAGTTACCATTTATTGGTTCAGACTTGCTCACACGCGGATTTCAAGATTTCATCAACATGCCCTTAAGAAAACCATTGCTGACAGTGTCGTTGTGAGTTTTGCCAGAATTTGATAAAATTACGGAAGGTCCCCTGAAATCAAGAAAATGAGCAAGACCCATATAAATATTAAAAGGCAAACGAAATAGAAAGAGGATGAATAAGTAGGAAAAAGTTACCAATCCGTAGCAAGCAGAGAATGATTAAGGAAATCCCAATCCAATGAGTTATTTGAGATTAGTGTACGGAAATCAAGAAAATGAGCAAGACCCATATAAATATTAAACCGCAAATGAAATAGAAAGAGGTAAGCATTTGATTTGAGTTGTTTACTTTTAAATGCAAATGAGTTAAAATTTGGTGACTCTGTTCATTTGATTAGTCTATCTAAAATTCCAGCATTTTATTTTATTTTATTTAAATTATTTGTGAAATTTTAGTAAACCCATCAAGCAATTTTGAATACATCACAAATTCTCAATATAGCTGAATCTAAGCAACAACAATAAACCGCGCTAATTCAAATTTATGTGAATATGTTAAATTTCATCAATCTCCGTTGTTAGTAATTTATTTTCCGTGGGAATTTTAACCAGAAAATGAGCATATTTAATTGATAGTACTTTTTTTTTTCAAAATAAAAAGAAGAAGAAGCAGAACGAGTTACCACGGATGATCAGCTAATTTGATGATTGGAATGTGAGAAATGTTGTGCCAGTCCTCTCCTGTCTCTCTTCGGCAACGTTTCTTGATAATTGGACAGTCAACGATCTCCAATTCCTTCAATGGAGTTGTACGCAGGAAATCCGGCAACGACTTTAACTTTTTGCAGTAGCGAATTATCAACTTTTGAAGACGTGGCATTATGGTAATACAGTCTTCGTCTTCTTTTCCTCCTTCTCTCGTTCCTCCAATCCATTCTTCCCACTTGACCAAACCTTCAAATCGGAGATATTTCAAATTTGGGAATATTTTTATGCCTTCTTTCTTGTTTACAGATTCTATTCCCAAAAATTCAACTCCCACTTTTTTCAATCTCTGCGCACACACTATAGTTAATGATTCGAGGCACGGAATCATCCCCAAAGAAGGCAAACTCATTAACTCTGTGAAGAAATTGAGACAAAGCTCTTTCAAATTGGTTAAAGACGCCAACCATATAGGAGACATTGTGGTGCCCCGGTGATAACTAATGCGTAACTTCACCAAGTCTTGAGGTGGCTCTAACGCATTTAAAATTAATACATTACTCTCAATTCTTCTATCATTTGGAGCAAAGGCATACCATTTATTAAAAGATAGAGACAAATCACGAAGGTGGATCAAATTTTTTAATTCTTCAAGTTTACATCCTGTGCTATCCTCATCACTTATGAGGACACCATCTAATGTTCTAAGAGAAGTCAATCTTCTAATTCCTCTTGGAATCACTAAATTACATCCAGTAAGAAGTCTTAAGTTAATTAATTTACCTATTCCCTGCGGTAATATTTTGGACTCAAAAATACCACTTTGACTAAGCTTCAAAAATTGTAAATTGCATAGATTACATATAGCTTCAGGCAATACCCATTTACCAAAAGAAAAATCCTCTTTGTAAAAAGACAAATCGAGATACCTTAAATGTATTAAATTTCCTATTGTATTCGTAAGTTCCATTTTGAATTGCAAAGTTAATACCCGTAAACAGCTAAAATTCTGGACTAAATTGTACATGTTATAATCACTACGATAAAAAAAGATGACAGTGCGTAGTTTTTTGGATCTATCAGTAGATGGAGGAAATTGGGATCCTGTTGAAGGTCCCAAATGGCGAGTTTCAGTAATTGACTGTGCAAAGTCATGCACTATATCATGCATTTTGTACATCCTGACAGTATGTGAATATTCCCTGCATTCTTGGAAGAAAGAGCGAATGACTAAATTTTCAAAGTATTCTCGTGCCATGATTTCCACCTCCATATTTCCCTTTGACTCAACAAATCCGTGTGCTGTCCACATATATACCAACTCATCAACATCAAAGAGATGATCTTTCGGAAAGACAGCACAATAAGAGAAATACCGTTTCAGTGGTGATGACAAATCAAAATAACTCAGTAACAATGGTGCAAAAAGACCTCTTTCAACATCTTCTAATTCCCACAAATTGTTACTCAAAACATTCCTCCATTCTTCTCTACCTTCCTTAAAGCGCATGAGACTCCCTAGTGTCTTTGCAGCAAGGGGCAAACCTTTGCACTTTTTTGATATTTGTCTGCCAAATTCTTCTAGTTGCTCACATTGCTGAGGATCCTTATCAAAAAATGCTATTTTACTAAACACCAACCAACAATCTTCCTCAGACAAATCCTCCAACTTGATTATATTTGCACTTTCCATCAATTTAGCAACTTGGTTTTTACGTGTGGTGACTAGAATTCTACTACTTTGGGAACCACAATTTTTGAGTGCATCTCTGAATGGCTTCCACATTGCAAAGTTTTCAGTCCACACATCATCAAAGACAAGAAAAAACTTCTTTCCCCCAACTTTATCACAAATTCTATCCAATAGACTTTGCAATGTAGTCAAGTTGGGGGATTGACATTCAATAGATTCAAGGATTTCTTTGGCAACCTTGCATTGATCGAAAGGATCTGAAACACAAACCCATACTTTTATCTCAAAATGGGCTTGTACCTTCTGATCATTGTAGGCTAATTGGGCAAGAGTAGTTTTTCCAATACCACCCATGCCCACCAAAGAGATGACATGGGGGTGTTTTTCTTTTTCAGTACCCTCGCTCAATAGAATGCTCACTAGATCATTCTTAACCTTATCACGACCAAGAATTTCTGACACATCAACATAAGAAGTAGTTTTTGGTCTCTCAACTACTTCTTCAATGGCTCTACTCAATTCAAACCCGTACATCTCCTTCTCTTTGTTAATCTCATCTAATTTTTCGTTAAGGTCTTTTATCTTATGAGCAATATCACGATGCTGAAAAAGATTAGGAACTGAGAAATTGAAGTTGGGGGTGATGGGCCATACCTTCCTCTTCTTAGCAGTACTAGTTTCAGCTTTTTCTTCTTCTTCAAATTCTTTTTGTTGTTTCTCAATCTCTGCTTTGATCATGGCAGCTTTCCACTCATCCAACACGTCGTCAATCTCATAGGATACGCCTTCGAGCTTATCTAACCAGAGCTTGACAGCTTCCTCCTTCAGCTGCCTCTTCTCAGCATCATTGAGCACTGCCTGAATGGTACGGAATTTGGTTTCAAGCTTTTGGATTTCTTCCTTAACAGTTACAGTCAACTTGAACTCTGAAGAAATGAAAGAACCAAGCCGCTCCACGATAGCAGAAAGTAGAGCACCAGCCATACTTTGGAAATGGAAATTCGCTGGATAACACGAGATTGAAAGAGTAGATGGTAACTCAGAATGGTTGATGGTTCAGGAGAAACGAAACGAAATATCTTTCCTCTCTGTTTACCAAAAAAAAAAAAAAAAGAAATAGTCTACCTGCTCGTAGTATAATAATGAAGTTAAGGGCCCACATACTGACAAGTCTAATAGCAGAGCCACACACTGATAAATTTAACTTTTAATCTCATTTTTTTTTTTTTTTTTTTGATAAGAACTTTTAATCTCATATTAACCTTTTATTTTCACCATTAGCAAATAAACTACTGGAAAATAAGCACAGAAACATTGGGAGATCGTTTTACTTTTCATTTTTTGGGATGTTACGAATTTCCTTAAATCCTTCCATTGCTAATATGGGATAGAAGCCAAATAAAGTGGCTTAAAATGCAATTAGTATAAGTGTTTGTTTGGACAGAGCTTATAAGGTCAGCTTCTTTCTTCTTTCTTTTTTTCTTCTTTTTAAAAAAAAAATATATATATATATATTATAATACATTTTCAGCAAAAAAACTAAATAGGTTGATTAGGTTCTTCCCAAATAAACACTAAGGCTTTGCCTCTAACTTGATAAAGATTAGAGACGTTAGCCCATATCCACGTATATAGGAAAATGCATATGGATGTAAATTGTAAATTGAAGATTTGATCAATAAAATCTTGATGAATAACTTGTAACTTATATACTGGTAGTATAAGATCGGTTAGGTGTTCCAAACACCTCTTGCGCAAACCATAGTTAACATAACATAAAGAAATTGTTAAATCTCACATGAATTTTTAGATATATTATATATATATATATATATATTTATATATTTATATATATCAAGAGATTGAAACAGTATAAGGTAACTTGATGAAAGGAGAAACTAACTTGTGCCCTTTTACATTCCTATGACCTTTTGTAATATGAACTAGTTGCTGACCTACATGATGCGTGAGAATAAATAATTATTTTATAATTATAATATAATGTATAATTTTTCTCTAAAATTTGTTAAAGATAATTTGTTCACCCTAAAAATTAATCAATTTTTATTCAGTCCAATTAGGTTTACACTAGTCCCATTCAATCCAATTAGGTTTATTTTGGTCTCATTTGGTCAATTGTGGTCCTCTTCAGTCAATTTTGGAATAATTGGACCTTAAATTGAATTTTTTTTTTTTTTTTGTAGGCTGTCTTTTCAAGTTTAGCTCAAAAATACATTTTTAAAAAATTTTGGGTTAAAAAATATGAAATTTTCTTATATTTGGGCAAAAATTTTTAGTTTTGAGTTAAAAAATACAAATAAAATAGACATTAAAAATTAGAAATATGAGCCCTAAAAATGGAATAAAAATTAAATATTCAAAAGTTCTATCCGGTCCACTTCCATCCTATTCGGTCCATTATGTCCTCTTTAGTCCACTTTTGTTCGATTTGGTCTACATTGGTCTTATTCGGTCCATTCTGTCCACTTCGGTCCTATTCTTTTGATATTGGTCCTATTCAGTTCAATTCGGTCCTATTTGGTCATATATGTTCCTATTTGGTCCATTATGTCCAATTTGGCCCTAATCTATCCATTCGTTCTTATTCAGTCCCCTTCAATCCTTTTTAGTCCACATTAGTCTGCTATGTTTTATTCTATCCACTTCGGTCTTATACGGTCCACTTCTGTCCTATACTGTCCGCTTCAATTCTATTCGGTCCAATTTGGTTCACCTTGTTCCCATTTGATCCTATTTTGTCCATTCGGTGCACTTCATTTCATTTGGTCCAATTTGATCCATTTGTCTCAGCTATGCTCCATTCGGACCACTTTGATCCATTTTGGTCTACTTCGGTCCATTTTTGCGCACATACATATAGGGGGAAAAACATGTTTGAGTAGAGAACACCTATTTTAAATCTAAATTTATTAAAAAAATATATGTAAATTCCAAACTCGTAATATCTAAAATTTTAAGCATGACATTTGTTGTTGCTATTGTAAGGACACAAGTTTGGCTCTCTAGCCCAATAGTGGATGGACCAGCCCTAAAAGGCCCAAAAACAATGAATTTGTAGAGAGTAGGTAAAGAAAACTAGGCTAGCTCAAGTTAGACAATCAATAAGATGAGTTTAGATCACAAAAAGAATGAAATAAAAGAGTTTAACTTCAGGAAGTTGTCCTCAGCATAAGTCTGAGGAGGTCGGTTTTGATATATATTGTTATAGATTTGGATACAAGTTTCGTTCCAATGTTTACAGTGTTTCTCTCTCTATTGTTTCGATCGCCCTCTTTGTTAGATCTCTCCTTCCTTTTATACTACTTCTTCTCCTTTTCTTAGCCTTCCACGTGCAGATTGGATGATGTTTTGTTGATACTTGTCCCATCCCACCTTTTCCAGAAGTCTTTGTGTAGTAGTTGGAAGGCTGGAAATCACTGTTCAGATATCACCTCCACATAAATGCGGCCAGAAAGTTAGCTGCAGAGCATTCAATGCGGGGATGACAACCTTCTTCCTTGATATTTTTGGGATCTTTTTTTGGTACATGCTTCTGCAATACTCATTCAGTTCGACAGAATCCTCTTGGGTGTTTTCCTAAACGGTAGACCCCTAAGATTCACCCCGGCTTTGGTTATCCGAAGTGACATTTATCCTCGGCACAACTTCTCGTGTCACTAAGTTCATACTTAACCCCTTCACCTTTCACCACATACTTTCTAGGCTAAGCTGGATCGTCTTCGAACTAGCCTTAGTCCTCGGCTTGGGCTTTAGGCCCAACGTGTATAGGGGTAAAGCACTTTTGGCCCATTGCCCCTATAGCTATAATTTTGTTGACCCACCACTTTGGTCTAATTATATTTAAGTGAAAGTCTTTCTAAACATGAAGGCTATGTATATACAAATCTAATTTTTAGAACAATAAGTCATTTGTTTTAAAGTCATTATTTCTAAATGAATTGCATGTGGTTTATTATACCTTCAAGCAATATATATATATGTGTGTGTGTGTGTGTGTGTGTGTGTGTGTGTGTGTGTGTGTGTGTGTGTGTGTGTTCGCGTGTGTGTGTATAATTTTTATTTAAATAAATTATTCAAAATGTTCACTTTCTCAAAAGAGCTTATTATGATAATCAAAATTTTAATTTCTAATTATATGTTAAGTTTTGGTTATCATACTTAATATGTATAATTTATTCTCTAACTTTTATTGTAGATAGTTAGTTCTCCCTAAAAATTAAACAATTTCAAAAAGTAATTTCCATCATTCTATTTTTACAAATATATAATTTTATCATTTTTGATGTTTTTGATTGATATTATTATTTTTGAAATGATGCATATTCTTCTAACTATTTTTATTATGCATTATATTTTCCTAGTTCCTTTTGGTACAATTAAAATTTTTAAGTTTCAAAGCTATTATTCAAGTTTCTCATTCTTTTAAAGAGATTATTATGATAACCAAAACTTATCATATAATTACAATTGATATTATTTAAATAATTGATAGTACTATCAACCCATACTTGCATTTCCCATTCTTAAGTAGGTGGACCAAAGTAGACGGAATGAACCGAAATATACCGAACTGAACCAAATGAACCAAATTAGAATGAATTGAGCTAAGTAGACTGAATGAACCTAATTGAATTGAAATGGACAGAAGTAGACCAAATTAGACCAAGGTAGAGCAAATTGGACTGAGGTAAACTAAAGTAGACCGAATTGGATCGAATAGATGAGTGGACTGAAATAGATTGAATGCCGATCTGTAACTAGCATAACTAGGATTGTGTTATGATATAAACTTAAATTCTTACTTTCAAAATAATCAAGTGTTAACTCAAACAAATAGATTCTAAACTAAGTAAAAGAAAAAAGGAGACCCTATTAATCTTCGAGAGAAGAAATCAGAGGCAGAAGCAAGAGCATTTTATAATGCTAGTTAGACTCTGCAAATTTTATTGTTCTTTGCTCAGGTCTTGTCCTTGCAACTTACTTCAATATTTACTTTTTCCACTGTTATGTTTCAGTGGAAGAGTTAGCTTGGGATGAAGAAGAAGAAGATGGGACATATGGCGTTTTTTTAATAAAATATATGGTTTGGTTTTGTTTATCTGTTTTGTGTTTTTAATTGGTTCGAGTGAATATTGTTTGATAGTGTTCAGGTCGAACTCTTACGAGATTCAATAAGATTTCAGGAACCCAAAACACAATATAGAAACTAGAAAGTGTAAACAAACAATGCAAAACTGTTACTAATAACGAAGACTTTGTTATGCTATTGGGTGATTCGATTGTTGAGTTGCATTCCAACCTTCTGAATCTTTTATATTTGTGTCTATTCCCACCAAGTTTTTTGGGTTCCCCCCCCCCCCCCCCCCCCTTATGTATCCCAAGTGGATAATATTTTATACTAAAAAAAAAAAGATCCTTCTTTGTATTACCCTCCGGCTGCTACTTGGAGGAACTAACTAGCCAACCATATTGGACTATAAAATATTGGCAAAATTAATATATTATTTCCTTTAAAAAAAATTTTAATATATTATTTCGGAATGAGTTAGGATTGTCACTAAGGAGGAAGGGATGTCAAAACAATAATGCATCTTTTCATAAAATACTGCAACCTTGAAATGTCTCTCTCACATACATATATGAAAATATTCACAAATGAATTAGAAAATTTATTGTTTTAATTAAAAAATTTTTAAACTAGAGAAAATTTATGTAATTTGCAGCAACAAGCTTCTCATTATTCACCGAGGAAGAAAATCATTTAGCGAAAAGGGTCAAATATATGTGGTCAATAATGTCTTTTTTTTTTTTTTTTTGGCTGGAAAAAATATCATCAAAAATTGAAGATAAATGCATTTAGAGGAATAATAATACTAATTTTTTTAAAGATAAAATAATACTAAATTACTAACACCTCTCATTTTCAACTCTTCTTATGGTTGATGGAAACATCATCCTACATTGATAAGATAGTACCATTGTCATCATTGTGAGCAACACTCTAGAAATTATTAGCTCTGGATCTAAAATTTTCATTAATGGTCTCAAGAATTAAAAAAGGAAAAAAAAAAAAAATCCCTCAAGGCGTTTTCCATATCAATGGTACATACTAATATATACGGAATTATATCATCATATTGATTTTAAAAAAAAAAATGTCAAAGAGACTGCATAAAGAGAACTTGGCCCCTTTCCCCCATCATCGAAGGCCATAATTGAGCTTAAATATTTACTGAGTGGTTGGACAAAACTTTTGATTATGCCCTGTGGAGAGGTATATTAAACAACGTCCTCAGGCTTATCCAAATTGGACCAAGCATGTAACTTAACGAATCAACAAATCAATATTAAATGTTTGCTGGAATGTGAATACTATCAGCCATCATAATGAACGGTTTGCAGAAAATATTCAAGAAAAAAAAAAAAAAAACGGTATGCAGAAACTAGATTTTTTTTTTTTTTTTTAAATCACGAATAGAAAATCTTCATTAAGAAGTTGGTCCATATGCAGAGTCTTTTGCCTTGTTTTATTTATTTATTTATTTATTATTTATATTTTCTTGGCAATACATCATAAAAAGTCTTGGTGTGCGCAACTAGTGGGCAGGCAAACAAGTAGAAAGATTATTTCAACGAGTGAGCAGTCCGGATTTCGTTCTTCAATTATATATGATGAAGAATATTTAAGAAGTAGAAAGATCTCAATCGTGCAATACCCCTTGCATTTCCTTATGGATATCTCAATTTTCTTCCTTCTTTTATGTCTGCTACAAACTCTTCCTCTATCTTCATCTAATACATTAGACACTCTTAAAGGCACATCTCTATCAGTTGAGAAGCCAAGTGACAAATTGGTTTCAGAAAATGGTGAATTCTCTGCGGGGTTTTTCCCTGTTGGAGATAATGCATTTTGCTTTGCCATATGGTTAAACAAGTCTTCAACTGCCACAGTTGTTTGGATGGCAAACCGAGATGAACCTGTTAATGGAAGAGGTTCAGTGCTTTCTATTTTGGCAGACGGCCAGCTTATACTAACCAATTCACTTGGTATCACCATTTGGACAACTAAAGCAGCAGACTTGACCTCATTAGAGGTCACCAATTTGCAACTACAGCTCCAAAACACAGGCAATCTCGTTCTTCATAATTCCAAAGGTGTTGTCATCTGGCAAAGCTTTGATTCACCATCAGATTCGCTTCTACCTCTACAAGCACTCACCATGATGTCGAGCCTTATCTCAAGAAAAAGCCAAGATGACTATTCTTCTGGCAACTATAAGCTCTTTTTTGACAATGATAATGTGCTCCGCCTGCTTTTCCAAGGTCCAACAATGTCCAGTCTCTACTGGCCGGATCCATGGCTTAAAGACCCTGGACAAGCTGGAAGGTCTATGTACAATACTAGTAGACGTGCACTACTACACGACTCAGGTTATTTTGAGTCATCTGATCATTTTCAATTCAATGCAACAGATTTTGGTGTGGTAACTCATAGACGATTAACACTTGACCCTGATGGCAACCTTCGACTATACAGCCTACAAAAGTTGAATGGGAGTTGGGATGTAACATGGCAAGCCTTCTCTGACCCATGCAGGATTCATGGCATATGTGGACCTAACAGTCTTTGCAGTTATGATCATGTTTCTGGCAGGAGATGCTCCTGCTTGCAGGGCTTCAAGATTAAAGATCAAACTGATTGGTCTAATGGGTGTGAACCAGAATTTAGCATCCCTTGCAACCATACAAATGAGTCTAGCTTTGTCCAACTTGCTCATGCTGAATTCTATGGCTCAGATATCTTCTTCCATCAGAATGTTACCTTTCAATTTTGTCAAGAACAGTGCCTGAATAGGTGTGATTGCAATGGCTTCCAATATAATTACAATGAGGGTAGTGGTTACTATAATTGTTACCCCAAGTATCTACTAATGAGTGGACACCAATCACCAAATTTTGTTGGAGATTTTTATTTAAGACTACCAAAAGCTGGTCTTTTTTATAGCAAGACTCATGGTGAAGAATTCAAGTTACAATGTTCTGCCAAACCGTCCAAGCAAATCATAAGAACGTATGAAAATAAGACGGTAAGGCTTTTGCTTTGGTTTGCCACTGCAGTGGGAGGTTTGGAGGTGACTTGTGTTTTTCTGGTCTGGTTATTCTTGTTAAGAACTAGTAAACATCCTAACCCAGATCCTACTTCACAAGGATATCTCCTCACAACTAAATTTAAGCGATTCACCTTTGATGAGCTAAGAAAGGCAACGCGGGGATTCAAAGAAGTGATTGGGCGAGGAGCAGGAGGGACAGTAAATAAAGGTGTACTGCCTGATCAGCGGGTTGCAGCAATCAAGCGACTTGATGAAGCTAAACAAGGAGAAGCAGAATTTCTAGCTGAAGTAAGCACCATTGGGATGTTAAACCACATGTACTTGATAGAGATGTGGGGATATTGTGCAGAGGGAAAGCATAAGCTTCTGGTGTACGAGTACATGGAACATGGATCTTTAGCTGAAAATATTAGTTCTAATGCACTTGATTGGAAGAAGAGGTTTGAAATAGCAGTGGGCACTGCAAAAGGCCTAGCTTATCTACATGAAGAGTGCTTAGAGTGGGTTTTACATTGTGATGTAAAGCCTCAGAATATATTGCTAGATTCCAACTTTCAACCAAAAGTCGCAGATTTTGGCTTGTCTAAACTAATAAGCAGAAGTATGAGTGATCATTCAGGCTTCTCAAGGATGAGGGGAACTAGAGGTTACATAGCTCCTGAGTGGGTTTACAATCTTCCCATTACTTCTAAAGTGGATGTTTACAGCTATGGAATTGTGCTGTTGGAAATGGTGACTGGAAAGAGCCCAGGTGGCATGCATACTTCTGACAGTGGAGAGACAAGAGAGCATAAGAGGTTGGTCACTTTGGTAAAAGAGTATATTAACATTGAAACTGCAACAAGGAAGTCATGGATTGAAGAAATTATAGATCCCATGATGTCTGGCAAATATGACAAGGTTAAGATGGAACTTTTGGTCAAAGTGGCCTTGCAATGTGTGGCAGAAGACAGGGATGAGAGACCCAGCATGAACCAGGTAGTAGAGATGCTTATAGGCCATGAGGATTAATATTTGTTGAAATAATTTAGAAGTTTTGTTTAATTTGAGTTGTAAAATGATTTAATTATGCATTCCTATTTCTTTTTTGTGGAAGAATAGAAATTTCTAAACTGTAATAAAGGAATTTATGGATTCATATTCTCTCCACTGTATATAGGTTTTTCTTTGAATTTTTTTTTTCTACATGTAAAATTTGATAAGAAGTAATGCTGTGGTCATAAATTATTTTACGATATTTTTATAAGATGTTGATGTTGCAAATCTCTTATTGATTTTCATTAAGGCCCACAATTAATATAACTTTTTCATTTATCAATAATCACTCACCACATTAGCAGTTTGTAAAATTTTTTATAAAATAGTTTGTATCTCAGCATTATTCTTTGATAAGTACATGAAAGAGAAAGCAGAAAATGGTGGACACTTTTGGCCTATTGGTTAATTTAACATGCTTTACAAGGTTGTTACTAAGCTGTTGGCCAGAAATATGAAGCCTTTCCCATATGAACTTACTAATCCACTTCAGGCGAGCTTCATCTTCGGCAGGAGAGCAATAGATAACGTTGAATATTCCAAAAGGCTGTTATGAAATTCAAGGGAAGCAAGCCCAAATGTCGATCAAGATTGGTTTTGTGAAATTTTATGACATGCTATAATGAAGTTTCATTCCTTGGAGTCTAGAAGTTGGTTTTGAGAAAACCTTCCTCTTACTAGTGATAGGAATATAAAGGAGTACACGTCCTAAGCTCTTGTGTTTCTTCCTTGTAAAGCCTTGGACCAGAGGGAGCTGGTGGTGTGATTAGGGTTATGACAGTAAGGGATAAAAGGCTTTTCGAGGAATGTTAAGATAGCTTTGGGAGAACCATGACCTGAGTGGGTCAAAGTGAGTTTTAATATAGTTACTCAATTGATGAAAATTTCCCATAGAAAAAGGGTTTTACATTTGCATTCGTCACCTATTATTTTAAGAAAAAACCAAGTATAAAAAAAAAAAATATATATATATATATATATGTATATATAAAGTACATATTTATCTATCTATATACATCTAAAAGTTGAAGTTTAGTATATTTATTTTTGCTATGCTATTGTTGAGCAAAATCAATAGTTACATCATCCAACCATTTTCAACATATTCTTTTTTTTTTTAACTCTTTTTTTTTTTTCATATTAATTTCCCAACTTATTGTTATACTTTCTCCAACTTTTTCTCTCCCTTTTACCTTTTCATCTTCCTATTACTATCTACCTTAATATTACTTTTCCTTTATCCCTTTATTTTCATTTATTTTTGGCTTTATCTTATTCCCCTTCTCTTACTATAAATTTACAATTATCTCTCTAATTCTATATATATTTTTCCTACAAACAAAATATTATGTCTCTCTCTTTCAAAATTTTGTTTTTCATTTTTTGGTGGATTTTTTTTTTAAATTTTCTTGCATCTCTAGATTCTCTACTTTAGGTTAATGAAATTACTCTAATTTGGGTTGATTTGATTAAGTTGTGTTTTTAAGTTGTTCTCTTTTTTCTTCTCTTTGATTTTGTAAATCAATGTTATCATATTGCATTATAAATATAGTATATAAAAATATAATGTTATTTCATTACATTACATAACCTGATTTGAATAATTTAGAGTTTATTACTATATATATATATATATATATATTTACCTTTTTCTTCTCATATTATTTTCTATAGATTTCTTATTATTCTCTCTTGACAAAGTAATTATTCTCTCTCTCTCTCTCTCTCTCTCTCTCATTTTTATTTTTTCTTGCAATTCTACGTTATATTGATGAATCATTGTGATTTATAAACTCTAATTTGGGTTCATACATTTTGGTGTTGTATTTTTTAGTTATGTTTTGGTGTTGTATTTTCTAGTTCCCCATTACAAGTAGTATCTCTCTCTCTCTCTCTCTCTCTCTCTCTCTCTCTCTCTCTCTCTCTCTCTCTCTCTCTCTCTCTCTCTCTCTCTCTCAGGTTCAGTTTATTTATTTATTTATTTATTTTTGAGTTAATACTTGATTATTTTGGAAGTAAGAATTTGAGTTTATATCTAAATACAATCTTGGTTATGCTAATTACAGATCGGCATTCGGTTCATTTCGGTCTATTTGGGTTCACTTCTTCCACTTCGGTCCATTTTAGTTTACTTCTTCCACTTCGGTCCATTTCGGTCTACTTCGATCCACTCTAGTTCAATTAGGTCAATTCGGTCTACTTTGGTCAATTAGTCCAGTTCGGTCTAGTTTGAATAATACTAAAGCTACATTGTTGATTTGAATAAAATACATCTTTATTTGAAAAAAAACTAAAGCCTTTTTGGGTGATTCCAATGTGGTTGGGTTTGTCATTCTACAATTTGTTGATTCGAGTGGTTTTTCAATCAAATCAATACACGATTGGCTTGAATTAGTCTATACATAACTGGAATGACCATGGGAATTTTGATGGCGCGGCAGTGCTTGATATGGCAAAACATCGGAGAGATGGAAGAAAATTTTTCCAGAGCCCAGACTATTATACAATGAAAAGACTAAATGTTTCCGTTGAATTGTGTATCAAATTATAGACAAGAATGCCTTTGATAGACGCATAGAAGTATTAAGTATAATATAGATGATGTTGCAGAAGTCTGAAGATAGCACACACGTTGCCCTCTTGATGGAACAAAAACTAAACTATTATCTTTTGGTCGTAAACCTCGAATCCACGAGGGGTTTATTCGAATTCACAAGGAGATAAACTAGAATCCACCAGAGAAAGAATTTGACAAAAGTCTGTGTTTATTGATAGTAGTTTAATTTGCATTTGACGGCTACAAAACATATAAATATTAAGAAAAACGTCTAAAATCTTAATTCGGACTAATTACGTGATTAGGTAACAAAATACTGAAATTTACCAAAAATGGCAAAATTGAATTGAATGAATAATCATAAATTACTAATTAATCTTAAGGGTCGTTCCAAAACAAGCGAGATTTTATTCTGACTTTTGAGCAAAAAGTTATTAAGGAAATAAAAATTATTATGAACAGCAAAATTGCAGTTTTCGGGGCTTAAATGAAGGAATTTGCCATTTTTAGGGGATACCTCATGGCTAAGCTATGATTATTGCTCAGAAGGCCGTTTCGCTTTAGCCTGCTAAATTTCATATGATTCCAATTTTGACGCTCATGATTTCTACTAGTGTTTTCTTGCCTTACGCGATAATTTCAAGTGCACATGAGAGTCATGGATTGATGAAATTATAGATCCCATGATAGCCAGCGAATATGATCAAGCTAAGTTGGAACTTCTGGTCAAAGTGACTTTGCAATGTGCGGCAAAAGACAAGGATGACAGACCCAACATGAACCAAGTAGTAGAGATGCTTCTTAGAATGAGGATTAATGCTTTTGAAAAAATTATTTAGAAATTTTTTGTAATTTAAATTATGAAAACTTTTTCAAATTGTTCTCTTTTCTTTTCGTTGCATGTTAAAATATAAGTCCAGTAGGCTCATGCCCATTCAAGTCATGTAATACAGTATACTTCATTTTACCTTCTACTTCACATTTATTTGTACTTCTATTGATGTGAAACAAACCATCATGATTTCATACCCAATGACTTTTAAAAATTTAATGAACGATGCTACATCTCATTTAACACCTTTTTTATAATCATTAATCAGCAAATATATGATAATAGTAAGAAGAGAGGTGCTACATCCACAACATTTTTCACAACATTTTCACAACAAATCATAGGTGGTTAGTTGTTATTGGTTTAAATTTGAACCTAACACTAAGATTACTTTTTTGCCCCAACAATAACAACCAGTAACAACTTACCACTTAGAATTTGTTGTGAAAATGTTGTGAAAAATGTTGTGGACATATCATTTCTCATAGTAAGAAATGTTACAAATGAGATTACGAAAAGAAATGATAAAATTAATTAGCTACTATCATTATGAAGTAGTAGTCTATGATTTAACGCATTTAAAGAAATTGAATATATAGATTTTATTTAAGGTATATGTAAAAATTCACATTAAAAAAAAAGCATATGTAAAGGTTTAAAAAAAATGTATATTCTATTAATAAGAAAAAAGGAATTTGCAAGGTTTTTATTGACTTAAAAGAAAATGAAAAATCAATTATTAATAACTAAAACAACAACAACAACAACAACAATAATATGTAGGAGTGATTACATTCCCCTTCCTTGAGGTTTGGAAAAATGACAATCCACCCTAAATTTGAAGGGAAAAAATATTTACTCCCTTTACATTTGTTTGGCCAAATTTTATTAAATTAATATTAAAATATTGTATACTAACCTGCCTATGTTTAAGGGTAGGTTTCTAAAATTATCCTTAATTTCAAAATTAAAATCTCATATTTTAAAATTTTAAATTACAGTTTATTTCAAAATATTAAGTAATGACTTTTGCTTTTTTTCCCTTTTGTTTTCTCAATGAGTTATGGAGAAATTTGTCGTTTCAAATGTTTTGGTACTTTATATATTTTGTATTTTTATTCTAAATTTATGAGTAATGTTTTCACTAACCATGGCTAAACATTTATCAAGAGATTCTTAAAAAAATTTAAATAATTTTGTGATTAATATAAACAGAAGAAGAGAGTGTTAATTTCTTCAAAATTTAAGGAAGAGAAATGTTTTTTTTCCTTTAAGTTTGGGGTGGAGGGTTATTTCTCTAAACCTCAAGAGAGAGGAGTGTTATTACCCCAAATATATTTAATGAGATTACACAAAAAAAAATTACCTTGTGCAACACTCGGGCGGTTTGCGATAATGTTAAAACTTAAAACTACATATGAGGACTTTCTAATGGACAAAGTACAACTAAACCACCTATCAGAATTTTATCACCTGTTCTAGATGGGTGGGAGGATGGCACGGTTGACAAACTCATCAATGAAGACTCAAGGACTTGGGATGAAGTTGTTATTAACGGTCTTCTTGTTCCTGAGGAAGCTGATCTCATAAAATCAATTCCGCTCTCAAGGTTTCCTACTGAAGATAGACTGTTTTGGCCGTGGACTCAAAACAGGGAAATATAATTGCAAATCTGGTTACAGATTTTTGAAATGTGAGGCTGAAGTTTCAGGGGCGGTAGAAGCATAGGTGGAGGACAGAAAATTCTAGCGCAGTATATGGGATTTGAGAGTTCCAAATAAGATAAAAAATTTTGTGTGGAGAGCTTGCCGTGAATCAAACCCCACGAAAGCAAACCTGAAACGGCGTCACATTACGGAAAATGGTCGGTGCGAACGATGTCCGATGGAGGAGGAAACAACTTTACACGCACTGTGGTCTTGCAGCAAGATCAGGTCGGCTTGGACATCTTCAAAGTGGAATGGTTGCCAGAATTTAAGCCCCTTAGAGTTCAAGGAGCTCTTATCGTGGATACTCAACAACCATGGCAACCCGGAATTCTTTGTGATGATGACGTGGGGCTTGTGGCATCAACGAAACCAGGTTCGGCTTAACAAACCTTGCTGCCCATCGGACCTGATCGAAGTCCAGGCGAAGGAAAAACTTGATGAATATAGCACCGCTTTTCCAGCCAAACCAGCAACCATGCCACGACAGAGAACGAAGTGGAAGCCACCTGATGCAAGATGTTTCAAAATTAATTTCGACGGTGCGATTTTCAGGCAGGAAAACAAGAGCGGGATTGGGGTGGTTGTTCGTGATCACACAGGAGCTGTTATTGCCTCTCTAGCTCAAATCACTGCGCCAGCACTTCAGCCCATCGAGATTGAAGCAATTGCAGCTGCACAGGCTCTGGAGTTTGGAGAGAAAATAGGCATTACAGAGGCAGTACTTGAAGGTGATTCAGAACTGATAATAAACTCGCTTAAGGGAGGAGGTCAGTCAATTGCTTCAGTGGAGCCTCTACTTCAAGATGCCATGGTTTTTTCAAATTGTTATTCAAAATTGCTATACTCTCATTGTAGAAGAGAAGGCAATAGGTTAGCACATAGTCTAGTAAGATATTCTATTAATGTCTTTAGCTATGTAGTCTGGATGGAGGGAGTCCCCGATCCATAATTTACAGTTGTTCAACAAGATGCAGACAATTTGGCAAACTAATTTTAATAAAGTATCAAGTTGTTTCTCAAAAAAAAAAAAATATATTAACGTCAATTATGGCTTTTTCAAGTGGGGGCATTAATAAAGAGCACGTTCATTAGGCTTAATTTTTAAAATCGAACTTGGATATTTTCTTTGATTTGTAATAAAGACGATAAATTTTATGACAATTAAATAGAAGGTCGTACATCATCCTATAACTACTTATAACTACTTGATAATGAAAGGAGGAGATTCATTCAAACAACACTGCATTCATCCTAAACTGTGCCCCCACAAGCCAGAGCATGTTTTATATTCACCATTTCGAAACAATGACTCCTTTCCATCTAGAAGCAAATGACCCTCATGAAAACAGTTCGCAGCAGATGAAAGACAAAGCCGAACAGATATTCCATGAGTAAGTAATGCTGCACACCCAATACTTTTTATTACAGCTGAGTTAACAAATTTTTACAGGTTTCATCAAGATTTACCGTGATATCACTTTTTTACCTATTAATAAAAATTTGCCCCCATGAAAGTTGTGAAAATTTTCGTGTTTTTATACCTATTGTTCCAAAATTCACCCACCCTCTCTAATGATAGTGTGCATTTTTATTTATTTATTTATTTTAAGATTATTAGAAATTTTTTGTTTGAAACGAAAATCCATTCCCCAAAAAACTAAGATTCAAAATATACAATGGATTGGATAATGGGTGGACACTCCTCAATCCCGATTTGAGGATCCCCTATTCCAACAAAAGCAGCTGCTAGCAACCTAGCAACTTTATTACAAGATTTGCTAATTAGTGATTACATAAAAAGAAATACAGTAAAAATCATTGCAGCAGTCACGAATATTCTTCAGAATATCGCCATAAATTGTCAAGCTTGGTCTTGCATCACTAGCATTGACATTTGAAATGTTTACATTTTTGTTTTTTAAAAAGTCAAATATTATAGTTAACTTTCTCATAATCTGAAAATATAGTTACTAATTACTATTTCATTATATATCCAATATTGTTTTTAACCGAAAAATTAATTAGCAACCTGATGGTAGAAAGGATCCATGGAGAATTGAAGTACTGTTTACTGATACACATTAGGTTGGCATATAGTTTAAATAGTTCCAAGAGAATCACTGTTTAGCAACCTGGTATTTATCGAATGAGTTAGCTGGTTCTTTTGTTTTAGGCTCTGCCCTCCCAACCTTAGTTGAATAATATTCAGTGTAGTTTGTTCAATTTCTGCCGTTTCAATAAAATCTTCTTATTCTCAACTAAAAAAAAAAAAGTTTTGTAAATAAAAAATACACAAAAACTTTGACTAATTATAGTTTTTGTGGGGCTAGTTTTAATTAGGAGTGAGGAGCAAATATAATTTCTTTGACCTTTTTTTTTATATAAAAAAATTAAAACTAAAATTATTCAAAAAAAATTAGGGGCCTAGTCTCTTATACATGGTTCTGTGACTTCTGTCCCTAGCTGGTGGGGTTTAATTGAAAGCTTTCTGTTCGCCACTTTGCTTGCATGTACATAAAATATGCACTTTTTACAAAAATATTTGGCCTTATGCAATCCTGCTCCAAATTAATAGATCAGTAGGTCTACGAACACTGAAAGGAATTCGGTTAATCAAAACCTGCATCAAGTCAAGTGTAGGAATTCGTTTTATCTATAATTCTATATTGAAGTATATAAATCTAAAATCTCTAAACTCTTTCATTCTTGGGCTAAGGCCATAAATCCTTTACCTTTGGGCCAAGGCTCTAAAGTCTTTCATTCTCGGGAGTGATGCCCTAGGTCTTTCATTTTTGGGCCGATGCCTTTGACATTTGTTAGATCTTTATTTTGGTTTCTATTTTAGATAGATGTCAAAAAGTGCCTTCTTGAATTGTGATTCTTTTGAAGAAGTTTGTATGCAACCTCCTTTAGGTCATGTGCATTCCTCATATAAGGTCGACTGTAGAGTTTGCCATGACTCAAGTAGGCTATTTGGGTTGTCAAATTCTGCTTTGTAATTGCTCAACATGGTTTTGTCCCTAACTCTTATGATTCTACACTCTTCATCCGCAAAATGACTATCAATATACTCTTATATATTCTTTTTTTATGTTAATGATATAATTATGAGCTCTTCAGAAATTTCTCAGTAAGAACTTTGTGATGAATGATTTGGGGACCTTGAACTATTTCCTTGGGCTTGAGGTCACTTCCACTCATGATGGGTATAATCTCTCTCTCTTAGGCTAATTATACATATGATCTTCTTTCCAAAGCCATCTTGACTAATTGCAAGACTGTTTCTACCACTCTAGAGGTTAATGTGAAGCGCCTAGATGTGCTCTCTATTGCCAATTGGTTTGACAATTTTATCCATCTCACTATTACGAGGACCAACATTTCCTATTTGTTCACTTAGTCAACCAATTTTTTCCACATCTCACCGTTGTTCTCTCTTATTATCACCAAACCAGAGATCAAGAAAAATCAATCTAAAGAAGGCTCCATTGAAGATTGGAGATCAATTGTTGAAGTCATAGAACCATTGAATTTAGTTTCTATGAAGAGAATCTTCGAGGCGGTCCTCGAAATAATATACGAAGTTCATGAGAAAAATCCATTTTGTCACTATCTTACTATGTGCTTTTCTTTATTGCTTATTACTTTATTTGGTGACTTGTCAAGGCTAATAAAAAGACCCATATAAAGATTAGCAAACCACAATGCACTGTACTATTGAAGTTAGAAGCAGATCCCACCTGCTTCAATTCCAGCTGCTAATAGAGAAAATTGATTAGCAAACCACAATGCACTGTACTATTGACCAAAATTTTGAACTTACATTTTAGAGCAAGTTGCGTATGTAAGAAACAACTCAAACAAGAAGTTAGTTTGTCAAAAGTTGACTGACATTTTTGGTGACAGGTGTATACAATGGCTGCCTTACATTTTGCTTGAAAATCAATTGAAGAAAGAGAACGTTGCCCAAAGGAGTCCATTGTTTATATTTAGCTATTATTCGACTAGACTTGGTCCTGATTAATTCTTCCAATAACAAAGTCTCCAAGATGCCGTACGCGCAGGAACAAAATTACTATATTTGGCATATTAATTATTAAACACTATCCTCAAGGTTGTTCTAAACTAGACTATATAAGCATGTAATTAAAGAGTTTAAAATACCAATATTGAGCGTGGACTCATTATTTTAATTAGGCATCAATTCGGCAAATATATTACAATAGAGAGCTTGTTATTCAGAGTTTAAATTCAGTCAGGACTTGGCGAAAACCCAAGTATTTATGCCCTCCAATGAGATAGTGCCATGTCAGCACTTTTACCAAAATCTGAATATTAAGCACCCACATACGACAACAGCTTACAAACTTGGCTGAGAAACCGGAGCCACCACACCACTATGAAGGAGAAAATTCAAGAAAATGAAACCTGGCCGAGAAATCCAAGCACCGTCACTTCAATGAGTCTAATTTACAAAAAAAAAAAAAAAAAAAAATTAAGACCCATCTCATTTCTAGTGCTCTTTTCAAAGAAGTAACCAAACCCAAAACAAAAACCCATCAACTTGTTTCAAAAACTAGACAAAACCCAAATGAGAAAATACACAAGTTAAAACAAAAATGATGAGGAAGATGGTCATGGTTGGTGCTAGGTCCTTTGTTGGACATCCGATGGATGCAGCGTTTTTTTTCAAGCCACCCTATAGACCCTCACTCGGCCTCTGATGAATGAAAGTTTGAGGTTATGGGTTTGATCACATTGAATGAGAGGGATAAGAAGATTTTGGGTTTGAGAGTCAATGTTTGTGGCTTAGGTGATAGCGGAGTAATAAAGCTCCACCACAAATTCCGATCCATGGTGAATCCGATAGTTTGTGATTTTCTTTGATTTTTTTTTTTCTTAAAATACAAATTATTAATGATTGTGTTTGGTAGCCAAGTAAATCATTAGGAAAAAGCCACATAAATTTCTCCACTCTGTATTTGGTAGCCTAGAAGATTAAAAGGGAAAGCTAAAAAAATTTTCATCTTCATTCAGTGTTTGGTAGCCAATAAAACCAAAAGGAAAATCCTCATGTTCTTCACAAAGAAACCCAAAAAACACCCAGTGGCCTTGATTCAACCATATCAGCCAAGGACCTAATTGCCATCAACCACCACATCAAACTCCAAGTGAACACTTCAGCCACACCCAAAATCCAGTTAACCCAATTGCCATGGTAAAAGGATAAAGAAATGTACTGAAAGAAGAGAGAGATTCAAACGTTAGATTAGATCCAATGAAAGGAAAAAGAAAAAGAAAAGAGAAACATATTGTCAGCAGCTCATGTGTAACAGAGGTGTGATAAATTTGGGATTAAATGAGATATTATATTCACTTAGCTGACGTGGAGATCTATTAATGGTGGGCGTAAAACCCATGTTTTACGCTCCATCCGGACAGAACATTCACTCTATTCTTTATTGAGCTTAGGTGAATTCAGCATATACTCTGTTGGTCACTGGTCAGTCTACTTAGCGTGAAACACAAGGGTGCATGGGTCTTGCCGCCCTATAACAAATTTGAGTTTTTTCAATATATTTTTATCTGCTGTCATTAAAAAAATGTTATTAGAAGCTTTAAGTTTCTACGATTGTACTAAATTGTTGAGTAAAAGTAAGAAAATTCACATACTTATTGCCACAGTTGGCATAACAACTGAAATTAGTGTTTTTTAAAAAATATTTTTAGTTTTTTCTTCGGTCATGAAATATTTAAGGTGTATTTGGATATTGTTTATTTTGCTAAAATTGAAAAATTTTTGTTGAAAGTACTATAGATAAAGGTAAAAGTTAGTTGAAATAGTACAACAGGACCATGAATAGTGCTAAAAAATGCAGTGGAGTTCATGAATAATACCAAAAAATGCATGAACAGTACCGTGGGATCCACTATTTTTTCAACAAATGCAAAGATTTTTCATCCCAACGCAATCCAAATGCACACTTAGAATCCATTGGAGATATAAAGAATATTATTTTTAACACAAGATATAATGAATATTATTGAGACTTTTTTTATTTATTTATGATTATTATTGTTCCTTATTGAGACTTCTGAATTATTGTTTACAGGTGATGGACCACTTTTTATTTTATTTTATTTAAATTATAGACACCAATTTAAAAACTTTAAAAAAAACTTATATTTGAGATGTGATAGTTCAAAAGATCCAAATATTGATGGCGCAGACATTTATAAAACAAATAAACTAATCTTAGAATTAGTCTAAATTAAAATTTGTTTAGATTTCTCAAGTATTTGAACTCTATATTGAGTTTATTATAATAAACGCTTGAATGTTAAAAGATGTTGCTTCTATTCAAGTGCTCAATGTAATAAACACTGGGATATAAAACAAGTAAACTTATTTTATTTTATTTTTCTATTTTTACTTTCTTTTTATAACTTCTCAACCCTAAAAAAAGATTGATAAATAGGAACACTTCATTGCTCTTTATTCAATGAACTTTCTGTTATGAGTATATATATAAAAGATGCATAAAAAATACATATAAATGTAAAAAAAATAAAGGATGAGAAGATGACCACATGCCATCATGATCATGTGTGCTCATATGCACAAGCATCTCACATAACCTCATATTTATATTTATATTGTGTTTATATTTATATAAATATGAATAACAAAGATATAGTTGTCAAGAGCTTTTCAATGTAGATGTAAACCATATTATATTGTTGTTTCCGTTTTTCTCTTTTCAATTAGACTTTCACTCAATAGCCTTAACAATATAAATTTGAAGGAAAAAAAAGTAAATATGTCATAAAAAATTCAGAAAGTTAAAAAAAAAAAAATCAATGTATTCCAATGACAAGTATGATATCCTATGCTGTCAATATAATATTTTCTAGTTTCATGTGAGGCTCGTGTGGTCATTGTCTTGGTCATACACGGCGTGAAATCACCTGCCCAATAATGGTGCTTGTTACTATTGTCCTTGATTCAAGGCTAATAAAAAACCCCAAATATAAACCTATTATACAAAGATTACAATATTCAAAGGTTTAAGAATTTTATTAAGAATTTTGTTATGTCTGTACCCTTTAAAAAGCTGTTTTCTTATTCATGAAAATTTCTATAAAAATATAATAAATTTGTTAAGAATACACGAGTGAGTAAGGTCTTCCATTGAATAAATAATGATAAGAGTAAGTGATTAATATAGTATAATTGAGTCAAAACTCATAAATTTAAGTCTTTTAGGTCAAATAGTGTCTTTATATGTAATATTAACTATTTAATTAGAAGCCACCCAAGATGTTATGTCCCTATCAAAGTCGGTTTACAATTTGCCCCCAATCCCAAGTGAGAGCATTTTGAAGTTAGCAAACCATTCACAATGTACCTGCCCGAATTCCAGCTGCTAATAGGAAAAATTAATTAGCAAACCACAATGGGCTATACTATTGACCAATATATATATATATATAGAAAATTATTTTAGACCATGAGATGTACCATTTTATTTTAAGGGAAATGCTAACAAATGCCCTAAGGGCACTCATTAAGAATCCATTTAAAGAAAGTTTGTATGGAAAATGAAAAAAAAGTAATTAATATTTTAACAGCTTTTTACATTTTCCATAAAAGTGGAATAAAAACTTTTTTTAAATAGATTCTTAACGAGTGTCTTTAGGGCACTCATTAGCATTTCCCTTATTTTAAAATCAATTAATTGGTGATAAGTAATCCGCAGGTCCTTTATGACATTCAATATCGTGTCTTGCGGCCTGTTGTTAGAATAGTCGAAGGGAACCGAATTGTGATCCACCAATAACATATATCCACGTTAGAGGATAGTCAGAAGTTCAATTGGAACTGTACAATGTACCTTGTTTACTTTGAAATCTATCCCAAAAGAAAGAGAATTTGGACAACAAACTTAACCATTATTCAACAACTGACCAAGAAAATCATTCAGGGAAGGGCTTAAAATGATTATTATATTATCAGTGGTCAAGTAATGTTACTAGCACATTGAAAATAATATTACTAACTCCCATTTTCTCTGTCTTGAGTAATGGAAGCATCTTCCCACATTGATATACCACTCAGAAGTCTGACCATTGTGATAAACATGCATAAGTTCTTACAGCTAGATCCAAAATTTTAAGCAATTAATGGTCCTAAAAATGAAAAAGGAAAGCAAACCCTCCAACCGCCCCCCCAGACCTAGACTTAATCTTGATTAACTCTTCAAATAGCAAAAGTCTCTAGATGCCGTACTCGCAGGAACAAAATTACAATATTTGGTAATATTAAACAAAGTCTTCCAATGACAGGTAGGATATCCTATGCTATCAATATCTCCTAGTTTCATTAATTTTTCTCATTTGTCTAACATGACATGCCAAGTCTTGGTCTGCAAACCGCATAGGTTTCGTTATTTGCCAATATACACGCTAAATCTAGAAATATTCAATTAGTCAATACACGTGAAATCTTGTTGAGTTGCATTCCAACCTTCTCTTTTCTTTATTTATTTATTTATTTATTTTTTTACAAGATACAATTTCTATACTAGCCTAATTTAAGTATATATGCGTGTAAAACTCCCTTCTGGAGACTTGAATTCCGGCCCTTATCCCTATTACCCCACAAGCATTTATATTTGTAGAGTGATCACTGCACTAACGGTGCGCTGAATCTTTATATTTGTGTCCATTTCCACCAAGTTTTTGGCTACTATTCTCTAATATAGAACTCTTTCCTATTATAAACACGCTAAATCTAGAAATATTCAATTAGTCAATACACGTGAAATCTTGCTGAGTTGCATTCGAACGTTCTGAAATTTCATATTTGTGTCCATTCCCAC
Source organism: Lithocarpus polystachyus (assembly GCA_033629205.1). Lineage (NCBI taxonomy): Eukaryota > Viridiplantae > Streptophyta > Magnoliopsida > Fagales > Fagaceae > Lithocarpus > Lithocarpus polystachyus. The sequence goes on along the minus strand of CM066164.1, from coordinate 1,712,395 downwards.
CAAGTTTTTTGGTTACTATTCTCTAAGATAGAACTCTTTCCTAACATACACACGCTAAATCTAGAAATATTCAATTAGTCAATACACGTGAAATCTTGTTGAGTTGCACTCCAACCTTCTGAATCTCTATATTTGTGTCCATTCCCACCAAGTTTTTTGGCTAGTATTCTCTAAGATAGAACTCTTTCCTAATATTCAATTAGTCAATACCTCTTGCATTTCCTATGTTTATCTCAATTTTCTTCCTTCTTTTATGTCTGCTACAAACTCTTCCTCTATCTTCATCTAATACATTAGACACTCTTAAAGGCACATCTCTATCAGTTGAAAAACCAAGTGACAAATTGGTTTCAGAAAATGGTGAATTCTCTGCGGGGTTTTTCCCTGTTGGAGATAATGCTTTTTGCTTTGCCATATGGTTAAACAAGTCTTCAACTCCCACAGTTGTTTGGATGGCAAACCGAGATGAACCTGTTGATGGAAGAGGTTCAGTGCTTTCTATTTTGGCACACGGCCAGCTTATACTAACCAATTCACTTGGTATCACCATTTGGACAACTAAAGCAGTAGACTTGACCTCATTAGAGGTCACCAATTTGCAACTACAGCTCCAAAACACAGGCAATCTCGTTCTTCATAATTCCAAAGGTGTTGTCATCTGGCAAAGCTTTGATGCACCATCAGATACGCTTCTACCTCAACAAGCACTCACCATGATGTCGAGCCTTATCTCAAGAAAAAGCCAGGACGACTATTCTTCTGGCAACTATGAGCTCTTTTTTGACAATGATAATGTGCTCTGCCTGCTTTTCCAAGCTCCAAAAGTGTCCGATCTCTACTGGCCGTATCCATGGCTTGAAGGCCCTGGACAAGCTGGAAGGTCTGTGTACAATACTAGTAGACGTGCACTACTACACGACTCAGGTTATTTTGAGTCATCTGATCTTTTTCAATTCAATGCAACAGATTTTGGTGTGGTAACTCATAGACGATTAACACTTGACCCTGATGGCAACCTTCGATTATACAGCCTACAAAAGATGAATGGGAGTTGGGATGTAACATGGCAAGCCTTCTCTGACCCATGCAGGATTCATGGCATATGTGGACCTAACAGTCTTTGCAGTTATGATCATGTTTCTGGCAGGAGATGCTCTTGCTTGCAGGGCTTCAGGATTAAAGATCAGACTGATTGGTCTTATGGGTGTGAACCAGAATTCAGCATCCCTTGCAACCATACAGATGAGTCTAGCTTTGTCCAACTTGCTCATGCTGAATTCTATGGCTCAGATATCTCCTTCTATCAGAATGTTACCTTTCAATTTTGTCAAGAACAGTGCCTGAATAGGTGTGATTGCAATGGCTTCCAATATAAGTACAATGAGGGTAGTGGTTACTATAATTGTTACCCCAAAAATCTACTAATGAATGGACACCAATCTCCAAATTTTGTTGGAGATTTTTATTTAAGACTACCAAAAGCTGGTCTTTTTTATAGCAAGACTCCTGGTGAAGAATTAAAGTTTCAATGTTCTGCCAAACTGTCCAAGCAAATCATAAGAACGTATGAAAATAGGACGGTAAAGCTTTTGCTTTGGTTTGCCACTGCAGTGGGAGGTATGGAGGTGACTTGTGTTTTGCTGGTCTGGTTATTCTTGTTAAGAACTAGTAAACATCCTAACCCAGATCCTGCTTCACAAGGATATCTCCTCACAACTAAATTTAAGCGATTCACCTTTGATGAGCTAAGAAAGGCAACGCGGGGATTCAAAGAAGTGATTGGGCGAGGGGCAGGAGGGACAGTATATAAAGGTGTGTTGCCTGATCAGCGGGTTGCAGCGATCAAGCGACTTGATGAAGCTAAACAAGAAGAAGCAGAATTTCTAGCTGAAGTAAGCACCATTGGAATGTTGAACCACATGTACTTGATAGAGATGTGGGGATATTGTGCAGAGGGAAAGCATAAGCTTATGGTGTACGAGTACATGGAACATGGATCTTTAGCTGAAAATATTAGTTCTAATGCACTTGATTGGAAGAAGAGGTTTGAAATAGCAGTGGGCACTGCAAAAGGCCTAGCTTATCTGCATGAAGAGTGCTTAGAGTGGGTTTTACATTGTGATGTAAAGCCTCAGAATATATTGCTAGATTCCAACTTTCAACCAAAAGTCGCAGATTTTGGCTTGTCTAAACTAGTAAGTAGAAGTATGAGTGATCATTCAAGCTTCTCAAGGATGAGGGGAACTAGAGGTTACATGGCTCCTGAGTGGGTTTACAATCTTCCCATTACTTCTAAAGTGGATGTTTACAGCTATGGAATTGTACTGTTGGAAATGGTGACTGGAAAGAGCCCAGGTGGCATGCATACCTCTGACAGTAGAGAGACAAGAGAGCATAAGAGGTTGGTCACTTTAGTAAAAGAGTATATTAACATTGGAACTGCAACAAGGAAGTCATGGATTGAAGAAATTATAGATCCCATGATGTCTGGCAAATATGACAAAGTTAAGATGGAACTTTTGGTCAAAGTGGCCTTGCAATGTGTGGCAGAAGACAGGGATGAGAGACCCAGCATGAACCAGGTAGTAGAGATGCTTATAGGCAATGAGGATTAATATTTGTTGAAATAATTTACAAGTCTTGTTTAATTTGAGTTGTAAACAGATTTCATTATGCATTCCTATTTCATTTTTGTGGAAGAATAAAAATTTCTGAAACTGTAATAAAGGAATATATGGATTCATCTTGGGCTAATCAGCCAAATACCATTATTTTACAAAATATTTTGTAAAAAAACACTGTTTCCGAACTAAATGGAAATCTACCACTTTTTGCATACTCGACTTTACTGTTCACGAGTTTCCCCTTTCCTATTCCACCGTGGCGCTGCTGACATGGAACTTGGGCAATTAAAAAATAATAGTTGGTACTCGAGTCTGAGAGACTCGAGTACTGTAGAAACAATACCCGAGTTTGAGAGACTCGGGTATCAATTTGTGTTGCCGCGATTTTTTTGAAATTTTTGCCCGTTGGTACTCGAGTCTGGGGAGCTCGAGTACTGTTAACACAGTACTCGAGCTGCCCAGACTCGAGTACCACTAAACTCTGACCCTTAAATCACACTTAAAATCTCTATCTCAAACTCACTTTCAGTTTCTTCTCAAACTCACTCGCATCACTCGAGCTTTCTCAATCTCCGTCTCACTCTCTCAATCTCGCTATCATCTTACTCTAAACTCTCCCTCACGCTCTCAATCTCCCTCTCGGTCTTGCTCTGGCTTCCATTCGCAGTCTTGCTCTCACTCTCATTCTCTGTCTCGGTCTCCGCCTCAGTCTCGGTGTCGGTTTCGGTCTCGGTCTCGCCTCAGTCTCGGTCTCGTTTTCTACATCTTGAGTTTAAAATCACAAGGTGTGTCTCCTTATCTCAATATTTGTTTGAGCATTGGGGGGTTAGGGTTATTTGGGGGTTAGGGTTATTTGTGGGTCTTTGTGGTTAATATTTGTGGGTATTAAATGAAATGGTTTGAAAATGATGGTTGTGTGTGTGTGATGTGGGAAATGTGGATGTTGATGATGAGATAATTTTTACGAAATTATTAGAATGATAAGGTTATTATTGACTAAGTGAGCATTTGGATTGTGAACAGTATTGGTTTTGTCTATGGGAATGTTTAATTAAATTAAGCAGAAATGGATTTCGTATGGAGTTCAGGTTTTCTTCAGTTTTGAAAATTTGGATTTTGAGTGTTCTGTGGAAATGCTTTTGTGGGTTTTTGGTTTATGGAATTTTACTTATTCTCGTAATCAAATATTTCTTAACATTTCCTAAACAAAGAAAATGATCACTGATCAGACTAGTCTGAAATGTGAGCCAAGCTTTATTTAATAACATATTTTATTAGTGTGGTTGCTTGGTAGTTGAGGAAGCTCTTTCAATTGCTTTGTATTGCGCATAGGTCAAATGCAGAGACAAAATGAGTAAAGGGGGTAGTTGAGGAAGCTCTTTCAATAGGCATTAGCTGGGCCACCCATTGATTTTAGTGTTGTAACATTTCAGACTATAAGGAAAACAAATGCAAGGGGTAAAAATTATATAGCTGGTGATCATGTGAACATTTATTGGGACCAAAATGGGGACTTAAAAAGTTAAAAAATTAATTGAGTTTGCATCATGTCATGTCTCGGTCCAACATTTTCAGGACTTGCCTTGTTGCTTGTTGATATTGTATGATAACGTAGGTTGGAAGAGATGTCATAGTATTCACAGTAAAATCAGTGGCCAATGAATTGCAAATGCAAATTACATTTTGCTTCTACCAAAATTACAAGCCCTTAGCCTCTTATGCATCCAAACAACTTCTTAAAACCAGTTTAAATCATCACCAGACAGCACATTTTGTCTCTTTACTTTGTTTTGCCTTTTCAGCTAGAGAAGAAATTAGTTTTGGAAATGCTAACTAAGCATTACTCCTATATAATAGCCTATTGCCAATATGTGCATAAACTAATTATGGCAAGTGAAACATGCAGGTCTACCATCAACTTAATAGAGACTAGATTCAATTTTTAATTCAAGATTAAATTATAGCACTCCTCTGGAGCGGTTAAGTCAGCAGCAACCATAGAACCTTTAAGTTCATGCATTTTAGACATAAGCTGATCTACTGAATCTGAAAACAGGCCAGACATACTATGAGGTTAAACGGAAAACCAATTTGTGTGCAGACACACACAATACAGAATACAACAAATGATGAAGTTCCACAATTGTCAATCTTCCAAATGACACCTCAAACATCATTTTTACATAATGGAGTCTCTTGATTATATTAAAACACTATATGTATCATACAAATTCACTTGAATAAAGTCAGAATACAAAAAAATTTAAGACTCGAGCTTCACTTCCTGCATTTTCATACATTACAACACCATTTCCAATGTTTGTTTAATCACCTTTAATTTATGCCAGATATGGACCCACATCAACAGGGACCCTCTATACAGGATGTCTTGAGGAGGCAGGATGTCTTGAGGAGGCAGGATGTGCATCGTTCAAGTTCGCTTTGGGATGCTCCTTTGGAGGGCGAGGTATGCATTTGTCCAAAATTGTAGTCAATATATTTAGTAGAAAGATTTTTGGCATTTAAGTTTGAAGCGTAATTATTACATGCGTAGAGAATGCTATTATTAATACTAAGCTGTTTTGTTTGTAGGAAGTGCCAGGTGTACTGAAATGTCGTCACCGAGAGAAAGGTCTGCTTGAAGGTGGGGTAGATCCACGGATTGCCACTTATATCACAGATGCGGGGTTAGATGGGCTACTCCGGGTCCCAAATATAGAGATTGACCATGCATTGATCACGGCGTTGGTGGAGAGATGGCAGCCGGAGACCCACACATTCCACTTGCCCCACGGTGAGATGACCATCACGCTGCAAGACATGGAGGTTATAATGGGGGTACCTGTAGTTGGCTTGCCGGTGGTGGGTCTTACTCATATGAATTGGAGCAACCTCTGAGCCGAATTGCTGGGGCATAGGCCGCCGGACAGAGTAGTCGGTCGTGGTCCGAACACCGCAGTGATGGAAGGGCCGAGGGTAAAAGCCAAATGGCTTAAGGAGCAGTTTACCAATCCTCTCCCGGCTGACGCCACTGAGGTGCTTGTGCAGCAGTATGCTCGGTTTTACATACTGGAGATGTTGGCTGGTATATTGTTTATGGACAAGTCTGGTGAACGGCACTCAATTATGTATCTGCAATTTTTCAATCCAATTAGCAACGGAAAGAATTATAGTTGGGGTAGTGCAGCACTAAGTTGGCTATATAGACACCTCTGTAACGCATCAGAGAAGACAGCCAAGCAGATTGGCGGTGCCGTGCTATTAGTGCAGTTGTGGGCATGGATGAGGTTTCCACACATATGTCCTGTGATGAGGCATCCACACCATGCACTGCCCCCAGGTCCACTTGCTATTAGGTATGTACGATCGTAGATAGTTATCGTTTTACCACCATTTGCATTATCTCTTTCGTATGGGAATTTTGTAAGTAAGTAATATGAAGGTTATGTCTGTGTTGTTTGCTAGATGGAAAGGGGCTAAAATAACAACTGAACATGCAACACACGTCCTATGCGCCTATCGTATGTCGCTTGCTTCGCTACGACCAAATCAGGTATCGTGCCTTACAAGTGGGAACCGCTTTGACATGTACTTGTTGTACTTACAATTCGCTTTGACATTTTTTTTCAGAGGTCAACATTGTTACACATTTTTTCTAATTATATTGTTAATATGATTGTTTGCATCTGTTGGATCATTGTAGATTGTTTGGGAGCCATACAGAAATTATTTGGGTTCCCTGCCTACATATTGTACCTCAGGCCAACACATATGGAGGTCTATCGTGCCGCTTATACATTTTTGGGTGGTTGAAGGCCATCACCCCGAACGTGTTCTTCGACAGTTTGGGATGAAGCAAGGCATACCGGACGTCGTTGATACTTCAATTGAACTTCACAAGATAACACTCCAGGGCAAGCAGGACAAAAACTGGGCTAAAGAACATGCTGCACATATTGCTAGATGGGCTGTGCACGCCATAATTACCGATGCACCGCCCTTTCATGGGGAGATGAGCTACAATGACGAGTATATGGTGTGGTTTCGTCCCCACACTGTTCGCCACATTACAAAAGTGACCTCGTACTGGGACACTTTGGTAAGTTTACAAAGACTGTTCTGTTATAAATGTACCTCACTTCGCATATTTAGTTCAATCTACTAACATTACTCTTATATACTTGTGACAGGTTGAATCACAGTTAAAGATTATGGCGAAGTGCGAACCAGGGTCTGAGATCTACACCGAATGTATTAATGCCTTGCAAGCTGTTGAAGAGCTCGGTCGGCTAACCTTGGGCGATGCACGCGCTGTGGGCAACACTAGTGTACCGACTCTAGGGCGTGGTCGGCAAGTAGGTGGACGTCAAGGGCAAGGAGGCCGCCGTCAATCTAGTCAGCGTCCCACATCTGGTCGGCATCCCCCATCTGGTCGGCGTCACACACCTGTGCCCACATCTAGTCGGCGTCCCACATCTGGTCGGCGTCACACACCCATGCATGACCACACCACGGAGGAGGCAAGTCAGACAACAGATGAGATGTGTTTGGACACTGCTTATGACATGGGCTCCATGGCACACGATGATGTAGGTCCATCCCATACATTTGCCCATGGGGACACATCTCGGTCCCCATCCACATCCTCTAGTGGATCTCCGTTGCCCACCACTCGTATGTCTCCCCCACCGACTACTAGTACTGCCCCCGCAGATGTTCGTGGTAGAGATGAGATGAGATTCATGCCCACCCCTGGTGCTGTCTCCATAGTTTTAAAAACCGGACCGGACCGGCCGGTCCGACTGGTTCAATCGGGAACCGGGAGCCAGTCCGGTCCGGTTAAAACCTCTAGAACCGGTCAACAACCGGTCAAAAACCGAAAAACCGGCCAAAAACCGGGTAAAAACCGGGGTTGAACCGGAAATTTGAAAAAAAACGGTTCGATAACCGGTTCGGTTTTTAAAACCATGGCTGTCTCGATACCCACCCCCCCACCAGAGGCTTCACACATTGAGGAGCGGCCGCGAAGGCCGCAACGGACACGGACACATCCTCCTGATTGTGGGACTGGACATGGTATTATACTTTGATTTAATACAAATTACATATACATGTTTTTATAGTTAACTAATTTGCATACCTATATTTGCTTCTATTATTTTCAGGCAAGGTGAGACCAGTGAAGGAACCAGTGAGGAGAAGAAAAAGGGGATGATCCTATAGATGATGAAATCAAACTTCTTGTCCCATTAAACAGCAGTGTTGAAGAGAATCCACCAATGCCGGTAACAATCTCCTATAGATGTGGCACCTTGTACTCTCTTAGATTTCTTCTCAATATGTTATTATAGATTGTGTATATCTCTTCACATTTTTCAATAAAGTGCGTTCCCTTTTGATTGACACTTGCTTTATGTGAGAAAGTTCATCATAGTCCTTTTTAGTGGTAGTTTGAGCTTCTAATCTTCTATTGTTCACTGGTAGAGGAGCTTATTTCACCTTTGTTTAAAAAAATATATATTTCAAAGGGTATTTGTTGGCTTTTTAACTTACACATTGTCCTATATTCTTGAAGAAAATAAGTTTTTCTAAACAAGTAATGGCAAACAAAATTTTCTTACCTAATTCTGCCAAAAAGGGGAACCTGTAGTGAGTAAATAAGTGGTCAGTGCATTGCATTATTTCATACTTACCTTACCTGTTAGAACATATCATTGCCTTTTTCTACCCTCAATTATCAGTGCATTGCATCATCTCACGTTTTGAGTATTATAGATGTCTTATGCAGATTAGTTCATGTTCCCCATACATTTTTTTTTGTTACATGCTTAATTTTAACATTGCATTTTTAGAATGCATTACTTGATATTAACGCTCCACTTGTTTTGAAGTAAAATATTTAAAGATGTAAAATATTTTGCATGTAAACATACCTGTTAGCTAAAGGTTGCATTTTATATCTTTCAGAGTTCATTGTGAAAATGACAATTATTCTTTTGGTATTAAATGTTCTACATTATCTGATGGTGATAGAGTGTTCTGCCTCTTAGCTGGCGTGGCATGTTAAAATAAGCATTAACTCTGGTTTTGAATTCACTCTTTTGTATGTAAAAACATTAGGCTGCTAAGAATTGCTGACAGGCTATAAACTAAGCAATGACTACACCAAGTTAGTTTACTTTTAATTCCTGATCACTAATTATGTCAGAATAAAAAAATAAATGCGGACTAAATAAAAGAGTTTATTTTTTGGTCGAAGAATTAGGAGAGATTATTTTCTCATTCATTATCCCTCCATGATTACACATCTCTATCCCATGATACTTTGAGATGGTTACTTAGGGAGAATCAAATTTAACTTGATTGCTGAGGAAAAGAAAAAGAATAATGTTTTCCTGCATTTGATTGTCAAGAAATGGTTGGGTACCACCATCAACTGTTTTCCTGTAGGAAATAATTTCCCACAAATCCTACTCCTGAAATTTTAAACAAGATTATTTATGTCTGATGGGAAAGACATGAGACCATTTCCTACAAAATAACAGATCAAAACAAACTGTTGGAAAAAAGAGTAAGTCTCTTTCCACTTTCTGGTTTTCCTAAGTAGTATTTCCCTGCATGTTTTTCTTGACAAACGGACACAGCATAGCATACTAGAGGGTCAGTTTTGATTATGGTTAAGTTTTGGAAAACTTTTCATATTTTAATGTTGAAGCTGGATACAAGTTTTTTTGATCAGATGGTCTGAATTTGTATGCTAAACCTAAGAAAGAAGTTGGATTCCATAAGATGCAGCCTATTTTATCCATCTGGCATTTCTTGTTGATCTGCTCTCAAAGTAAGGTGACAATCCACTATGATTTTTACTTAGTACAGCAAAGAATTCCTTTCTTTTTTCTTCTGGTAACTAGTCCATCTATCAACAGCAATAGCTCCTCTCCCCTGCCTTTTGAGCTGGGATAATCAATTGGTCCATTTATTCATGCCCTTCTGCTGTGAGTATGATGGGGCTAACATTCCTTGAAGCTATTCCTTTCTTTTTCACATGGCTGGTTAACCTGAATTTGTGTTTCTAGAACTGATGATCATACCATGATTGACTGGCATGATCAATCTTGTGCGTGGTGGATTTGCCAATCCCATTTTTGACTTGCAATTCCTTTTTCTTTTAAAAAAATCTTTTTTAAAAAAATCTTTATTTGTTTATTATTATTGCCTAGTCAATTTTTGAATGTATATTGGCTTGAGATTTTAGGTTTGGTTCCAAGTTGTGGTCAGATTTGTTGTATAAATAGAATGAGTTCTTTCTCTTTTTTTTATACTTTGGGATCAGTTCTTTAATGTCTTATCCTTACATTCCTTTTTATAACTTCAGGTATTTTGGATATTCTATCTGGAGATATGCCTAAGGGTATTAAGATTCAGACTAAGCATCTAGAGGCTCTTATTGAATTACACAATATGACGGGGATATTTGCAAGGAATATTTAGCACTTGTTTTCAGAATCTGATCTCCGAATTCTGATGGATACCATGAAGGCTGTGTATTCTCCCTATGAATCATATAAACAGAAGTGAAATTATAAACCAAACGAAATGTGTTGTTTCAAGTTCTTGTTGTTGGCCTAAATATGTAAAAGTTTTTGTTCCACTTGGGTTTTCAATTGGGGTTTTCTTATGCTTAGACACGGAAGTATGCTTAGGTTGACATTATAGTTTCAACTTTAGATACAAATGGGAAACCGAAAGAATTGTGATTCCAGAAATCATTATGAATATGTGAAAAGCACATGGACAATGACTTAAAAATGTGAATTGTTGTCACATATAAATTGAACTATCAAAAGCTTTTTCACTGTGAATGTTTTGTATCTTCCCAAGGTCTCTTGGACAATGACATGTACTATGGAAGGCTTCACACTGTCATGTTTAAAGAGATACTAGTTTGGAAGTGCACTGTTGTTTTGCTGATATTTACAATGTATTTTTTATATGATGGTTTGAGTTTAGAACATTGTCTTTCGAGCAACATAAAGTTATGCTGTTTTTACATAAATCCAATTCATCACTGATCTGCTTTTGATTTTCTTTTTTTATAACTGATTGGAGAATGTATTCCGGTGTTTTCCATTAGTTAATTACAATGAAATGTGTCCTAGGTATGGGCAGATGGAGCGTGCTATCCTCTCGTCTGAGATCGCTAGGGTGGATCTGAGGGGAGCAGTTACTCGTGGTGTGGGAGCCCAGGGAATTGAACTCAGTGAGACAGTTCGCAGAATGGAGGAATCTATTCCCCAAGTTATTGTACTTCTGGAGGCAGCTGTTGAGAGGTGTATCAGTTTTACTGGTGGTTCTGAAGCTGATGAGCTAGTACTTGCACTTGATGACATAATGTTACAGTACATTTCTACCCCGCAAGAGACTCAAATTGTTAAGAGTTGTATGTGGAGTGGATCACGGTGGTGATGGTGTCAGTTCAAAGAAGGAGATTTTGGATAAAAAGGATGGAACTCAAAGTACACGCGAAGTTGACTTGGTCTCCAATGAGGAGGAGTGGTCCATTGTCCAAGGGGCTTTACAGATCCTCACAGTTTCAGATTGTTTAACAAGCAGATCTTCTGTCTTTGAAGCTTCCTTAGGAGCTACCCTTGCTAGGTGGAGCACAAGTTTGTCTCTTTCGGTATTTTCAAGTCTGGACCAAAACCAGTCACATGTAAGTGATGATGGAACTGGGGAACAACATTTGGGTGGAAGGGCTGCCTTGGATGTGGCAGCTGTGCGGGTTGTTGATGTTCCTGAGAAGGCTAGGAAACTCTTTAATCTCTTAAATCAGGTATGAGCAGTCTCATCTTGCTCTTTTTTTTTTTTTGGGGGGGGGGGGTGATTTTCGCATTTTTCTTCTCATAGTTAAAACAAATTAACAATCTTATGCTATCATACAGTCTAAACATCCCCGATTCCACAGCATGTGCACGCATTCTCTATTGGGATTGTGAAGCCACTAGTGTTCATTGGCCTAGTGTTAGTATGATTTGCCTCTTTTGTTTGTGATGAAGTTGTTAACTTATTTTAGAGTTCCTAATAGTTTCTTGGACGTTAAGTGATGTGTGTTAACCTGCTTTGATGTCTTCAACAGCTGTTACGCATAGGGGTGAACCTGAAAAACTTCCCTACTTCAGTAGTACCTGCTATATCAACTGAAGGCTGAGGCAAATGCAAAAGGTGAGGTCATTAGCACAAAGAATATATGCTAAGGGCCCCAAGCCAGGTTTCATGGTGGAAGGTGCAACATTGGAGACTGTGACACCCATTCCATATGATGTCGTCAATGATCTTAAGGGTGGTTATTGGAGAAACATTGCTATTGTTTTTTGGTTGGTTCTTTGTTAGTTTCTTAACTTTTAAAAAGAGTATTTTGAATTTTTGCATCAGCAGACTCTAGTTTATTTCATTTGGTCTTAAATTCATGGAAGGTACCTGTATGCAATATTACAATTTTGGTTGGCTGTTGGAATCATATTTCAAATGGTTTTTGTCCCATCAAACTTTCATGACTTGCTATTTTGGTGAAGTTTGTCCTGGAGCATAGGGTTGAAAAAGGAGTATTTGCATCTTTTACAGCTTTAGAAGATGTGGATGAAACCACTCTCTTGGAAATTGTTTCTATGTGCCTTAAATTTCTAGTCTCTGTTTCTTTAGATGATTATAATAGAGAGGGGAGGTTGTTTGATTTTTTTTTATTTTGTGAATGTATGGCTGGCTACTGTGAAGGTTGAAATTGTCGTAACTATTTCATGGCGTGATGATCATTGTAAAAGGGAAGTTTTGGGGCCTTTTTGGCTAATCCGTGTTGGGAAAGCACACTCAAAAAAGGTCCTACAAAATTGACTAATTAACCAAAGAGGGATTTGCCCATATGTACTGCCAAAGCTGTTCATTCTATATTGCCAAAGTTGTTCATTCTATACCATGAACACATCAAACCTGGTGAGCAATCATACTTATGTGCTTGAACCTTGAATACACACACGAGGAGGGTTCTGCATTTAATGTTACATAAGATGACTTGTGAGGCTCGCAAATTTATATTAAGGCTTGGAGAATTCTAGAAAGATGAAACATGCAAATTAGCTTACAACAAGCGCAGCAGGATCAATCACATAAACCCCCGCTCATGAAATAAGTGCATCATCAGCAAAGTCTGAGATACACATAAGGGATTATATAGAAAATAAACGAGGGTGATCAATGGAAACCTAGTTCTTGGAAAACAGGAAAAGGCGGGGCATCTAAAGGTAAGTTAGAAGGTTTCATTGCATTACACCTCACTTGTAAGGCCATAATAAACTAGCACTAGTCTCAAAAGACTTTGGCTTTGATATTTTTTACAAGGTGAGCAAGAAGATTATTTTACACTGTGGCATTGCAATACTCGAGTTTAGGTGACTCGAGTACTGTGTTAGAAGAACCCGAGTCCCCTAAGCTCGAGTATGGCTCGGGTAGTAACAAAAATTTGTGCAGACATACTGTTTGTGCAGACATACTGTCTCAAAAATTTCGTTGCTTCGGAGCTCTATGTCACTGTTGAGCCCACCATAGTAGAGGCTGGGGAGAGTTCACAACATACTATTTTGGATGGAACTGTAGATGAGCACATCGACTCAATACCATTACAGTCTTATCAAGGGTGTACAGAGAACACAGGAGATGGGTATGGCAGTGAACCGTGGCAGACATTTCCCCATGTGAACTCAATTGAGGAGGAGGAAGGGCGCCAGGAAGTGCATGACGGAGAGCATTTATCTCATGATGAGCTGCATGGGGGCACATTCGAAAATGAAGATGATCAAGGATTTAGTGATGATGCGACCCATATTGATGTTACTAGGGATGACTTCAAGGAGTTCCTGGATACCATGGGTGACCATGAGGATGTTGATCATATCGAAGATGTGGTTGTAGAAGAGAATAGAGACACATGCCCCCCTCCCGATCCTACGCCGGAATGGTTCACCCAAAACACTTGGGATAATATGTGTGATCCATCACCAGTTATGCAAGCGGAAGTATCAAGTTCGATGCCAGGGGAGCAGCCAGTGAAAGGGATGGTATTCGCGACTAAATTGGCGGTGCGACATGCATTGACCTGGTACGCACTGCGAGAGAATTTTAGCTTTAAAACTGAGCATTCCGACTCAGAGAGGCTTATGGTGAGTTGCGAGGATGATTCCTGTCCATGGTCAGTCTGTGCGATCTGTTGCAAGGGAGACAATGTATGGAAGATCGCAAAATGCAAGGGCCCCCACACGTGCGACAAAATTCAAAATGCTCATGATGGTCGGATGATTGATTCGACGTTCCTAGCATACGTACTTGAGCGCTATATATGAGAAGACCCTGCGTATAAGATAAAGAACTTACGCAACGTTGCTTTAGCAGACTTAAAACACGAAGTATCTCACTACAAGGTATTCTTTAACTTGTGTTATTTTTTCAATACAATGTAGAGACATCAGTCTTCTGTGAAGTATAAGCATGATATTTTTTTCCCAAAACCCATATATACCTTACATTATGAAAACTAAAATTGAAAAGAAAAAAAGGAATAAAGAGAAAGAAATATTTTCTTCATCTTATAGGCTTACAAGTCTTGAAAGAAAATTCAACTATAATTATTTTACTTGTATTTATTTCTAATGTAATCATTTTGGTTCACATACAAGGTATGGGATGCCAAACAAAAGGTCGTTGCAGCTATATACAGAGATTTTAAGGAGTCTTATGCAGAGTTGCCGCGTTTTTTGGCAGGGCTTAAGGATGCAAGTCCAGGTACAAAGTATAAGTTAGTAGTGGACGACAATTACGAACGGGGAACCTGTACATTCAAATCGGTATTTTGGGCGTTTCGTCCATGTATTCTTGGGTTCAAGCATTGTAGGCCTGTTATTAGCATTGATGCAACTCACCTATATGGAAAATATAAAGGGAATTTGATGATTGCAATGGCGACAGATGCTAATAATAAGATTTATCCACTAGCCTTCGCCATTGTCGAGAGTGAGAGCACAGAAACTTGGGGTTGGTTCTTGGCTTGTATAAGAAGGTATGTTATTGATCGCAGACACCTGTGTGTCATATCTGACAAACATCCTGGGATACAAGCTATCTTTAGAGACACCAATCGACACTGTTTACAGCCTCCCATGACAGAACATCGTTACTGCCTTCGTCATCTATGCAGTAACGTCAACACTAGATGGAAAAACGAAACTTTAAAGAATCTAGTATGGAGGGCAGCAAGTGCTACCCAAGAGCGAAAGTTCAATGCCACCTTTGATTTAATTGAGAATGTCAACCGGGATGCGTACCAATATCTGAAGGATGTGCCCAAACAGAAATGGGCTTTAACTTTTGACAAGGGTTACCGTTATGAGGCGATGACTACAAACGTCTCCGAGTGCTTCAATGGTGTTCTAAAGGGTGCTCGTAGCCTGCCCATTACGGCAATGGTGAAATATACATGGTTCAAATTGAATTCTTACTTCGATGATCGTCGCAACAAGAGTATAGAGCAGTTGAATTCAGGAAAAAAATGGTGTCAGTATGCCTTGGATATCTTCATGAGAAATAAGGCGAAGGCGGAGCATCACAAGGTGACGAGATTGAGCGCGCAACAACAAGCATATCAAGTAGATACACCGCATAATCCAGGGACTACTGGACATGGGGATCACACGCATGGAGTTAATCTGCTGTAAAGAACTTGCACATGTCATAAACGGAAATTGTACAAGATACCATGTTCACATGTCATTGCAGTTTGTATTAGGTATCGACATGATGCAGAACAATACATTGACCCATGCTATAGTGTGGACGCATTGTTTTGGAGCTATGCTCCCGTTTTCCATGCGTTGAAAGATAGATTATCATGGCCGAATCCTAATGAAACTCGAAAGGTCCTCCCTAACCCCCGATTGATCCGAGAGAAAGGTCGCCCCGTCTCAACACTAATTAGGAATGAGATGGACGAGAGCGGGGGACGACCGAGAACCACACCATGGAAGGAGGGGGGGCGGAAGGTGCAATGCGAGTTGTGTGACCAAGAGGGGCATAACAGAAGAACATGCCCTAAGCGGAACGAGGTACCGACGAGTGGTGGTCTCGCAGACTAGGTACGCTAAATTTGAACTGTGGCATCCTTCTAAATGCAACTTGAAACAAAATGCATATATTAGCCATTAGACCAAAATGCATGCTTTATGCCATTCAATTACGCATTTATACTATAACCTACTTTCCCTATAGGATGCATACAAAAAGTCATAGTCATAGAGGGTTATGCAAAAGTTTTTTTTTTTTTTTTCTTTTTGTAATGCTCTAAAGGGTGAATATGCTGACGTGCCTTGGATCATACAAAATCTCTGCTCTGATGCCAAGTTCTTTAGTTATAATTTTGATAGTCGTTTCTTCTGTTAGGTCAAGGCTCAAGAGGGCAAACTAAAGTGCCTATTCTTAGGCCAAGTTTGCAGCCCATAAAAAGTTGTCATTTTGTTGCAATTGGCTTCTCTCCCTACCTCACTAAGTGAGTTTTTTGTTTTATTTTATTTGTTCTTTGTCTTCTTAAATAAAATTCTTTATTTAGCCCCCTTTAAAAAAAAAAAAAAAAAAGAGTTGTGTTGAATTGAAGCTAGGAAAAATGTAGTTTATAAGAGGGAGTTGATTTTAGCTTTATGAGCTGTCATTAGTCTCACCTAAAAATTGAAGCTAGGAAATATATAGTTTAGAAGAGGGAGTTGGATTTTAGCTTTATAAAAAGTAAACAACCTTGAGAGTTGAGAGTTAGAGAATTCCTTTTAAAATAAGCTTGAGGCTTTACACTCGGGGTACCAAAAAAAAAAAGACAGTTTATAGGATTATTCTAAATTCTCCTAAAATGAGTTTTCATATTGACTAGATCCATTGTTCACCACTAAATACGTCTCTTTTCTATGCATTGTGCACCTGCACACATTTTTAATGACAGGTTGAGGGAGGATTAGTAATCTTTTTAGGATGACTAATGGATTCTCTTTGTGGGGCAGGTGGACGTGGACATGGCCGACAAAAATCTGAAGGTGTTGGGATGGGGTAGATGCTACCTTGGAAGGCACTTATTTCCTTCTTTAAGGGCAAGATAATGTCTTAAGTAACAGAGCCAGGGAGAAGATGTTCCCTTGCTACACAAGTGATTGGGGGTGCACCCTGAAGACTGCATCCATGTAATAGATTTTAGTATCGTTTTTTTGATGCAAAATGTCATTTGTAGAAGCAAACAATACAATCTTCCTTGAAGTTCCTCTCAGTGTGGACACCCATATTAACTTATTATACTTTCTCAACATTGTATATGTGACTAAATTATTGTTGATGATGAATATGGTTTAAGAAACAATCTATATTGCATGACTGATCTGGTGGATGTCAATGTGTGGCTAATGGGCTATATTAAAAGGAATTAAGTCTCCTAGCCAAATGAATTGTGAGAAGCAATATTGCATTTGTGGTGTTGAGATTTGACCTATCTCAATACCAAAATTGATAACGTTTTAATACTTGTTAGTTGGGTTTGAATGTCCAATTGGAACTGTATAGCAGTGAGTGTAAATAGCAGTCATGTAACAGGGGGCTATAACTAATTTGGAAGAAAACTGGAAATAGCATGCATAATACTCGAGCTCCCCAGACTCGAGTACCAACGGGCAAAAATTTCAAAAAAATCGCGGCAACACAGATTGATACCCAAGTCTCCCAGACTCGGGTATTGTTTCTACAGTACTCGAGTCTCTCAGACTCGAGTACCAACTATTATTTTTTAATTGCCTAAGTTCCATGTCAGCAGCGCCACGGTGGAATAGAAAAGGGGAAACTCGTGAACAGTAAAGTCGAGTATGCAAAAAAGTGGTAGATTGCCATTTAGTTCGGAAACAGTGTTTTTTTTTGCAAAATATTTTGTAAAATAATGGTATTTGGCTTATTTGGCCGATTCATCTTCCTTCCACTGTATATAGACTTTTCTTTCATTTTTTTTTTCCCAACATGTAATATTTGATAAAGAGTAATGCTATTGTGACAAACTATTTTACAATATTTTTACAAAATGTTGATGTGATAAACTTCTTATTGCTTTTCATTAAAGCCCACAATTAATATAACTTTTTCATTTACCAATAATCACTCATTGCATAAGCAATTTGTAAAATTTTTATAAAATAAATTTTATTTCTAGTATTATTCTTTGATAAGTACATGAAAGAGAAAACAGAAAATGTTGGACACTTTTGGCCTATTGGTTAATTAAACGCGCTTTACAAGGTTGTTACTAAGCTGTTGGCCAGACATATGAAGCCTTTCCCATATGAACTCATAAAATCCACTTCAGGTGAGCTTCATCTTCGGTAGGAGAGCAATAGATAACATTGTATATTCCAAAAGGCTGTTATGAAATTCAAGGGAAGCAAGCCCAAATGTCGATCAAGATCTATGAAGCACGGGTGCGTTTTCGAACTCGGGTGTGGGTGCAGGACTCAACAATTTTTGAAAAAGTAAGGTGCGGGTGCGGCGATTAAAAAATTATTAAAAATATTTTTATATAGTGAATTTAATATTTTTTAAATAAGAAAATTCAAATAAAGGTTAGAATTTATTATTAAAAAACAATTATTTATGATTTGGTTTCAATAAAATCAATACTTTTTGGTAATTGTAAACAAAAAACCACATTTCAAGAAGGCTCCTTTACTCATTTTCCAATTTTCAAGCCCACCCACATGAAATAATTTACTTTCCCACTTACTTAATTTATATTCTTTTGTTATGTACCTTTATTCTTCTTCCACCCATTTTTTTTTTTTTTTTTGTCTTCTCATCTTCTTCTTCCTTCTCTTTTTTTTTTTCCTCTCACAAGTCTCACAAGAAGTAGAAGAATGGCAGCCGCTTCCCATTTCGGCCTGTTTCGGAGGCTGTTTCAGCCAGAATCGGCCGTATCGGCCTGTTTCGGCGGCTGTTTCGGCCGGAATCGGCCATATCGGCATGTTTCAATGGCCATTTTGGCCGTATCGGTTCCCGTTTTCGCCGGAATCAGCTCGTTTTGGTCCGAATCAGGCCGAGTCGGCACGAATCGGTGCGAATCAAAAAAAAAAAAAAGGGAGAGTCGGCATGTCGGATGCCGGACGCCACATTGGGCCGCATCAGACTCCGGTACGGCAACCTTGGAGCTGCGTCGGTGCTTTCTAGATCAAGACTGGTTTTGTGAAATTTTATGACATGCTATAATGGAGTTTCATTCTTTGGAGTGTAGAAGTTGGTTTTGAGAAAACCTTTTTCTTACTAGTGATAGGAATATAAAGGAGTACATATCCTAAGCTCTTGTGTTTCTTCCTTGTAAAGCCTTGGGCCAGAGGGAGCTAGTGGTGTGATTAGGGTTTTGACAATTTGGGATAAAAGGCTTTTTGAGGAATGTTAAGATAGCTTTGGGAGAATCATGACCTAAGTGGGTCAGAGTGAGTTTCAAAATAGTTACTCAATTGATGAAAATTTCCTATAGATAAAGGGTTTTACATTTGCATTCATCACTTATTATTTTAAGAAAAAACCAAGTAAAAAAAAATTATAAAAAACACATATTTATTTATCTATATACATGTAAAAGCTAAAGCTCAATATTTATTGTTGTTACGCTCTTTACGCTCCTGTTGAGCAAAATTAATAGCTACATCATCCACTCATTTTCATCATATTTTTTTTTTTATTAATTTCCCAACTTATTGTTATATTTTCTCTAACTTTTTCCTCCCTTTTACCTTTTCATCTTCCTATTACTATTTACCTTAATATCATTTTTCCTCTATCCTTTTATCTTCATTTATTTTTGGCTTTATCTTATTTCCCTTCTCTTACTATAAATTTACAATTATCTCTCTCATTCTATACATAGTTTTCTTACAAAAAATATGTTGTCTTTCTCTTTCTCTCTCTCAAAATTTTGTTTTTTATTTTTTGGTGGATTTTTTTTTTAAATTTTCTTGCATCTCTAGATTCTCTACTTTAGGTTAATGAAATTTTGTATTATTTGGAACTCTAATTTGGGTTGATTTGATTAATTTGTGTTTTTAAGTTGTTTTCTTTTTTCTTCTCTCTGATTTCATAGATTGATGTTATCATATTGCATTATAAATATAGTATTTAAGAATATAATGTTATTTCATTACATAACATAACCTGATTTGGATAATTTAGTGTTTATTACTATATATTTTTTATTTTTACCTTTTTCTTCTCATATTATTTTCTATAAATTTCTTATTATTCTCTTTGAAAAAGTAACTATTCTCCCTCTCTTGATTTTTTTTCTTATTCTTTCTTGCAATTCTACTTTATACTAATGAATCATTGTGATTTATAAACTCTAATTTTAGTTCATATGTTTTGGTGTTGTATTTTTTAGTAGTCTCTCCCTCTCTCTCTCTCTCTCTCTCTCTCTCTCTCAAGTTTGATTTATTTATTTATTTATCTATTTTTTGAGTTAATACTTGATTAAGAATTTGAGTTTATATCTAAACACAATCTTGGCTATGCTAATTACAGATCGGCATTCAGTTCATTTTGGTCTATTTGGGTTCACTTCATCCACTTCGGTCCAGTTCAGTCTACTTCGGTCCATTTCGGTCACTCTAGTTCAATTAGGTCCATTCGGTCAATTCAGTCCTATTCGGTCTAGTTTGAATAATACTAAAGCTACATTGCTGATTTGAATAAAATACATCTTTATTTGAAAAAAAACTAAAGCCTTTTTGGGTGATTCCGATGTGGTTGGATTTGTCATTCTCCAATTTGTTGATTCGATTGGTTTTTCAACCAAATCAATACACGATTGGCTTGAATTAGTCTATACGTAATTGGAATGATGACCATGGAAATAGCGATGGCAGTGCTTGACATGGCAAAACATCGGAGAGATGGAAGAAAATTTTTCTAAAGCCCAGACTCTTATATAATGAAAAGACTAAATGTTGAATTGTGTATCAAATTGTACAGAGGAATGCCTTTGATATACGAATAGAAGTATAAGTATAATATAGATGATGCCATGGAAGCCTGAAGGAACACACAATACTCTCTTGATGGAATAAAAACTAAACTATTAGCTTCTGGTAGTAAACCTCAAATCCACGATGGGTTTCCCTGAATCCACAATGAGATAAACTAGAATCCATCAGAGAAAGAATTTGACATAAGTCTGTATTTATTGATAGTAGTCTAATTTTCCCCTGATGGTTACAAAACATATAAATATTAAAAAAAACGTCTAAAACTTTAATTTGCACTAATTACGCGATTAGGTGACAAAATATCAAAATTTACCAAAAATGGAAAAATTGAGTTAAATGAAGAATCATAAACTACTAATCTTAAGGTTTGTCCCAAAATAAGCGGGATCTTATTCTGACTTTTGAGCAAAACATTATTAAGAAAATAAAAATTACCATAAACGGCAAAATTGTAGTTTTCGGGGCCTAAATGAAGGAATTCGCCATTTTTAGGGGGTACCTCATGGCAAAGTAATGTCTATTGCTCAGAAGGCTGTTTCACTTCAGTCTGCTAAATTTCATGCGATTCTGACTCCAAGGCCCATGATTTTTACTAGTGTCTTTTTGCCTTACGTGATGATTTCAGACACGCATGAGAGTTTAGAAAGGTCATGGCGGTTTGTTTTACATAAATAGAAGTACAAATAAATGTGAAGTAGAAGGTAAAATGAAGTATACTGTATTACATGACTAGAATGAGCATGAGCCTATTGGACTCATATTTTAACATCCAATGAAAAGAATGAAAGAGAACAATTTGAAAAAGTTTTCATAATTTAAATTACAAAAAATTTCTAAATTATTTTTTCAACAACATTAATCCTCGTTCTAAGAAGCATCTCTACTACTTGGTTCATGTTGGGTCTCTCATCCTTGCCTTTTGCCACACATTGCAAAGTCACTTTGACAAGAAGTTTTAACTTAGCTTGATCATATTTGCTGGCTAGCTATCATGGGATCTATAATTTCATCAATCCATGAATTCCTTGTAGGTGTTCCAATGTTAATATACTCTCCTACCAAAGTGATCAACCTCTTATGCTCCCCTGTCTCTCCACTGTTAAGAGTATTGCCTGCCAATTACTTTTAATCTTCATACACAATTACTTTTAAAAATCTAGTGAATGTTGCTAAATCTCATTTAACACCTCCTTTATGCAAATCATCAGTCTATAAATATATGATGATAGTAAAAAAAGTTACAAATGAGATTATGAAAAAGAAATGATAAAATTAGTTTGATACTATCATTATGAAGTGGTAGTCTATGATTTAACACATCTAAAGAAATGAAATATATTAGGAAATTTAGATCCCGGTTGATAGAATTAACAAGTTTTAAATCCAAGTTTTTAATTAGATTTATTATGAATAAAACTTGTTAAAATAAATAAACATCAATATCATGTCAAAAATAAATGTAGCGGAAAAGTAAATAAGACAAGATATGATGACCTAGGAAAACCAATGAAACAAACTAGTTTCACAGTAAAAAACCTGGGGGGAAACCTTCCCAAAAGGCAATCCACTATAGTACCTTTGTCCTTAGACTCTACAATCTCCGTAGATGAACTCACAACAAAAACCTTCTACTGCTTCAGAACCTCTGAATTCTTCAATATATGAATGCCACCCTTTGATGATGCACGGATCCCAGTACGTGACTCACTCCTTTGCACGAATCCTAGTACGTGACTCACTCACCAACTTGAGGAAGAAGAATGTTAGCTGCAAAGTTCTTCACTTCATCAACAATGAAGATCAAGAAGCACTTGGTTACAAAACCCTAAGGCGCAAAAGACGCAGTAGCTTCTTTTAGAGAGAATAGGGCATCGATCACCTTTTGCATATGTTCTCCTTGTATTCTCTTATGTGACGGCCTCTAAAATAAGTCTTATATATGTCTAGGGTTATGAGAAAAGAAACCCTACACAAATACATAAGCTTGGGCCGAAAATTAGATCTGGAAATCTGAATTCTCGTAACCTCGATAGATACCTCAATCGATCGAGAATCTGTCGAGCTTTATTCATTAAATCTCGATAGATAGCTATCTGTCCGTAAGCTGTCGAGCTATCTGTCTGCAGGTGTCGAGCTATCTGTCCAGCTTTAATGAATAGCTTTTTTTCATTTGTTTCTTGGTCCAATTTTCATGGCTTTAGTACTAGACTTAAACAACATGTTTCTTAAAATATTAAACACATCCTAAATCTACCCAATTACAAGTAAAGTGCGTTTTGTCAAAGAATTAACCAACTAGATAAATATTGACATATGTTCCGAACATCAAATTACATATGTCCTAACATAATATATAAAGTTTACTTAAGATATATGTAACGAATCACATTAAAAAAAAAAAGCATATGTAAAGGTTTAAAAAAATGTATATTCTATAAATAAGAAAAAAGGTATTTGTAAGGTTTTTATTGACTTAAAAAAAAATGAAAAATCAATTATTAATAACTAAAACAACAACAATAATATATAGGGGTAATTACATTCCCCTTCCTTGAGGTTTTGAGAAATGATAGTCCGCCCTAAATATGAAGGGAAAAAATATTTTCCCCCTTTACATTTGTTTGGCCAAATTTTGTTAAATTAATATTAAAATATTGTATACTAACCTGCCTATGCTTAAGGGTAGGTTTCTAAAATTATCCTTAATTTCAAAATTAAAATCTCATATTTTAAAATTTTAAAATACAGTTTATTTTAAAATATTAAGTAATGACTTTTGCTTTTTTCCCTTTTTTTTCTCAATGAGTTATGGAGAGATTTTTCGTTTCAAATGTTATGGTACTTTATGTATTTTGTATTTTTATTCTAAATTTATGAGTAATGTTTTTACTAACCATGGTTAAACATGTAAAAAGAAATTCTTTAAAAAATTTAAATTATTTTGTGATTAATATAAACAGAAGGAGAGAGTGTTAATTTCTTCAAACTCTAAGGGAGGGTAATGTTTTTTCCCTTTAGGTTTGGGGTGGAGGGTCCTTTCTCTAAGCCTCAAGGGAGGGAAGTATTATTACCCCAAATATATTTAATGAGTTACCCAAAAAAAATTATCGCGCACAACACACAGGTGGTTTGCATTCATGTTAAAACTTAAACTACATAGGATGACTTTCTAATAATGGTCAAAGTACAACTAAAATCGAACTTGGATGTTTTTTTTTTTATTTGTAATAAAGACGATAGATTTTATTACAACTAGTCGCAGACTCGTGTGTTGCGCATGATAATATTTTCATTTAATAAATAGTAATTTATTTCATAATCATATTTTCATTTATTATAGGAACAATCACAGATGTAATATATATAATTTTTGTCGTACCAAAAGGAAAACAAAACAATTTTTCTCAAGAATTCAAAAGGTAGCAAAAATATTAAATTTTTAATAAAAATTATTTATAACATTTTTTGTATCATTAAAAAGTATAAAAAATTTGAAAATTTTTTTTAGTTAAATTTTTTTTAAATCCAATTGTATCTACCGTACAATCAAAAACATCAAAAAACGTATAAAAAAATCAACAAAAACTACAATTCATAAAAGATAGAGAAAATTAAAAATCAAATCAAAGTCAAACAATTTCTTTCGAGTATGTACAACATTTGTAATAATATTAAGAGAATTTTTTTTATTGATCTTTTTTCGCAACTTTTTTTTTTTTTTTTTGAGAAAATTTTAACTTATGGCGTCTACTCCTGATGATGCTCTATATCATCAGACCAAGACACCAATTGGTTTTTGGTGTAGGCGGGGATTAAACCCCAAATCTCTTATTCAACCATTAGAGACTTTACTAGTTGAGCTAACTGGAATCCACTTTTTCGCAACTTACTAAGGTAGTAGGATGTGATTGGCCGGCACAATATCAATTCTCTATACTTTTTCTAAAATAATGTGATGCAAATTTAAATTATATGTAAATCTGAATAACATATTTGGTTAGATAGTGCACTATCTAACCAAATAAAAAAAACTTGTCAAAAGTTTCAATTGTTTTTTTTTTTTTTTTTTCTTTTAACTTTGAAGAATTTATAACTCTAGAGATTTGAAAATTTTCACCATTGGAAGGTCGTTAAAAGTTGAAAATAGTTTTAAACACAACCCATTAATAAAATTTTCCCATCAACTTAAAGCCAGATGATAGATGGTAAAACCCCAACCAAGCTATTTTATCATTCATGAATGAATTTTAACGAAAATATATTAACAAATTTTAATTTTTAAAATTTACTTTGAGATCGTTCCCAAAACCAAGAGAATTTCCACAAGCTATAATCGTTATTCAGCAAATGACCAAGAAAATAATTCATCGAAAGGATCAAATAATGTCATTAGGACATTGAATATGCATGCATCAGGAAAATAATATTACTAACTCCCATTTTCTCTTCTTCTTGGGTATTGGAAACATATTCCCACATTGATCCTAAATTCCTATACCACTCTGACCATTCTGATTATGATCAACACGCATATATAAGTTCTTACCTCGAGATCCAAATTTTTAAGCAATTGATGGTCCCAAAAATGAAAAAAACATAGCAAAACTTCCCTCAAAACCTATTTTGTATTATATATGAGATGAGTTTAAGTTACACCTAGTATGATCCAACTGTTTAAAAACGACCCACATTATTACAAATACAACGGCCTTTGAAGGCCATATGCCCTTGCGAATAACCTTTTGCGATGATATTTGAATTTTTGCGAGGGCATTTTACCCTTACTAGTAGGCTCTTTTCTTGTAGTGACACCAAACAAGCCAACCTATGTTCACCACTTTACAAATATTTCTCAAATCCAAATCAGCAATCCAATGCTAGGTCTGACAATTTTTCTGGTGTGGTGAACCTCCTTGCTCACTTGGAGTGGTGGCATGGCAACATATATGACAGATGCAGTTTTAGCAGATATAACTGAACAAAAAATTTTAATTGATCAAATTATCTACTCCAATGGAAAAATAAAATCATGGATTTTGTTTGAAGGTACAAGATGACAACTCCATAAGCAGGCAAAGAAGCACTAGTACCAAAAACATCAAAAAAACGAATTCCTGTCACTTCTTGGAGATATGGTTGACACAAAATACATTACAAGAAAAGAAACTACTAGCAAGGGTAAAATGCCCTTGCAAAAATTCAAATATCGTCGCAAAAGGCTATTAGCGAGGGCATGTGGTCTTCGAAGGCCATTGTATTTGCTCTTGTTGCTAAAAGAGATTTTGCAACCATGCCTTCGCAGATAGATAATTTACGAGGGCAATTTACTGTCGTTACTGAACAAATTTGTCTTCGCAAATATATTACCAAACAACGAGAAAAGTCGACGACTTATTTTTAGCGAGAGAGAGTAGTCGTCGTTAACAACTATTTATGAGGACTTTTATACTCTCACAGTTAGTTATTTGCAAATTTCAAATTAATAACATACTTTTTAGAGACAAATAATGTCGTCGCTAAAATTTATTTGTGAGAACTTTTAACCCCTAGCAATTAATTAGGAATAATAGTGACAACATTAAGCTGTCGCTTAAAATGTTTTTGCAAAGGGTTAAGTAACATCGCTATTCTATAAATTGCGAGGAACTTTATCGTCACTATAAAATTATTTATGACCAAATTTTTATGTCATTGGTTATAATATTTTATATAATTTTTGAAATATTTTATTTTTTATTTATTTTATATCAGTTTTTTAACTATCATGTTACGATAGTACAATAATTACTAAAAATTGATCAATTGAAAGATAAAAATTCATATAAGTTCAAACTTTAAAATATAGAATATACAAAGAAATCTTGAAATTAAACCTTGTTTTAAACTTAAACTAGAATTATGACAAAATCTATACTAGGCTTCCTTTGAGTTACCCTCCAAGCTGTTTTCAACCTCCCTTGAGTTGTCCTCTTCGTCTCTACTAGCATCATCCTTAAAAAAAAAAAAAAAAAAAAAAAAAAAAAAAATCTCCAACAACTGCAAAATGGAATTGGGGAACTAAAAGTCTAGGAGTATTTAAGATGCAGTAGATTGCTTCAAATATGAAATGAGGTCAGCCCGATCCTGTGGCTTCTTTAGTCCAGTGAATACCAGCTTAGTCTCAGGAATGTACTGCACAAAAAAAAAAAAAAACAAAAAACAAAAGAATTAGGTCATGTTTGGTTTATCAAAGTTACAACAAAACACTTCAATGCATATACTCACACCAAAAGAATTTATCATACACAAATGCATATACTTCCACCAATGAAAAACCGCTCTCTAAAACATGCAAGGCGATATTCCCAAAGTAAGATAAACAATCTTCAGTTTACTCTCTCTATTGCATACACACACGCAAGGTGATCATTGCATTTTCTAACATTACTGCAGTGTCTTTTATATTGTGTTGATTCATACCTCTTTGGGGTTCAGCAAGTAATCATACAATGTCTTTTCCTCCCAATTGACCTCCATGTTCTTGTTAGCAGCTGAATAGGAGTACCTGAAGTTGTACCAGATTGACTTCCGAACAATCCATTCAGATTGGGACCTGAAAATTTAGAACAGTTTTATACACAACTCCAAGACTTTCAAGAGGGTAGCAATCAAAACAGCTTTCAAAAAGAAGCAAGCACAAAAAATTCTAAAGCATATTTACAAAACTTATTAATAAACTAACAAGTGCATCTGCATGAAGTTATATCCATAAGGCATGTTACTTTTCTCAGAGCATTCATCGAAAGAAAGAAAAAGCCAAAGATAGTTTTTTTTTTTTGGTACAATTTAAATCAGTGCCCAACCTAGAAATGAAATCCTTGAAATAGCAAAATATTGTGAATTTTAGCAAACTTGAAACATGTTCTCCGCAACACCCATCACAACGTCCAATAATGCAATGTCCAACAATCTTAGCTCGGACAAGAAATTTCTCATTAAAAACCAAATCAGAGAACAACTTAAAAACCGAAATAACATACAAAATAGTTTCATAATTCATTTCTACTTATAAATAAAAAAAATATATGGAAACAGTCCATATCTTTTAAAATCAACATCTAAAGCCTTGCACACCTGCCAACGAGTAAGTTTTGCGGGTAAGAATCACTCCAAATCTAAAATCTTACACATCCATAAAGTGACATATACTTAAGTTATAACATAAAATATGTATAACAACAAAACACAATGAGTTTAATCATTAATCTCATGTCCAAAGATCAATAAACATCCCGCATCAACAAGCAAAAGTGACCACCTTTAAGCTACCTATTTTTGTTGGGTCTTCATAATATACACAATAATCCTTTCTCATGTTACAAAAAATCAATCTTACTTTTTTTTTTTTTCAAAATTATATTTTTATTTCTCCAACTTTCAAAACTATATTTTTAAGACTGCATGACAATTCCCATATCACTAAACAACCTTCAAAAATAAATTCCAGCTCAAAAAACTGTTTCTATTCAGAGAATAACATTACAGAAATAAAATTTTCTTCTTTTTTTTTTTTTTTTTTTTTTCTACAAGAAAAGATTACAGAAATCTTTTCGTTAATAATACACATATAATAACATTACAAAAATCTATTTAGAGAATAACATTACAGAAGTCTTTTCGTTATTAATACACATATAAGATAACAGAAACGCAGATTGCTCACCATAGTAATCAGAAACCAAAAAACTTAAACCTTATCTAGATTGAAAACTCAGCAAAACGTACATGGATTAATATTGGAATAACCCAAATACTAAAATAAAAAGAATAAGTTGGAAGGAGAAATGTACCTTTATCAGGAGCCATTGCAAAACAAAGAAAACTCTACCCAAATCACTTCCTTACCTAAAAAAATACAAAACCAGAGCAAACAAAAGCACGAAAAAAGGGTTAGTCTTTGATATTGTCAAAAACCCACTTCGATTTTTCAAATCTAGATGCAGGAAAATCAAAGTAAGAGCAAAGTGAAAATTAAATAAAGTATCTACATATTACACCACAAAATCCAAACCCAAATTTTACAAAAATCAAAATTGAAAATTAAATAAATAACCTAATATTAAGTATCCAAATCCAAACCCAAAATTTCACAATAATCAAAACAAAAAATCAAATAAATAACTTACCAAGCAAAATCGGAATGGGTATGGGTATGGGTATGGTGAGGAAAAATGAATGGGTATGGGGGTGGTAAGGGGAGAGAGGGAGAAAGGATCTTGTGGTGAGGGAGAGAGAGTCGATGGGTATGGGTTGATGGTAGAGAGATCGAGGAGGAGACGAGTCGATGGCTGGGCTCGGCCTCGTCGCTGGGCTGGGCTAGGCTCTGCTCGTCGGCGCCGGCGGTGTTGTGTGTGTGTGTGTGAATGTGAGAGGCTGTGTGAGAGAGAGAGAGAGAGCGAGAGAGAGAGAGAGAGAGAGAAAATGAGAGAGTTTTGTGAATAAAAACTTTGTGTGAGAAATGAAACTATTGTGTGGGAAATGAAAATGTAAGCGGGAAATTTTTTTTGGAGAATTTGGTGCGGGAAAGGAAAAAAAATTGGGGGGAAATTTTCTTCCTAACACCTCTATTATTTATATTTTCATTTTCGCCGCTCAACTACCCAACTCCTCCTATCTATATCTTGAGCAATGAACTAGTAATAGCATTTGGTTAAGTGTGCCCTTGACAAGTGACAACATCACTACACTAGTGTGAAGTACTGAAATTTAATGGAGTGTCTATTCAACTTTTTAAAAAATTTTTGCCATTTGTCAAATTGATAACGTGTTGTGCACCACAAATACTATTATTATTATATTATTATTTATTAAATAAATCATCTAAAAAAAACTATCTATTGAGTATTTATTAAATAGATAAACTATCTATTATTATTAAAATGAGCTAACATTTTAAGTTTTAACTAAAGTTTAGCATATTAATTAAGATATAGACTTATAATTGGAAATATTTTTAATAAATTATATGGATTTTGGCTAATGAACTTATACATAAGTAAATAAATAGCTATTTATTTATTTATATATATAAATATATAAAATTAGCGATAATTCCAAAACGGTACACCGGTATTTATCGGTATCGAATATCTCATTTATTTGATCAAACCGAAACAGTTTCCGGTACGATATTGATTCCTCTATTTTTGGTCCCTAAAATGAAAAATGCGTTCCATTTTGGTTTTTACTATCATCTCACTAATGAAAATTACTTACATGACAAACAGAGTGCATTGTTTGCATACTAAATGCTGACATGACCATTAAAAAAATGGTCCTGAGACCATTGGACTTGATGAAATTCATATTTAAATCTTGATTAATAGGATTGAAGAGTATGGTGACATATTAGTGTTGGTGAAATTTGAGACCAATTAGATAGTCAGATTGAGTAAACATAATCATATAAGTACACAACACATGTCCATCATGCGCCCTACTTAGATTTGAAATCTAACCATTAAATTTGAAGAGTATAATGAAAGATTAATTCTAGTAAATTATGGTCTCAATCAAATGATTGGATTTAGAGAAATGTGTGGTCAAAATTGGTCAAATCCAATCAAATTTAATAGATGGTCTCGATATCACTAGACTTGGTAAAATTCATATTCAAAACTTGATCATTAGGATTGAAGAGTATGGTGACTTATTGATGTTGGTGAAATTTGAGACCAATTGGATGGTCAGATTGAGAGAATATATATAGTCATATAGGTACATAACACATGTCCATCACGTGCCATACTTAGATTTGAAATCTAACCATTGGATTTGAAATCTAACCACCCAGGAACTTATTATTAAATTCAAATTTTGGAAATCCAATCGCTGGATTACATTTTTTATATATTCTTAATATGCACGCCAATTTTTATGCCAATTGGATGTAATTTACCATTTGTTCTATAAACTCATCTTTTATGCATTATTTTAAATTACAAAAACTTGAATTTAGACAATTGATTAATGACAAGCTTATTAATCTTTGATTACCTTCAAATTTTGTAACCATGAAAAATGTATGAAGATAATATAATCTAACGATAGATTTGTCAAAATTCACATCGAATTAAGAAATATTGGGTTAGGTTCAAGTTACACCTGATGTAACTCTAAAAAATGTTACACTACCCAATAACTTATTATTGAATTCATATTTTGAAAATCCAATTGTTGGATTACACGCTCTATATGTTCTTAACATACATGCCAATTTTCATGCCAATTGGATGTAATTTACCATTTAATCTATAAACTCATCTTTTATGCATTATTTTAAACTATAAAAACTTGAATTTAAACAATTGATTGATGACATGGCAATTAATATTTGATCACCTTGAAAAAAAAAATGTTACATTACCCAATAACTTATTATTGAATTCATATTTTGAAAATCTAGCTGTTAGATTACATGTTTTATATGGTCTTAACATTCATGCAAATTTTCATGCCAATTAGATGTAATTTACCATTTGATCTATAAACTCATATTTATGCATTATTTTATACTACTAAAACTTGGATCTAGACAATTGATTTATGACATGAATATTAATTTTTTATCACTTTGAAATTTTGTAAGCATGAAAAATATATGAAGATAATGTAATCTAACGATATATTTGTCAAAATTCATATCGAATTAAGAAATATAGGGTCGGATTCGAGTTACACCTAACGTAACTTTAAAAACTATTACATCGCCCAGTAACTTATTATTGAATTCATATATTTTGAAAATCCAACCATTGGATTACATGATCTATATGGTCTTAACTTGCATGCCAATTTTCATGTCAATCGGATGTAATTTATCATTTGATCTATAAACTCATCTTTTATGCATTATTTAAAACTACAAAAACTTGAATTTAAACAATTGATTGACGATATGACTATTAATCTTTGATTACCTTGAAAATTTGTAAACATGAAAAATATATGAAGATAATGTAATCTCACGGTAGATTTGTCAAAATTCACATCAAATTAAGAAATATAGGGTTGGGTTCAAGTTACATCTAACGTAATTCTAAAAAATGTTACACTACCCAATAACTTATTATTGAATTCATATTTTGAAAATCCGACTGTTGGATTACATGCTCTATATGTTCTTAACATGCATGCCAATTTTCATACCAATTGGATGTAATTTACCATTTAATCTATAAACTCATCTTTTATGTATTATTTTAAACTATAAAAGCTTGAATTTAAACAATTGATTGATGACATGACAATTAATATTTGATCACCTTGAAATTTTATAAGCATGAAAAATATATGAAGATAATGTAATCTAACGGTAGATTTGTCAAAATTCACATCGAATTAAGAAATATAGAGTTGGGTTCAAGTTACACGTGATGTAACTCTAAAAAATGTTATTTCACCCAATAACTTATTATTGAATTCATATTTTAAAAATCCAACCATTGGATTACATGTTTTATATATTCTTAACATGCATGCTAATTTTCATGTCAATCGGATGTAATTTACGATTTGATCTATAAACTCATTTTTATGCATTGTTTTAATGGGAATAAATTTTTATTTACTTTTGAGAGAGAGAGAGAGAGAGAGAGAGAGTACAAAAGGTTGAAATTCTTGAATTTTATGCTACCATTTTGAAGTTGAAAGTGCTATTATTTTTTTATGGGTACAATTGTTTAGAAAATAAGGATAGATCTTTCTTATATAGGATGAATATAAAAGGTTTTTTTTTTTAGACTATAAACAAAAGCTTCATCTAAAGAATACAAAGTGCTATATGTTTATACGTTTCTTTTTATTTTATTTTTTTTGAATTTTAGAATAACTTTTATCTCCATAAAAATTAATATTTTAATGATTTTTTGCGACGGCCAATCGTGGCCGTCGCAAATAATTTAGTGTTAATAAGGGCATATTTTTAACCCACACAAAAAATAAACTTTTTGTAAGGGATTTTTATTGTCCCTCGGAAATAATTTGGTGGAAACATTTTCCTCCAAAATTTTTGACATTTTAAAGCTTATTTGTGAAGGTTGATCCTAGCCCTTGCAAATAATTTAGTATTGGTGACAACTTTTTTTTTACCGTCACAAATAATACACTTTTTGCGAGAGATTTTTAATTGTTCCTTGTAAGTAATATAGAGGAAAAATTTTCCTTCAAAATATTAGTATTTGTGACGACTATAACATATAATTGCAACAATTTTTCTTGTTAGTCACAAATATTTCATATTTTACTAAGTATTTGCAAAGGCATTACTTTGCCATTGCAAATAAGATTTTTTGAAAGAACCTTTTGGGTCTATCAAAAGTTCTTGGTCACTAATATACATTTTTTTTGCAGTGATACCCGGTCTACATGACAGGTACTTTGAAGCGTCTTTGACTACCTTCTGTTGAATAATTACTCTCCTAAATGACCATTTATGCCATAATCTCAGGTCCAATACTTTACACACTATGTACAGCTGTAATAGATCTGGATGAACAAACATTCTCTATTATTGAAGGGAATCCAGTTCAGCTCCCAATGTCATCAAATTTGTCACTGTACTGTTAATATCAGTCACTGTAAATGATAAAAGTGAAGAGTATCCGTTCTGCACAACATGGTCACTGTAAAACTGGATTAGCAGCTGGCACGTTCAACCATAGTGGAAGCCAAAGCATTTCTAGGAAAATTATTATCTTAGAAACTCGTTTTTCCCACTGTCCCTTCGCTCAAGTAGTCAATCAGAACTTCAAAATTATGTGATACCAGGCAAGAATGCCAAACTATTTCGTGCCTAATTGGCAAATCACCAATAAAGAAAAAAAACGGCTCCCAAAAAAACAAATAAAATAATCTAAAACCAAATTACTAGTGAACTTGAATGGAATATAATGATTACAGGGTATTGATATTCAAATTAGTTTGAAAGTTGACAGTGTAGCTTTTCCTTTTCTTTTTTATTAATTGGTAATTACACAAATTTTATGAGTTTTGAACTTACGGCCTCATTCTCGACCTTGTTCTTACAAGGAGAGGAGATATCATTTGAACTCAACCTCATTAGCGGAGACACTACTTTTTACATATGGTGTGTATAGTAAACATGGCTAAATACCAATACTACATCACCGGATGAAGCATATCTTGGAAGCCCTTTCAAACTATAGAATATGCATCCTTTGGAGACCACACTACCCACTAGAACAGATGTATCCTTCAGAAACAGAGACCCCAAAAAAAACTCCTGTCGTATCTTTTAATAGGTACCTAGAAGGCATTATTTTGAGAGCAATGCAAAGACGCCAAATTCCAATTTTAAGTTTTGTGCAGAATCTTCCACCGACTTCTCTTATAGTTCCTCTTCTTATACTCATTACCTTCCGCTGACTTCTCTTATCTTCTTTTACTCATATGCATATTAAATTAGCTGTTTTAACTCCTCTAGATTATGTTCCAATCCACTATAGTCCAGTGACTAAGAAATTAAAGAAGATAGATTATGATTTTACCTTGTATGCTCAAAATAGATATATTGGTTTGAAATTAAAGATAAGTTGAAATTATTTTAAAGCTGGAAAACTCTATTTTTTACCACTCATTTTTAACTATCGTCATTGGAAAAACTTATACCCCTCCTATATTCTATCACTAGCAAAGAAAGTAAGTAATACACACACACACACAAACACACACACACACACACACATACATATATATATATATATATATATATATATATAATGGTGGAAACCTCTATTAATATTGTTTTTTGGTTGAAATTCCTAAACTCCTTGAAAGTGCATTACTTCAGCAAAAACTTAAAAATTTGTTATTTCCCATAATCTAAAAAGGGGTAAAAATGAGGGTAAGCTTAATAACTCAGTAAATAATCAAATTCTAACTAACTAGATCATTCATTTATAATAATAAAATAAATAATTTGCACATAGGATTAAACGTCGTAGACTTAGATATTGTACTTTAGTTCAATTCGAAGACTAACAATATTTTGGTAAGTTATATGTTCTAAATCTTTTTTTTTAACAAAAAAAATCAATGTAGCTAATAAATTAAGTAAAAATTTGTGAGGGAAAACAAATGAATATTTTATTAGTAAAAAACTATATTTTGAGCAAAACATAACTAGTCAAAAGAATAGTTACCGCCATTAATACCTCTACTCAAAACTCCTAGAACTCTTCAAGAACAATCCAACATAATCAATTCAATTTTAAAGAATGGTGTCCCAAAAAATTACTAGAATGAGCCTAGGGTCTAATTCACTGAACCAATGGTAAAAAGGACTTCTAAGATACTTAATTAACTCAATAATCTTAAACATTTTCAAACCTTTTTTCCCTTGAATCCTTAGTCTTTTCTCTAGAGTTATCTGAATCAAATGCAACTTATTGGTTTAAGGATGGCTAGGGTTTTGAACCTAAAATATATAACATTAACCCCCCCCCCCTCCCCTCCCCCCCCAAAAAAAAAATTCAAAAACGTACCACTAAGTTAATGTTGCTTTATAAATTTTATTTATTTATCCTATGTCGTCAATATTCCTTAGTTTCATATCATTTACTAATTGGTCCAAGTCAATTGTCTTATTTATTTATTTATTCATTATTCTTTTGGTAATTAGAATTTTCTCCCTAGACAAGCATCGCATTCCAAGTCTTGGTCCGAGCAAAGAGTGAGGGTCCTAACTGTATATGTAAGGTATAGAAATGAAGGTGATTTAACAAGCAGAAACAAAATTACTATATTTGGTATATTAAACAAGGACCTCAACCTTTCAAAAAAAAAAAAAAAAAAAAAAACAAGGACCTCAACTAGTTGTTTTGAACTTTTAAACCAGACCTCTTTCAAAAAAATAACTTTTATACTTGACCTTAATATAAGCATGTGATTAATTAAAGAGTTAATATGAAGGTGGACTCGTGAACACAATTAGCCAATATAATCAACGGCCTATACAATCGGGATCTTGACCGTGTCTTAACTGTTGTTGCACTATTAAAAAAAAAAAAAAAAAAAAAAACAAAACAAAAAGTTTCTGGTCAGTTTATGCAGCAAAAAAGTAAACTGAACGGTTACTGCACGACGAGACCTTCAAAACACTATGAATATCAACCTTCTGGATTAATCCAGAAGGTTGAATTCTGAATCCACTAAAGTATAATATAGTATGGACTTCTAATTTCTTGTTTTACGGCTTAGGCAACAATTTAATGACTTTAAAATACTTAGGTTCCATATAAAACATATTCTTAAATATATTTTTTAACGTATAAAGACTCACACTTTTTTTTTTTTTGAAAAAGTATAAAGACTCACACTTAAATACCCATCACTCATCAGTTTTTAAGAAAAAAAAAAAGAAGAAGCGCACACACACATTGATACTCTAAAAGAAATAAATAAAACCGTATTATTGAAATTTCAAAGCTCTAAAAAAGACATATCAAAGTCTAGCTTCCAATGACAAGTAGTGTCACATCCCCAACCTAACATATAAAGTTTTCACCTTACAAGCTTGTAATTGTTCCAAAGCAATAATTCATATAAAATCTAAAACTAACTTCAATAACTTAATTTCCAAAAATTCTCTAAATTTTTAATGAACACTAATAATTTTTTTTTTTTTTGAAATTCCTAAACTCCTTGAATGTGCACTACTTCAGTGAAAACTTTAAAAATTTATTTCTCATAATCTGAAAAGGGATAAAAATGAGGGTATGCTTGGGAACTTAGTAAGTAATCAAATTCCAACTAACTAGATCAGTAATTTATAATAACAAAATAAATAATTTGCACATAGGATTAAACGTCGTAGGCTTAGATATTGTACCTTCATTCAATTGCAAGACTGGAAATATTTTCGTAAGGAATATGTTCTAATTTTTTTTTTCTACCAAAAAAAATCAATGCAGCTAAAAAATTAAATAAAAATTTGTGAGGGAAAGCAAATGAATTTTAATTAGTAAAAAATTATATTTTAAGCAAAACATAACTAGTCAAAAGAATAGTTACTTACCGCCATTAATACCTCTACTCAAAACTCCTAGAACTCTTCAAGAACAATCCAACATAATCAATTCAATTACCGAGAATGGTGTCCCAAAAAATTGCTAGAATGATCCTAGGGTCTAACTAGCCAATTTAATTCACTAAACCAATGGTAAAAAGGACTTCTAAGATACTTAACTCAATAATCTTAAACATTTTCAAACCTTCTTTCCCTTGAATCCCCAGTCTTTTCTCTAGAGTTATCTGAATCAAATGCAACTTATTGGTTTTAGGATGGCTAGGGTTTCCAACCTAAAATATATAACATTAACCCCTCAATTTCAAAAATCACTAAGTTAATGTTGCTTTATAAATTTTATTTATTTATCCTATGTCGTCAATATTCCTTAGATTCATATCATTTACTAATTGGTCCAAGTTAATTGTCTTATTTATTTATTATATTTTTGGTAATTATAATTTTCTCCCTAGACAAGAATCGCATTCCAAGTCTTGGTCTGCGCAAAGAGTGAGGGTCCTAACTCCTAACTGTATATATAAGGTATAGAAATGAAGATTTAACAAGCAGAAACATCTCATTCAACCTAGCTCTTACATTTGTCATGGATATCTCAATTTTCTTCCTTCTTCTATGTCTGTTGCAAACTCTTCCACTATTAACTAATACATTTGATAGTACTGACACTCTCAGAGGCACATCTCTATCTATTGAGAACCGGTTGGTTTCAGCACATGGAGAATATTCTGCAGGGTTTTTCCCCGTTGGTGACAACGCTTTCTGCTTTGCCATATGGTTCAACAAATCCACAAATTCTACAGTTGTTTGGATGGCAAACCGAGATGACCCTGTTGATGGAACAGGTTCAAAGCTTTCTGTTTTGAATGAAGGGAAACTTATCCTTACCAATTCAGTTGGTATCACTGTTTGGACCACTAGAACACCAGCCTTGGCAACATCAGAGGCCACCAATTTGCAACTACAGCTCTTAAACACAGGAAATCTTGTTCTTAGTAACTCCAAAAGTGATATCATCTGGCAAAGTTTTGATTCACCTACAGATACTCTTCTTCCTCAACAAGCACTCACCATGCTTTCGAGTCTTATCTCGAAAAGAAGCCAACATGACTATGCTTCAGGCAACTACAAGCTCTTTTTTGACAATGATAATGTGCTCCGCCTGCTTTTTGTAGGTCCAACTATGACTAGTCTGTACTGGCCGGACCCTTGGGTTACAGACCCTGGAAAATTAACTCAAAGGGATCCGTACAATAGTAGTAGACATGCAATACTTCATGACTCAGGCTATTTCCGGTCATCTGACAATTTCACATTCTTTGCAACAGATTTTGGTGTGGTTACTCATAGACGATTAACGCTTGATTCTGATGGCAATCTTCGATCATACAGCCTGAAAAAGATGAATGGGACGTGGGATTGGGCTGTAACATGGCAAGTAGTCTCTCAACCATGCAGAATTCATGGTATCTGTGGACCCAATAGTCTGTGTAGTGCAGATCATGTTTCTGGCAGGAGATGCTCTTGCTTGCCAGGCTTCAAGGTTAAAGATCATACTGATTGGTCATATGGATGTGAACCAGAATTCAGTATCTCTTGCAACCGAAAAGATCCGTCTAGCTTTGTTCAACTTGATAATGTTGAATACTATGGCTCAGATCTGACCGTCTATGCTAATATTACTTTGGCAGATTGCGAAGACAAATGCAGGAACTCATGTATTTGCAAAGGCTTTCAATATAAATTTGTTGGGTATAATGGTTACTATTTTTGTTACCCCAAGTTTCTACTAGTTAGTGGACACCATTCACCGAATTTTGAAGGAGATTTTTATTTGAGAGTTCCCAAAGCTGGTCTTTCCAATAGCAAGAGTCCTGATGAATCATCCAGATTGAAGTGCTCTGCCAAAAATTCCACACAACAAAGAATAACGTATGAAAATAAGACGGTAAAGCTTTTGCTTTGGTTTGCCACAGCAGTGGGAGGTGTTGAGGTGACCAGTATTGTCTTGGTCTGGCTTTTCTTGTTAAGAAGTAGTAAACATCCAAATCCAGCTGCAAAAGGATACCTCTTGACTAATAGATTTCAACGATTCACCTTCGATGAGCTAAGAAAGGCGACGCGAGGATTCAAAGAAGTGATTGGACAAGGAGCAGGAGGGATAGTATACAAAGGTGTACTGCCTAATCAGCGTGTTGCAGCAATCAAGCGACTCAATGAAGCTAACCAAGGAGAAGCTGAATTTCTAGCAGAAGTAAACACCATTGGAATGTTGAACCACATGTACTTGATAGAGATGTGGGGATATTGTGTAGAGGGAAAGCATAAGCTCTTGGTGTACGAGTACATGGAGCATGGATCTTTAGCTGAAAATCTTAATTCTAATGCACTTGATTGGGAGAAGAGGTTTGAAATTGCAGTGGGCACTGCGAAAGGCCTAGCATATCTTCATGAAGAGTGCTTAGAGTGGGTCTTACATTGTGATGTAAAACCTCAAAATATACTACTAGATGCTGATTATCAACCAAAAGTAGCAGATTTTGGCTTGTCTAAATTACAAAGTAGAAGTAGAATTGATCATTCTAACTTCTCTAAGATGAGGGGAACTAGAGGTTATATGGCTCCTGAGTGGATTTACAATCTTCCCATTACTTCAAAGGTGGATGTGTATAGCTATGGGATTGT
This sequence comes from Lithocarpus polystachyus, assembly GCA_033629205.1. NCBI lineage: Eukaryota > Viridiplantae > Streptophyta > Magnoliopsida > Fagales > Fagaceae > Lithocarpus > Lithocarpus polystachyus. The sequence continues at coordinate 1,672,913 of CM066164.1, read as the reverse complement.
GTTATTGGAGATGGTGACTGGAAAAAGCCCAAATGGCATGCATACCTTAGACAGTGGAGAGACAAGAGAGCATAAGAGGTTGGTGACGTTGGTAAGAGAAACTATTGACTTTGAGAACGCTATAACAATGGCATGGATTGAGGAAATTATAGATCCCATGATCTGTGGTAACTATGACAAGGTTAAGGTGGAACTTTTGGTCAAAGTGGCTTTGCAATGTGTGGCAGAAAACAAGGATGATAGACCCACCATGAACCAGGTCGTTGAAATGCTTGTAGGCCATTAAATTGTTGTCTTCTTTTTTGCCTTGCTGTAGTTTTGTTCATGTTAAGCGCGAGGGTAATAAGTTAGCTTATGTCCATGCAAGTAGAGCATTTTTATCTACAGTTACTGATGTGTGGTTGGAAGACTTATCATGTGACTTGGATGTTTTTCAGTTTGATTTACATTAATAAACTTTCCTTACTAGTTTCTTAAATAAAAAAAACTCTCTCTTTTCCATTTTCTCATGAGAAAATGGAAATTTTTTTAATAATTGTAGTAATCAAAATTATTAGAGAATATAATACCAAAACCGCTGAAGCATTTATACATTCTATGCAACATTTCACCCTCATGAGAACAAACTTGAATTATATGATATAAAGCTATAAAGAATTTTCACCCCCCCCCCCCCCCAAAAAAAAGCTATAAAGAAAGTACAAGAGTAGATTTTTTTTTCTTTTACTTTTTTAATCTTTATCCCCTCTTAATAATTAAACATGGTTTTGAAATCTGAATCGTTCATTGATTAGAAAAGAGAAAGGTTTAAAGTTTTTGAAGTCGAAACGAGATACAATCGAGGTTGAACTGTTATGATATCATAAATTATTTAATAATAAAATAAAATAATATTAAAAAAAACTAAAAAAATGAGTAATCTTGATTTAAAAATATAAAAAAAATTAAATAATAATGTGCAAATTATATTGACATATGTTATTATTATTTTTTATATAATACTTTCACGTAATTAACTAAATAAGTCCTTCAAGATAATACATAAAAAAAAATATTTAAAATTCACAACTCATGCATGAGATATAAGATCTCACAGCGAGCAATGAGCAGTGAGCGCGTCACTAATCACTAGCCCTACAGGCCAAGTCTTTGACCTGGCATCTTAAGTTTAATAAATAATTTAAACAAATAAAGAGAAAGCCAACTCATTCCCACTGTCACGTTTCCCAAGCTATTTGAATCTGATAATTTCTTCCGGTCTTTAATTAGCTTTTCTTCCCAACGTTTGCTTCTCAGTTTCATCTCCTTCTTCTCACTTCTCAGACCTTACTACACTTCGTCTTCCCCAGTTTTTCAAACACAGAGTAAAGCAACACAGAGTCTCTACCCCACCTCTTTCTCTCCCTTCCTCACTCTTTCTTCTCTGAAGAATAGATCTAGCAAACAGGTAGTTGCTCTCCATGAAGACCCAATCTATACCTTTTTTCCATTTTTATTGCGAAATTTTCTGGAAAGAAGAAACCGGAAAACCCGTTTTTGGTTTAGAAAACCACACGGTTTGACCGCGGTTCAAGGGGTTTACAGCAAAAATACAATTTTTGGTTTTATAAGTTTAAAAAACCAGAATAATGGCCGGTTTTCGGTTCTTCCGGTCTGACCGTACAGTCTAATCCGGATTTCAAAACCGCGTACCACAACACACACACAAGGCCACGTATTATTATTCGTACAAATCAGTATTTCCTTGAAATTTCCAAAAGTTTATTAACGTATTTTGGCTATTCCATGATATCTCATTCTACTAAAAACCATTTAATATATAAGAAACATTTATAATTGTGAATTTGCTGGACTATTTCATCAGCATTGTTGGGTCAAAACTTAATAATTAGACACATTAAAAAAAAAGGAATTATTAATTAGTACCTTTTATTATTATTCCTACAAAATGAGTACATTCGTTAAAACTTTCAAAAGTGTATAAACATACTCGGGCCGTTCTATTTTTGTCATTCTAAAAAAAAAAAAAATTTAATATAAGAAACAATTATAATTGTGACTTTATTGGACAGTTTCATCAGCAATGTTGGGTCAAAAATTAATAATTAGTCACATAAAAAAAAAAATTAATAACTAGTACATTGTATTATTGTTCCTACAAAATGAGTACATTCCTTGAAACTTCAAAAAATGTATAAACGTATTCTGGCCGTGCTATTTTTTTTTATTCTAAAAAATAATAATTTTTAATATAAGAAATAGAAATAATTGTGAATTTCTTGGACTGTTTTATCAGCAATGTTAGGTCAAAACTTAATAATTAGTCACATAAAAAAATAATTAATAACTAGTACATTGTATTATTATTCCTACAAAATGAGTACATTCCTTGAAACTTCCAACCCGAGCTATTTTTCTCATTCTAAAAAATAATAATTTAATATAAGAATCAGTTATAATTGTGAATTTGTTGGACTGTTTCATCAGCAATGTTGGGTCAAAACTTAATAATTAGTCACATAAAAAAATAATTAATAATTAGTACATTGTATTATTATTCCTACAAAATGAGTACATTAACATTCCTTGATAATACAATGTATTCATTTTGTAGGAATAATAATACAATGTACTAATTATTAGTGGCCTGCAGGGCTTGTGAGAAACAGACCCTCATATTGTATTATTAGTGGTCACAATTAATTATGATCGTTGTATACACAAATATATTGGCTATGTTGGTATTGTTGGAAAAATAATAATGAATAAACAAGTTTGATACAACAAACAATATCCCAAATAATTAGCAAGAATGTAAATAAGCAATAATAATATAAATTTAAGTAAATTTAGGAACAATCTCACAGTGCTATAGAATCATGCAAAGAGTGTTGTTCTTAAAGATTGATTCGTGCCTCTAAAAGTAAAACTTGGTGCGATTGGTTTTTTTGGCTAAACAACCTCTCAATATTAGACTATAGTGTGGACCTTTGTGATGTATGCACTTCCACTCACAAAAGGTTTAAGAACAACCTTCTATTGCATTTCAAAAAAAAAAAAAAAAAACAAATATTCTTGTAGAAAAATATGTGGGAGAGAAAGATGGTAGAGTTGTGTATATCTAAAATATAGAGTAGTAAAAAGACCCTTTAGAAAATGTGTTATGATAAGTATTATATAGGCTACCTATGAAAATAATAGTCTATAGTTATTGGTTACTAATAACCCTTAAAAGCCCAACTGTTATATTATCAATTATTGCTTAATGGCTATTTTTCTCATAATTGTCTAACGGCTATTTTTCTCATAATTGCTCAACGGTTATTTTACTCGTAAATTTCCAACGGCTAAAAAATAAATAAGAATAAAAGTGTTTGGAACACACACCCACACCAACAGGTATTAGGCCCAACGGTTATATTATCAATTATTGCTTAATGGCTGTTTTTCTCATAATTGCTCAACGGTTATTTTACTCGTAAATTTTCAACGGCTAAAAAATAAATAAGAATAAAAGTGTTTGGAACACACACCCACACCAACAGGTATTAGAGAGCGTTTATATTTGCGTTGTTTTAGACTTAGTGAATATTATTATTTTTTTACCTATTTTTGCTTGGTTGCTCTATTTTCGGCAGCCAAAAAAAGAGAGATTTTGTATCTTTTCTATAATTTGTAATACCACACATAACCATTTTAAGAAAAATTATTGATATATAATTCAATAGTTAGAGATAAGAGGATTTGAATGTTGGATATTTTCATTAAAAACATAAAAAAGTGTCAATTGAATTACTTTTTAAACTTTATAAAAAAGTGTCAATTGTAGACTAATATTGGTCAATATTAGCTATTACGTGGGTTAAAGAATAACTATTATGAATCTTTTGATAATAAATATGCAACAAAATACCGAATGATGATTTCAATGGAATAGTTATTCCTTTTCTGCATACTAAACAGTAAACAATGGAAAACAGAAATTATTGTGTTCATGCATTATAAGGTATAGGACCCTTTTTTTTTTCTATGGGATATATAGGACTGGTATTTGTTTATCGTCAAAGAACTTTGTGGTTCATTTTATCGGGCATTATATATATAAAATAGGTTATGTTATTTTACTTTATTGTAGCAAACTTTGACACCCAAAACAAAGAAATGAAAAGTTATGTTGATACTTGATAAATTATAAAAATAAAAAATAAAAGTATGTTGATACCATACGCCGCTCATAATTAACCAAATGAAAGAGTGTGATATTTCGAAATTAAATAATGATGACACAAGGAAGGTGCATCGGGTTAGTTGGGAGAGGTTGTGTGAAGCAAAAGAAGTGGGTGGAATGGAGTTTAAAGAAATTGAGAAGTTTAATGAAGCTCTCCTTGCTAAACAAATATGGCGGATGTTGCATAATCCGGAGTCCCTTTGCTATAGAGTCTTTAAAGCCCGCTTTTTCTCAAATTGCTCTATTCTTTATGCCAAGGAGTCCAACTCCAGTTCCTATGCACGGAAGAGCATCCTTGGTGCCCGGGATGTTATTAGAAAGGGTATGGCTTGGCCTATTGGGAATGGCCAATCAGTTCGGATTAAGGAAGACAAGTGGTTGCCGGTGAAACCAAGTAGATTAATCCTCTCCCCCTTCCCTACAGTTATGGCGGAAACTAAGGTGAGCTCCCTTATCAATCTAGACTTGGGTTTGTGGAAAACTGGAGAGGTACAACGTGTGTTTCTGCCTCTGAAGCTTCTTTGGTACTGGGTATTCCACTTAGCCATAGAAAACCCCCTGACCGTGTGGCTTGGTTGTGCACTCCATCAGGGGATTTTAGCACTAGCAGTGCCTACAAGATCTTGGCTGCCTCGGCTTCAGCAGATCATGCAAGCTCTTCCAATCAGGGCAATCAGAGGAGCTTCTGGAAAGGAATTTGGAGGTTGCAGGTGCGCAATAAGATAAGACATTTTAAATGGAGAGTGTGTAATAACGCTCTGCCCACAAAATGCAACCTGAAGCGACGGCATATAATGGAATCGGATTTATGTGACCAGTCCAAGGATGCTTCGGAAGACTCCCTTCATGTGCTGTGCTTTTGCAGTCATGTAGCCCTTGTGTGGCTTCCTCTCCATTGGTATCAGTCCATGATATCTCCCCCTCCCCTGAATTTTTGTGATTAACTTAACAGATTTATGCAGGTCCGTGACGAGCTCATAACAGAGATGTTCGCAATAACAACTTGGTGTTTATGGAACAGACAAAATGCACTCCATTTGGATCGCCCAGCACATCCCATCTCGAGCATCAGCTCCGTTGCAGGTGCATTGCTCCAGGAGTTCATTGCTAGTCTGAATTTAGAGACTCCTCTCTCTCGACCTTCTGCTCGGCATCAATGGCGCCCCCCAGAACCAGGCATTGTTAAAGTGAACTTCGACGCTGCCCTCTTCAAACACACTAATTCTGCTAGAATTGGTGTCATCGTGCGTGACTGGCGTGGCGTTGCCCTTGGTGCTCTGTCAACGCCTACTCCGCTATCTTCATCAGTTGCTAACATGGAAGCTCTCGACTGCCTCAGAGCGGTCCAATTTGCTGCTGAACTTGATCTTTACTGCGTGTGATTTGAAGGTGATTAGGCCACAATCATTTCTGCGGTTTCCCAGGGGATTTCACTACTATCTTCCTTAAGAAATATTTTAGACGACGTTCGGTGTTTAATTCCTAGTTTTTCATCAGTTAAGTTTAGTCATGTTAACCGCTCTGGTAATTTAGTAGCGGATGCTCTTGCTAAAAAGGCTTCGTCCAATGTTGGCTGTCAAGTTTGGATGGATGCCTTGCCTTTGGATATTGCTGCTTTGGTTGACCTTGATGTCCACTAAGTATTGTTTTTGCTGTTTCAATAAAGTCCCAGGCTTGAGGTCTGGTTTCTCCAAAATAATAATAATAATAATAATAAACTTATAAATCTATCATTTTTTAAAATTAATTTATTAATATACTTATTATAAATTTATCAATTGATCGTTACTTAATTAAGAAATGTGTAACTTTTTGTCATAATTGTAAGCTGTAACCTATCTTTGGATCACAAATGGGGTTTTGAACTGAGCGTCTCATTGGTTGGACACGAACCTTGTAAACTTTCTCAATGCTCGATGGACTTGGACTAAAAAGATCCTCTAGGCCCATAGGCTTGGGCTCTAAAGGGCCCAGGTTTATCCCCTCCGACAACACTTTTCAAGTGTCAAAAAAAAAAAATGTGTACCTGTGTATAAAAAATTCTATAGTGCAATGAGGATTAAAGAAGGATAGATAAATACATTTATTACAGTCCACTCATATCTATATTTTCACAAAAAAGAAAAAGAAAAATACATTGAAAAAGTTAAAAGTATTTTCTAGTACATAAAATTTCTGAACTACCTTCCCAACAACCTTAATCCTCATGGCTCATAATTAAGCATCTCTACCACCTGAGTCATGGTGGGTCTTTCATCCTTATCTTCTGCAACACATCGCAAAGCCACTTTGACTAGAAGTTCCATCTTAGCCTTGTCATAATTGTTAGTCAACATGGGATCTATAATTTCTTCAATCCATGAATTCTTTGTAGTTGTTCCAATGTTAACATTCTCCCTTGCCAACATGACCAACCTTTTATGCTCTCTTATTTCTCCGTTGTCCGCAGTATGCATGACATTTGGGCTTTTTCCAGTTACCATTTCCAACAACACAATTCCATAACTGTACACATCAACTTTAGAAGTGATGGGAAGATTGTAGACCCACTCAGGAGCCATATATCCTCTAGTTCCTCTCATCCTCGAGAAGCTTGAATGATCAATCTTACTTCTACTTTGTAGTTTAGACAAACCAAAATCTGCTACTTTTGGTTGATAGTCAGCATTTAGGAGTATATTCTGAGGCTTTACATCACAATGTAAAACCCACTCTAAGCATTCTTCATGCAAATAAGCTAGGCCTTTAGCAGCACCCACTGCAATTTCAAACCTTTTCTTCCAATCAAGTGAATTAGAACTAAGATTTTCAGCTAAAGATCCATGCTCCATGTATTCATACACCAAGAGCTTATGCTTTCCCTCTACACAATAGCCCCACATCTCTATCAAGTACATGTGGTTCAACAACCCAATGGTGTTTACTTCTGCAAGGAACTCTGCTTCACCTTGGTTAGCTTCGTTGAGTCGCTTGATTGCTGCTACTCGTTGATCAGACAATACACCTTTGTATACTATCCCTCCTGCTCCTTGTCCAATCACTTCTTTGAATCCTTGCGTTGCTTTTCTTAGCTCATTAAAGGTGAATCGTTTGAATTTAGTTGTTAGGCCTAGGTATCCTTGTGCAGTGGAGTCTGTACGTCTACTAGTTTTTAACAAGAAAAACCAGACCAGGACAATACAACTCACCTCCACACCTCCCACTGCTGTGGCGAACCAAAGCAAAAGCTTTACCGTCTTATTTTCATATGTGCTTCTTTCTTGCTTAAAAGCAATGCTTGAACACTGCAATCTAAATTCTTCACCAGGCAGCTTGTGATTGGAAATACCAGCTTTTGGTACTCTCAAATAAAGATCTCCATCAAAATTTGGTGAACGGCGTCCATTTAGTAGACGAGACTTGGGGTAACAGTCATAGCCACCATCTTTCATGCGAAATCTATATTGAAACCCTTTGCAATTGCACCTCTTTAGGCATTCTTGTTGACAGTCCTGGAAGGTAAAATTCTGTAAGAAGTCGATATCTGAGCCATAGTATTCAACATGAGCAAGCTGGACAAAAGTAGACTCATCTCCATGGTCGCAAGAGACTCTAAATTCTGGTTCGCACCCAGAGGACCAATCAGTATGATCTTTCATCTTGAAGCCTTGCAAGCAAAAGCATCTCCTGCCAGAGACATGATCATAAGTACACACACCATTAGGTCCACAGATGCCATGAATCCTACATGGATCAGAGATGGCTTGCCATGTTACAACCCAATCCCAACTCCCATTCATCTCTTGCAGGCTGTATAATCGAAGGTTGCCATCAGGATCAAGCGTTAATCGTCTCTGAGTCACAGTACCAAAATCTGTTGCATAGAATTTTAAAGAGTCAGATGACCAGAAATAGCCTTTGTCATCTAGTAGTGCAGCTCTACTAGTATTGTAGATAGAAATCCCAGCATCTGAAATGTCTTCAAGGGATGGGTCTGGCCAGTAGAGACTTGAAAGTTTGGGACCTTGGAAAAGCAGGTGGAGCGCATTATCTTCATCGAAAAAGAGCTTATAGTAGCCAGAAGAATGGACACCTTGGCCTCTATTTGAGACCAGGCTTGTACCAAAGGTTAGTAGTTGTTGAGGAAGAAGAGTATCTGTAGATGAATCAAAGCTTTGCCAGATAGCAACACTAGAGAAATTATGAAGCACAAGATTGCCTGTGTTCATTAGCTGTAGTTGCAAGTTGGAGGCCTCTGATGTGGTCAGGGCTTCTGTTTTAGTTTTCCAAACGACACTGCCAACTGAATCGGTTAGGTGAAGCTTGCCATCTTTCAAAACTGAAAGCTTTGAACCTTTTCCATCAACAGGGTCATCTCGGTTTGCTATCCAAACAACTGTGGGAACAGAGGGTTTTGTCATCCATATGGCAAAGCAGAAAGCATTATCACCAACAGGGTAAAACCCTGCAGAGAATTCACCATTTGCTGAAACCAACTTGTCACTTGGTTTCTCAACAGACAGAGATGTGCCTATGAGAGTGTCAAATGTTTTAGACGAAGCAGATAAAGAAAGAGCTTGCAGCAGACATAGAAGAAAGAAGAGAGTTGAGATATCCATGAGAAATGCGACAGGCTGAACAAGATGTTTCTTTTGGTTAAATCTTCTATATACCGTATATTTATTATTTAATAGAGGAAAGAAATTGCTCAACTAATAAAACCTTTGCATCCCCCCTAGTGGCGCAGAACAAGACTCTCGGACCATGACACTATGAACACCTTTGGTTTTACTGTTGTTATTACATGGTTAATTTGCATTGATTTGCATTAGGTTTTTGCGTGTTTTGCTATATATAGAATAAATAAATAAAGCAGTGTTAACAAAACTTTCACACAAGGCGTACACAAAACAACTGAAATTGTGCATTGAAGACTAGATTTACTTTAAGCCGTTACCATTACGGCTAGATTAGTAAGTTAATTAGTTTCTTTCCTTTCAGTTAGAATGCTGTGTTTGACGGTGTACCTCATTGTAACATTAAGACTCATTTTTCACTTTCAATAATATTCTCATCCATATTTAGATTGCGAGAGTGAGAAAGAGAGTTGGATTTGAACGCGTACGTTATGGATACTTTCTAATTGGTGGGAAAAATAGCACTAGCAAAGTATAGTCAAAGCACTAAGTATTAAGACCAATAATGGTCTTGTTTAGAGGGAAGATTAGGGAGATGTCTTGTTTAATTAAATATTGCTTATTAGCTAGGCTTTTATCTTAAATCGCAGTTGGAACATGGATTCTATTTACATTAACCTATTATTTTGAGGGATCTTTTGTTATCTTATCATTTTGGAGACCATGATGAATAATTTTGATCCAAAGCTAAAAATTTAGGAAAAAGTTAATAAATGTCCTAGGAGTATTGGTTTAGAAATTATTTTTAGAAATATTTTATGAAAAAATAATAAAGTAATTAGTTTTTTTTTCCAACTAATTATATTTTCTATGAAAGTTGTGTAAAAAATTTCTTAAAATAGTTTATTAATAATTGCTCTATAAGGAGTTGAGGATACTCATTAACATGACCCAAAAATATATAGCATGTTGATTAAAGTGGTGGGACAAGTATTGGATGAATGTGGGATGATGTTTATAATAAAAGTATATTGACCATCATATGATTTATATGAAAAGGAAGTGGCAAAGATGGGAAATAATGAGGAAATTAATGAATAAATTGTCAACAAAAAAAAAATTATTTGTTAGTAGAAAAAGAAATAACCAATTTGGAAAGGGCACACAAATCCTAGATTATGAATTTAGTGCACATAAACCCTAGATTATGAATTTACTGCACATAAAATATATCCATGATCTTAAGATCGACTTCGTCAGGCATTAGCTAGATCACTAGATTTGTAGGCAAAGGAATAGATAATTTCTCTCAAATATTTTATAAAACCCAACCCAAAAATTGCTTTTTGTTTAACAGTTAGTTGTTGACTGGTAGCTAGGCTTATATAAAGGGAAAATTATTGTGTACTCTCTGAGTACCATAAATACGTACTCTCTCATTTTGCATGAGTGGTGGGTCTCACCATGAATTTAATTAGTGAGACCTATCATTTATATGAGAGGAGAGACTACACAATTTTCCTATATAAAGTAGGGATGACAATTTTTGTTCGATCCATGGGTACCCGGCCTGGTTCGACCCTAATGGGTCAGGTTTTACCTGACCCGATAAAGAATAGGGTAGGGTTGGGTTTGGGTTTGGGTTTTTTTTTTTTTTAAAAAAAAAAGAAAACCAAACGCAGGTTCGGGTCAGGTCTGGGTTTTAATAAAAACCCAGCCTAAACTTGGACTCGACCCAACCCGTTTAAAATAAAAATAAAATTACAAAAAAACCTATCTATATATATATATATATATAAAACTTATAACCTAACCCTAACCCTAACCCTAACCTCTCTTATTCTTACTCACTCATTTCAGCCTCAAGCCAGCCGCCCCCCTCCCTTGAGACCTTGGTCATAGCCCACAGATGAGCACGATCAGTAGTACTGGCACTCACATTTGCAAGCAAAACATTCTCAGGCTTGATATCACAGTTTACAAACCCACATCCATGAATATGATTAAGCCCTTTTAGAATACACTTGGTGTAGCGTTTGACATCAGTTTTAGGCAAACCACACCCATCAGAATTGTGAACCAAATCTCTCAAGCTTCCACCAAAAGCTTACTCAAGCAACAAGTTATAAACCATGTCACTGTTATCTTAAACCGTGGAGTCTTCACCAAAGCAGTGAATGACAAAAGGGTAGCTTTGAACATTGTCAAAAACCTCTTTCTCCTTCTAAAGTGTAGTAGAAATAGAAATCTCCGCTGACTTCACTGCCATCAACGAAGGAAAAAAACGAAACTTGGAAGTGGGTTTGGCCAGAAACACAGACCCAAATGCTCCTTTGCCCAGCAACGGGCCTCTCTCCTTTACCGAGTTTTTTAAAGCCTCAAAGACCCCCCTTTTTTGTCTTCGATTTTTGCTGCGAAAGGTTTTGCAATATGTGATTGGAAAAGCAATTTTTTTTTTTTTAATTTTACCCCCATTCTCCATGTGGGTTTGTGTTTTCTTTTTCCTTTTTCGGTTAATTGAACTCTAAAAGCGTGACAGCCATTGTATTTGTCAATGTCCTTTGTTTAATTTATATGGCCTATACCTGTTGTATCTTACTAATTTAGCCTCCAAAAATGTTTTTTTATTTTCATTTTTATTATTATATGAGCAAGAGCAATATACATGTGCAATGGCCTGAATTGGTTCTAGCTTCTCTCCTCATCTCTCATGTCCGTCTTTGGAAGTTTCACATACATTGAACTCCTTGATTGAGTCATTCATTCCCATAAAAGACCAATTAATATTTGGCTGGGGAGATAATAGGACTATGAAAGAGATAGAGTTGGTAATTATTTTCTTTTTATTAGAATTTTTAAATTTATAGAAAACTATTTTTAAATAGTAGGACAAATTTAGGAAAAAAATGGTAATGGCATCGCAGCTAATGTGACTCAACCTGAAAGTAGTAACATTAAATACCATGCTTCAGCTTTTTGTAATATATAGATTATGGAACATGTGTGTAATTGTGTTCCTGTCTTTTGTCCGACACAAGTATAACACCTCAAATAAAGTGTTCGTACTTTCTAGATTATGTCATACTATTAAAAACAAAAAATTGCTACCGATAACCTTAATGGTCTAATGGCACCTAGCACCTCCAGGTCTCAGGTTTGACCTAAATGTCATGGCCATACTAGGAAATGTCAACCAGTTGAACTACAAATCATATTTTTAATATTTCTAAATTAGTTTTTTTTTTAACTTTTAAGTATTTAAAAAAAAATTTAGAATATCTTATATTTATATTAACCTTTTAACTTCATATATTAATGATCATTTATTTATTGTATTATGTTTTACTTATTTGAAATATATATTTATATTTAACTTAATTTATGAGTAACCTTAAATGTAACAATGATGGTACTAACTCCAATACTAGGTTCAAAAAAATAAATTGAAACCAGGCCCACAAAAAAAAAAAAAATTATAAGTTACATTTACATTATATTTTTTTATGTTATTAAAATATTTTTTTTACTAAATTTAGTTTTTTTTTCTTCTATTAATAAAAAATGCATTTACACTTTCCCCCCTTAATGTGGGAGCTTTCCCCCCTTAATTTAGTAAACAAAATATTTAAATAATGAATTAAGTTTTATTAAAAAAAAATTTTGTACTCATCATAGAAAGCACCCACTTATGTGGGTGTCTAATCCTTCCATGTTGCCATTCTCTAGGTGTCTAATGCTAATATAATTTTTGCATGAATTCTAATATCTTTTTCTTGACTTAGAACATGCTTGACACTGTAGAAAAACTTGAAACTGTGTGTTGCATAACTTAGTGCATGAGTATTTTGAGACAAATACGTATTGTGGTGTCAATTGTATAAAAGTCATGTATGCACTATGTTTTTTGCTTTAGCACTTGCACATTTATTGCTCATTATTAAACTTTCTTGTAGGTTAATTTTATGAAATGAATATTCATTGAGAACCTTGAGTTTTTAAGTCAAGCATTAATATGCGTTTTGAAAAATTATGCATTTTTCACACTCGTTGAAAATATAGTGGAAATGGCTGTCTCTATGTGTGTGTGAGTTGTGTACTTGAGTGTATATGTACTTATGGATTAGTTAAGAAATTGATTCTTCTTACTTGTATACCCTTTATAGTTTGGTTGAGCGCTCTTAATGCACACACTATATCAGTTAACCAAGTATTAGATTTTGTGTAATACTTGGCTAAAAATCTATGATTAAATTAGTTGAGTCTATTATCACTCTCTTTGAAGGACTAAAAAATTTAGAGAGAAAGACATAAATAACCATCACACCACTTGTGTCTGCCAATCAAAATACTCTAGTGCTAAAATTAAACCGTGCAAATAAGGGATGCACAACACTTTAGAAAAAATAAAGGATAAAATAAAATAAAATAAAAAATTGTTTGGGCTTGATATAACTTTTTTTTTCTATAAAAATGTATGCCCTTGATTGTGCTAGTAGCAAAAAGCTCAATTTGAAAGTCTAGAAGTTTGATTTGGCATATTATTCAAACTCCATTAAATATTATTTAGTGTATATTTTTTATGTTATTTTATTCATGAATAAATTTCCACTAGCCTTCCATTCCAATATAAATTTTATTATTGCATGACACTAATGAGGATATAAGTCTTAGGGTAAAAATTCTTTTACACAATGTTTTATACTTAGGGGTGCTTAGTTCGTCATGATGTTACATTATACCGTAATATTATATTATTGTAATCTTACATTAATATAATCTTAATACAAGAATACAATATTACATTGTTTAAGAAAGTGATGAGATTTATAAAATAAAATAAAAACTGATGAGATTAAGATGATGTGATATATTTTGTAATTTTAGATTATGGTGACGCTAAAAAAATAAAATAAACCAAAAAACTTAATGTCACATCAACGTAAGGTGTATTACATCAATGGTACATTATAGCGAACTAAACACCCCCTCTATATATATATATATATATATATATATATATTTTTTTTTTGTATGCTTATTAAAATACATTGCGTGAAAGAAACATAGCACTAAGTCTTAAAAGTTAAGGAAAATATATGCATGCAGTCGCTCAAACTCCATTAAATATTATTCTGTGTATATTTTTTATGTTATTTTATTCATGAATAAATTTCCACTAGTCTTCCATTCCAATATAAATATTATTATTGCACGACACTAATAAGGATATAAGTCTTAGGGTAAAAATTCTTTTACACAGTATTTTCCAATTTGGGGTGCTTGGTTCATCATGATGTTACATTATATCGTAATATTATATTTTTGTAATCTTACATTAATATAATCTTAATACAAGAATACAACATTACATTGTTTAAGAACTAATGAGATTAAGATGATATGATATATTTTGTAATTTTAAATTATGGTAACGGTAAAAAAAAAAAAAAACCAAAAAACTTAATGTCACATCAACGTAATGTGCATCACATCAATAGTACATTATAGCGAGCAAAACAACCCTTCTATATTTTTTTGTAAGCTTATTAAAATACATTGCGTGAAAGAAACACAGCACTAAGTGAGCATTTGGGAAGCACGTTTTGCGCTTCCCACGTCTGCTTTTCTTTTTTTTTTTTTTTTTTTTAAACCAGTGCCTATTGCACTGTTCATGGGACATGAACAGTGCATTTAGGCTAATGAACAGTAATCGTAGTATGAAAAGTAACTTTTTTATTATTTTCAGTTTTCAATTTTCAGCAAAATAAGCAGTATCCAAACGGAAGTCTTAAAAGTTAAAGGAAAATATATGCATGCAGTAGCAAGGAAGATGCAACCAGGTACATTAAATAATATTATAGGAGATAATAATGGACAGATTTGTTGTCTCAGTAAACCGACTTTTTTTTAAAGCTTATTAAAATACATTGCGTGAAAGAAACACTGCCTTAAGAGCCCGGTTGGTACATGTGTTTAAACACATGTTTTCAGTAATTAAACAATATTACACGTATTTTCACACACTTTTTCACCCATACATATTTTCAAAAAAACTGAAAACTGTTATTTAAATATACGTACCAAACGGGCCCTAAGTCTTAAAAGCTAATGAACGCAATTACAAGGAAGATGCAACCAGATACTTTAAGCAATATTATATAGGAGATAATTAATGGAAGGACATTCTTCATACAATCTTTTGAGTCAAATTGTGGATCAAACAAAGCCCCTTTTACGTCCCACAAGCTTCCAATGTTTATTATTATTATTTTTTTATTTAAAAAAAGCTTATTCTTTTTTGCCCTTTTTCACCGTGCTTCTCTGCCAACATTTTCAAGTTTAGGGTTTTGATTTATTTTTAATTATTCGGTCTCATCAGAAAATAGCGTATGAAAAATATTCTCACCATTCAACTTAATGCAGTAATTATAACGACTTTCTTTCCTGAGCAAATTATTCTTGCAGAATAGAAAAACCTTAATTTGGAACTCTCCTTTTTTTTTTTTTTTTTGAGGGGGAACATTGAAATTTTATTAAAATACGCCTCTAAATATTGGAACTTCTATCACTATTTTCGCAGGGAAAAAAATGATTCAGAAGGTAAGTATAAATTGAGGTTTTGAATGGAAGATGGCCATTACAATAAATTTCACAACTACCTAGGATCATGTTGTTTTGGATTTCTATTAATTGGGTGAAAGAGTTTTAGGCTCTG
Organism: Lithocarpus polystachyus; assembly: GCA_033629205.1. Taxonomy (NCBI): domain Eukaryota; kingdom Viridiplantae; phylum Streptophyta; class Magnoliopsida; order Fagales; family Fagaceae; genus Lithocarpus; species Lithocarpus polystachyus. The sequence continues at coordinate 1,657,354 of CM066164.1, read as the reverse complement.
TTTTTTTATAGAAGTTGGTAGCTAATGGTCCGCTTAAGCATTTTTTCCATGATTTTAAAACCCAGACCGTTCAATGAATCGTAAAAGGGAGAGGTTCAAAGTTTTTGATATTAGACTGAGATCGAACCGTGATGACGTCATAATTAATTTAATAATTATTTAAAATAGAAATAAATATATTAAATTAGTAAAAATTGAAAATTTATATAAAAATAAAGATAAATAATTATATACATATATATATAATTTTTATTAAAGCTCTTAAATCATGACAAAGCTCATTTGAGTACCCAATAATTTTTGTTTTTATTTTATGAGATCCAATAAAATGGTAAAGAGATAAATTAATCTGTCTGCCCATGGCCAAGCCCATTTGACAACCGAAACAATTTTTTTTTTTTCTATGCCCAAGCTCATTTGAATGGTCCACCATTTATGAATTAAAAAAAAAAAATTTATAGGATGTCCGCCCATTTAAAAAAGGTAAATACGAAAGCTAGAGCCTATAAGTGGTTGACAGTAAAGCAAATGCTGGTTGTTGATAGTAAAGCAACAGCAAAAAAGAGGACTCCATTTACCAAAAAAGAAGACTCCGGAGGGAAAATGAAGAAACAGCATCGTTAAAAACACAGAGGAGTGCGAGTGAGACAGAGAAGAAGAATAGGAAGATGGCGTTGCGATCTGAAGGGAGAAAACAGAGGAGAAAAATGCAAACCTTGAATGTAAGCCTGATGATGAGGAGAAAACAGAGGACATTAAAGCTACAACAGATGAAATTGGAGGCCAATCGTTGATACCATCATCACTGTGGAACACCACACTGTAGAACACAACACCATTCTCCATGCTTATAACTTCAACCACGGACTGTGCCTAGCTTAATTAGCTTCATTTGTGATTTATATGAGGAGTGACAACAATACCAATAAATTAAGGTAGAAAACGATAGAATAAACTAAATAGTTGCATGCCAGATAGAGAACCTATTAAAGCATCAGAGCAATATTTAAAGTACAAATTTGGGAAATTTGTTCCTTGGAAATATTTGTATGTAAAGCAGGAAAACTTACTTCCACGGAAGTTCAAAATCCTTGCTCGCATCCCCAAGTTGTAGCTGAACATCCTTTCTCTGTCGTCGGGATCTGGTGGCTGGGATTCAGGGTAACAAGCAGCACTAAAAGTAAGAAGTTTGCAAAGAAAAATGTAATGTTTTAAATGATTAGAATAATATACTTTTAATCACAATGGGCAACAATGATAATGATCTAAAATAAATGTAAGGCCTAGAGGCCTAACCTCTGTTTCAAGGAGATATAACACGTTAAGAGGAATTTCAAGTTTAAGCATTAAACTAGGGATGAGCATCATGAGCCATACACGAGCAATCCAAAGAGTAGTTAGCAATGTTTTCTCTTTCTTTTTTCATTTTTATAAATTTTTGGGTGACTAGTTGTACAGACTATTTCCAACAGCAGAATGTCAATTCCTACAGTGGACTTCACTACTATGCATTAGATGTTGAAAACCCACTTACAAGCATTAGAATCAACAAAAACCAGCAACTTACTCAACTCCTTTGCAAGATGAGAGCATACAAATAACCCAAAAAATATAATTCCAATTCCTACAACATAACAGAGCTATCAAAGACTTTATGCAAAGAAGAAGCAACAAAAAGTATGGATTTGAAAATCTAACAAACAAAACAGAAATTAAGGGAAAAATATATCATCTACCATATCAGGGTTTTTCTCTCTAAGATAGATCTTGTGTCTGTGTCCAATGCTCCAAATAAAAATCACAAGCATATCTTGATTTTCAGTTTCAAAGGAATTGTGATTGCTTTATGTCTATAGGAATTTGAATTGACTTAATCATTTTTATTTTGTATTGAAATTCAGCACTGTACAGAAGCTTTATTTTCTAGATTTTTGATAATTTAAAATTTAGCAACTACCAATTTTTTTTTTTTTTTTTTTTTTACGGTAAAAGCCTTCTAATAATTTGTGTGTGTGTGTGTGTGTGTGTTAAGAAAAGGCTCCAGACGTGCATCCACTTTTTTTTCTTTTTCTTTTTAGTGGTGTTGTTCTTTCAACCCTATTTTTTTTAGTAGTTTCTTGTAGCGCCATCCACTATGTGTGGGTAACATTTGATGTTATAACTGCTTTAGCATTTTTAGAAGTTGTTATCCAATACTCTTTGATATGGATGTGGTCTCTTTTTTCTTTTCTTTTCTTTTTTTTTTTTTTTTTTGATAGGATCTGAATGTGGATTTGAGGCAACTTTTTTTTTTCAATGGAGGGAATGTTACAATGCGTGGAGGAGATGGAAGAAAATTTTTTTTTTTTTTTTTTTTTTGGTGGTGTTGTTGTTGTTGTTCTTTTTTGGCAGTTATCATTTTTTGTTTAATCCTAAAATGTAGTTTTTTAATCCTATAAATTAGTCACTCACTACACATTCATAAAAGAAGTAAATAAAAGCTTAAATTTAAAATTTTGAAACTACCTTTTTCTTTACATATAAAAGCTAATAGTTTAATCCAAAATTTTAGTTTTTTAATCCTAAAAGTTAGCCACTTACTACTCATCCATAACAAAAGTTAATAAAAGCTTAAATTTAAAATTAAATTTTACATAGAATTATACAAATGATAAAAATAGTTTTTGATACAAAAGAATCTTTTTTACAACAATTTCTAAGTTAACAACCACTTCATGTGAGGTTTAAATCATAAAATAATTCTTATAAAATCTCTCACTCGAACTTATCTAATATTTTATTCCAATGCCTCTTCAATGCAATCCAATAAATTTGTGCATACGGCAACTTGAGAGGGATAAAAGAGTTAGGGTTAAATTTAAGGATATGGATGGAGAAGTTATAGTAGTGGCTTTATATTAGCAGTGTCTTTTTTTTCCCCCAAAATAAAGAAGAGATTTGAAAAAAAAAAAAAAAGAGAAAGAAAAAGGAAAACGTGAGAATTTTTTTTTTTCAAAGAAGAAAATGTGTTTTTTTTTTTTTTTTGGGTGTTGTTGTTGATCTTTTTTAGCCATTATCATTCTTTGTTTAATTCTAAAATGTAGTTTAAATAAAAGCTTAAATTTAAAATTTTGCAACTACCTTTTTTTTTTTAGGGTAAAAGGCTAACAGTTTAATCCAAAATTTAAGGATATGGATGGAGAAGTTATAGTAGCGGTTTTATAGTAGGAGTCTCTTCCCCCCTCTCCCCCCCCCCCCCCCCCCCCCAAAAAAATAAAGAAGAGATTTGAAAGGAAAAAAAAAACGTGAGAATTTTTTTTAGAGAAGAAAACGTAAGGAAAGTGATTTATTTTTTTAAAGGGATTAAAAAAACCAAAAAAAGAGAAACCAATTAGATTTTAATTTTATGAAACAAAATGAAATGTAATGTAAATTTTATGAAACAAAAGAAACAAAATGAAATCTAACGCAAATTTTATGAAACAAAAGAAAATGTAATGTAAATAAAATGTAACATAAACAAAAGAAATTAATTAAGTAGCATAATTTCCTCAAAATAAAATGTAACATAAATTTCTGTAAAAAAAAAACACCAAACCAAGTAGTGTAATCCCCTTAGAAAAAGAAAAAGAAAAAAAATTAGCGTATATTCAAAATAAAAAAAAAAAAACCAAAAAAAGAGTTTGTGTTTGATTGCAGGCCAAAACAAAAAAGAAATAGCCTTTACCAATATCCTTTCTCAAATAGCCAGTTTAAGCACAAACTCTCTTTTTTGAATTTTTTAAGTTAGCCACGGGTAATAAGCAACTGTCAAACAACGATGAATACTTGGCAGCCATGGTAGGTAAGAACTCAGAGAAAGTCAATGATAAAAAAGAAAAGAAAGATGAACTTGCAAAAGATAGAACCTGAAAAGCCGTTGGAAGACAAAGTTTGTTTAAATTGTTTAGAAACCAAATTTGAAAGTAGAAGAAGAAGAAAGAAAATGATGTAGAGCTAAACTGAATTTCTCCAATCTGAAAAAGAATGAGAGAAACTGGCAAAGTGTATGTGAGTTTGTGGATTTTAAAGTGTATGAGTTTTAATTTATATATTTATCTCCGTTAGTTAAAAAGTTGAGGATAAACTTGAGAATATTAAAAAAAAAATTTGATTTGAAGACAATGTGAGGATGATTTTTTTTTAAAAGGGAAAAAAAAATAACAACAAACATATAGTTGCATTAAAAAAGTGGGTTAGTGGGAGAGTAATCCTATTTGTAGGAAATGTATTAGGTGAGAGTTAAAGACTTACTGTGTTATCCTCAAGTTTTGCCTCTACTTAAACATAGGCTGTAGGGGTATTTTGGAACCCAAAAAAAATCCCGTCCAAACAGGGGCAGCCCCTTAAATAGTAGTATCTAAAATACCCTTATTTCTCTTGTGTGGACCGGATTTTTTTGTTCCAAAATACCCTTATTTCTCTAGGTTTAAGCAGAGATAAAACTAAAGGATAATATGATAAAAATACATGTCTAACTTGCACTAAAATATTGTCTACAAAATAGGAATACTCTCCCACTAACCTATTTTTATAAGGATAATTTGGTAAAAATACATGTCTAACTTGCACTAAAATATTGTCTACAAAATAGAAACACTCTTCTACTAACTTTTTAGAGGTGTTACGTTCACAACATTTTTACAACAAATCATAGGTGGTTAGTTGTTATTGGTTCAAATTTGAACCTAACATTAAGATTATTTTTTTGCCCCAACAATAACAACCTGCCACTTAAGATTTGTTATAAAAATGTGGTGAAAATGTTATGGACATATCATTTCTCTTTTTTTAATACTTTATTATTTTTTTTTTAAAAAACACCCTTGCCAAAAAAAAAAAAAAAACACCCCACGTACTGATAGTCATACAAAAACACACAAAAAAAAAAAAAACAAAACAAACAAACAAACAAACTACCACAAAAATCTCCTTTTAACTTTCCACTAAACCGAGAAAAAAAAAATCCAACGCCTATTTCTTTTTTTGATAGGCACGCCTGTTTCTAAAAACAAAAAATACTTCCCACCCCACTTACAAAAACAAACCTTCCGTTTTTCTTTCATAATTAAAAAAAAAAAAAAAAAAAAAAAAAAAAAAAAAAAAACTTCCATTTTTCTCTCTTCCCTCCCACAAATCCACTTTTATCTGATTTCCTCTTTTTTCACCCTTTTCATCACATGTCTTACAACTCTTTATTCAAAATTTAAAATTAACCAAAACTACTTAGAGATATCTTCTACAAATTGAAGACTTATCCCATAAAAAAGTCACCAACCCCACGGACTCTCCTTTTCTTTTTTCTTTTCATTTTTTAATGGACATCTATTTCTCTTTCTCTCTCCTTTAAAAAAAAATTTAATGGACATCTATTTCTCTTTCTCTACAAGGAACAGCCTACATATAAACTTCTAAGGCTTATATTTCCAATCTAAGTTGATAACTCTCATTTTTAATAATAAAAAAAATTTTAATTATTCACTTTCTTCTCTGATATGAAGTTAATTGGTGTTTACTTGATTATTTTTCAGTGGTTTTCAGCGATAAAGGTGTAATTTCATTAAGTTTGGTGGAAAGAATGTGATCGAAGAAAGCAATGCATCCAGTATTACATCTCTTTCTTTCTCTCTCACACATTCTCTTTCTTTAATTTTTTCCTTCTTGTACAAGATAAAATTCTCACTCTCTATATCTTTGAGATTATATTTGTATTTTGTGGTTAATTAGAACTTAGAAAAGTTAAAAGTAAAATCTTTTTGCGTTTAATCTTTGCTTTTGTTCGTTGATTGCATTATACAACGGTATGAAAAATTGTCTAAACGTTAATGAACAAAAAAACTAACTTCGGCTGTTGCCTCCTATTGATCCATTTGGTCATTACATTTTCACTTGATTTTTGTAAGAAATTTGATTATCTGAGTGTTTGAAAGATAAGACTTTATATATCTCATTGCACACTGTATTTAGTTGGAAATTAATCTAACCTTTTACTTTTATATTTTTCAATGTGCAAAAATTAACTTACTGGGATGTATGATTTATTGATTCTAAATGATGTTTTAGTCCATTGCATTGGATGATGTTGGTCACATTTCAGGTCAAATGCAAGATATTTTTCATTTCACATCATTTTTTTTAATTAAATTATGACATTAAATCCAAAAAAAAAGGCCCATTACACACATGTAATAATTTATACTCTTTTTATTTCCCACAGTATTTTTCCATTGAGTTTGTAGAATTTGTATTTTACTTTGACTTTTCAAATAAAGTGGTAGCCTATTAGAGCATCAGCAATGGGCATTGCAAATGCCATATGTAAGGAAGATATGGCATTTGCAGCCCAAAACACCCCAGCATTAGGAATTGTAAAGGTAGACAATTGCAAAAAAATTTGCAATTAAGCTACAGTACAATTCTACAAGTAGAATTGTACTATAGCCGAATTGTAAAAATAATAATATTATTTTATTCTCTCACCCACCCAACTCTCCCACTCTGTCTCACGTCTGTCTCTCTCAATTCTTTCATTCCTCACTCACCCCTTTCTTCAGACTCAACTCCAAAGCCACCTCACCATGGGAATGGCGGGGAGGCATCTCAGCCGCAACAAATGTTTTTCTTCAATGGGGCCCTCTTCATCACCCTCGCCGTTGGGGTCCATCTCCGACTTCGCCTCTCCCTTCGTCGTCTTCCCTTATCCGCTGTCACTGGCCATGGCAAGCTACCTCCCTTCTCTCTCTCGTTGCAGATCAGTGTGGTGGCAAGGAGATCGGCGTTTGCCATGGGTTGGAAGCAGAGATCGGCGTTTGCCGTGGGTTTGGCACAAAGATCGCCGTTCGCTATTCGTCGTGGGTTTGGCGTAGAGATCGCCGTTTGCCGTTTGCCGTGGGTTTTCCTCTCTCTCAATGTTGTTTGCTCCGATGGGTTCAATGTGGCTTCGATGGGTTAGCTCTGATATGGGTGTGGTTAGCTCCGAGTGGGTGTGGTTTGCTCCAATTGGTGTATCAAGGGTCAGGTGGTGGATCGGCGTGGTGAGCTGTGGGTTACGGGTTATGGGTTTTGGATTTGGGTTGATCTGGGCGTGACAGAGCTGGGTCTGGGTCGATGATCAGGTCACCAAAGAAGAAGAAGATCCGGTGGTGGTGTGAAGGGCTTGTTCTTGCAGACTGGCAGTTGGGGTTTTGGGTTGAAAATTAGAGAGAGGAGAGAGATGGGAGAGAAAATATATATTTTTAGAATATATTATTTTATTACGTAGATATATTATTTTAATGAGTAGAAGAGGAAAATAGAAGTTTAGGATGCTAGAAGTATTGTAAAATGGCATTGCATAATAATAAAGTGACTTTTTAGAATTGTATAATAGAATAGCATTAGCATTTTCCAATGCTAATGCTCTTAGATACTTTTAGTTGCTTTAATTTTGGTTTGACTCCACCTCCACGTATTTGACCCAATTTCTACTCTAATAAATTTTAGTTTATTAATCACCATACGCATAAATAATTAAGGAGTTTCTCTCAACAATGTGATATTCCATATTGGGTCGGAGGATATTTATTTTAGGTTCAGAGAGGTGGGTGAGATAAGTTAAGTAGGTGGTATTGGAGTTGTAATGGCTCTAAAGAAAATCAAAAGTTGAGGTGGGTGAGATGAGTAAATGAGGTGGCTGGAGTTATAATGGCTCTAATGAAAAATCAGACGGAAATGGGTGTCTGTACTTCAGAGAGAACCTGTGAAGTTGGAGGTAAACCCAAAGAAGAAAAAGCTTGCAATTGAGCTGGATTTGACTAGTCACTGACTTGGGCCCCACATACTTGCATCTAATTACAAACATACCACCCAAACTCATATCTTAAAAATTGGAAACAGCCTCAGACCTGAACTTAGTTTCCGTTACTCTCGCTCAAAATTTTGAGTTTGGAGCTTAGGGTGCATTTGGTTCAATGTAAATTAAATTTTGATTGTAAAATGAATGCAGAGAAAAGTAAATTCCCGTTATAATGGCTCTAGTGAAAAATCAGACGGAGATGGGTGTCTGTACTTCAGAGAGAACCTGTGAAGTTAGAGGTAAACCCAAAGAAGAAAAAGCTTGCAATTGAGCAGGATTTGACAAGTCACTGACTTGGGCCCCACATACTTGCATCTAATTACAAACATACCACCCAAACTCATATCTTAAAAATTGGAAACAGCCTCAGACCTGAACTTAGTTTCCGTTACTCTCGCTCAAAATTTTGAATTTGGAGCTTATGTGCATTTGGTTCAATGTAAATCGAATTTTGAGTGTAAAATAAATATAGAGGAAAGTAAATTCCTGTAAGGAAAATGAAATCTAGGTGTTTGGTTTTGCAATTGAAAATACTCAAAATAGTCCAAACAATAATTTTGGGTGTTTGGTAACATTCTGAAAATACTATTTTCCTACAAATTTTACACATTTTCTTAGTCATTTTTTTAGCTCCCAAACAAATTTTATAACAAAAAATTTCAAAATATACCCTTAACACAACCAAAATCAAAATATCTTTATTCACAAACTGATCAGTGAGAGGAGGAAGAACAGTGAGAGATTGAGGGAAAGAGAGATCGGGAAAGAGAGGATCGGAGTGCATGGCTGGGTGTTTGGAGCTCGTGATCTTGGGTGTGGATCGGAGTGATCTTGGATCGGAGTGCATGGCTGGCGATCGATTGTCAAGATCGGAGCTCGTGATCTTGGGTGTTTGGAGCTCGTGATCTTGGCGATCGGAGCTTGTGATCGAAGCTCGTCGATGCATGGGTGGACCGGTGTTTGTGGGTCTTGGGTATTTGGCCGGCGCGTGATCTGGGCGATGGGGCGACGTGACCTGGGCGGTGGGAGTAGCAGTGGGGCCGGCACGATCTGGGCTTGCCGGAGCTTGGCTGGGCGGCCACCTATGCTCTGATCATACGGTCTCGCTCTCTCTCTCTCTCTCTCGGTTCAAGTTGCAATGGAAAATAGGTGTAATTCGTTTGAAGGTAAAATATCTCCGGAAATCATTTTACACTTCAAGCCTCCTTATTTTACAGTCAACGGAAATCATTTTCCGTTTGACTTAATTTTCCGGCCAACCCAAACACGCCCACGTGGTGTAAAATATTTTCCGAATTCCATTTACTGCCGAAACAAACGCAGCCTTAGACAAGAACCCTAAATTCAGTGGGTCCCATGTTTTTAAAATTTTTTTTGTGATTGAAAAACAAGCACACACATTATCTTCGCAATAAATTTGCCAACTTTTAATTAAGAAGTTTAACAAAGAGATTTTTGGTTTCCATCGAAGCTTATGAGATTTTGCAATGTGAAAGAGTTATTTCCATGATATTGATGCAATGTAAAGAGCGTAACTGATACCTAGAAGTTTCAAAAAGTAACTGGTCATAGTCCACACATAAAGCAAGACTACACTAAAGTCTCTTCTTCCTCCCTTACAGATAATTAGAGGTTTCTTGAAGGAAGGCTGTTGCACTTGCAGTTTCTTCTCATTGAAATTGAGGATTTTATTATTACTTTTTATAAAAGTTTTAAATTAATTTACGGTGAAATTATTTTTGAGGACGTTTTTATTTTGTTGGAATTTGACAATTGTGATAAAAAGTAATGACTATATTACTCAATTTTGGTTTGTTTACTTTGTTATACATCAAAATCAAGCTTAACACAAAGCCCGAATTTTATTTTCAAACTTGATTTTTTTTTTTAGAAAATTCTTAGTTGAAATTAAGCTTATTCAAGAGCTTTGTTATGTCCATTAATGTTTATTTAACAAACATAATTTTTACTTATAGTTATTGCACAGTAGCAGCATAATAATTACTGTAATTTTTATTCAAAATTTTTTCTTTAAATTTAAAATTACACATATTAATTTATCACAGAAAATATTACTTTTAAATTAGATTCACAAATAACCAAATCAAAAAATGGAAAATCAAAATCTCTCTCTCTCTCTCTCTCTCTCTCTATATATATATATATATATATATATATCGCGGTAATATTTAATATTGCTATACTTTTGTTGCGTTACCTCATTTGTCATGTCATATATTATTTTTTAGATTGTGTTTTGGTATTATGTTTCTTTCATTTCCCATCACAGAGTCTTCTCCCTCAATTTTATAACTTTAATTGAATTTTAGTTTGGATCAGTACTTAGTTTTTTTTTTAAATAGAAATTTGAGTTTATATAAAAACATAATCTATATAGTTATGAGTTTGAATATGCCTACCAATTATTTAAGTAATAAATTATTATAAAGTCTATCTTTTATTCCTTAAGTTTCATTTTAATTTTGGTTAAAATAACTTTATAATTTTGTGATGAGTTTTAATTACCATGATAATCTCCTTATTCTTTAAGAGATGGAAACTTGAATGATAAATTTGAGACTTATAAAGTTTAGATGTATATTAAAAAAATATAACACACTACAATAAAAGTTAGAAGAATATGATTCATCTTAAAAAAATATTAATCAAACACACAAAAAATAATAGAATTATATATTTGTAAAGATAAAAAAAATATTTGTAAATTTTTTTTTATAAGAAATAGACAAAATAATTGTTATTTTTTATATATTATACCACATTACATAATATATTTATATATTCAACTAATTGCAGTAAAAGTTGATTCTAAAAAAAAAAAGAAAAAAAGAAAAAATTGCAGTAAAAGTTGTGTTACACAAAAAAAAATATCCTAGAAGAACTCTACTAGGAATTAGGAAATAAAAAAAGATCACAACAATATTTAAATTTTAAATTAGGTCTTCCTTAACAGTTATAGTCAACGTGAACTGTGAAGAAATTAAAGAACCAAGCCGCTCCACAATAGCAGAAAGTAGAGCAGTAGCCATACTTTGGAAATGGAAATTTGCTGTAAAAGAGTACGTAGGTAGATGGTGAAATGAACAAGGAGAAGCCAGATAGCAAGAGTGTAGCTGCTCAAAGTGCGTGCAATAATGAAGTTGAGGGCCCAGCCCACGTTCTGATATCTCAAAAGCAAGGCCAGCTCTGCTCTGGTCAATCAACGAATAAGTCCATTCTACATCACCAGTTCACACTGGAATCCACTCTATAATCTAAAAACCAGAGCCAGCTCAATTAGAATCCACCCTATAATCCAAAAACCAGGGCCAGCTGTTATCAACGAAGGATTAGTCTGACGTGAGCTTATTTCTTTTTGCTTATTTTAGTTTTGAGTTGTGTTTACCGTTAACAACTTTTAATTATTTTTTTTGCCATTTTTATACCTTTATTTTATTTTTTCAACTTTATAAATACTGATTAGTGCTTGTTAACATTTTCTTTATTTTTAGCTTTTTGTTTTTACTATTTATGAGTTATATTGTAATTTTTTGGTATTATTTATGGGTTTTTTTTGTATTATTTAACTAATTTTTAATTTTTTTTAATAAAAAAATTTTCAATTTCAACTAATAAGCTGTTTTCAAATTGCTCGAAGTCTATACCATACGTCATCAGTTCACACTAATCTATTTACAAAGTGAATTTCTCCACTTATTTACAAAGAAATGAACTTTTTAAAGTTCTTGTACTAGTCAAGTGTCATGGTGAAGGGAAAAAGGAAAAGGTTTCTTCTCCGAAGACAAACTTTTTTAATTCTCTATATGTCTCTCTATTTAATGTAAATTTTAAAATTTTAACTATTGGATTGTACATTTTTTTTTATGATTTTAATACACATAATTTTTTTTTTTCAAATTAGATATTATTTATCATTTAATCAATAAACTTATTTTTTATGCAAAATTTTGATTTACAAAAATTTAAACATTTGACTGATGATATAGCTATTGATTTTTTATTTTTATAAAATGTTGCAAGCATAGAAGATATAATAAGAACATATAATCCAATTGTTAGATTTTCAAATTCACATACAATAAAAAGATATAGAGAAAGTTTGAAAGATTTTTCACTAATTGTGAAAATTTGTATGATTTTATACTAATTATTTACTATTTATTTTTCTCAAAATTGTACGTTAATTATTTTTGCGTATACTACGTTATATATTGCTATACACACTCTATCTCACGACATGATTTCAATTATAAAGCTGAATTAATTTTAGTTATAATCGTTGTAAGTGATAATACACTAAAATATAATAAAATCACACAAAATTAAAAATTAGGGCAAAACAAAAATTGGAGATATATAATATAGAAAAAAAATACACAAAAAAAAAAAAAAATTGGACTGAGGTGCAACCAAGGATGAAGCTAGGACTTAGAGTTAGGGTGCAACTCTGCTACTGACTACATGTGGCAGCTTCGGTCTCTAACTCTGCTGCTAACCACTAAGATTTATTTATTTTATTAATTAATTAATATTTTTGTTGCATGCATTTGTTGTTGGGTAAGGATAAAATTATTTTGTTTAAAATTTTTTAAAGGGCCGGTTGTTTGCTTTGGGTAAAATAGGTTAATTGAACTAAATGTTTTTTAGTTTTACTATTGGTAATTTTTGTTGTTGAGCTAATTTTTTGAGCTTGTATATTTTGATTTAAATTTTAGTCTATAAATTTTTTTATGACCTTGAAAAAGAGGAAAAATTCTAGAGTTATAATTTTGTTTTACAAATTATTGATGTGGTAAGTGGTTATTGGTAATTAAATAAAAAAAATGATGTAAGTCGTGGGTTTAGATCCAAACCAATAAGAATTTGCTACCTCAACAATTTGTAAAAATATTTTAAAAAAGTTTGTGGTTATAGCATTCTCTTAAAAGAAGTAATGATATTGTTAAAGTGGGACAAAGTGTACTTTTATGGAATAAAATTGCTGAAATTAGTACCTATGTACATGGTAATATATTTTTTATAAAAAAATTGGGGTGGGGGGGGGGGGGGGGGGAGGAGAGTCCATGACTCACTCCATTCCTATGTGTGACACTTGCTCTCTTTAAGAAAATTCAAACCCTCGGTTGGCATATGACAAAACTTTTTTTCGGTGCACAAATTTCATCACCCAAATTAATCTAATTTATTAGGTCTATTAATCTATTTGGAGGGAGTTTTAATATTCATGTTGGACATAATGCATAAATAGCCCATTAACTCACCAATGGCTAGATTATTTATTTTGATTTGGCACCACCTTCACGTAGTTGACCCAATTTCTACTCCAATCAATTTTAGCCCATTAATTACCGCACTTATAAATAATTAAGGAGTCTTTCTCCTTATCTACGTGAGATTTTACATTTGGCTTGCTTATTATCTTTACAATAAATTTGCCAACTTTTAATTAAAATATTAAAAGTTTGACAAAAACATTTTTGGTTTTAGCAAACTGTTGAGATTTTGCAATGTGAAAAGCTTCACCGCAATAAAGCAATGATTGTCGGTATGGTTCTTAGAAAGTTCAAAGAGTTATTTTTCCATGATATTGTTGCAATGTAAAAAGCTAAAGTATGGTACCTAGAAGGTTCAAAAAGTATCTAGATACAGTTCACACAGAGACTGCACTTAAGTCTCATCTTCCTTACAAATACTTAGAGGTTTCTCAGAGGTTTCTTGGAGGAACAGTTTCTTTTCGTTGAAAATTATTTTTGAGGATGTTTTAATTTATTGGAATCAGAGCTCTAACAATTGTAATGAAAAGTAATAACTCTAATACTCAAATTTGATACTTAGATTAGTGCTATACAAGTTACAGACTCTAAAGGCTTCTACACTATTTTCTCTTATTCCATTACAATAAAGCTATTAGGAAAGGACGACATGTATGGTTCAAAAACATACACGTCAAAAGCAAACTTAATATATCACTTTAGTAGTTTAGTTTACTCCCAGGCGTGGTACCGAAAAAAATATATTATCACAACTTATTTTACAACTTTTGTGTTACGAGATGTTGCAAAGTGTAATTGGTAGAGAAATATGATAAAGTTGTAGTAAAATGTTGTAAAATAATTATGGTTCTAGAATCACTATGGCTTGTCTTCATCTATACTTTATTTTTTTAATTGATAATATATTACTAGATATTACTACATATTTTGATTCAATTTATTTTTATGCATTTCAATAATTGTTGTCTAATTTTATCCATCTTTTAACCTATTAATAATATTCTTTTATCTTAATCATTATAATTAATGTGTTATAATTTAAATTGAAAACCTAGGTCGATAGGCAAATTAAAAATTATATATGTATTATAAATTAATCCACTTAACTGTATTATATATATGTATCACAAAAAAAAAAAAAAACACGTATTGTATATTGAATTGTGTTTATGATACTACTATATATTTTAGATAATTATACATAGGATGGGTATATACTAAGAAAAAAAATGTAATCCTCTTATTTATCACTCGCCCCCCCCCCCCCCCCCCCCCCCCCCCCCCCCAATAAAAAAAAATCTTGCCACTGTCCACAAAGCTGACCCAATTTCTACTTCAATAAATTTTAGCTCATTAATCACCATATTTATAAATAAAGACTTTGTTAACAAGTGCCGGTCAGCACTTAGTATCTGTTAATGAACTCATTTATGATCTATTACAAATCTCACTTGTATTAAAAATTGGCTAATATGTACTTTGGTTTCTTCAATATTCCATTTAAATTGACATACATTTAATACATATTCAGTTTTTTCCATACCTCAAAAAAGATGTGAATAGTTTATTTTAAATTTTATCAGGAGTCTCTCTTCTTATTAATGTAGGATTCTACATTTGGCTAACTTATTGTCTTTACAATAAATTTGCCAATTTTTAATTAAAATATTAAAAGTTTGACGAAGACATTTTTGGTTTCAGCAAAGCTTTTGAGATTTTGCAACGTGAAAAGCTTGACCGCAAAGCAATGACCGTTGGTATGGTTCTTAGAAAGTTCAAAGAGTTATTGTTCCATGATATTGTTGCAATGTAAAAAGCTAAAGTATGGTACCTAGAAGGTTCAAAAAGTATCTGGACACAGTTCACACAGAGAACAAGACTGCGCTTAAGTCTCATCTTCCTTATAGATACTTGGAGGCAGTTGCAGTTTCTCTTCAGTGAAAATTATTTTTCAGGATTTTTTTTATTTTGTTGGAATTAGAGCTCTAACAGTTGCGATGAAAAGTAATATCTATAGCACTCAAATTTGATTTGTTTAGTTTGTTATCAAAATCGACCTTAACACAAAGCTCAATTTTTTTTTCGAACTTTTAAAAAAAAAAAAATTCTTAGTTGAAATTAAACTTGTTCAAGAGCTTTGTTATGTCCATTAAAGTTTTTAGTTACTACATAGCAGCAGCATAATAGTTACCGTAATTTTTATTTAAAATTTTCTTTTTATATTTAAAATTGCATATATTAATTAATCGCAAAAAATATTTCTTTTAAATAATATTAACAAATAATCAATTAACAAAATTGAAAAACAAAATCAAACCTTATCTATCTATCTATCTATCTAATTATCTATACAAATAGCAAAACATTTAATGTTATTATGTTTCTGTTACACTACCTCATTCGTTGTGTCATACTTTATTTTTTCCTTTATGTTTTCTTTCCATTTTTTATTTTAAATTAAAAAAATTAAATATATAATATTTCACTTAATTTCAAATAAATAAAGTTGCCCTCGTAAAGTGTTATAAAAGAAACTTTACAACTGACAATGCATCAACAGAAAATGAAATACAAAACACATGCCAATTTATAAATGCTTAACAAAATACGAAAAAAAAAAAAATCAAATCAAAGGTAATATAAACAAACTAATAGATAAGGATGTAACAATTGGACTCATAAAAGTGTCCTTATAAAGGAAATGTTACCATGCATAAAAAGAAAAATTGAATATAAAATACACGCTAATGTAGAAACATTTAATTAAAAAAATAATTAATTAGGAGATCAAACCAAACGTAACATATTTTAAATTTTGTTGTCCGTGGGTTGATGAGAAGTTTCCTTTTTTTTTTTTTTTTTTTTTGAGAAAATGAAAAAGAAGTCATCAGTGTGAACAGGTCATGAACCGCGTGGACTCATTGACCATATCAGCAACTTCTATTTGGTTTCTCCTTTCATCAACCATTTTTACTCTTTCAGTCTCTTGTTTTATCCATCAAACTTCAATTTCCAATTCTTCTCAAAAAAAAAAAAAAAAAAAAAAAAATCAATTTCCAATTATGGATCGGGCGGATTGGGATCAACAAGTTTCAGAAATTAAGTCCCAGCTTTTTTCAGAGTTTACTTCAGAGTCCAAGTTGATCGCAAATGTTAAGGAAGAGGTCCCAAAGCTTGAAAGCAAATTCCGTACCATCCAGGCAGTGCTCAACGATGTAGAGAAAAGGCAAGTGAAGGAGGTAGCTGTGAAGCTTTGGTTAGATAAGCTCAAAGACGTATCCAACCAGATGAAGAGCGTGTTGGATAAGTGGAACACGGCCACCAAGATCGTAGAAGATAATGAGAAAAAAGATGAGGAAGAAGAAGCTGCAACTAGTACTGCTAAGAGGAGGAAGGTATGGCCCCTCTTCAACTTTGATTTTTCAGTTACTAGTCTTCTTCAGCATCGTGATATTGCTCATAAGATAGAAGAACTGAACGAAAAATTAGATGAGATTAACAAAGAGAGGGAGATGTACGGGTTTGAATTGACAAGGAGCATTGAAGGAGTTGAACGACCACAATCTACTTCCTTTGTTGATGTGTCTGAAATTCCGTGTCGTGGTAAGGTTAAGGATGATCTAGTGAGCATCCTATTGGGCAGGGATAGTGAAGAAGAAAGAAACCCCCACGTCATCTCTTTAGTGGGCCCGGCTGGAATTGGAAAAACGACTCTTGCCCAAGTAGCCTACAATGATCCCGAGGTGCAAGCCCATTTTCAAATAAAAATATGGGTTTGTGTTTCTGGTCCTTTCGATCAATGCAAGCTTGCCAAAGCAATCCTTGAATCTATTGATGGGCAAACACCTAATATGACTACATTGCAAGGTCTATTGCAAGGAATTTGTGACAAAATTAAGGGAAAAAAGTTTTTTCTTGTCTTAGATGATGTGTGGACCGAAAACTTCACAATGTGGGAGCCATTCAGAATTACACTCAGATCTGGTGTGCAAGGCAATAGAATTCTGGTCACCACACGCAAAGTTAAAGTTGCAGAGATGATGAGAAGTGCACGCATGATTGATTTGGGTGTATTGCCTGATGATCAAGTTGAAGAACCTCCACACGAGTCTTGAAATACATTGCTAGGGCAGCTTGGTAAATGTTTATGGGGCTGAGATTGCACAACTCAAGAAGAATATTAACAAAAATGTCACTAAAGAAACTCTTATTGTTAAGTGAGAAAAATGGTTTTGTATCAAGATGCATTCCTATTGAATAATAAAGATACAATTATGCCTTAATTTGTTTAAAGTATACATTTATATTTGTGGAGAGAAGAAAATGAGGATGAGTAGGCATTCTGAATGGTACGATGGTGCCGAGATTATTAGATTATTCAAGTCCCTAAAATTTGTAAAACAATGAAGTTTTAGTTCCTAAGAATGGTTCCTAGTAGAGATGAAAGACGTCGACTACAAATAGACGATAATACAATTACGTCTCTTGCCACATATATAAGACATTAGAAATGATGGACAATGTTTGAAAGATTGACAATAATTACCCATCTTGTATTTGGGACTAGTGATTAAGATCTGGGAAGTAAATGTTGTGTTAAAATAACGACCAAAGGCAAGAGTGAATTTTTATTTTAATAAAAAAACTACTTTTTTTTATTGGCTAGAGATGATAGAAGTTCTAATCTAATTTATTTTTTCGACATATTCATATGATGTTAGTGCATTTATCTTGTAATGTTGGGGAGATTGAGTTATTTAAAAAATTCTTGACGAGGTTTATAGCACTAATGAATGGGGTGTCAAAATTAGAGGAGTACCCTTACAAATTTCATCTATATAAGTGTGGAAGTGGGCTTACTTTTTATGGAAGTGAGGTGATTTTCTAAATAACCATCTCACCCCTAGTATTTGTCAATAAAAACAAACCCTAAGTGCTTATAGAAAATGCTGGTGCCGCAAAACTAGGTAAAAGGTCATGCACTGCACATCTATTAGGGTAAATAAAAGGAAACTTTAAAGTTGTGCTCTATGCTTAAAGCATCAAACCTCTAAGTATGGACATGTAATAATGATTGAAAATGATAATTGGGAGATGTGGGAGTTATACTGTGTAAATTTTTAGGTGATAGTCCCCATTAAGCTGTTATGATGTTGGGTAAGAGTGACCTTGTTTAGATTTTCTATGTCATCTTGCAGCTTTTCACACACTTTACATATATTCTCTACTACAATTGTTACATTGTCATGCACCAAACCTGAATAAAGTCCAGAGAGCATGAGATATCTATTTGTTCAACCTGTGCATGGATTTTTCTATAACCTTGATAAAATTGTTTTAACTCAAAAAATAATAGCCTGCTCATTTTGAGACAATCCATAATGAAATTAAACAAAATGCAACCATTTATAAAGAAAATGCAACATAATCTTTATAAATGGTTGAGAGTACCTATTCTAAATTTGCTTTTAGATATTATATAGATTATTTGCTTTTAAAGAAGCAACGTATTTGATATGACTTTTGAGATTCAATTGTTTGATAGTGTCTAAATAACAGATTCAATAATTTGAAAGTGTCCAAATCAAACTCTTACAACATTCAATAGTTTGATAGGCTTCAAATCGAAGACTTGAGGTACTCAAACACAAGATGAAAGCTAGAAAGTGTAAACAAACTTTGAATGAACTAAGTCTTTGTTTTTGTTATGGTATTAGGTGATAAATGGGACTCACGTGTTTTGAGAGAAAATTCTCATGAAATAGTCTCATAAGATACTTTTCCAAAATATAGAGCACTAATGCACACACCCTAAATCAATACATATTCAATAGTCAATACATGAAAATGAAATCTTGAGAACCTGCAATAAATTGATTTGTACTTTGAATCCAATATGTCACTATAGAAGTTGAGTTGCATCCCAAGCTTCTGAATCTGAAAGCATATCCTTTTAGATTGTGCAACTGATATTAGTTAGTGTGTGTCCATTTCCACCAAGGTTTTTGGGTTGCTCCCTATCTCAAGTGAGATTCCACTTGTTTGATTTGTATCACCCTCCGGCTGCTACAAGGAGGAACTAGTAAACCATATTGGACTGTAATATTGGCAAATAATATACTACTATTTCCAAATGAGTTAGGATTGTCATGAAAAATGAGGAAGAAATTTCACCACAAGAATATATCTTATCATAAAATACTAAAACCTCGAAATTTATTTCTCATATACACAAATGTAGGTACGTGAGAAGAGTATTAGAAAATTTATGGTTTAAATCAAAATTAGAGAAAATTTATTTACTTATGCCAACAAGCTTTTTCATTAATCACCAACTAAGGAAGAAAATCATTCAAAGCGAAAGTGTCAAAGGCTGTTATATATGAGTGGTCAATAATGTTTTTGCTGGAAATAATGTCATCAAACATTGAAGATGCATGCATTAGAGGAATAATAATACAAACACCTCTTATTTTCAACTCTTCTTATGGTTGATGGAAACATCATCCCAAATTGATAAGATAGTACCATTGTGATCATTATGAGCAACACTCCAGAAATTATTAGCTTTGAATCCAAAATTTTCATTAATGGTCTCAACAATTAAAACGTAACACAAAAAATCCCTCTAGCCTTCAGCATATCAATGGCACATACTTATATATACTGCATTATATCATCATATTGATTTTAAAAAATAAATCAGACAGCATAAAGAGAACTTGGCCCCCAATCCCCCACCAAACAAGGCCTATATAATTGAGCTTAATATATACTCAGTACTTGGACAAGGCTTTGCTTGTGCTGATTTTCCCTCCCAATGAGGAATTTTCCAATGCCATGCTTGCTTGAATAAATTTTACCATTTTTGGGATATAAAACAATGTCTTCAAGTTGTCTAAATTGAACCAAGCATGTAGCGAGTCAACAGATCAGTACTAAATGTTTGCTGGAATGTGAATACAATCAGCCATCATAGTGAATGGTACACAGAAACTAGAGCTTGATCATGAATTATAAAATCACCTATGCAAAATCTTAAATCTTCATTTAGAAGTTGGTCCATATGCATTGTCTTTTCTCCTGTTTTCTCATTTTTTTATTATTATATTTTCTTGGTTATACATCACATAAAAAGTCTTGGTGTGCGAAACTAGTGGGCAGGAAAACAAGTAGAAAGATTATCTAAGAAGTGGGCAGAACATTTCCTTTTTCAATTATATATAATGAAGAATATTTAAAAAAGTAGAAAGATCTCAATCATGCAATACCTCTTGCATTTCTTATGGATATCTCAATTTTCTTCCTTGTTCTATGTCTGCTACAACTCTTCCTCTATCTTCATCTAATACACTAGACACTCCTAGAGGCACATCTCTATCAGTTGAGAAACCAACTGACAAATTGGTTTCAGCAAATGGTGAATTCTCTGCCAGGGTTTTCCTGTTGGAGATAATACCTTTTGCTTTTCCATATAGTTAAACAAGTCCTCAACTCCCACTGTTGTTTGGATGGCAAACCAAGATGAACCTGTTGATGAAAGAGGTTCAGAGCATTCTATTTTGAGGTGCATCCTTGCCTAACAATTTTCAACAGTATAGACAACTCTTCTCCAATAGGCTTAGACTGCATAAGTTTTACAAATGAGGTCATTGATTTAGGATGAAGGGGAGAAAACAGAAAACATACTTATGAGTAAAGCCTGAGAAATGAAAAGTTTCAACTATAGGTTTATTATTGCCGATCAAATGGAAATTTTTTACTTTTGAAAACAAAATGATTTTATCAATGGACAATAATGGTCAAACTTCTCTTCTATTGCCCTTTTCTAGAAAAGAACAACTGTACTGTCAATGATTAAGCTTTTCTAACCTCCATCCATCCCAACATCAATCTGGTGTTTGATTCCCCACCCATGAATTCCAGGCTTCTAGCAATTTCTCGATAAAGTGTACAACATATTGAAAATTTTAGAAAGTTCTTTTGTATGCTGGATATAAGACCATTATTTCAATGAAACATTTTGTGTAAGACAATTATTTATATGAGCATTATGTAAAAGCAGGCTTGGACTAGACCTCTAATCCCCAGTAAGTTGCTATTGTTCACCATGAATTTAAACTCACATAAACACAGCAGAATGACATTGAGCAATATTTATAGTAATGATACAAAATTCATAATGTTAATTACATAATTATATTGTTCTACTTCTCAGATAATATGAAAAGGCTAACAGAAAAGCACATTATGAGAAAAATAAGGCTTAATAGGTACCTATTGAGATGAGATATGCAGTTCCAGTCTACCAGAACCCAG
This sequence comes from Lithocarpus polystachyus, assembly GCA_033629205.1. NCBI lineage: Eukaryota > Viridiplantae > Streptophyta > Magnoliopsida > Fagales > Fagaceae > Lithocarpus > Lithocarpus polystachyus. Next base: position 1,635,889 of record CM066164.1, on the reverse strand, counting down.
AGTTTATTTGGTTCATGTACTTGGAAAATAAGTTGCTGACTGTGCAGGAAGGCTGAAGCCACGAACTCAGGAAATAGTATAGGCATTTGATCTGCAAAATAAAGACAAGATAACTAAACAACAAAGGTCTTTAACTCTTTATGCACACAGTCACCATCAATTTTGAAATGTTTTGAAACAATAGCAAGCAATTTAAATTTTGATTTTTAGACTTCTTTGCAAATACCAAACGTTCTTCATCTCAAAAAAAAAAAAAAAAAAAAAAAAAAAAAAAAAAAAAAAAACAAAAAGAAAAAGTCAAATGTTGGTTGTTGAATGAAATTTATTTTTCATCACAACGGTTTGAAAAAAAATCATTTCACGGTCAAAAACACCAAAAAAAAAAAAAAAAAAAAATCATTTCACAGTCAATGATAAAAAGTATATATATTTTTCGACTTCAATTCTCCTACCAAGAACATTGACGCTTTGGAAATTTTAATATAATAGAGGTCATGTTAGTAGACAAACCTTCCAGATGATGGGCAGAAAACAGAGGAAATAAAGGCTAAAAAGGATGAAGTTGGAGGTCGATCTTTCAAATCATCATTACTATAGTGGACAACACCATTCTCCATGCTTGTAAGTTCTATCATGAGTCGTTTTACTATGCTAATTACCCTTGTCTATGATTTGAACCATAGTATCATACAAACAGATTAATGCGGCAAAAGAAAGACAAAAGAAACCAAAAAATTGCATATCAAATAAAGAATCTCATACAGAATCAGATCAATATTTGAAGTACAGACACTTGCAATGCGTAAGCTCTTTTAAACTGCATTTGGAGATCAATCTAAGGATTTGATTCTCCACCTACCAATTCTAGCAAATTCACAGCAAGTACACCATTCTCAATAATATACAAAATATTTTGTGTACTGGATGTAAGCCCATTATTGTAATGTAACATTATATGGACTTGAGCCTAAAGGCAAACTGGTATTATTTGACAAAATTTTACCGATTGTGTTAGATTGAGATAAATCAATTCACGATGTCTAAAAAAGAAGAGCTAGATATACTTAAATTGACAAAACAATATGGAAAAGGGAAGTTTTGACTAGACCTCTTAATCCCCTGTAATTTGCAACTTGTTGATTTTGATTTAAAACTTAGATAACCACATGGTGGAATGATGTTTGAACAATTTTATTTCTGACCTATCAAAAAAAAATGTTTGAACAATTTTATGGCAATAATGTAGAAATTCGAAAAAGTGATTACAAACACATACAATTCTATTGTTTTACATTTTAGATAACATGAAAAATGCAGACCTTGAATGTATGCCCGATGATGAGGAGAAAACAGAGGACATTAAAGCAAAAACGAATGAAATATTGGAGGCCAATCGTTCAGATCATCATCACTGTGGAACACCACATTGTAGCGCACAACACCATTCTCCATGCTTATAACTTAAACCACGGGCTGTGATTTATATGAGGAGTGACAACCATACCAATAAATTAAGGTAGAGAACGTAGAGTAAACTAAACAGTTGCATGCCAGATAGAGAACCTATTAAAGCATTAGAGCAATATTTGAAGGACAAATTTGGGAAATTTGTTCCTTGGAAATAATTGTATGTAAAACAGGAAAACTTACTTCCACGGAAGTTCAAAATCCCCAAGTTGTCACTGATCATCCTTTCTCTGTCGTCGGGATCTGGTGGCTGCGATTAAAAGTAAGAAGTTTGCAAAGAAAAACGTAATGTTTTAAATGATTAGGATAATATACTTTTAATCACAATGGGCAATAATGATAATGATCTAAAATAAATATAAAGCCTAGAGGCCTAACCTCTATTTCAAGGAGATATAACACGTTAAGAGGAATTTCAAGTCTAAGCATTAAACTAGGGATGAGCGTCATGAACCATGTACAAGCAATCCAAAGAGTAGTTAGCAATGCTTTCTCTTTCCTTTTTCATTTTTATAAATTTTTGGGTGACTAGTTGTACAAACTATTCCCGACAGCAGAATGTCAATTCCTATAGTGGACTTCACAACTATGCATTAGATGTTGAAAGCCCACTTACAAACATTATAATCAACAAAAACCAGCAACTTATTCAACTCCTTTGCAAGATGAGGAGCATAAAAATAACCCAAAACATATAATTCCAATTCCTACAACATAACAGAGCTATCAAAGACTTTATGCAAAGGAGAAGCAACAAAAAGTATGGATTTGAAAATCAAACAAACAAAACGGAAATTAAGGGAAAAATATATCATCTACCATATCACGGTTTTTCTCTCTAAGATAGATCTTGTGTTTGTGTCCAATGCTCCATATAAAAATCACAAGCATATCTTGATTTTTAGTTCCAAAGGAATTGTGATGGTTAATTAATCCAACAAATGAAGCCAAAAGTATTTGTAACATCTGCATATCTACAGGTGGTCGCTTCTCATACTTTGCACTCTCCCATGCCCATGAAACATTTAAGCTTCTACAGAAGTAAAAAGCACGAAATATCTACTTAGGAACTTGATATATAGCAAGTACATAACCCTGTAACATCAAGACTAGATGATTAACAAGTATAGGTTTGAGCTATGGGGGCACCCCACTTTTTAAAAAAAAAAAAATTATTACCAGTTGAATGAAAAAAGGTTTCCAAAACTAAATGATAAATGGAAGACTGAGTAGGGTTATTAAAAAATTAGTTTGCTTTTCATATGTCACCATTTAAGATGGACTGCTAAAGAAAGCCAGATTATAGGCTAAGCTTGTTTGCAGCATCTTTGAATGGATAACAGGGCTTTTTATTTTTATTTTTTATAAGCATTGGGGTTTTTGTGCTTAAAGCCTTTCCAATTTATCTTTCTCTATCTCTGAATTATCTATTTCACTCACCACCTACCTATCTTAGTTTTGAGTTTGCATAATGTATACAATGAATGAGGCCAAATGATAACAAAACACTTTGCATGACGTTCAGAACGGATAAGACCAAAACATTCCTGCAACTTTAAGGGTTGGAAATAAAAGTTATTGACCATGGATTAAAAAGCAAACGCAATAGCATCAAAAGAACGAAAAGTTACCCATATGTGAATTAGAATTGAACGGCCCAAAGAAAACAATTGTAATATGGCTTCATTGCCTTCTTTTTTGTTGAACATATTAGTTACTAATTGGGGTCTGTACATTTTGAATGCCATTCCAAAATTGGGCAACTGCTGATGGGAAAAAACAAGAGAGGCATTTCTCAGCTCATTCCCTCCACTCCTGGTGGTAACATTCCATTCTACCCCACACTCTACACACCTTTGTACTAGATCTCCTAAATCTGTAACACTAAGCCAAGAAAATTAGCACACTAGATTTCATACCCTAACAAGTAATGGTAGAAATTACATAGGTTGAAAATTGGTCAATTAGCTAGCTCACCTTTCATCAGCCACCATATAATATGGATTACTTAGGAGATGGCCATGATACACTTCCTTGCTGCAGAATGAACTGATAAAGGAGTATCTTCTGTAGCGCTTTCTAAAATGTGCATCCATGAGTGACACCTTGCTTCATAATAAAATGTACTTCCCCAAATCTGATGCTTGGCTTAAATAAGGCCAAAAGAAAATTAGTTATTCAGCATGAGGTTTTTATAGATGGAGAAAATTATAAGTAGAAACAGAAATATGATTAAGCAAAAATATCGAGATATGCCTTACAGTAGAAGAGTACGTAATCCAAGGAATTTTGTCTCGTCTTCTTGCTTGAATCCCGGATGGTCACCTTGTGCACTTGAGCGGAAGTCACACAAGCTAAGGCTGTCGGTGGTGGTCTGGAGAAAAAAAAAACGCTATACCACCAGAATATGATAAGATAAAGTTAAGCTAGCCGACTAAGACAGTATGCTACAGCTAACAGCAAAGGAAAAGGCTCAAAAAACGAAAAGTAAAGAAGTTGATCACAGGTAGGCAACCACAGAGCTTTAGGAAGCAAGTCTAGAGACTCGAGAAGGCGGACGAGTACATCCAGAGAATAACTGAAACGAAAAAAGACGGGATAACGCTGGCAGTAAGAAAGTAGGCCATAGTGGCTATTACGAGTAAGGTAGTCCCCAGCCATTGAGATGCCGGCGCCGACTGATCGATGAAAATAACGCCAGCCTGTTAACAGATAAGAGGACTAATACTTCGAATGCAATAAAAGAGCTTGATTGAGATAGTGAGTCCATTGTTGGGAGACTCGATGAGAAGACTCATCCCTCTCTTCCTCTCCCTGGCCAGAGTGGGGGTGGAAGGAAGGCAGAGGCCATTGCAGCTACAGAGGCCGCTAAGGAAATGCTATGGATGAAGAGATTTCTCCTAGAGCTGGGTGTAAGGCAAGATGAGTATGTAGTGTTCTGTGATAGTCAGAGTGCTATGGACTTGAGCAAGAATGCTACTTACCATTCCCGCACGAAGCACATAGAACTTTCACCTACTATTGGATTTGAACCAATGACTCTCGCCGTATGAAACCGATACTCTAACCGTTGAGTCAAGTAGGTCAAGCTGAGTCAAGTCAGAGAAAATAGACCCCTATAAGAGAAAGCCGTGCAACCAGAGTTCCGCTTACTATACAAGGGGGGGGCGGAGCGCTAAGAAAGAGAAAGCGTTATCACTATACGAAATGAAGCAGCGGCTAGCACGCTAAGATCAACCACTTAGAGAGCGTGGAGCCTTTCTTTCTCGGTCGTCTGTCTTAATATAAGTGGATCCGATTCATGCGGTCGTTCTCTGCTGCATTGGTGTTTTCACTCCCCACTCTCCACCATAACAAAATGTTTCCACTATATCTCAGGAGTAGTCAAAGGAAGTACGGCGGGTCCAAGTAGGAAAAAATGAACTAAGAAGTAGGGCATACAACAATGGATCAATTCATTCAACAAGATCCGTTCGAATCGGACCAGGATGAATGGGATTGGTCTGACCTCTCGCTCGGATGTCAGACTCCCGCCGCCTGCAGATGTCCCATGCCACGTTTCGTGAACAGCTATACCCGAGAATGAATGAATTGTGTGTGATATAGCGCCGAATAAGCCACTGCTCTATTCCCGACTCGAAATCTATAAAGGACTTTAAGGGAGAGAAAATGGGAGCCCTATACCATACATCCTGCTGCCTCGGGATGACCGCACGTTACATCATAGCAGCACGACCAAATGAAGGCGGAAACCCCTTGTATAGGTTGGGCGTTTCTGTGCACCCGGCATCCTGCAAGAAAGGGCCCCTTACTATAGAACAAAGCAACGAATTGAGCTTTAGAAAGTCGTTTCGCGTTAGCGCATCCGTTTTCTTGCTCGTTAGCGCTTTACTAATATAATAGAAAGGGGCAAGCCAAAACCTACTCCTAACAAGTTGCTGGATCGAAGTAGAACATTCTCCATCCGCTCGCCAGCAGCAGAGGGGGTTCGATTCCCGTTATACGCGATGTGGCGAAAAAGACTGATTCAACGAGATATGCCTTGCCTGCATTAAGATTTAAAACTTGTCGTCTACTTTCAGGAAATGTTCGGAACAGAGAACTTACAATAATACAACGCCGCATTCTCCGAAGATTGAGGAACAAGAAGAGATCTATTAAGAGAAAGATTTATCCGAGAGAAAATCTTAACAGTTACATCCAATCACAAACTACACAAAAGTTGCCCCTTTTTCATGGGAATTTACCTATCACAGAGATGCACAGAGGAACAGAACGAACTTCATATATCCCTTTTCCACTCAATCCGGAAACTAGATTGGACGTTATTCTGGTTCGTCTCCATTTTTGTGAAACTATTCCTCAAGCAAGGCAGCCGATAAGTCATCGAAGGCTTTGTGTGAATAATGGAATGGTAAGCATTACTCATTTGAAAGTGTCCCACGGTGATCTAATATCTTTTCAAGAAAATGACGAGAGAATCCGCGGTGAAGAAATAAGGAGATCTTTCTATATCGAAATTTCAGTTGAAAAAATCATAGGCAAATTCCTGGATCACCCGGTAAGAATGTGGAGAAGAACCAAAATAGAATGGTTCCACCTACTCAAAACTAAGAGGGGATGCCGCCTACTACTAAAATCCCGGTTTTTGCAACAGTTGCGTTCTTCTATGCAAGAAGAAGACTTAGAAAGAACAAAGAAGTTTGGATCCGAAAAAGTATGCTTAGGCAGTTCCTTCGCTGAGCACAACAGAATGAAGAGGAATTTGTATCATTTCAAATCCCTATTCTTATTGAAGAGAAGGAACGAGAAAAACCGAAATATTCCTACTCGAACAAGAAGTCCTATAGTTTACAACTCTTCTTTATATAGTAATTCGACCTATTGCTCCGCGTCCCCCCATCTGTTTACTATGAAGAGAAGAATCAAAAGGATCGAACTACCTACTCATTATTCGGAGGTGAATCATAGAACACCAAAAGCTGTGGTATCTTATGGACCTAACATAGGTCACATCCCTCACGACATAAGATTGAAAGATCTAAACCTTCCTCTTCGGAGCGGAAACGGACGTGGCCAAAACATATAAAGATCGGCGTAGTCGCTCATAGGGACATATCTATCCGGATAGAATATAGTCTAGATCTTGATTCTGATTGATTGCCTTTTTTTTTTACGACAAGTTTTAAATCTTAATGCAGGCAAGGAAAGATCGTTTTTCAATTATTACTTGCTGGGTCGGAGCGTAGACGAGCGAGCAGAGCCCAGGAAAGAGGGAAGCCCGTCATGGAGCAGTCGACTAGAAGTAGAAGACTGCTGGCCTGAGAGAAGGCGGCCTCTCTCGGGAAACATGGCCCAATTTTTCTTCTTTCTTTTTGATTTCGGGTTTCTTTATTTTTTCAGGGGCCCAGAACGCTAAAAGGTAGGGGAGAAGCAAGCCTAACCTCTGATCGACCTGGACACATAAATAATTCTCGGCGTCGAGAGAGATTTGAGATTCCATAAGTAACTCAGTGAGTGCTTTCTAAGAAGGGCTTGGCTTGGAAGAAGAAAATGAAATACGAACAACCGCGCTGGTCGTAATAGATCGACTTTCATGCTAGTTCTTGCTCCAGCATGAAAGTTCCATTTCAGGGAAGGACGACGTACCAATGATACTTTCTGTTTTGTCGAGCCCTGCTTTGGTCTCTGGTTTGATGGTTGTACGTGCTAAAAATCCGGTACATTCCGTTTTGTTTCCCATCCCAGTCTTTCGCGACACTTCAGGTTTACTTCTTTTGTTAGGTCTTGACTTCTCCGCTATGCTCTTCCCAGTAGTTCATATAGGAGCTATAGCCGTTTCATTCCTATTCGTTGTTATGATGTTCCATATTCAAATAGCGGAGATTCACGAAGAAGTATTGCGCTATTTACCAGTGAGTGGTATTATTGGACTGATCCTTTGGTGGGAAATGTTCTTCATTTTAGATAATGAAACCATTCCATTACTACCAACCCAAAGAAATACGACCTCTCTGAGATATACGGTTTATGCTGGAAAGGTACGAAGTTGGACTAATTTGGAAACATTGGGCAATTTCTTAGTCTTAATCCAGTGACTGGCCTTGCTCCGAGCGATATCCGAAGTATGGTTCGCTTAGCCAATTTAGCAGGATCTTATTTGACAACCTCACCCATAGCTTGAAGTTGATTTCGCTTTCTCCTTTTGGCTTTTGGACGGCCAACGAAAGCTGTCAGTTGTGGACCTTGACTTGGAAGACTAAGTAAGGGCAATACAAGGCAGAGTACCGACATTCCCTCCTAGCTTCGGATGCCAGTTCAGAGCTTTTGAGAGAAGGTTTCCCGGTTGCATTGGTTAGTAGAACCCCATCAGTAGGAGGTGTTGATTCATCCTGCCTCTCTCCAGTAGCTGACTGGTTTGGGTCTAAGCAGAGAAAGAAAGATTTACAGTTCTGTGCCAAAAGAGATAGATGAACTACAGAGACTAAGCTGCCTCCTCACCACGAGGATTTTTTCCATCTTTCATACTGACACCCGGATACGAAATTTACTGAACTACTTAAGCCTGCACCGATGTTCGTTCATCACAGTGATCATCAGAAAAGGAAAGGTTTGGGAGCTTACGCTTCCTCTGCTCGTCATTGATCGAATGAACTAAAGGCCAGTCATTGTCCCACCCGATATTGTTTGTTTATAAGTATAAAATATGGATTCTTTCATCCCCAGTCCTCTCGTCCCGGAAGGAACAAGCAAGAGACAACGCTAACTGGACGAGGAATTGAGCCGGGCTATATGTATGGAGTGGAGGGGGGGAAACCTCCATTCCAAAGACGTGGCCCACGCGCCTCATCAGCGCAAAAAGGAGCCGCTAGTAATAACGTCTGATTGATTCCTTTTTTCGCAATCCCACTCTGTTGTTGTCGGTACAAAACCGAAAGGTATATCCTAAGAGGTATCACCTCTTCCTTTTGAGAGTGATATAAAGAGTCACAATCAAGGAGATATTTGTGTTATGATTCCCACATTCCAAATATTTAGTGACAAGAAATCGTGTGTGCGTCTTTCATGGCAAGAGAAGCTCGATCGTGCTCGTGCTAGAACGGATAATGGAACTTCTAGTTTATGTGGTTTTGGGGTATTGAATTGGATTGCAAAAGAAAGCGGGACTCCTCTTAAGATTGATAGTAAGAGATTGCCGAACCAAAGTATTCCGCTTTTTTCACACCTTTTATGATGCATAGTATTTCCCATCTAAGGCAACCTTTATTCAATCTCTGGATCGTATTATAGGGTTACAAGATCCTCTTAAAGGGTCCTCTCGAATTCCATCCTTTTCTCTACTCGATGCGATCAACTACTCCTATATCACCGACATCAGGTTTGTACTCTTTTTATGCCTAATCTTGGGATTTGGTGGAGCCTTGTACCCCATATACTTCTTTTTAATAATTAGATCTGTTGTTTGGTAAATCATCTGAATCTCCTACGTCCTCAGCCTTGCCCACCACATTCAAATGTGCAGTTGGGACTGCCTATGCCTTGCCTATTTTGTGAAAACGGCGTTCCCAATCTTATTAGCAACCTTAAAGACTTTCACCCTAATATACCATCCTAACATTTCGATCCTCTAGAGATCAGGTCCCATCAAGGAGCGGTATCCATGTCGATAATGATCGGGGCAATCTTCTTGAGTCTGGCACTGCCCTTGTATAATACACCATTTCTATTGGTTAACGAGTACGATGTTCCTCTTCCTTGATTTAGTAATCTTTTTCGAATAGAGGGTTTGCTTTCTGTTGTCTTGATTGAGGTTGTTTGGAGTGCAGATGGAAGTGTTGTCAAGGTCCGAGTGTAGTCTAGTCAATCTTGTTGGCTATATGAGCGAGAGATTCCCCGGGAAGTCTTTCAAAAAAGGAATGAGCGCTCTGCCCTAGCGAAGACGCACGGGAGAGATTCACCAAACTAGGGGCATATCCCGGATGACAGCTCGACCGATTAAAGCCATCAATGAGCTAAACAGAGGATCCCTACTTGATACGAAACAGAACAGGAACTTCACTCATACTTAAATACTTCAATCGATGAACTCCTTGCTTCATCGATGCTCGAGGAAGCAAGAGCGGGATGAGTGCCAACTACAACTACTAATGCTAATGGAAGCCCCTTTCTTGCTCTGCAACTCTCGAACTAGAGGAAGGAAAGCGCTATACCCACCCACGGAAGAAGCGAGGACGGGAATCTTATACTAATTAAGCGGGAAGACCGATCTATTTCATTAAAGGAAGAAGGGGATTCGCAGGCAGGAAAAGATCAATAAACAGAAGGCCAAAGAGCAAAAGCCACTCATCAATTGCTTGTGAAATGCGGATGAGCACGGGCAGGTTATACACTTTCCCGAAGCGGTAAATGAAAAATGAGATAAGAGATGTTAGCATTAGCGGAAGATTGATCCTATAGTCTTACCCACTATCAAGCGGTTGAGGATCTACCACTCAAGAGATGATATGCTTACCCGTGAAGACGAAAGTTTACCGTGTTGGCAAATCCGGTCCCAAAAGCCGCCCAATTATCATATTTTCAGGCAGCCACTAGTTTTCCCCCAGAGGACTCAGGAAAGTCTCGTTTTTTCTTAAGAAAGATGGCGCCTCTAAAAGGATGTCTTCCATTTAATCAGCAGCCAAGGCCAAGACCAGAAGAAAGAGTCCTACCATCACGAGGGATTCAAGAGAAAGAGATTGCAAGCCGGAAGGACGACGGGAGATGATCATTCGGACAGGAGATGTGGACGAGTTTTAGCCTAGCTCCTAGAAGAAGGTACCGGGACCTCATTGAGCACAAGATTTTAGCGGTTAATGGAGAGCACCAAACCCATGCGTTGGCTTTGGTGCGAGGATCAAGGAGGCCGGATTTACCTTTATGAACCTCAGTGCGAAGTGGTCGGGTTCACTCCTCCTGTTGCCTTTACCCAGCGGCAAGACGCTTCGTTTTGTCGGAAAGGGAATGCTTCTTCCCCTCTACTGTGCGGGTGCTAAGACTAGGCGAAGAATTTCATGAATCAGTTCACTTGACCAACCCGAGCCTTCGAGCCTCTAGTTCTTCTGATTTTGCTAACATCCTTCGATGACAGGCCGAACGAAGGAAGACGCACTGGAATCCTACTTCTATCTCATCAGAAGCAGGCGCATAGGCTATAGAATATAGAATCCCACCTTCCACTCTATAAGCTACTGTGCCTAATTTTTAGCTTTTTGGTCATAGGTTGCCAGTTTTTGGAGCTCACTTTGCAGGTCAGAACTATCGGAAGACGAAAGAGAACTTATTTAGACGAAAAGTGTGCCAGTGCCATTACCCCAAAAAACCCTACATTAGCAGTTCGGGTGGAATCAGACATAAACCAAGTCCAAGAAGACCGAGGAGGCCTTGGGGAGAAGGTAGCGCACTAATTCTATCCTCCTTTCCTGCTACTAGGGAAGCGCGTGCTACTGCTACTACTTTTGCACCTGCTCCTCCTATTATAGTTGAATTAACTCCTACGCCTGGAACTCCTCTTTATTTACCGCATTTCTTCCTTCTGCAAGAGTCATGTTCACTGCTCCTGCACCTCCAACTCCAACAGGAATTTTCGCATCTCTATTCGCATCTTCCTCATATGTAGTCTCTACGCTTGAAAAAAAGGCTTTTTAATCACATCTAAAACGACAACAAGTGCGTGCATTTCCCTATCAAAGCCCTTGAACTAACCTTTTAGGCACGAAGGGCATTCTGAGGATGTATTTCATCAGCCAGGCACCCATATATTGATTTGTTGAAAACAGCTCCTTCGTCTACCGCGCCTATTTGTATTGCTACAATTATGCTTACCGATATGCAACTGACTAAACAGGATATATGGCCGGGCAGGACGGCTTTGCTTAAGACCGGAATGCTACCCCCACTCGAACTCCTGAACTAAACTCAAGTCATTGCTCATTCCCGCTCATGCTTGCTAGCCTATGCTTGCTACAAAAATTCCCTTACCTACTAGACTTGTCTAAAAGAAGAAAAGATGCACGAGCCACTCTTTCTCTTATATACGCTATTTGAAGATAGTGATTTGAATGCTTATCCCCTGCCTATGCGCTTGCCTTTACTACCTGCCCTTACCTGCCTGCCTTGAACTACTGCACTTGCATATACCTTTTCCTCTATCCAGAAGATAGCTTGAACTGGCATTGTGACTACAGATATATAGCCAATAGAAAGAAGTATTCCCAAGCTGGAGAGGAGAGAAATGGAATTTACAGGCTTTTTCTACCAATGACCAGAGACCAAAAAGGGGAATAGAAAGATAAGCCTTAAGCGGTCAGACTAATTACGATCGATTCGCTAAACATTCAAGATTCGAGATGGCCTGCTAAAAGAAGGAAGGGCGATAGAGAGAGGTGGAAGGAAGACAGCCTATAATGCATTACCAGAAGGAGAACTACCAGCGCTAATAGCTAGAAGACCTAGAACTCAAGAACTAGACTCCAGCGATTGTGCCTACCAGTCTTAGGAAAGAAAGAAACAGAGTCACAAAAGAAACTTTAAGGCACAGGAAAGAAGGAAAAAAAATGTGCAATGCATGACAATGCATGAGCATGTTACATGCAAAAAAAAAACAAAAACATCATGGGCAAAACAGAGTTATAATGAACTTAGAATGGAATGCATGATCATGCGAGATCAAATTAACAAAACCCAACCCAAAATTTTTGACAAAATCACAAAAACCTCAAAAATTTACCTAAAACTAAAACCTAGGTCACAAAATGCGTGAAGAAAAGGAGAAAAGGAATATTTAGAACACTTACTAAGGGATTGAGGCTTGGATTAGGCCGAAATCTTGAGTGGGAGAAGGTTTTTGGTGAGAATAATGTTTTTAGGTCAAAAGAGAAGAGAGAAGAGATTGAGATATTTGAAATGGTTCAAAAGTGGGTCGGACTTCAGAATATATAGAGAAAACGTAGCTCGATAGATTAAGGAGGTATTGAGCTTCTATCGAGAACAAAAGCTCAATAGATTGAGAGGTATCGAGAAGGTATCGAGGGTAAAAAATCTCAATAGAATAAGGAAGGTATCGAGAAGCTATCGAGCAGACAAAAACCACAAAGAATTTGGCTCGATGGATTGGGCTATCTATCGAGAGGTATCGAGAGAAACCCAGAAATCTCAATAGAAGAGGCTTGTATCGAGGAGCTTTCGAACGAGTATCGAGGAGGTATCGAGCTATCTGTCGAGAGTCCCGAAAAGAGGATTTCAATTTGGAAAAACACCATAAGACGGAAGCAATCAACATAACCATCAAAGCAAGCATTTAAAGAGCATGTTAAACATAAAAAAACACAACCTTAACTTTAGATGCAAAGCATTCCTAGATCAAAACACACTAAACAAGTCTAGCCAAATTTTATTTCAAAAACAAGTTTAGACAGTTTAGAGAGCATATACTACCACATGTTGTATTCCTTGAGATGATCAAATCACATTGTACCTGTATAATAGTATCAAAAGTAGAAAAGAGTATGTGTCTTGTGTGTAAAACTTTTGCAAGAGAGCATAAGTTCATCATTATGTGAAAAGTAATGATATAGGAGGATTAAATACATTCACACGTAATCATAACTATTTGATGGGGACTATCACCTTCGAGGTACATCATATAACTCTCACATCTCCTAGAAACACGCTTGCAACCATATTAAAAGCACTTTGATTCTTTTTTCTTTTCATGTTCTTTGCATAATTTTTTCTTTTAAGCATATCATGTATGGGCATATAATAGAGAAAAGAAAGTACCTAATTATGTAAGCTTGAACATCCTAATTTTTATGTGCAAGTGCTACACCTTACTGAACATAGCTTTTATGAGTTGCACATAGATGTTTAATGATTGACGAGTTTTAGTAGTGAAATGGTTATTTATGTCTTTCTCTAAGGATTTTTTAGTCTTTCCTGTCAAAAAGAGTGATTTAAGATATAAAAGATAAGAGTTCAACCAAATCATACAAATCACATAAACGAGTCATAAAGCTCACATTGCTTAGTTGTGCATGAAGATGCTCATCTAAGCTACAAGTGATACAAAGTTGAGAAACCTTGTTTCAATGGCTATCCAAGGTACACAAGTACCAGTATACACAAACACACATTGTTTTTGTATTTTTTTTATTTTTCCATTTTTTTATTAAAAAAAACTTAAAACAAAGCAAAAACAAACAAACAAATAAACAAAGCATCAAAATTAGACTGACTCAAACCACACCACAAATCATGTTAGAGATCAGAAAAGATGAGAAATCACTTAAAATCTTTTTCCTTCTAGAAGGGAGACCTAGATGGAGATCCTTTCTTTTGCATGAACTTTTTTCCAGATGGATAAGAAGGAGAGTTGAAACCATTAAAGTTCGAAAGAAGCAACACTGCCTTAAGAAGTTCTCCAAGAGGGGCTAAAGATAGTTGGAGTTGATTTTGGTTTTCCAGAGATGACACATTATTGCTTTGTTGAGTGGCTAACCACTTATAGCAATTTGGACGAGTGTGTCTAGATGCTCCATAGTAGTGACAGAAATGAGGTTTCTTTGGTTAAGACTTCTTGTTGGTTGAGCGATGATTATTCTGCTTAGTCTCTTTCTTACCAACCTTAGGCGGTGCTCCTAGAATGGATTTTCCTTTATCACACTTATGCTCACTTACACTTTTAGTTTTAGGATTAGTTACCTCAGAGTTATCAGAGTTATCATTATTAGTAGGTGGAACAAAAATAATTCTATTTAAAGCATTAGAAGAGGTACTACAAGAGGAGAGAAAGTGATCATACCCAAGACCTGTTCTGTTAGATGCAGACTTCTAAACATTCAGCATTTCATCTAGTTTGGCATTTGAAGTCATTTCCAGTTGTGCCCTAACCTGAAATAGTTTAGCATCTAGTTTCTTGGCATTTTTAACAAGGAAGTTGTTCTCAAACCTCAGTGCTCCAATGGTCTGATTAGCTTCATTAACCTTGGTGGAGAGTTCCTCACATTCTAACTCCACTTCATTGAGCTTTCTCGTGGCCAACCTGTAGAGCTTCTCATGCTTCTCAGAGACCTTGTACAGCTTAGCATAAGCAGTGTGCATACTTAGTACCATTAAATAAAGGAGGGATAATCAAGGATTGCCCATAATCTATAACAATAGGAGTTGATGGATCACACAGCAATGATTAAAACCTAATCAGTGTGTGCCCGCTTTGATACCACTTGTTGGGTTAGGATAGCTTGACCCTGGTTAATTAATTCAATTATCCAAGTTAATTAATTAAGTTCAATTGCATACAAAATGTGTAGGCACCAACATATCACAAAAAATGCTAAGAGCAGCAGAAAATAAATTAGACACGTTGACTTGTTGATAAATGAGGAAAACCTTTCAAGGCAAAAATCTCACTGGGTGATTTTAAGGTTACCACTCCAAAGAATCCACTAATCATCAATCAAGTGGTTACAAGTATAAGGAATCTTACCAACTATCCTGGCCTATCCCGAAATACCAACCTACAGTTGAACCTTTGCTTCAATACCTAATTGGACTTGATCTTGTAGTAGCCTTCTTTCCTTTGATGCACAAACCTCCAATTTGTGACTACCCTTTGTACAGATTCTAGTACATGACTAACTCCAGCAACTTGAATAGATGTTGTTGGCTACAAAGTTCTTCACTTCATCAATAATAAAGATCAAGAAGCACTTGGTTACAAAACTCAATGGTGTACAAACGCAGTAGCTTCACATAGAGAAAATAAGTCTCTTGGTCTCTGTATCTGTGTGTGACGATCTTTAAAATAATCTTTATATATGTTTAGGATTGTGATATACAAGACTGGGCCAAATTTTAGATCTAGAAATTTTGAAATCGTAATTCTCGGTAGATCGAGCTGTTGTCGAGCTATTTGTCGAAACTTAATGAACAACTTTTCTTCACTTGTTTCTTGGACCAATCTTTATGTCTTTAATACTTGACTTGAACAACATGTTTCTTGAAGTACTTAACCCATCTTAGATCTACCCAATTACAAGTAAAGTGCATTTTGTCAAAGCATTAGCCAATTACAATAAAGTAGCTTTTTAACCCGCACTATGTGCGGGAACCTATTAATTTATATTTATTAGAAAGAATTTTTTTAAATAATATATTTAAACACCCAACATATATCTCCTTCACAAATCTAATTACAAACACCATTGGTAGATACCAAAAACTAATTTAACCCAAATCCAATACAAAATACTCAAAACAAAATTTATTTTAAACCCAGTACCATAATTAAAACCAAATCTAACTCAAATACCTAAATCTAAAACAATCCAACCAAGTGCATTTGAAGATGCTGATTTAGCTTTAGCTTACTTTTTTTTTCTTTTGAATTCCAATGTGCCTCTACATTGTGTGGTTATGTGCTCAATGCTCATTTCATATCTCAGTTATTCTTTTCGTTCTTGCTCCTTTCCAATCGGCCAAATATCGTTTCCCGTGAGGAATAAATATATACCTTTGTAGATTCCGTTCAACCCCAACATTTAAATACTCCACCAAGTAAATGCATCTTAGAAGCTTGATAAGAAACTATAAAATTAAAAAAAAAAATTATAAATGCATATAAACTGCAAAGTTTGATCATAATCTACAGTAAACAGTACACCAATTGTTTTTTTTTTTTTAACATAGATTCATTGCGTTATTGAAAGTGTATGGGGAGTTGTATCAGCAAGGAAAAATATGAAATTGCAAAAAGTGTACCCATATCTCCTTGCAATCAAAATCATTGCAAATTAGACTACAAATTTGGCTATATAGAACAAAGTAAGTGTTCTTATAACAAAAAAGAAATGTTAGATCCAAATGGAAGTTTCCATACAAAAAAAAAAAAAAAAAAAAAAACCTTAAGTAATACATGAATATTAACAGAAGTTCAAAACCCTACAAAAGCTTAAATCTATTTATACAGTACACCAATGTAAGAAATTTAAGTGGTTTATTCTATCTAGGCACAAAGTTAAAAGTAACCTCCAACTTTTTGTAGCTTATCCAGACCTTCAAATGCTTTAAAATGTTTATAAGTCTCTCATCAAGCTCTCTGATCCGTTCAACCTCACCCTTTGATATTTTAAAATTAATATGTGCCTGTCATTAAACAAATAAATGCATTATTACTACCAGTTTTCTCAAAACTAACATACTCAACATGCTTTTAAAAAAAAAATGCCAAAGCTTTATTACAATCTAGTCAAATTGTAATATTAGTAACCAAAAAAAAAAAAAAAAAATGGTCATTGCATCTACAAAATCTAATACAAACGAACCATAATGGACAAAATCTAATACAAAGTATGAGATAAACAAAGAGAAAATCAGTCTGTCCTTACCTTTCAGTTTGTTCCTCAACTCTTCTTGTAAATATCCCGAGTGTTGTGCCTAGCAAAGAACTAAGCAAATCTGTATTTCAACAAAATGATAGGGTTAGAAGGTTTTTCAAATTATAGGAGAGAAAGATGAAAGAGAGACTACAAATGAAAGGTTTGATCCATCAAAAATAAACATAAATTATGTAAACTTGTGAAACTAAAGAGACATTGGAATTTCAAGTGCATTCTCGAAGAAAAAATATTGCAAGGATTTTAGTTAAGAACTAAGTTTTGAACTTTACTCTAACTATTAAAATCAAGAGTGAAAATCCCTAATATTACCCAAACCATAATATATAGATGATAATTTGAGACCTAATCATCCAAAAAAAGAGAATAAACCCATCCATCCTTCAATAAGAATCGAAGGAAAACCTTAGACAATTCAGCATGAGTGGAAAATTTTAAATATAGAAATTCAAATAAGAAAAGTACCGTTGAGAAGTTACAGAAATTGAAAATAGTGGGGGAAGTGGGAAAGAGTGTGCTTACCTTCCAGATATACTACTGCAGAGAAGGGATAGGGGCAGGAAAAATGAACAGAGTAGCAAGGATTGAGGCAAAGTACGGATAGAGCAGATGGCAATTAGAATGGAAGGGATAGGGTAGAGAACAAACAATGTAGTTGGTAGTTAGAATGAATGAATATTGAGAGGGAGAGTTCCACCACTAAAATACAATTTTCTGGCTCATTGGAATTCAGCTGGATATGCCAATGAGCTTAAGGAACAAAACAATACTTATTAAAATAATATTGTACCTATTTTGTATAAAAGAAGTACATGAATAGAGCATCTTTGCCTTTTTTTTTAATTACATGCAAACCTGCAAACTTAATAGCGACCACTTGTTTTTCAGTTGTGTTAATACAATTCACACACCAGCAACTGTAATACTGCAATAACAAAACACATTGTTTGCTGTTAGGTTCTAAAAGTTTAGAACAATTGGCAAATCGTGAGCACACAAGAACATGTAAGTTGCAGAAAGAAGAATTCAAAATCTGCCTGGTTCGATCGATCGAAAAACAGGCTCGATCGATCGAGAATCGTATCTGTAGAATTTTAAGTTGGCCCAAACAGCAGTTCTAGCTCATTAAGGATTAGGGTTTCAAGTCTACTTCTCCCACTATATAAAGGAAACCCTAAGCACGTTTTTTATAGGGCTTTTTGGAGAGAAAAGAGTGTGCCTCTTTGTTATTTAGGGTTTTGTTCCTAAAACCTCTCTTATTGCTTCTACCGGTGTTGTTCCTTGAAAAATCTCAAGATCCGATATTGCTGAAGTTGCTGCCTTCTCTAATCATCAAAGGTGCTGATGATCTAAACCTTCAAGGGTGGTCTTGGAGTCACAAACAGGTGAGTTTGTGTTGCTAAACCTTTGAGTGGGATCTCAAAGTCACAAACGGTGGAGTTTGTGTTTTGCAAAGATTAAAGAAAGAAGGAGTCCGTGGATCTCGGAGCTGTCACGTGGTCGTGGTAGTAAGTTTCCTACACTTGGGTAGTAATAGGATGTTAGTGGTCTAAGTCTTATTGTGTAAACTTCAATTCTTTCTAGTGGATTTGCTATTTTACCTTGAGGATAGCTAGGTTAAATCCTCCCCAGGTTTTTACCGGTGTGGTTTCCTGGGTCATCATATCTTTGTGTTGTTTATTTTCCGCTGCTTTGTTGTTTTTGACATATTTGTGTTAACCTAGTTTTGTTTAAATTACCTAAGTTAATCACTTGGCTAATTCACTAGGTTAATCTGTTGTGTTTAAGGGGTCTAAACGAACTGACATTTGCAATAGTCTACCATTAAAACAAAAGTTTAAAGTACCTAACCCCGTTAATTATGTAGATAGAGTGGAAGGCAATAAAAACTTTTAATAGAAAATATGAAAGAAAAGCCAAAAGGCAATAACAAAAACTTATTCTAAAAGAGAACCAAGTAATAGCATTAAAAAGAGGGCTGACCTGTATTAGACTCCATACCACACACTTGCCTTGACAAACAAACATTGACCATTCGAGTTTGTTTCATTTACCAAATTAAACAAAAATGAAACACAGCTTCTCCCATAAATCTAAGTTGCATTTGTTTCCATTCGAGTTTCATTGATTGTTTGCAAATTAATTGTGGCTATAGGGAATATTTATTTCTATCAATGAAGCAGTCCTATCTAGTAAGTTTTCTGCTTATCTTCCTTTTGAAGATAAATATTTCCTTTCTCTTGCCAAAGGCCTTGTAGCTGAATTGGTACCTCCCTATACACAAAGTGCTTGGGGGTCTAGGGAGAAAAGGGTTCGAGTTGCGGAGTTAGCAGCATATTGTAATTATCTTTCAAAAAAAAAATTATTCCTTTCTTGAAAGATAGATTTGTGTTAATTCTCACAATTAGTCTTAAAACACATCCACTTAAAGTAAAGTAGCCGCAAAAGGTAAAAAGTCAATGCTCTTGGGACTTGGGAATATGGATATTAGTATTACACATTTGTGGTGCATGATTAGAATACAAATTGATCACAAAGTATCATGACTTGAATACACATCTTACTCAGTCATGAGGCCACATTTAAGGTAAGACATTATTTAATTTCTATAATACCAAGATTGTACCATACGTAATTAATTGGCAATAAAAATGAACTCAACAAAATATGACCTATACCCGCTGAATTCATCACCATATTCTTTCATTCTTCAACAGGATAAAAAAATTGAAGAAATTGAAAAGCCTTCCCTCCACAGAGATTCACGTTACTACTACTATAGGATTTGGATTAAGGGAAAACTCTCAATTTACTTTTTCCTTCCAACTTGATTTGTATTGTTTATAACTTTGTCTAGAATAATCTCCTGCTCTATTTCGACATTCAAATTTTCCAAAAGAGACTAAGACTCAAAGTTCTTTAAATCTGTTCCCCTGTGTTTTAACCCAGATAACATAGATAGATAAACATAAACAAATTTAACCCAAATAACTTAATCATAAGCAAATATAACATAAAGACCTAAAATGAAATCAATCCAAATAAAGATAAAAAAATTTGATCCTATTTAATGCACAAACTGAAAAGCTAATAGAAAACCATAACTTCAAGTTAAAGACCTAAATCAAAACCACTCCAAATAAAATATCAGTTTCTAATCATATTTAATGAACAAACTGGAAAAAAGAAACACATATTGGTATTCGTTTTGGCATGATGATGGCAGGAGGAAATTCATTTAAAAATAAACACCTCATACTTTGTTCTCTGGTTTTTTTGTTTTGTAGTCAGGCAGTAACAAACAAAAAGGAAATTCATTTTAAAATAAATGCAATAGAAGATAAAGTGGCAATCACAACTTTGAATCAATCCAACATGAGATCAAAACATGGATGAAAGGAAATAAAAATAATACATGAAGAAAAAATAATTATAGTTTCTTTTATATGACAAATTGATAATCGTAATCAAAATCAATTCAATTGAGTACCAAAACTTAAGCCTAAATCAAATCAAATTTTAAAGCAATATTTACTTAAATAATACCTATAAAGGTTTTAGGCGGCCTAACCCAAGATGTCAGATTACTCTCTTTCCAACTCTTTTCACATGCCCTTACCAACACTCTCTTCGAATAGCAAACGTTAAAGAAACAAAAAATAGAGACTATTTGATGAGGTTGATAATGGAGTTACTTATTATAGGCTTATTAATAACTTAATTAACCTTTGTAAACAGCATGCTTGGCATGTGAGTTTTTTTATTTTTATTTTTATTTTTATAATACAATAGCTACAATAGGGGTGGGAGAATGTGGACCCTGGATGTTTGAGTTGACTTAAGGTGCTTTTTTTTCCCTTTTTTATTTTTTATTTTATTTTTTATGCGAGATTAGTCATTGATAAGGTAGTTAATTGTACGTTCATTGCTACAATTTGCAGTTATGGGAAGTTGCTCTTCACCTCTTCCATTTCAATCAATAAATGAGAAAAATATGATGGTGCTTGGTTAAAACATGCCAATGAACCTGAAATTCACATTCGTACGTGTAATTTTCTCAATAAATCATGAGTAACCGTAAAGGACAAGCAGCCTAACATCAATACTTGGAACCTGGATGAAGCATAGTAGAAGCACCTTGTTTGTCTCGTTGAAAGATACGACTAATTTCAGCTCAAATGACGCAAGATGTGGTTGGA
This sequence comes from Lithocarpus polystachyus, assembly GCA_033629205.1. NCBI lineage: Eukaryota > Viridiplantae > Streptophyta > Magnoliopsida > Fagales > Fagaceae > Lithocarpus > Lithocarpus polystachyus. The sequence continues at coordinate 1,614,792 of CM066164.1, read as the reverse complement.
ATGATCCAAGGATGTATCAGCAGAAGACACAAGCTTAATACTGCCTACTGCATATTACATATTACAGAATCTGAAAACAATAAGGTTTGGAACATGGTGCTGCTTTTATTTTGAGGTTATTTTTTCACTGGAAACAGACAACGGTGGGAGCTAATTTAATGCGGATTAGACTTTAGCATGTCAGACACTCAAATTGGTTCAGCCATCTTAAATCCTGAAAATCCTGAAAATCATAACCAAATATAATATAAAGACCAAACTGAAACCAATCCAAATTAAAATATAAAAAAATTAGATCCTATTTAATGCACAAACTGAAAATTTAAGAGCATTCACATCAGTGGATGCATATTTTCTTTCTATTTTACACGAAAAGGCCTACTTTTTCTATTATACACACTCACTTTTACAAAACACCTACATCAGTCTGTCTATTCTACACTTTCTCTTATTTTAATAATATTTTTCTCACATTTTTATTATTATTTTATAATTACCCATGGCCCACCAACTTTAACACAGCCAACTCTCTGATCTCTATCTCAATCTCTTTCTTTTTCCTTTTCACTTTCTTCTTTTTATTCTTTTCCTTCTCCGTCTTTCTTCTTCTCCGTTTTTTCTTCTTCGGCCTTCAGCACTTTCTTCTTTCTTCTGTTTTTGCTAATGCTGAAACAAGAAGCTAAAGAGAGAACTCTTGGTGGTTAAGCTTTTTTTTTTTCTTTTTTTTTTTCTTTGAGAAGATGGTGGGTAAGCTTAAAAAGAACATAAATTTAATGTTTTGGTCTGGATTTTCTGCTATTTCTGCATTTTCTTCTTGTTCTTTTGCAATTTCGGTTTGATTATTTATATGGGTTTGATTTTCTGTTGATTTTGGGTTGATTTTGTGGTGGATTATCAATTGTTGAAATGGGTTGGAGACTTGGAGCGGTGGTGATTGGGCTGCAATGGTGGTTGGGTGGTGTTGGGTTGGTGATGGGGTGGTTCTGCCCTTTCTTCTTCTTCTTCATTTTTCTTCTACTGATGCGTTGTGGCGTTGGGAAAGAGAGGAGTCTGACCAGTGAGAAAGGAAAAATAATAATAAACTATTGATATACAAAGCTACAGTAACCGTGGATATTTCCACGGTTACTGTAGTAATTTGGAAAATAAACAGTAGTATAGAAGGACTGATGCGGATAGATTTTGAACAAAAATGTGTAAAATGATGCACTTTTTGTATTATAGAGGGACTGATGTGGATGTTCTAATAGAAAAACATAACTTCAAGTTAAAGACCTAAATCAAAACCACTCCAAATAAAAATATCAGTTTCTAATCATATTTAATGAACAAACTGGAAAAGAGAAACACATATTGGTATTGGTTCTGGCATGCTGATGGCAGGAGGAAATTCATTTAAAAATAAAACACCTAATACTTTGTTCTCTGATTTTTTTTGTTTTGTAGTCAAGCAGTAACAAACAAAAAGGAAATTCATTTTAAAATAAATGCAATAGAAGATAAAGTGGCAATCACAACTTTGCATCAATCCAACATGAGATCAAAACATGCATGAAAGGAAATAAAAATAATACATGAAGAAAAAATAATTATAGTTTCTATTATATGACAAATTGACAATCGTAATCAAAATCAATTTAATTGAGTACCAAAACTTAAGCCTAAATCAAATCAAACGTTTAAAGCAATATTTACTTAAATAATACCTATAAAGGTTTTAGGCGGCCTAACCCAAGATGTCAGATTGCTCTCTTTCCAACTCTTTTCACATGCCCTTACCAACGCTCTCTTTGAATAGCAAACGTTAAAGAAACAAAAAATAGAGACTACATCAATGGAGGTACGTCTGATTGGGGTAGAGGGTGGATGTACTATGGCGCAATTTAACCCAAACAATCAAAACAGAACCACTTGTAACTCAAATACCATAATGAGAACCAAATATAACATAAGGACCCAAACAAATCCAAACCAATCCAAAAAAAATATCAAAACCTACTCATAATTAATAAACAAACTTAAATGCGAAGATAAAATCTCACCGGTAGTGGTTCCAACCTCTCTCTATCTTCCCCTGCATGAATAGGGAAAAGAAAAGGGGGGGGGGGGGGGAGAGAAAAACCCTAGAAACGTAATTGAATAGGAAAAAAAAATTAACATCTAATTTCCTGTTTCTATTGAAATGAATTTGTTATATAACTGGGAAAAAAAAACATGGAATAACTTTCAAAAATATGATCTGTTTAAACATCACAAAGAAATTTAATAGTGATGGTTGTATTTTCACTGTGCATTTATTTTAATTCCTTTATAACCTCAATTACCCAAATACTCAAATCAAAGTATCTAACACAAATATGCAAAACCAAACCAATTCTAACCCAAATACCTTAATATATAAACCAAAATCTAAAATCAAACATGAATTAAAACCAATCTGGCCAAAATACTCAAAGCCAATACCTAACAAAGAAAGAGAAAACTTTACCAATAGCGACCCTCTGATCTCTCTATTCGCACCTTGTGGAGTTTCTGCATAGTGGTTTTAGTCGTCTAATAGGGGCGTTAGGGCCGTATTATCTCTCTTTGAGTAGAATCTATCATTCTATTTTATTTTCAGTATTTTATTTTTTAAAATAACCTTACCCATAATGGCTCCAGCAGTATGACGGTTGGGGAAAGCCAGTTTTTCGGTCGTTGCAAATGAACGACAGTGCCCTGAGATGTCTCTCCTTCCCTCTGTGCGCCTTACAAACCCTCAAACTCTCTGTATCTCAAGAACCCTAGAAAATTAAGTAAGGGGAACCTGCCGGTTTTGAATTCAAAAACATAGAAATATTGAAGATTTAAGATTCTAATTCAAATAGGAAAAGCAATGGTGAGGAGTTTCAATCTTTCAAACTACAAAAAAAGTATTTGAAGAAGAAGGGAGTACGCTGACCTTCGGTACAAAAAAATAGAGACCATACCGGTAGAGGGCACGGTGGTCTGATGGTGGCAAAGCCTAACTTTCTTCTCAGATTTTTCTCTCTCCACCATCCATGACAGACCGAAGTTATTCTTTCTCTATCGTTCTCTTCTCCTTTTCTTTCTGCAGCATATGTTTGTTTTGGGTTTTTATGTTTTTTTTTTTTAATAAGCGCATTGGGTTTTTATAAGCCTCTCCCAAAACGTTGCACCGTACGGGTCTTTTAAAGAATAAATTGTAAACGTGGCAGCATTTTAAGGGGGGTGTTGGGTTTTTATAAGCCTCTCCCAAAACGTTGCACCGTATGAGTCTCTTAAAGAATAAATTGTAAACGTGGTAGCGTTTTAAGGGGTTATTTTTCCTAACGTGGCAGCACCTCCTTAAAGGCTTCTGCTTTTATATATAATATTAGATTATGACCCTAACATAGAATATTGTGTGTATGAACACCTGAGTAATATATAAAGCCAACACTGATAGAACCTACTATTTATTGACAGAAATCTTAGCCGTACTTGATTTGATCAATAGTATCATTGTTATTGCCTATTCCTATGAATCAAAATCACACCTAGGGAAAAAAAGATTTAGCTCATGTTGATTATAAAAAAGCAATGACAGCAACAAATTTTGATGATTTTTATGAGGCACATACTAAAGCCTTGAAAAAAAAAAAAAAAAACGTAGAACTAGCATGCAATAAAAATGTAAAGGCTAAGACCTTTGTGGAAGGGGGCTTAATTGGGAAATCATTCATATCTTTTTGATGGAATACATGTTTTATGCATGCACATTCATCTTTCTTTGAAACCAATTATTTTGCCTTTTTAGTTAAACCATGTGTGATTTTCCATTTCGAAAATGGGATAACCTTTTATCAATGGGGTTAGAGGATGAACGGGTACAAATTAGAGTTTCTATAGGTAAATCCATATAACTCATTATGAGAAGTGCTAAGTCCACATTTTCACAACAAATCATAGGTGGTAAGTTATTATTCGTTCTAATTTGAATCCACAACTGAAATTACTTTTTTGTCCACCCATAATAACCAGTAACAACCCGCCACTTAAGATCTATTATGAAAGTGTTGTAGATGTAGCACTTCTCATTAATTAACCTTGTCAAAGATATTTCAATGCAATAATAGAATTTTCAACCTCTATCTTAAAACTTTAAAAGTCAACAATTCATATTTTTGCCTCCATATTTTAAGACCAACATTTTCCAAAAGATAGCATAATGATTTAACTACTAAATTTCACAACATCCATGAAGATAATAAACCAACTAAACACTCAAATAACCAAAATAAAATAAATAAAGGATTTATTAACCACAACATGTTAGAAAACCAAACTCCTACTTTATTTTGGGGGTCCATAGAAAAAACCTTAATCGGCCACCCGTTGTACACCACCCTAACCCTCTTATTAAATAAGATAATTCCCCCAAAACCAAAATCCATAATCATAAATCATGGTTTAAAGTCTTCACTTAATTGATGTTCAAGTTTGGTGCAGTTTTTGAATTGCCAGAAGACATCCTGGAGTGAGGAATGGGCTGAATAAGTAACGATAATACACTATCTTTAGTTTTTTGGTCTGCATCACCGAGCCCATCTCCATATTGGTACATGAAATGACCCATCCTTGCAAGGTTCATTGCAATTTCAATAAATGTTTGACAGAATGGAGAACTCGCAACTCTCTCTTCATTTAGCTTCTTCCATGCTGTACTAATCAAAGACTTCACATACTCACGAGCGTCTTTTTCACTAGCACCAGTTTCATTCATGTAACATTGGATTGATTTTGGAACATCACCCCTTTTTAATTCATTCTAAGTTTCCAAAGAAAAAAAAAGAAAAAAGAAAAAAAAGAAAAAGAAAACATTGTTAGGCTATGCTTATGTGAAGTAGTTGAAAGCATTTTTAATGAAACTATTAGGATAGTGTGATTAGCATACTGCAGATGTTCCAAGATCATCTGTAAGTCGTAGAATCATTGATGACCAATAGAATATTTTGGGGTACTCTTCCAAGCAATCCAAGGCTTCCTTTGTTATTGGATTGGTGACCATAAAGTAAGCATGCATTAGTATAACTGGTGTTGTTATTGTAATCCATGCATTCTCAAGGTATTCTTCAAGGCTTGGTATATATCCACTATAGTACCACTTTGCCTCCAACAAAAAAGATCTACATACATCTGCCCACTGAAACAATTATAATGGACAATTAAAATCATCATGTATTTAAGAGAAAATGTTAACAATAAACAATGATAGATTTAAAAGCTCTATTAATGCCAATACCGCTTTTTTCAAGTATCGAATGATGTGGAATCCTTGTTCCTTAAGGGGATCAAAAGCCATTTCATTAACAAAGTTGTAGAGAGTGAGGAAACATGTCTTCATATAATCTGGAAGCCGATCCATTGCATTGATCTCCCATCTGGAGTCACACAAAAAATGAAAGAGTAATTTTTAGTTTTTATGTCAAAGGGGATGAGGCGTAGTGCACTAATGTGATTTATACAAACCTCTCAATGGCATCTGTGAAGAGCTTGAGTTCATCCAAAGTTCCATATACGTCATAAACATCATCTACTATCGTTAATAGTACGCCCAACTTTGTTAAATTTATCCTACAACACCCAAACTGAGGTTGATCTATCATACCCACTGACCAGAAGAAAATCTCCATTAGCCTATCCCTTGCAAAATTCAAATTTTCTCCAAGCCTAGTGTTCTTCCACCACCTTTTTATGGACAAAACAAGAAAATATCAATTTTCTAAATTTAAAATTTAGGCTAGGATAAACTTGATTATTTGTTTTATGTTGCCTTGATATTTGATTTTAATTTTAGCATTCACCATTGTACACTTAATAGTTCAATAAAGAATCTATATAGTCCTTCAAGGCTTGTCAATAACTACGTAATTAACGTATTGATTATATGTCATATGAAGCTCAACTTAATGTGAGAAATAATAAGCTTTTTTTACCTTGACACTTGTTTTAGATCTTCTTGGTGGACTGCTTGCACCATGTTGAAATCCATTTCAGCAAGTTTAAGTAAGATAGGGTTCATGTCTTCTCTACTCCTATGTATATCAATAAACCACCTTGTTTCAAACTTTGTTATTCTCCAATGTAGTGGAAGCTCCAAGGCATGAGTCACCATAGCAGAAAGAGTTTTATCTTTATTCTGCTTGACATATTCTTGGAGGTGCTTGGTTGCGAAATTTCTCGATTCCTCCAACATAGTCTCACTTTCTGTCAAAAGGAATGATGCTTCATACAAGGATAGTATACCCTTGGTTTCCTCACAAAGGCATGCCTTGAATTTCCCTTTCTCATCCTTGAAAATATTGAAAACTCCTGCAATGACCAACGCAATAATTATTAACTATATTATGGTAGTATGTACACTATCAAATCCAAGAAATAAACTCTTTACCTAAATGTACTCTTTCCATTTTCGGTGAACTGGAGATGAATTTATTCCGTTTAAATAGCCAAATGTTTTTTGTTTTTTTGAATTTTTTCATGTTTCTAAATTACCTTGAGAGATGTTGTATCCATGCTGTCTTAGGAGTCTAAATTTAAGAGTTGTGGCATATAAATTCTCCTTCCTCCACGAATCACCACTTTGATCATTGTTGTATAGATCTTCCAATATTGTCGTTATCTCTCCCTCGAAGTGATGAGATAATACAAGTCTTTGCAAGATATCTATTAGCTCGAGTTGCTCTAAAGGATCCACCACTTTGTGAAGCATCATCCTCACATGTTCCTTCAACACATTACTTTGTCCAGTGCAAGTTTCTCCCTACATCACAATTTTATCATAGGGGCCAGTCAGTTTCCAAGTAATATATAGTCAGAAGCACTAGTAAAACGATATAGCAATTGAAAACAATAACAAAATGATACCACATATTTGTTTCTCAGTGACTGGATGTAATCATAGTCCCAAATGGAAGGTTGGTAATTTGCTGATCGCCGAACAATAATGGAATTATTTGAAGTATTGCTGTCTGCCATGCCACTGCCAGCTAGCTGGATGTTAGACTGAGCTTTAGATGGGAGAGGTGCTCCTGTGAAATTGCAAGTAGGGGGAGAAGCAAGTAGGTCACATATATGTTATCCATTGAGGCAGAGTTACTGTGGTTTTTGTGATTGAATGGGTTATTATTTGAAAATAATAAGAGAAAACCCTTAAGGGCTACAGTAAGAGAGATGAAGGTTATGTGATTCAGCCTTGTTAGCCTACAATATATATATATATATATATATATAAATATATATATAAAATTTCAATCTATAACATATGCTTCATAATATTGCTCTTTATCATTGTAATAAAAGACTAATTATTTTTTTATATAGACAGAATTTGAATCCTGTCTATTTCATTTCTCTTATTGGGTGATAAGTTGAGTTAAATAGAGTGCCAAATGCTGAATTTTTAGTATTTGGTGCATCAAACACCAAAAACTACTACATGAGTTAACATAGATCCAAACAAAATTTAGGAACACCAGAAACACGAAGGTTACGTGATTCAGCCTTGTCAGCCTACATCCACAAAGAAAACCCTTAAGAGCTACATCTTTATTATATAAGAGTGTAATACACTAACCTATGTTACAATCAAGGGCGGCGCTACAACCTATTTAGGGAGTTCAAATGAACCCCTTGACTTCAAAAAAAAAAAAAAATTATATTTGTAAAATATTTTTTTTTGTTAGTTTAATACTTTAATTTATTCTTTTTTTTTTTTTTTTGCACACCCTTATTACAAGTATTTTCGACTCTAAGAGTAAGAGTAAGTGTTTGTGAATTGTAAATGTAATTCTTTTTTTTTTTTTTATAAATTTATATTATATGTGTATGAGTATGTCTAATATTGATTGTGTATATTACTTTATGTTATAATGTTATTTGTGTAAATTATGATGTGTGTGGATATTTGTATGTGCAATATAAATATAATATAACTTTATATAATTTAATAATTAGGAAATATAGAGTGTTTTTTTTTATATGTGTGTGTATTGTTATCATATTATAATAATTTTTTGTTATAAAGTAGTAAAATTCAAGAAAAAAATTGTAAAGTCAGTGATTGTTCAAGCACTTGATTGGTAAGTAGACATGTAGTGTATTATTTTATATATGAATAAATGTGATTGTGTGAGTCAATAATTAACACGGAGCCAATGAGTTGAGATTAGTCATTTAGTCTAAGATATTTTTATAAAAACAAAGTCAAATCTATATATATAATAATAGGTGAAGCTGAAAGAAACTCAAATTAGAATTCTAAATTAGAGTTCCAATTTTGTGCCATGTGTCTTAAATATTTATTCTTAAAGAATTTTATTTCTTAATTTTAGAATCAAATGTGGGACTACATCATAAATATTCATTTAAGTGAGTTATTAAGTACAAAAACCAAAGAGTAGAATAAATGAATCATAAAAAAAAAAAAAAGTGCTTCACAATAATTAAAAAAAAAAATAGACAATTTACATTTTATACCTAATAATATCCTTACAACATTTTTTAAAGAGTTAACAAAATATAAAAATGACTATCAATAGTATTTAAATTATATATATATAAATTATGTTATGCATTGTATTGTATATCTTTAAGTTTATCCATGCATATGCATGAGGTTATAAGCTAATAGATAATAATGACTGTATAAAGATAAAATTGTTAGACAAATTTAACAAAATAAAGTGGTTATAAGCTCACAGCTACCCATATTGGTAATAGATACTCGTAATGAACTATAATGTAACATTCAAAATTTGAAAACTTGTAGAATAAAATTGCAAAACTTCACGTATTATTATTATTATTATTATTATTATTATTATTATTATTTGTCGATAACTCAATATTTTCAGGTTCTCTTTTTATTAAAATTTTTTAATGACCTCCCTAAACAAATTTCCTAGAGCCGTTACCTTACAATGAACCATAACATGTGTATATATAGACATCTAAATCTTAAACTACTAGTACAAGTAAAAGTAAGTTTGGACGTATTGCATTGGGCTAATATGTCTAATATATCTCTAACACTTCAATTACAAGTTTAGAATTAGGTAAAACACTTTTTTAGCAATCATAAATTCATAATTCTAAATATCTATTCGGTTACTGGTTGTAGTTTAAAGTTTAAACTTTATAAAGTTAATTGATTTTTGTTTTGACAATTTTACTCACAGCGTCAATTGTCCATTAGATTTAACAAAACAAACAAATTTTTTTTAAATATTTTTTATTTATAATTTTGTATCAATACAGGGTCATCACTCTAACAATCACGTCATGTGAAAATCAAACGAAAGAGTAAAGACCCATCGACACCCCACTATGAAATCCAGCATACAAGAAAAATTGAAACAAATCTAGCCCATAATACTTAAAAGGATTGATAGCATGCATATTTAATCACATATGATATGAATATTTAGAACAAACTCATATAAAAATAATCACAGTGCCTCTGGATCAGAATTTACTAAAACACCAATTAACACCGGAATAAAAATTGAGGACTGACAGTTTTCTTTCAGAGTTTTGTAGAGTAATGATTATGAATAAATTAAGAATTGTGTACCTTTCTTAGCATACCAAGTGTCTCCTTTTCTTTTAGAGTTTTATAGAGTAATGATTATGAATAAATTAAGAATTGTGTACCTTTCTCAGCAAACCAAATATCTCCTTTTCTTTTAGAGTTTTGTAGAGTACAACGTTTGTGATGGGTAACCACTAATGTGATGTCTTATATAGAAAATACAAAGACATTTTTTTTTTATAAACTATTACAAATATCTTGACAAGTTGCACTTGCTCAGTCGTTTCTATAGCTAACCACTGATGTGATGGCTAGATTATTTAATCTTGACAAAGTCACGCTTGCTTAGTCATTTCTGATGGCTAGCTACTACTAGTGTGATGTCTATATACAAAGTACAAAGCCTTTTTTTTTAGAAACTATTTACAAACACTTTGAAAAGTCGTAGATTTGAATCTGTTTGGGATCCTTACACATCTTAATCTTTAGTAGCAGTATCCAGTTGCTATCTCATGCGATTTTTAATCTATATATATATAACCGAAAATAACATAAACTTTTAAAATTTTCACAAATTTTCACATTATTATTATTATTTATAATTTTTTAAAATTTTTAAAATTAAATAGTGAGAGAGTCCTAACAGAAGTCCCTCTCTTTTTTTCTCATCATTTTAATTTTTTAAACTAAATAGTGAGAGAGTCCTATTAAGACTCTCTCTCTCTCTCTCTCTCTCTCTCTCTTCCTTAATCCAAATTTTTTTTTATGTGAGTTCTTTTTTTTTTTTTGGAAATATATATATATATATATATATAACTGAAGCCTCTGAAACTCCAAGAAATTTCCACATCATCGTTTTAATTTATAATTTTTTTTAATTTTTAAAACTAAATAGTAAGAGAGTCCTAACAGGAGTCTCTCTCTTTTTTTCTCATTATTTTAATTTATAAAAAATTTTAATTTTTTAAACTAAATAATGAGAGAGTCCTAATAGAACTCTCTCTCTCTCTTTTCTTTAATTCAAAAAAAAAAAAAAATTTTACGTGAGTCCTTTTTTTTTTTTTCTTTTTTGAAAACTAAAGTGAGTCCTTAAAAAATATATATATATATAAAAGTGAGAGAGTCCTAATAGGACTCTCTCTCTCTCTCTCTCTCTTTCTTAATCCAATTTTTTTTTTTACGTGAGTCCTTTTTTTTTTTTTGGAAAACTAAAGTGAGTCCTTTAAAAAAAAATTCTAATGTGAGGTCTAATTAAAAAAAAAAAAATTTTAATCCTAATTCTAACGTAAGTCTTTTAAAAAGTTAAAATTTTCGATTTTACATTATATATAGATAATAATAATGATGTAGCAAGCTCTAAGAATATGAGAATGCAATTTGTAGATCTACTATCAAGATAACATAGATTAGATTAGTAGTGGATAGTAGATTTAATTGCAGTTAAGTATTATATGAAGTTATCACCATAGAATAGCCCACATCAAAATGTGTTATGTGAAACCAATAACATGAAAGAAAAAGAATTTTTCTTAATCATTATATTGGAAAAATTAGTTATTTTCATTCATTTTCAAATTATACATTTTTAAAATTTAAGTCATATACCTTTAAGTAAAATAAGTACTTTTAATTTTTATTTAACTATCACGTGCATCGCACGGGTTAGCGACTAGTTTATATATATAACCGAAGCCTCTGAAACTCTCACAAATTTTCATATCATCATTTTAATTTATAATTTTTTTTTAATTTTTAAAACTAAATAGTGAGAGAGTCCTAACAGGAGTCTCTCTCTCTCTTTTCCTCATCATTTTAATTTATAAAAATTTTTAATTTTTTAAACTAAATAGTGAGAGAGTCCTAATAGGAGTTTCTCTCTTTTTTTCCTTAATCCTAAAGTTTTTTTTTTTACATGAGTCTTTTTGTTTTTTTTAAACCTAAAGTGAGTTCTTTAAAAAAAAAAAATTCTAATATGAGGTCTAATTAGAAAAAAATATTATTTTTTTAATCTTAATTTTAACGTAAGTCTTTCAAAAAGTTAAAATTTTTAGTTTTACATTATATATAGATAATAATAATGATGTGGCAAGCTCTAAGAAAATGAGGATGCAATTTGTAGATCTACTATCAAGATAACATAGATTAAATTGGTAGTGGATAGTAGATTTAATTATAGTTGAGTATTATGTGAAGTTATCACTATAGAATAATCTATGTCGGAATGCATTATGTAAAACCAATGATATGAAAGAAAAGAATTTTTCTAAATCATTATATTGAACAAATTAGTTATTTTCATTCATTTTCAAATTATACATTTTTAAAATTTAAGTTATATACCTTTAAATAAAATAAGTTTTTTTAACTTTTATTTAACTATCCCGTGCATCACACGGGTTATCGACTAGTTTATTCTATACACATAATAGTTAAATTTAAAATCACATATATTTAAAAAAACAAATAAAAAGTCTGGTATGAAAAAATTATTAATTAAAAGTTAATAGAAAAATTTTATAATTTAGGATAAACTAAATATTTAGTTTTTAATTTCACATTAAATGTCAATTTGGTCCTTAACTTTTCAAATGTGTTAATTTAGTCCCTACTCTTTTAGTATTGTGTCAAAAAAGTCATTACCGTTAAGTATTAGATGGAGAATACTGACATGGCTAACGGTTAAAATAAAATATTAGTTTTAGGCCACCTAAGATTGCCATTTGGACTGCCATGTCAGCTTAAAAAAAAAAAAAAAAAGCGAATAACGCGAGGCTTAGGGGCTGTTTGATTTTTTTTTTTCATCATTCATCATTCCTCATTCAATTTTCGCCACTCACTACTTAAAATACTCTAATTTTCCCATCTTCACCTGTTTGGCACGTTCCGTCTGTGACTTTGTTTCAAAAAAAAAAACTAAAAGTCAAGTCATACGACTGTTGCTTTGATTCAAAAAAAAAAAAAAAAAATATATATATATATATATATATATATATATAAAGTCAAGTCATGCGACTGTTGCTTTGATTCAAAAAAAAAAAAAAAAAAAAAAAAAACCAAAAAGTCAAGCCATCCAACTGTTGCTTTGATTCAAATTCAAATTCAAAAAAAAAAGAGACCAAAAAGTTGACTGTAAATGGTGAGTTTGAGGTTTTCTCTTACTATGAGGCTTTGAGAGGCTTCAATGATCTGTAGTTCTTTTGGGAAAGTACTTGGTGCACTAAGGCTCCCCAAAGAGTTGCATTCTTTGTATGGATAGCAACACGGGAAGATATTAACACATGATTATCTCATGAGGAGAAGTACTATGTTTATGTTGTAATTCTCATTAATTGCTGCCTATTGTCATTTGTGATTGAGCTTATAATAGATTGCATGTTGCTTATAAAATTAATGCCACTTGAACCTCATCTATATGATATCATGTGCTTCAATCACATCAAACCTGAAATCTCTATTGTTCATATGGAGTGTGATGAAGAAATTCATTTTCCTCTGTCAGTTGCTTATGTTAGACATCCTTAAGACAACAAGATTCTTAAAGACGATGACAGTCTCTTCTGCTGTTATAGATTCAGAGGAGAAGTTCGTGTTGTCAAGGAGTAATTGATGTTCCCAAGGGAATCCAGGACTTGTCAAATTGCATTTAGCTGAAGTATAGTTTGCTAACGTTTCTCTCACTATAGCAACGTATTTGGTTACATTTGAATCAAGTTAGGTAAAAGGAGGAAAGATAAATCCAACAGGTCTGATTTATTGTGCTTTTAAGTAGTGATGTTGCCTTGTTCTTTTAATTCATTCGGCCATAAATTCTTCATTTTACTTCTCCCATAACTTCTGCTCTTCAAAAAGAAAAGAAGGAAATAGCCAAATGCTTCGCAATCATCACAAGTAAACTACACCAAAAGTATCAAAGGAGAGAAAAAAATGACAAAGTGCATTTATATATATAATTTTAATGTTAATCTGATTTTATACTACTATTAGAGTTTATGCATTAGAGTTTGCAAATTGGTTGATTTCGACAAAGTTAAATTCTAATATGCTACCATTCTAATATGCCTTGTTCTTTATTCAATTTTCTCGTATATGTAATTTTATTAAACTATTTTGTGTATCGCATGGGTTAACGACTAGTATATTCTATAGTAAAACTAAATGCTTTAATTTTGTTTTGTAGGATAATTCTCCACTTTTGAAGGCATGTTATGATTTGTCAAATGAGCATCCAAGCAATTCTACTGGGAAGTTTGGTACCAATGATGTGACAAAGGTTGAAAATCCAAATTTACTCGAAGACGGCAGGGGCAATTAGTTTGTTTATGATATATAGAGTCACAAGATTAGTTTGAACATGGAAACTTGATGGTCAATATTTTTGTCTCATAATGTAGCCTATTGGGCAACCTTTTGTAATAAGGTAGGAATCTTCTCTAACTCTAGAATATTAATGTACAAGTTCTCTTTAAATGCAAATAATTTTTCATCATCATTTGTTTGTACATAATTTCTTTCTCCTTTGCTAACATAGGTTGGCCAATATTAAGAAGCAATAAGTTTGTTACAAGATAATTTCTTTTTATTGAGGTGCAAAAATAATCCACCATAAGCGGCAGATTTTGAAACCAAACAAAAGCATCATTGCTAGTGTTGCCTATCTTTGACAATAGATGTGGTAGTTAGTTATCATAGAAATGATACATGTCATATCACAACAAAGGAAAAAAAAAAAAAAAAACAAAAAACAAATCAATCTTCTAGAACTATATTACCCATAACTAATTTTACAATATCTACTTAATATTGTAACAACTAATTAACAAAAAAAAATCTAATAGACTAATTCTATGACTAATATAGACGCTTGTTACAAAGAAACAGTAAGTATGCAACACAATAGGTGACCAAAATATACATCAACACCCAAAATAAAAAAATACATCAAATGATTGCAATAGCAGCCTTGACTGCATTGCATTCCAATTTCGAAAGCCAGCACTTGAGCTTCCATGCTTTATGATATCCACTAGAGGAAGTACATCTTAAACAAACCCCACTTGAATTGGTGCTAATAGTAGTAGCATTTCCTTCCATAGGCAGAATTTGAGCTTCCACGCTTTAGGAGATCTACAAAAGGACGTGCATTTTAGACAACACCATAATAGAAATTCTTCACACTTTAACCAATATTTTCCAACTAGTTTCCAACATATCTAACTGTATTATCATGTACATAAAAGCAATTAAAAATTATGAGAGGAAATAGATCCCAAGTGACTAACAAAATCTTCGAAAGCAATCTAGAATGAAAAGAAATATTCCTCTAGCAGGTACTGTGAGAGACCGCGCCCCCGGCCCCCTTTTTTCTAGGTAGTGTTGGGCCAAACCCACGTGAATGGGTGGAGTCGTGTTATTGCCTCTCAAAATGGAGGTTCGACTAGTTATATTTTCCCCTTTAGATTAAAGGTTTTACAATGGAGTCGCCACTTATTTAATTATTGGAAAAATAAGAAAACCTGAATTGAAAAATAATTCCTCATTTTATTAATTTGAAATTGAATTTACATTGATCATAGGAGAATTACATGGCTTTGGTCCTAAGTACAATCTAAGATAAAGTACATAGCTTTATTTCCTAGTTACAATCTAGAAATTGAAAATTACATGGATAAGCATTGGTCTACTAACCCTTGATCTAAGCTCGGAGGCTATGTTACAAGGTGGGAAGGTGTTAGGCACCCACCTTGCCCAGTGAAACCGGTCTTCTAGACTATGGTGGCCAACATTCATATCACATCATCCAATATGTAAATCAATCAATTTGAATGTAAAGTGTGTGCATGTGATAAACCCTAATTCAATTTATTAGCATTGCATATGGATTGAAAAATAGATTCTAGTGAATGTGTGTGTATGGTGATATCCTAGATTCAAGGATTTGAAAGAATTATGAGACAAACATGTTTTTCATATTTTTGATGTGGATTTAAGATTAAAACTAGTGTTATGCATAAACATGTGATGAACAACCAAGAACATGTGAAGAACAATTAAGAACATTCAAACATATTCAAAGGAATTTAAATGATCATTATCATGCTTTAATCTTAAACTCTCATCATGGCAACACAAAAAACAATTAGGGAAAGAGATTATACCTTCATGCAAGATCCATATGGAGGATGAGGAGACTCTTGAGGGAGGTCCTAAGGGTGGAGGAAAAGAAGAGTTAGGAGAGGAAGAGTGAGTTTCACTCAATACCTTGAGTCTCAGGAAGACCAAGATATGACAAGACTACTCAACTTCACTAGAACTCAAGAGAAGGGAAGAGAGGGGTTTTTTTTTTTTTTTTTTTTTTTTTTTTTTTTTGTCTTGGAATGAAGGAAATTGGGGGTTATATAGTTGTGGTGGAGGAAATATGAATGGAAGGCCATTTAATGAGGGTTGACAAAGAATCATGAACCTAGACCTCATTTTAGCCTTTGGGGAAATCTGGTGCATTAAATGGAAAGATTGATAGGAGTGAGGAGCAAGCCAAAATTCGGTTTTCCCGTAGCTGCTGTAACAGCCTGTGGAGCCAACTTCGAAAAATCATATCTGACTCAATTCTGATCGGAATTGTTTCATTCTTGTGCTCAAATTGAAGCCCCGGATGTCTAGTTTCTGAGAAAATTAACCTCATTCACAGATTCAAAATATTCTGAGAGATATTGATGAAATGGTGAGCAGAGGTCATTTGTTAGAAAATGGTTTCAGCACAATTAACATTAATAGGTCCCAAATTAGCTCCCAATTAACATTAAATGGCTCCAATCACTCCCATTTCAGACTTAATTGGTCCCAAATTTACTCTAATTAAAAGATAATTGCACAAATTACTCATTGAATAATTAATGCTTAACTATCTAATTAATTAGGTGTGTGCAACCTTACCATAAAATGTAGTCCTAACCAATCAAATTATGACACATCATTGGTCTCAAATTGATTATACTTATAACCAATTGAAATCAATTGTTCATAATCACATATAGTCGGACTCAACATGTGATAGTGCATCTCAGCCATTAAATCTTGATTTGATGATAACTTTCAATCTTGTGGTCCGATTAGGGCTTATGACCAGTCGATTTGATTGTTATAACATTAAGATCATTTTGGTGGAATGAGATTAAGGATCTAATGACCAGAATCAAGAAGTATATTTCCAAAGGAAAATTACCCTTTTACCCTCCTGGTGAGTTTAAATGCTAGTTGCAAAATGGGGTGTCAACAGAATGCCCCTCATTGACAGAGCTTGAAAAGCGAATGTCAATGTACGAAAGAGACACCTAACTTTGCAATCAGTATTTAACCGTGGTGGATGTATGATGCATGCAGATAAGAATGCAGACCAAAATGTGGACCGAATCTCAAGGGAAATTGCCTACGTACCTCTTGGTGAGAGGATCAGGTCCAAACGTAGTTCATACATGCAACTCTCTCTTTTTTCTTTTTTCTTTTTTTTTTTTTGAAAAAAAAAAAAATGAGTACAAGACATGCTTACCAGTGGTGATCTTGAATTTTGAATGTGCTTCCTAGAGGTCCGCAGATTTGAATTTGGACGTGCTTCCCAGAGGTCCGATGGATTTGAATTTGGACGTGCTTCCCAGAGGTCCGATGGATTGATTTGAATTTGGACATGCTTCCCAGAGGTCCGATGGATTGAAGTTTGGACGTGCTTCCCAGAGGTCCGATGGATTTGAACTTGGACGTGCTTCCCAGAGGTCCAAGGATTTGGATTTTGGACGTGCTTCCCAGAGGTCCGATGGATTGAAGTTTGGACGTGCTTCCCAGAGGTCCGATGGATTTGAACTTGGACGTGCTTCCCAGAGGTCTAAGGATTTGGATTTTGGACGTGCTTCCCAGAGGTCCGATGGATTGAAGTTTGGACGTGCTTCCCAGAGGTCCGATGGATTTGAACTTGGACGTGCTTCCCAGAGGTCCAAGGATTTGGATTTTGGACGTGCTTCCCAGAGGTCCGATGGATTGAAGTTTGGACGTGCTTCCCAGAGGTCCGATGGATTTGAACTTGGACGCGCTTCCCAGAGGTCCAAGGATTTGGATTTTGGACGTGCTTCCCAGAGGTCCGATGGATTTGAACTTGGACGTGCTTCCCAGAGGTCCAAGGATTTGGATTTTGGACGTGCTTCCCAGAGGTCCAATGGATTGAAGTTTGGACGTGCTTCCTAGAGGTCCGATGGATTTGAACTTGGACGTGCTTCCCAGAGGTCCAAGGATTTGGATTTTGGACGTGCTTCCCAGAGGTCCGATGGATTGAAGTTTGGATGTGCTTCCTAGAGGTCTGGTGGATGGATTTGAATTTGGACATGCTTCTCAGAGGTCCGATGGATTGAAGTTTGGACGTGCTTCCCAGAGGTCCGATGGATTGAGAGGTATTATTCATGCTGATGTTTGTGGGCCTTTTACTCTAGTACCTGCAAAATATTTTCAATTAGTAATGGAGTTATTCATTGAAAAGAATTCGGCATACCTGGCGAATGCCCCTAGTTTGGGACATCTTCCATGCTTCGATGAATACCAAGAGTGGATAATTGACTTGATGTTACACCACTGGAGAATATGGAAGAGGACAATAGCTTTCTGTTCCTAAAGGAGAATTTAATGAAGATTTTTTTTTTGAAAAATTTGGAAATCTTGAAATTTTTTTTTTGGAGGAATTGAAAATTTTGATTGATGAATTTTTTTTTTTTGAAAAAATTTGGAAATCTTGATTTTTTTGAAGGAATTGAACATTTTTATTGATGAAATTTTTGTTTTTATTTTTTATTTTTTTTTTGAAAGCAACCTAAGAGGTACGAGCCCATTGCCCCTAGTCTCAAGGCTTTTTGATTTTTTTTTTTTTTTTGTTTCAAAGATTCGGAAATCTTGAATTTTTTGTTTTGAAAGCAAACTAAGAAGCACGAGCCCAATGCCCCTAGTCACAAGGCTTTTTGAAAATTCTCTCTCTTTTTTTTTTTTTTTGAAAGATATGGAAATATTTTTCTTTTTATTTATTTATTCATTTATCTTTAAAAAAAAATTGAAAATATTTTTTTTTGAAAATTTTATCTTTTTTTTTTTTTTTTTTTGAGATTTAAAGATTTGTTCATTATCAAAAAGTGAAGAAGATGAAGATGAAGATGGAGTAAAAGTGATGAAGATTTATTCATGATGATTTTTTTTTTTTGAAAAACCAATCTTTTGAATGAGAATAACTTTGGCTGCAAGTTGATGTTGATTGCTGGATAAGTCCTTGCTTAATTCCTACAAAAAGAAAATTTCAATTAGCAATGGATTTATTCATTAAAATAAATTGGAAGTGCTTACCCAATGCCCCTAGTTTAAGGCATATTCCATGCTTAGATTGAAGCTGAGTTCATTTGATGTTGCGGCCATTGGGGAACATGAAAGAAGATCACGGTCCGTTATCCTTGGTTCCTGCAAAAAGGCTTTCTTTCTCTAGCTTGTTAGAAACCAATTATCATGAAAACATTTTTGGCCATTACCATTAGTGTAGACATGCTTGCAAAAAATGGATTGATGCCTCAAATGAAAACATGCTTTCATGCAAGAATGACATATTCGCATACAATATAAATAGGCCAATGCCCCAAGTTTAAGCATGCTTGATGCAACACAAATGGGCTCAACCTAACATGCACCAAACAATTTTGTCCCATTGTTTTGACTTTGTTCTCCAAGGTTGTTTGGGTGATTGGGACCGGGCCTCTACAAGGCTGCCTACGTACCTCTCTCATAGAGGATCAGGTCAAGACGTAGTTCAGAAGAACTAGATTTTGAAAAAGAATGATTTTTTTTTGAACAAGAGATGATCCTTTGAACAACCATTTTGACAAATCAAAGGGTTTAAGAATCAAACAAATCTCTTTGATTAGGAATGATCAAGATCATTATACTCATGTAATCAAATTTGCTTCATCCTTTTGAACATCGTCAGATTAAGTCTTCAAAGGCAATCAAGAAATGAAATGTGATAATATTTATGAATCACATTGTTGGGAGCAAACAAGGAGAGTTCTTCTGGTTTGGAAGTTCTTTTGAGTCATTTTGAGGATGAGAAATTTTGTCCTTAGACATATCATCCTGTGGGGTTTGACAATTTTAAGCATTTTTTCTTTTTAATTCAAGAGAAAAATATTAATAGAGTTTAAGATGCGCTTACAATTAGCAAGACTTCAAAGAGGTCTTTACTCATGGGTTGTAATGTAGGCCGGGTTTGGGTTATGAAATGAAAGACATAAAAGGCTCAAAATTCCCTATGATGTTTCCCCTAAGTATGCATTACTCAAAAATCAAGTATTGGAGGAGTTTTCCCATTTCTTCTTTGTCATCTTCTCACTAGTCTTCATTGATCACTCCCAACAACAATCGTTTTTATGCTCATTCCTCTTGATTCATACCTCTAGACTTTCATCTTGTAAAACTCTGTTCTTTTTAGGTTGCATCCTCAAGTTTCCAATTTGGTATGATTTTCCAACCTTTTTTTTTTTTTTTTTTTTTTTTTTTTTTTTTCTTTGGCCCTAACTTTTGCCTAGACTGCCCTTTTAGGTTTTCAGACTAGCGGGCTTCTTCTTCTTCTTTTTTTTTTTTTTTTTTTTTTTTTTTTTGGCCCTAACTTTTGCCTAGACCGCCCTTTTGGGTTTTCAGCCTAGCAGGCTTTTTTTTTTTTTTTTTTTTTTTTTTTTTTTTTGTCTTTCATCTCTTGATTGAATGAAATTTTGGGGACATTTTGCTCTTCTTGTTTTTCTCAGCTTAATGATTTTTGGTCATTTTGATGCACTTTCTAGACTTCTTTCTTGCCTCGATACACTCTCTAGACTTCTTTCTTACCTCGATGCATTTGCACCTTTGTGTGCTTGATGAAATCTCTTTTAGATGAATCTTGTATTCCTCTTGGCATGATGAATTTTGGGCTCTTCAAACTTGAAGCACACTTTTTTTTTCTCACATTGATGGAATTTCATTTATCTTTCCTTGATTGAGTGAAACCTCATTTTTCTTTGATGATCTCTTGTCTTTAGCCTAATGAATTCTCCACATGTCTTTCATGTCTTCTAGGATAGTCTTATCACTTAGCTTCAAAGTTACAAGGTTGAGTCATCTTGAACATGAGATTTAAGTATGCATAACTTGATTGTTCCCACCCCAAGTTTAGATTTTAGTGGGTTCATGCAAAAAAAAAAAAAAAAAAAAAAAAAAAGGCTAAATGTTTGAAGGCTCAAATGGGCTAGCAATGGATAATGAACATTCTAGGTAATAGGAAATAATTTGGTTTAACCAAAGATGGCCTCTTATCCCTAGTAATGCTTACTTGTAGGCACATTGACTCAAGCTCTTTTAATAAATTCATCTTAAAAGAAAAAATATAAATGCTCTAATGTTGTGAAACAAAAGACCTTTGAAAATTGGATCAAGTGCATGGATTCTTGGGATTTTCCGATGGATGGATTCTTTTTGATTGCCTTTTAAGACCATTTCTTCTTACATTCTAAGTCAAGTAGCAAAAGTCTTTACATGGATCAAATAAAATTAATCATTCTTTAGTACAAGTCAATTGCTCAAGCCTTTAAACATTAAGATTTAGAAAATGTTTTGTCCAAGGGATCTTCACGTACCATTTTGAAAATGACTTCTTTTTCTTTCTTTTTTTTTTTCTCTTTTTTTTTTTTTAAAATCTTGAAAGAAAAAATTGGGTCTTTTTGAAAAAGTGACTAGGAAGTTCAATGGTCTTAGTTCAAATTTTTTTTTTTTAAATGACTCAAAGGCCCAATGCCCCTAGTCCAAACACTTTCTCATTTGAATTTTTTTCTTTTTTCTTTTTTTTTTTTTGAAAGATTTGGGAATCTTGATTTTTTTTTTTTACAATTTTTTAAAAATATATACATGAACAAAGTACATCAAATGCTACATGAATTTTTAGAATTCAAAGAAACATAGAAACATGGAATAAACAAACAAGCTTTAAACTTAACCATGATGTTGCAAACCAAATGTGGAGTGAGGCAAAGTTGGGCCGCTTGCTTCTTCTTGGTCCATTTAGGATGCTTGAGACTGGGATGCTTGAACCTTGATTGTGATGCAATGGCTTGGGCTTGCACTTGGAAGGCTTCAACCTTGATTATGATCTTTTGGCATTTGCTTGAAACGGCTTGGGCTTACACTTGGAAGGCTTGAACCTTGATTATAATCTTTTGGTATTTGCTTGAAATGGCTTGGGCTTACATTTGGAATTCATGCATCTTGTGAGCTTTTGGCCTTTGATGTTGATCATGCATATACACCTTCGATGGGCTCAAGTGTTGGGCTTAGACTCATTTAAGAAACAAACTGGGCTTCCATCTCAAGTAGAGTTCAATCATAGGCTTTTGAGTTTGAGTTCATTTACAACATACAAGGTTCAAACAATCATGATGGGCCCAAGCGTTGGACTTGGGTCATGATGGCTCAAACAACGGCCAAACAAATGCATAATGAAATGCAATTTACATGGACCGACCTAAAGGTAGGTTCTATGGGTCATTACAATATAGGTAGAAGGTAGGTTAAAGGTCCCCATAAGCTAGGACGTCGTACCTCCCAACTTGTGACGCCAGGAGCGCCGCGTTGGTCCGAACGGTACAGTTTGTCCCTATGAACCATCATGGCATAACCATGATGATCCTTGTTGCGGTGGGTGGTAGGTTCACCGCTGGGTATGTGAGTCTCAGGAAGACCACAATCCACGGTTAATACTACCGGGCTTCCGGGCTAACACACAAATAAAATAAATTTCATTCAAGCAAATGATGCATGACATGCAAAATAATGACATATTAGACATATTATATACAAAAGCAATAAACAAACAATGACATTGTTGGCCACCATAATCTAATTGAAGCTTAGCCCTCAATATCCCCAGTGGAGTCGCCACTGTGAGAGACCGCGCCCCCGGCCCCCTTTTTTTTTAGGTAGTGTTGGGCCAAACCCACGTGAATGGGTGGAGTCGTGTTATTGCCTCTCAAAATGGAGGTTCGACTAGTTATATTTTCCCCTTTAGATTAAAGGTTTTACAATGGAGTCGCCACTTATTTAATTATTGGAAAAATAAGAAAACCTGAATTGAAAAATAATTCCTCATTTTATTAATTTGAAATTGAATTTACATTGATCATAGGAGAATTACATGGCTTTGGTCCTAAGTACAATCTAAGATAAAGTACATAGCTTTATTTTCTAGTTACAATCTAGAAATTGAAAATTACATGGATAAGCATTGGTCTACTAACCCTTGATCTAAGCTCGGAGGCTATGTTACAAGGTGGGAAGGTGTTAGGCACCCACCTTGCCCGGTGAAACCGGTCTTCTAGACTATGGTGGCCAACATTCATATCACATCATCCAATATGTAAATCAATCAATTTGAATGTAAAGTGTGTGCATGTGATAAACCCTAATTCAATTTATTAGCATTGCATATGGATTGAAAAATAGATTCTAGTGAATGTGTGTGTATGGTGATATCCTAGATTCAAGGATTTGAAAGAATTATGAGACAAACATGTTTTTCATATTTTTGATGTGGATTTAAGATTAAAACTAGTGTTATGCATGAACATGTGATGAACAACCAAGAACATGTGAAGAACAATTAAGAACATTCAAACATATTCAAAGGAATTTAAATGATCATTATCATGCTTTAATCTTAAACTCTCATCATGGCAACACAAAAAACAATTAGGGAAAGAGATTATACCTTCATGCAAGATCCATATGGAGGATGAGGAGACTCTTGAGGGAGGTCCTAAGGGTGGAGGAAAAGAAGAGTTAGGAGAGGAAGAGTGAGTCTCACTCAATACCTTGAGTCTCAGGAAGACCAAGATATGATAAGACTACTCAACTTCACTAGAACTCAAGAGAAGGGAAGAGAGGGTTTTTTTTTTTTTTTTTTTTTTTTTTTTTTTTTTTTTTGTCTTGGAATGAAGGAGATGGGGGTTTATATAGTTGTGGTGGAGGAAATATGAATGGAAGACCATTTAGTGAGGGTTGACAAAGAATCATGAACCTAGACCTCATTTTAGCCTTTGGGAAAATCTGGTGCATTAAATGGAAAGATTGATAGGAGTGAGGAGCAAGCCAAAATTCGGTTTTCCCGTAGCTGCTGTAACAGCCTGTGGAGCCAACTTCGAAAAATCATATCTGACTCAATTCTGATCGGAATTGTTTCATTCTTGTACTCAAATTGAAGCCCCGGATGTCTAGTTTCTGGGAAAATTAACCTCATTCACAGATTAAAAATATTCTGAGAGATATTGATGAAATGGTGAGCAGAGGTCATTTGTTAGAAAATGGTTTCAGCACAATTAACATTAATAGGTCCCAAATTAGCTCCCAATTAACATTAAATGGCTCCAATCACTCCCATTTCAGACTTAATTGGTCCCAAATTTACTCTAATTAAAAGATAATTGCACAAATTACTCATTGAATAATTAATGCTTAACTATCTAATTAATTAGGTGTGTGCAACCTTACCATAAATTGTAGTCCTAACCAATCAAATTATGACACATCATTGGTCTCAAATTGATTATACTTATAACCAATCGAAATCAATTGTTCATAATCACATATAGTCGGACTCAACATGTGATAGTGCATCTCAGCCATTAAATCTTGATTTGATGATAACTTTCAATCTTGTGGTCCGATTAGGGCTTATGACCAGTCGATTTGATTGTTATAACATTAAAATCAGTTTGGTGGAATGAGATTAAGGATCTAATGACCAGAATCAAGAAGTATATTTCCAAGGAAAAATTACCCTTTTACCCTCCCGGTGAGGTTAAATGCTGGTTGCAAAATGGGGTGTCAACAGGTACAAAGAAAATGAAATGCCTAGCATGCAAAGCAAAAAAGACAATAAAGATTACATATGGTTGATGAGTATAGATGAACAACTCAAACTTGTTCCTTCTCATTGGATAAAGTGATGTCATCCTCATCAATTGACCAGCTGTCAGACTTATAACACCTGCAAGCTGAGCAACACCGATATTTGCCTACTCCAATATCGGCATCAAACAATTAGATATATAAGCAGTATTATCTTCATATGACCTTATATTTCTTTCCATGAAGGTATTCTTAAATGCATTCTATGAAGGAAAAAAAAAAGCATATGGTTTAGGATGTTGACAAGGGTTACAAAGGAGATAGGCTTCTCTTGTCTTTCTTTTGTGATGCAACTCGATGACTTAACCCAATTCAATATGTTCCTACTTATTTTCTTGATTCTTGCACAAATTTTCATATGCCTATCCTGAAGATTGCAACTGAGAAGCAAGAAACTAATCGTGTTGTGAGCTTTCATCTAGGTGTCTCGATGAAATTTAGGTCACTAAAATTAGTGACAGGGTCACCATGGAAAAAATCAGAACTATTACAAAGAAGCCAGCTGCTGCAACCTTGTGAGCTAGTTTCCCTCACAAAGAAGCAATGCATATTATTAATATCATATAGCTAGGAATAACTGATATTTGAATGCACTAACATGCTCACGTTTTGTCATATGAATAAGACAACATGGACAAGAGCCAAAGGTCATCAAACAAGTCAAGTTAATGACTTGTAAATTATCACCATGCTTTCATAGTTTGTGTGTGCTAAGTAATTATCAAGTGCAACCAATATCATGGTCATTGCCATTGAGGCTCTCTTGCTCACCATTACTAGCAATCCCACATGTCTAATTGTAAGTTTATTTTCCTTCCATGTTTTCTTGTCTGAAAACTGAATCAAGGTAATGATAAGCCAATGTCATTTCACAAAGGCCTCGATATTATAGCTAGATTCTAAAAGGAGAAGAAAAAAATATTTAGATTTAAGAAATTTGCAACACTCAAGCCAATTCGCTTTAACACAAATTACACTTTTTCCTCCTACAAGAAGAGTAAAGGACCCACTAACTGCATGTACAACTTACTAATAAAAAAAACTTACATCATTTAAATACAATTAAGGAAATATTTGAATGTCTCATGGTTTCATAATCACTATATATCATTTCCTTTAGCCTCTAAGTAATAATAGCAAGAACTCAGCATAGAGGATACTATCAAACTTAGTCTAGTGTACACCATTGCCTAGACCCATATGTAGCCACATAACTCTACCCTTGTAAGATTTAATCTTGTAGTACCATGATGCAAAACACCCTCTGCATGGAACGCAAGGCTCGAGGCCAAGACGAGGTGCTTGCCCACACCATTATAAACCGGGAAGTTCAATTTTGTAGTACCATGAAATAAACATCCTCCTCATGGAACAAAAGGCGAGATGTTTACCCCACACCACTATGAACCAACAATGGAGGCCGTGAGATCCAACCCTTGTATCTCTCTCCCACTAGAAATTTTAAAACAAGTGGATTGTCAAGAAACCATTGTGATCTAATCACAATTTTAACCCTACACATCAAATATGTTTAATTGTTTAAATTCAATGTGATGTTACTAAGTCACGTCACAATAGCGTAACGAACATTCGTGCAATCACAAAGAAGTTTAACCTTGTAACTCGTGAAGTAAATACCCTCTGCATGGAATGCAAGACTCAAAGTCAAGATAAGGTATCTATTCACGTTACAATAAACTTAACAAAAGGGTTATTTCAGTACTCCCACTTGTTATTTGGGTTTTTCTTTAAATAATTGTGATCCCATCATAACTAATAACCTTGCACTTGATAAAGACTCTAATCTTATTAGAATCACTAACTAAAATGGAAGTCCTAAACTATTTAGGATTCCTTAAACACTAATGAATCAAAAATTAGTTATATAGAACTCTGTCCTTAACTTATTTGATTAAGAATTCTAATCTCATTAGAAACTATTTACCTTTTAACTAAGCTTTAATCTCATTAAAACTTCTAATTAAAATAAATTAATGACTTTCATTCATACAACAATTTCAATCTCAATAGAATATTTCTTAAAGACAAGTCCCAAACTATTTAGGAATAAGAGTTCTATTTAACTAATATCTTTAATCTCATTAGGTCTTTTAGTTAGAACCATGTGTAATCTCATCACACATAGCCTTGCTCTTTATACATTTGAAAACGCTTAGAAAAAATTCAAAATTCCCTTCGGATGCATTTTTGCGAGAATCTCGCGACTAAGCTCTTCCCATTAAAATGGGTTAAGGCAAAATAATGAAAACACAAAATTCAAATAGAAACTTTCGTAAAAGTCTTCTACTTCTGTCCGGCCGTTCCTGCGGCATACTACCTTTGCATTTTGAAGCCAGCATTTTACTGCAGTTACCATGCCAGGCTCACTGAGAGAGGGCATTTGTACTCCTTCCACGCACAAATATTAGCAAGTTGTGGTGACTTCGTTTGAGCAAGAATTGGTGGGCAGCCATGGTTTCTCCCTTATTCCTCCTGACGGGCTTACTGCAATCATTTCGGCTAATCCTCGGTTGCTTTTGCCCTCCAAGTCTATGTTAGCATATGCCCGGAAGCAGAATCGGTCTGCCATCTTTAAGTGGGATGAGGAGAAAAGAGGGTGGTATTGGCATGTCGGTGATTATCCTTCGGGTTGTGAAAAGAAAGTGAAAGTGACGAACATTCCAGCGCCAAAAAAGGGTTCTGCCAAACTTAAGTCTACCAAAAAAGGCGACGATTCTTCTGAAGCTTATTTAAGTACTGTACCTTCTGAGAGTGGCCTTCCTTGCTTAGGTGATATAGCATTGGAGAGCCCTTCTCCTGCTTCCACCCGTGCCCATTCTAGCGCTCGCCCTACTGCTTTCAAGTCCAAGTCCACTGCTCCGTAGCCATCCACCGGTGCTCTTCCTTCCAGCAGGACATGAGGTAGTAAAAGGAAGTCCTTCCTTCTATCTGCAC
Source organism: Lithocarpus polystachyus (assembly GCA_033629205.1). Classification (NCBI taxonomy): domain Eukaryota; kingdom Viridiplantae; phylum Streptophyta; class Magnoliopsida; order Fagales; family Fagaceae; genus Lithocarpus; species Lithocarpus polystachyus. The sequence goes on along the minus strand of CM066164.1, from coordinate 1,587,266 downwards.
CCACTACTACCCAACGATGAGTATATTGCCTCCACCTTTGCCTTTCTCTCCCTTTCTCTTTTTTTTTTTCTTTTTTTTTTCATATGGGATTTTCCTACGAGATACACTTGTTGATTCATCTCTTTGTCCTTGTCTTCTATTCCCACTCTTCTATTTTTTTTCTTTGCAACCTAAGTACAAGGAAGATACATCTGCTACTCGCCCTATACCACTCGACAAGCCTGAGTCCAAAGCATGTCTCCCTCCTCTCTTTTCCTTTCATTTACCCATTTTTTTTCTTCTGCCATGTGCCGTTGGTTGTTTCGTCTTTGTTTCATCACCATTACCAGTTACAGATCCCTTTGCTTCCCATCTTCTTTTTTTTTGTTTTTGTTTTCCAAGACGAGCCAAACCTCTCTCTATATACCGTCCCACGGCCGAGGAACTTTCTACTTCTATGGGTACGCCCATGGGAGGTTTCTTTGATGGGGTCGGAGTAGTACTTGCAATGCTTGCTCCTTCTACCGTTGCACTTAGAATCCCTGCTGAGGTCCCCATCCCTCCCACTAAGCCGATACCCATAGTCGAGGGTACTCATACAGAGAGGGTTGATGAAACTATTCCCGTTCTTGTCGAGACACTGACCCTTCAAAAGGGAGTCATTCCTTCCATTACTGTTTAGACTAAGATTGCTTCTCCTACCACACCCCCCGTTATCTCTACTAGTGATCCTTTCATAACTCTTTCTCAGGCCATGAAGGACGGTTCCTCCTTGGTAGTTACTCCTTCTTCCATCCCAAGTTCTGCCACACGCAGACCTGATGTGGACTTGTCTTCTGAGGGCTCTAAGGATGTTCTCGAGGATTCTGATGATAAGCCGACCATGAAAAAGAGGGTTTCTGATTCTGAGGAGGAAGGTGCTGATCATGAGGTCCAACCCATAGGTATGTGTCTCCTTTTCATGTGCACATATATGCATTTGTGTCACCCCTTTATTTTGTGCATCTATTCTTACAGGAACCTTCAGGGAACCAGAAGTTGCAGCAGACATAGACATACCTACAACCACTTCTCCTATCGCACCTATAGCACCCGTTTCTGTTGTACCATCGGTACCAGTTTTTGCCATTTCTACAATACCCATTCTTGCTGTCTCCACAGCACCTAATTTCACAAGTCCCAGTGTACTTCTTTCCCTTGTCTTTTTTTTTTATTACTTTTTCCATCTGTGAATTCATTCCTTTTGGCTCGCGGTTCTTTATATCCCCCTCTTTTTTTTGGCAGGTCCACTTACTGCCCTTCCTAGTTTGAAGTGGGCAGCAATTCTGCCACAATTACGGACCCCGTGAGTGAGGCTGCGGCCTTCTTTACTCGCTTTGATCAGCTTGAGGTTAATGACCTCAATCCTACAGATTTCTATAGTTCTGGCCCTCCCTACATGGATTTCCTCGGCTTCAGAGTTCCTGAGGATTGTGTTTCTCATCTGGAGGCAGTCTATAGTAACCGTGGTGATTTTATGCAAGGATTCCGTCTTGGCCGTTCTGCTAGAGAGAATTTTCTAAAGATGCTAGGGAGCGTGATGAACAATATTGAGCATAACTTTGTTGACACCATCTCTTACGAGAGGATCCTTCAGTGAGGAGTTACAATTCAAGAGCTTGTTAGTGTGGGCTTCGCTGTGGAGTTCATTCTGGACCATGTCCATGAGATTGCTCGATCCCTTTTTATGAGGCGAGTCCAGCTTACTGTTGATGCCATTAACACACGGATTGAGGTTCTAAGGAAGGAGGTGGCGGACTTGGAGGCTCACCGCGAGCGCCTTCTTTCGAGCATTGGTGAGTCCAACCGTTTTGGAGATCAGTCCCTCATTTTAGGGCTTCGTTGATGATGCAGTTCTCTCTTCCCTTGCGTTGCTTATTTCCCCATTTTGCTTATTTTATGTTTCCTACTGGACTTCACCACTTCCCTCCCCTCTTTTTCTTTTCTTTAAATGAATGTGACTGCCATAGTTTAGGCTTGTAATTATGACGCTACACTTTTGCTACTACTTTTAGTTATTGCTATGACATGGTATGCTTTTGTAGTACTTCATACTTCTTTTCATTACATAAAAGCATGTTACAATCATGTCTTATGACACAATCACTTGAAGAAAAATAAAAGAAAAACATAAAGAGGGAAACCACACGGATTTTTTTTTTTTAAGCATAATAACGTTTCAACCACTTCCTATTGATGGGATCGTTCAAGTCCTTGCCATCCATCTGAGTCAAATGATAATACCCACTTGGATGTGCTTCTCTTATCACAAGGGGTCCCTCCCATTTTGGTGCAAACTTAGATGGTCCTGCGAGGGCCTGTCATAGTCTACTACTTTCAACACGAGTTGCCCTTCCGCAAACACTCTCTCTTTGGTAATCTTGCCATAGGCCTCTGTTATTTTTTGGCTATATCTGCGATTACGCTCTTGAGCCTTTTCCCTCCTTTCATCAAGCCCTTCCAAGTCTTCATACCTCTCTGCCGCGAAAACTCCCTTTTCCTTTTTGTTTTCTTGCATTTGCATAACTCTTAATGATGGAGTCATTATTTCCGTTAGGCTCACTACCTCTGTCCCGTAGACTAGAAAAAAGGATGAAAACCCTGTGGCTGACTTCGATGAATTTCAATAAGCCCAAAAAAGCATCTAGCAGATGTGTTGCCCATCCTCCTGTATATTCTTGACTCATTTTACTGATGATTTTTACGAGGACCTTGTTTGTTGCCTCTGCTTGCCCGTTTGCTTGGGGGTAATAAGGTGATGAACGATGGTGCTTGACTTGATAGAATTCTAGCATCTTCCTTACATCACTGTTGACAAAGGGTGTGCCATTATCGCTGATAATCCTGTGGAGTATTCCAAACCTCACAATTATGTTCTCCTTGATGAAGTTTGCTACCGCTCCTCCCGTGGCTTTATGAAGGGGCACTGCCTCTGCCTACTTTGTGAAGTATTCTGTAGCCACTAGGATCCATATGTAGCCACGCGATGATGGGTTGACTGGTCCAACCAGATCAAGCCCCCAAGTGTGAAAGGGCCATGGGGTAACCATGTTATGTAGGCTCTGCGAGTGGGTGTGAATTAGGTTGGCCTGTACTTGACAGCTATGGCACCTTTTTACAAATTCTGCCGTGTCCTTCTTTATGGTAGGCCAGTAGTAACCCATTTGTAGTAGGCATCTGTATAACTTCTTCTTCCCTTGGTGTTCCCTACATTCTCCCGCGTGCACCTCTTTCATCATATCTTTCGCTTCATCGGGGCCCAGGCATCGTAATGGGTCTCTATCATATCCTTTCTTAAAAAGGACCCCGTTGTGTAGGAAGTAGCGTGTTGCCAACCTTTTGAGCTTGTACTGCTCACTGTGCTTTTGTGGCAAGATGCCTTCTGCTAGGTACTAGGTGAATGGTCTTCTCCAGTCTTCGCTGACGAATGTAGCGTAGCTCTTTTCCCTATTTGCCGCCAGCTGGCAAGTCTCACATTGAACTTGGACTTGATCCACATCTTTTCCCATACTCGGCCAATAAAAGCCTGCCTTTTGAAGCCTTCGGTAGAGATTAATTTCTCCTCTAGATCCACAAGCCTTATCATGCACTTCTTTTAACTTTCTCTAGGCTTCTCTTTGCCCTATGCATCGGGACAAGAGTCCACCTAGCATCCTGAGGTATAACTCTCCCTTTGCTAGGGCATAATCTCTCAGTACTTTGATTCTGCAGCTTCCCCTTCTTTCGTCAAGGTCTCCTTTATGGGATTCGGTCAATCCTCTTCACACTGCTCTTCTTGGAACCTTTCTATCAGTGCGTCGATGATGGACCTTTCCTCTTGCTAACTTCTATTCTGGTGCTATCCTTTTCTAAGATTATTTGTGAGCCTAACGCGGCCAGTGCATCTGCGAACCGGTTTTTGCTTCTTGGAGCATGCTCTATCTCAAAGGTTGAAAACTTCTCCTCCATCTTTTGGGCCATCGCCCTGTATGGGGCTAGAGTAGGTTCCTTTAAAAAGAAGCTCCCTTTGGTCTGATAGACCACCAAGTTCGAGTCTCCTATTACTCTGAAGTGCTTGATTCCCATTTCAAGGGTCGTGGCCAACCTAGTTAGATACGCTTCATATTCTGCTATGTTGTTTGAACATAGGAATTCTAATTTAAATGACAATGCCACAACCTCATTCTCCTCATGATACAAAACTACTCCCACCCCCCCCCCCCCAATTGGGCGGTAGAAGACCCATCAAATTTCATTACCGACTGTTCTTTGACTCCTTCTGCCACAGCTATTTCTCTCGGGACTTCATCATCCAGCAGGAATTCCTCCTCTCCTGGGAATTGTGCCAATAGATCTGCTATAGCCTGACTTTTTACTGCCTTGGGTGTTCTCGCCTTTAGGTCGTATTGTGACAATTGTAATAACCACTGGGATATTCTGCCAGAGAGAATTGGTTGTTGTAATAAGGCTTTGATGGTGTAGGACATATTCATTAGCCATACTTCATAGGCTAAGAAATAATGACGTAATCTTTGTGAGGCGTACACAATAGCCAGGCATGCCCTTTCCGCCCTTGGGTAACGAACTTCTGTGTCCTTCAAAGCACGGCTGATGTAATAGACCGGTTGCTCATTACCATCTCTATCTTCTTGGGCAATCAGTGCGCCCACGACGTACAAGTTGGTAGCTAAATAAAGCAACAGTGGCTTCCTGCGGATTGGGGCTTGTACAGTAGGGAGCTTCATCATGATCTGTTGTAGCCTTTTGAAGGCCGTCTGCTGTGCTTTTCCCCATTCAAAGTTTTGCCCCTTCTTGAGTAGCTTGCTAAAAGCAGAGGTAATGGATGCCAATTCAGGGATGAACCTTCGAATATATGAGACCTTTCCCAAGAAACTTTTCAATTCCTTTACTGTAGCTGGAGGTTTCATGGTTGCTATGGCTGTGGCTTTGACCGGGTCCATATCTATTCCTTTGTTGTGGACTAGGAATCCCATGAATTTTTCGGAGGACACCCCAAATACACACTTGAAAGGGTTCATCTTTAGCTTGAAAGCCCTAGACCTTTCAAACACCTTCCTCAATACCCGGACATGTTCTTCTCGCCTTCTCGATTTTACCACTATGTCATCCACATAGTCCTCCAATTCCTGGTGCATCATGTCATGGAATATAGCCGTTATTGTCCATTGGTAAGTTGCACCTGCATTCTTTAACCCAAATGGCATTATTGTATAGTAAAAATTGCCTATGGGTGTTCTAAAGGCAGGCTTCTCTGCATCCTTCGGCGCCATTCTAATCTGATTATACCCAGTGAATCCGTCCATGAATGAAAACATGGCGCTTCCTGCCGCTGAATCTATTAGTAGATCCATATTCGGCAGAGGGAATTCGTGTTTCAAGCAGACCCTATTGAGACTTCTGAAATCTACGCAACATCTTATCTGCCTATTCTTCTTCTTTACCGACACTATGTTAGACAACCAACATGGATGTTGAATAGGTTTGATGAATCCTACGGCCAACAACTTCTGTACTTCCTTAATAATCTGCCTTTCTATCTCGGTGTGGAATATCCTGGTAGGCTGGGCTACTGGCTTGGCCTCCGGGTCCACATTCAGTGTATGTACTACTAACCTAGGATCCAATCCGGGCATTTCACTATAGCCCATGCAAAGACATCTCTGTATTCTTTTAATAGCAATATCAATTTTGACCTTTCTTTTTCTGACAACTTTGAGCTGATTGAGATGGGCCTTGATTCCTGTGAGTCAGCCCCCAAGTTGACTTCCTCTAACTTTTCTTCTGCCACGACCTGTTCATCCTTTTCTACTGCAAACTCCTCGTCTTTCTCTTCATTACTCTCCTCCTCCGATCCTTTTTTAGCTACATAACACACCAGACTTTTGAGCTGCCACTCCTGTCTGGGGCCCATTCGTGTTTCACTCGTGGGCCTCGTGTATCTTCATAATTTGTATACAACCCTGCCATCAGGGCCCTGAACCCTAATGCATTGTGGTACATCATCTGGCTCTACAGTAGGTGCTTCTTTTCTCTTCTTCTTCTGAGATAGTAATTTTCTCAGATCGGGTTCTGGGTCATCCCAAATATCCTACCACCTAGGAACAAAGGTGCCTCGTGGTTTCAATACTGAACTTTCCCCAGGTGATGCCCACTGGTCGTAGAACATGGTTTCTACTAAATGGGCCTCTGCCTGCTCAAATGGTGATAGGTTAGCTGCTATGCATATCATCTTGCCATTCAGTCTTCCCTTTACACATTGGTGGTAGGTGGACGGGACTAGTCGGTGTTTATGCAACCATGGCCTCCCTAACAACACATGGTATGAGACTTCGGTCTTTACTATGTGAAACCGGGCTAAAGAGGCTATGGGGCCCACCTTTAACCATAGTTGAATGTGACCTGCAGTATACTCATCGCTTCCCTCGAACCCAGTTACTTCCATTGGGCACCCTTGAATTTATCTTTGGCGTAAATGCACTTTTAGTCCCTACATTTTGACGTTTTTCCGTTTTAGTCCCTACATTTTAATTCTTTGCACTTTTAGTCCCTAAACCAATTAACGTGTGCTATTTTCGTCCTTTCCGTCAGTCAACCGACGGGAATTGCTGAGGTGGCTGCCGGAAGAATTAAAATATTATTAAAAATGCCACGTCATCATGACACATCAGCATATAAATTTAAAAAATTAATTTATTAATTTTAACTAAATAATAAAAATAAAAACTAAATTAAAAACTAAAATTTACATTAATTAAGATTGTTCTTCAGATTCTTCCCAAATCAAACCCAGCAATCAAGAACTCAAATCCATCACAAGAACACAAACCCAGCAACCCAAGAACTCAAACCCAGATCACTAGGGCATAAATAAAAACAAGAAGAAAAAAAAAAACCAAATTTAACACCTCAAAGATCATCAAACCCAGCACCATCAGATCTACCACGGCAAAGAGCTGTGCAAAATATCTCAATCAACCAAAACAGTAAAATAACCAATAAAAATTGACAATACAACAGCAAAAAAGTTTATTCTCATTTCCGCTATTCCCTTCGTTGTTTAGCTCAAAAGCCGACACCGAAAAAGACCTGGAGATCCCAATAGGATTGGCAAACGTGATCTTACCCGAACTGGGATCGTCGATGTAGATGTCGGAAATGGAGACCCAGATGAGGAGCTCTTTGGTCTTGACCCCAGTGAGCTTCCTCATGCAGCGCTTCTCAACAAAGGTCGTGACATCGTTATCGAACGAGACGTTTCGGCCGATAGAGAGGAACTGGTGCTCCTTCTTACGCTTTTGCTTGAGCCACACGAACCCGGTGGTGCGGTTGTAGCCGATCTCGTTGCTGGGTTGCGAGCTTCCTCATGCGGTGCTCCTCGAAAAAGGCCGTGACATCGTTATCGTACGAGACGTTTCGGCCGATAGAGCGAAACCGGTGCTCCTTCTTACGCTTCTGCTTAAGCCACACGAACCCGGTGGTGCGGTTGTAGCCGATCTCGTTGCTGGGTTTGTGTTCTTGTGATGGGTTTGAGTTGCTGGGTTTGTGTTCTTGTGATGGGTTGTAGCCGATCTCGCTTTTGGGAGAGAGATCTCGTTGAGGAGATCTTGAGACTTTTGCTTGCACAGCACTTCGCCGTGGTAGATCTCTGCTTGCTCTCTGTGGTTTGTTGTGATTGGTTTCTTGATCTGGGTTGGTTTGTTAACTGGGTTTATGAGTTTGATTTGGTGAGAATTCAGTGTTGATTGTGTTAGAATTTGGGGAAGAACATGAAGAATTTGATGATCTTGATTTGTGGTAGATCTGATGGTGCTGGGTTTGATGATTTCTGAGATGTTGAATTTGGGATTTTTCTTCTTGTTTTCTTTTATGTCCTAGTGATCTAGGTTTGAGTTCTTGGGTTGCTGGGTTTGTGTTCTTGTGATGGGTTTGAGTTGCTGGGTTTGTGTTCTGGGTTTGAGTTCTTGGGTTGCTGGGTTTGTGTTCTTGTGATGGGTTTGAGTTGCTGGGTTTGTGTTCTTGGTTCGAGTTCTTGGTTGCTGGGTTTGATTTGGGAAGAATCTGAAGAACAATCTTAATTAATGTAAATTTTAGTTTTTAATTTTATTATTTAGTTAAAATTAATAAATTAATTTTTTAAATTTATATGCTGATGTGTCATGATGACGTGGCATTTTTTATAAAATTTTAATTCTTCCGGCAGCCACCTCTGCAATTCCCATCGATTGACTGACGGAAAGGACGAAAATAACACGCATTAATTGGTTTAGGGACTAAAAGTGCAAAGAATTAAAATGTAGGGACTAAAACGGAAAAACGTCAAAATGTGGGGACTAAAAGTGCATTTAGGCCTTTTTCTTTTCGAAATTCCAGCTACCTGCAGAGTGCTTAATGGAACGAGGTTTACCGAAGCACCTATATCTACTAAGGCTCTCTTGATGGGAACTTGATTTATAGATGCGGCCAAGTAAAGGGGTCTCTTGTGGTCGGGACACCCCACCTCCATATCCTCATCACTGAAAGTGATTTCGCTTGGTTCTTGTAAAAAAGCCCTGTCATCTGTGACTTCTGCTGATAAACATTCTACACATGCCCCGGAGGCGATGCTTATTAAGGCCTCTGTGGCTATCTTTCGTACTTTCGCAGCAAGACCCAGTTGGTCAAACAGACTTTTAAATTTGGAGCTCTTTTGTAGGGTGGTGATTACTGCGGCAGGCAGGATTGGATTCTCCTCCTTGTCCTTCCCTGGATCTGCACAGATCACTACTGCTACTACACCCTTACCTTTTGGGTTTGGGAGTGGATTTCTTTGAACTTCCTTTTGTGACAACTCTAGGGTCACCTCTTTGATCCTAGGGTGTATCAGTCTGCGGAGCGCCCAGCATTTTGAGGTAGAATGTTGCACGCAATTGTGCAATCGGCAGAAGCATGGGTCCCTCCGCTCTTCTTCTGTGGGCTCCCTAGAGACTTGATTAGGCTTAAAGACCCCGTCTGCTATCCACCTGTCTAGGAGTACATCTAGCTCCCTTGGGGTGCATGGTATTAGTGGAGGAATATCGTGCTTTTTCCCATCGTTTTTTCTTTTTCTCTCGCCTGCGGAGACTGTCATGGCTTGTGAGGCATTTCTTTTGTCAGGACCTGGCCTTACCGATTAAGTGGTCTTCCTAGCCTTCTGTAACAATTACGCAAACTGGGAGATTTCCAAGTTTTCTAGAACAGCTCGGTACTCCCTAATCATGTTCGTCATACACATTTCCATCAAAGTTTTTTCCTCACAGTGGTCATAGCAATCGAGTGCTATGTCTCTGAACCTTTTGATATACTTCATTAAATCTTCACCATTTCTTTGCTTGGTGGCTTGCAAAGTTGCAAGCATCACCGTTTCTTCTCCGTGAAAATACTTAGTGCAAAATACATCCACCATGTCATCCCAAGTTAGGATTGATCCTGGCTTTAGACCGATGTACCAGGTATAGGCACAGTCACACAGTGACTTGAAAAATTCCTGAAGACATAAGTCCTCGTCTGCAGCATAAGGACCAAGAGTATCAATAAACTTGCTCACGTGTTCAACGACACTTCCCTTCCTACTGTCATACTGCGCGAAGACTCGCGGTTCATACCTCTTAGGGTAAGGTTTGTAGAGCACTCGTAATGGGTAAAAAGGCCTTCGTGTATAGAACCTCTATTTTGGTGCTCTAGCTCTTTCCTGCTCTAGGAGAGCAGCTACCTCTACCATGGTGATGTAACGCTACCCCGTATCTTGCGGAGCACCCCAACTAGTGTCTCCTCTTTTTCCGACGCATGCTTTGGGTCATGCTGGCTCCCCTTCTCCTTCGTCTTATCTGTCTACAGCTGACAGATTTCCTCCATCATCTGCTGTTATGAATGTTGTAGCGTCTGTAGTACTTCAATGAAAGTATTGGCGTTGTCATTGGGATTCCTTGTTTGCGGCTGGGGTCCAGCCCTCATTTCGGTAGTACCTTCCATTTGGTAAGGCTGATGCTGGCGAGGCGGTGTTGGCCTAGACTCTGCCTGGGAAGGCATGGTACTCACGTCTCTCATCATTCTAGATTTCGGTGGCATTTTCTTACGAGGATCTCTGTCTCTGTCTACTTCCCTACTCCCCAACAGAGTCACCAATTTAAAGGTGGTGGGCTTTTTGTGCAAGGTTAGGCTGGACTGCTTCCTACCATGCTAGGCCCACAGTATTTTGGGTCAGGGAGTTGGGACTGGTCCAATTGCAATCATCTTGGTCCGGCCTATGTGCAAGCCACACCCGTTTTGCCGCGGTTTAGATTACGTGCCCATAGCAGGTAGAGCTGCTAAAATAATTACGGCAGACAGATATAATAAATATGATAAAGAGATTCGTTTCACTTATATAGACAAGAGTAACTAATGAGTCATTGCAAGAAATATGTATTTTAGTGAAAAGACAGCAGAAATGAATACATGGGAAATAGTAGTAAGTTGGTTAAATCAAAATGAATATTAGTCTGTCGTGGTATATTACGGGGTCTAAGCCAAGAAGGAGAACGTTTCCTTAACGCGAGTAATCTCTCTAGGGGAGAAATTAATTGCCTTGAGGGAGCGGTCCTAATTGACATGTGCCCAGGAAGGTCCTTTTACTGATGGCAGAAGGCATGGATTTGACAGGGAGAGAGAGAATCAACCTATTTGGTGTATGCCTGCCACTCCGTTCTCTCTATTTTCTCTCTTTCTCTCTTTCTCTCTATTCTCTATTTCTTTCTTTCTTCGTTTTCTTTTTTCTTAGTTATTGTGATTCTCTCTGTTTAGGCCACCATTGCCATTCTTTTCCTCTGTCCCCTCTCATTTCGTGCACTGTAGGAGCCTCTGTATAATGTCTGTCGTGGCTAGCTTTTACCATTTTAGCCTTTAATCGTTTTTGTCTGGTGCGTGTCTCCTTGCTGACCATTACTGATCGGTCAAGTACCCAGCCAGCGCCACTTGTCTGTGCTAGCCGCGCCACTCCACATCACCAGGCAAAGACAAGCTGTCTTGTTTGTTTGTTTGCCGTGGCATTCTTACCTACCACAGAGTAGCTGCTCTTTCTCTCTCTTTCCATCCCCTCATGGCATGCACCCAGCGGTTCCAACTCAGCCTTACTTCTTTTGGGTGGCATGTCATCCCAGTAGGACACTTCTCCCAAAAGAGCCTAAGCAAGAACCCCAAAATAGGTTTTCTCCTCTCCCCACCGCCAGACCATGCTCTCTTACCTCTAACCTATGACCCACCACTTCCTGTATTGGCTGGGTACAGACTAGTGGTGTCTAGGCGTTGTGCGTGCCTATTCTGCCGCAAGTTTGGAAAGGCTTTTGCAAAGTGTTTAGAGTGTCAATATGTAGTAGCAACATTGCCCACTACGAAATAAGTATTGATTGTGGCATTCCAACAAGTATACATTCATCCGCCACTTGATTTGCAGCAACTTCAAACTTCATGATATGGCATAGTGCAACACCCATGCAATTTGTTGTGGCCTACTATGGTCAAGTAACACTCTAGTCTACGATAAAGCAGCAACATCATTTATCTTCTGCAGAAGCATCAACTAGCAATTGGAGAGTAAAGTTCTCACGCAATGCAAAGTCTATGCAGCAGTGAATCCATGAGAAGAAATTCAACCACCCTTGTTGCGGCAAATGTAAATGAAGCAAAGAAAGGAAGCAAGAAGAGAAGGCCTACAAGCACTCCAATATAAACATATGTAAAGGTGAACAAACAAGCACTATAGCAAAAAATAAATGCTCTTCGTGAGACTTTAAGGCTTCAAGAGTTCTCTGCAGAAAAGCTGAGTGACAAAGGAACTCACAGCAGAAACAAAAGGTGGAAATCAATGATGAAGTCCAAACATCTCTCTAGCAGCACATTCAGTGGCAAACCGCCTTCGATAAGAATTGGAAAGACATTGCCATGCTTAGCAACATGAGAAAGAAGAATTGAGAAAAATAAGATCTGCGGAAGACTACAACAAAATTGAGAGATTTAGTTCACAACAACATCTATGCCTTTTCATCAAAGAAGCAGTGATATTCTCACCAACAGTGGTTGTGGCAAGATGATAAGAAGAATATGTTAAAGAAGAAAAAAGCAAACACGAAGGAATCAATGGTTGCTGTGGCAGAATGACAAAGAAAATGTTTAGAATGAAAAGAAAGCGAAGATTTCTCGTGAAAGCATCCTCATTGTCCCTTGAAAAAAAAGAACACCTATAGTGGCACCACTTGTAGGTGCCTTAAGATGAGTGGCAGACTCAATCACTTCTGCAGAAAGACCAATTTTGTGGTAAACCAGAATTTATGGCAGAATCAGAAACAGCCCAATGCAAACAGCAAAGGTACAAGAGTATTGATGATCTTGGGGGCTAAAAGGGTCCTCTACTATTGCAACAATACATTTGCCCATGCTAGTTTAGCTCCAAATTAGGAGGCCCTCCATAAATACATCATCACTGAAAGAAACTTGCCTTTCTACAAGGCCTAACGTCCTTCTCCGCAGAAACTTCATCTTGGCAAAGAATACATGTGTTCTTCAACACCGCAGAAAGTATTATCAGCAAATGAAAGAGTACTCTACTATGATGAGGGCTTACGATGTTAGCTCTATGCTTTATTTTGAGCAAAAAAATGAAGATACATGAATGCAAAAAGAAGAAGAAGGCACAAGAAAAGGGAGCTAAGCCACCCTTTGATCTACACACTTAAAGGAAGCTTTCCTATTGTGAAAGAGCTTTACTTGAAGAAAGTAATGTGGCAGAGCTGTTTTAATGAAACTCTCTTCAGTCATCGGCTTAGATGCGAAAGTAGTAAAAGGCAACACTTTCTCTATTTTTAGAGAATGAATGAAGCCTGAAGTGAAGCAACCTTAAATGGCTAAAAGAAAAGAAAAATGAAGACTATAAGAAGGATCCTTGCTCCGCAAAAGTGCTGTTCGCGAAGTTCGCAGAAAGAAGAGTTAAAGAATCCAATGAGTCAATTTTGAGCATTCTACAGAGATAAGAAAATGTAAAACATCATAATGGAGAAGAATCCACCAAGTAAGGATTCCACGACGTTTGTGTCTTCTGACCATTCTTAGAGAGCAACTGCACTTATGGAAGAATGAAGAGATGATACTAAGGAATACGTAGGGAAAGTGTCAGTTAGTTTAGACCCCTGTAAACTAGATTGTTTAACCTAATTAATTAACCAAGTGAATACTTAGGTTTATTATTAGGTTAAAACAAAACAATCATATCAAGTAAAGCAGCGGAAAAAAAAAAAAAAAAAAAAAAACACAAAGATATGATAACCCAGGAAAACCAAACCGGTAAAAAACCTGGGGAGGATTTAACCTAGCTATCCTCAAGGTAAAATAGCAAATCCACTGGAAAGAATTGAAGTTTACATAATAAGACTTAGACCACTAACATCCTATTGCTACCCAAGTGTAGGAAACTTACTACCACGACCACATGACAGCTCCGAGATCCACGGACTCCTTCTTTCTTTAATCTTTGCAAAACACAAACACCACCGTTTGTGACTTTGAGATCTCACTCAAAGGTTTAGCAACACAAACTCACCTGTTTGTGACTCCAAGACCACCCTTGAAGGTTTAGATCATCAGCACCTTTGATGACTAGAGAAGGCAGCAACTTCAACAATACTGGATCTTGAGATTCTTCAAGGAACAACACTGGTGGAAGTAATAAGAGAGGTTTTAGGAACAAAAACCTAAATACAAAAGAGGCACACTCTTCTCTCTCTAAAAAGCCTTATAAAAAATGTGCTTAGGGTTTCCTTTATATAGTGGGAGAAGTAGATCTGAAATCCTAATCCTTAATGGGCTTGAACTGTTGTTTGGGCTTAATTTAAATTCTGCAGATACGAATTTCGATCGGTCGAGCCTGTTTTTCGATCGATCGAACCAGGCAGATTCTGAATTCTTCTTTTTGCAGCTTGTATGTTCTTGTGTGCTCACGATTTGCCAATTGTTCTAAACTTTTAGAACCTAACAATCTCCCCCTTTGGCAATTCGTGACAAAACTTTCATACAAAATGAAATGTTAAAATACAAGAACAACCCAATACAATAAAATACCCAATTACATCACAAATCCCAATCTAAGACTCATAACCTAGAAGTTGCCAAGAAGAGGTAGAAGGTCTTGATCAGAATGCACCTGTCTTTCCTGAAACACTCAACAAACACATCACCGCATGTGTGGAAAGAAAGACATAAAAACAAAATGAAACACAATATAAAAACAAAAATAAATTCTAACTCTCCCCCTAAGTTAGATACATCAAAAAGTTTTTATATTCTCCCCTTTTTAAAAACAATTTCATCTCCCCCTAAACAAGACAAACAGGCTTCCCAACATTTCATACATTTCATCTATTTCTCCCCCTTTTTGTCACGTATTGACAAAAAAACAACTCAAACAAAGAGTAGAGTAACAGTAAACATGAGAAAAAAAAGAGAATCAAGGGAACAAAAAACAATTCAGCTCTATAGAAAATAGAGAGAACTCCCCCTATGAAGAGCAACAACTCTCCCTATGAACAACAAAGGCCAAAAAAAACTTTTCTCCCCTTATAAACATAGGAAAAATAAAACAAGTTTTGGGAAAAACAGTTTTGGGGAAAATTTAGGAGGTGGGGATAAATAAAAACACACAAACCAAAAAAAAATTAAGTTGAGGATACACATAAAAAAATATTCTCTCCTTCAATAAATGCAACTTGACACTATGTGACCCATAAACAGTTGCATGAGTAGAGAAAATATTTGCACATTGATTATCCTTCATATCTCTTAAGAAAAATATTTTCTGCAATTCACACATAAAGAAAAATAGCATATACTAAAATGTACAAAGGACTCAAAAATTAATCAATCAATTTTTAATTCAAGTTGAATACCCAATTTAGCAAAGTGTATGCATGTTATGTGTGAAAACAATGAGAGGTATGACTGCAAAACTACAAGATGGATACAGAAAACAATGCAACTCATGTGAATCCTAACCATAAATGATGCATGAAAAAATTTGGTCAAAAACTCTAAAAACTGAAAATTTTTCAGTTTCAATTGATCGAGTATCGATCGAATACCAATCGAGTCAGACAGAATCAAACCAAAATTTTTATCGCAATTTCGATCGGTCGAGAAACAGCTTCGATCGGTCGAAATTCTGGAAAACTCAAATTTTTGAAAAACAGAACAATTTAACGCAGTAACTCCTCAAAGCACAATATTTCATGAATGAAATGCACGAGTATGAGACTAAAAGTTTTTCAAAAAACACATGAATACAACCCAGATCTTTCAAAACAAGATTATGAACCTTTTTTACCTCAAAACTCAAATTTTGCATCAAAATCAAGGAACATATAATCTTGGATGGGCACAATAAAATCACACACAATAACATGTACAAAGTTTAGCAAAGAGTAACTTTGTGTAGTGTGTGCAACTAGCAAAAGCTTGAGAAACATGTGAGGTGATATGTGAATAGTGATCAATCACAAAGTCTACAAAATTCATCACATAGAATTTGAAAGAGACTATCACCTAAAGAGTTACATCATATAACTCTCACATCTCCTAGAATAAAAGCTTGCAATCATGTAAGTTTCTTGATTTGCCTCATAATGTACACACCAATTTTATTTAATTTGAATTCATTATAGCCCAATAATATACACACCAATTTTAGTATTTAGTCCGAGGCTACACCTTATGTTCTTTTTGTGCATGTGCTACACTTTCTCGAGCACAAAATCTTACGATATGCACTAAGGTGTTCATGATTGGCTAATAAACAGTGGTGAGATGGTTATTTATGCCTTTCTCAATAAGTTTAAGTCTGACAATCAAAGGCATGTGACTTCAAGATCAAGACAAAGTGATTAAAAACTATAAACATCTTCCCACACAATATGCACTACAAAGACTTCAGCTAGTAAAGTGTAATAAATAAGCTCATCCAAGTTAAACAAGGTACATAATCATGTTATGTAAAGATAATATGGCCAACCTCAATTATAAATCCAAGATATATAATACAAAACACAAAAATTGTTAGGTTCTAAGAATTATGAACTAATGTATTAGAACTTCAATTTGTATGTTGGCAAACCATGATCAAAATAATGTTTAGTCTTGTGTTAGACTTGCTCAAAGTATGGGTCTTAATGTAAAGTTGGAATCGAGTTGTTGTGCAGAATTACTGTTAACTTTCTGTCAGACTCGATCGATCGAAAATTAGGCTCGATCGATCGAAAATCGGGCAGAACGTTTTTCTGCAGAATTTTCCAACTCAGCCCTAGTCTATTTAATGTATAAGGTTTTATGTTTTGCCCTAAGTATATAAGGGAAAACCCTAGCCACGTTTTTAGAGTTCTGTTTTTGCTGTGTTTGTGAATCTCATTGTGAGATCTAGAGGTGTTTACCTTCACATACACTTAGGGTTTACAAACTTGAGATTCATGTCAAGAGTTGTGTAAATCAATACAGTTGCAGAATCAAAAGAGCACAAAGATATACAAGCAGGTGCGCTTGTGGATTTGCTGAAGAATTCAAGAAAGAAGGAGTCCGTGGATCTCGGAGCTATCATGGGGTCATGGTAGTAAGTTTCCTACACTTGGGTAGCAATAGGATGTTAGTGGTCTAAGTCTTATTGTGTAAACTTCAATTCTTTCATAGTGGATTCAGTTTACCTTGAGGATAGCTAGGTCAAATCCTCCCCAGGTTTTTACCGGTGTGGTTTCCTGGGTCATCATATCTTTGTGTTATTTATTTTCCGCTGCTTTGTTGTTTTTGTTATATTTGTGTTAACCTAGTTTTAATTAAATTACCTAAGTTATCACTTGGCTAATTTATTAGGTTAATTTGTTTGGGTTTAAGGGGTCTAAACGAACTGACAAAAATCTTTTTGGTTTTAAATTTGCAGTAGGATACAAATTTGCAGTAGGATACAACTTTGTCGCAGAATACAGTTCTTTGGCAGAATGACTTCGACAGATGAAGACAAATTGGACCCAAGACCCTTTTGATACAATCAACATTATCTGGCTCACAAAGGCCCGAATCCATTTGTATAAAAGGATATGCGTGAAAAACTAATATGAAGAAGCACGGTGAAAAGAAACAAGGAACAGCAGGAAGTGTTAGCAGCAGGAAACGCGTGAATGAAAGAAAAGCCAAACTAAAAGAAATGACAAACACAGCAGGAAATGCATGAAGAAATAAGACAAAGACACGCAGCAAGAAAAAGACACGCAGCAAAACAAAACAAAACTAATCTACTACGGCAGAAACAACGTAGGAACGAGAGGAGACAAAAGTAGAAGACAGTGGAGCAAGCACAAAAGGGTCGTGGGCCTACGATCAAGGAGATTCAGAGGGTGCGGTTTGGTGGTGGGGGAAAAGGGGGTCTATATTTGGTTTCCTACCGTGACGTCTTTTGGGAAGATATCCTGCTAGGATGGTATCTTACCCAAAAGAAGTAATAATTGGTTGGGACCATCTGATGCATGCCATAGAGCTAGGTAGTGAGGTAGCCTAATCCTTATCCATTTGAACCTAGAAGTAGAGGTATACAGCAGGAACAAACAAAAGAGAATTTTGTCGTGAAATGAAAATGGTGTAGTAGACATGTACTGAGCAGTGGCAGTGGTCGGGGCAACCAATGGGTTGGTGGGTAGTCTTGAAGGGATGCTCACAACAAACCAAAAATAGTTGGTGAAGCCCTAGTGGTAAAAGGGAGAAATCCCCTTGAATTAGCTCACTATAAAAGGAAGAGGTAGCCATGGATGAAAAGGGGAGGTCGGATAAAGAGGCACCTAAGGGGGGAGACCCAACGGGGAGACCTAAAGCGGAACAACCCATGGTAGGAGAGTAGTAAGAAACCAAGGGTAAAAGAACGGAGCGAAAGGAAGAAATAAAGTGGTAAAACGAAGAGAGAAAACACGACAGGAATAGGGGCATGCATCAATAGACCATCTTTTCCCTCCCTCTTAGCAAACCCACTCTTTGAAGTCTCCAAAAGAAATAGCTAGTAGCCATTTAGGCCTATTCTCCAAAATGCACAACTTTTATGGCAGAAGCCTATGACAAGGTTGTTCAAGTTGGAGTTTGGGTTCCTTCTTGGTTTACTTATTCTATGGGAAGGTTCAGTACTTGATTTTGATTGCAAATATATTTGATTTCTCTCATTATAACTTATATCTGCCGTATTTAGTCATTCTGCCGTAGTACCTTTTTTATCATGTTTGCTGCATCAGTTGTCCTGCTGTGGTATCTTTACTTGCTGCACTAGTTATTCTGCTGTAGCACCCTTTTATTACATTCACTGTGTTCAACCTTTTCTGCTAAAGCTTTCTTCTTTATTTGTTATTACGTGTTTTAATTTTTGACACAAACTAATCACTATCCTGCTGCAAGTATATGTATACGTATATCTTGTTTCTCTTGTCCTGCAAAATATATTTTATATATGTATATGTGAATACGTATAAGTATATTTATATGAATATATTTGAGAAAATACTAACCCATGTAAGCTAACATTTGCTTGATTGGTATTTTCTTTGGGTTTTAGATTTGTTTATGTGCAGGAAGTAAGAAGCAGTATTTCTGCAGTAAACGAAATGAAGAGTAGTCATCCATGTTGCCCAGCAAGAAGCTTTACTGCACAGCAGAAAGTTTTGCTACATAACAGAAAAGTCAGACCTGCGGCAGAAACTAAAGAAAAGTTTCATGTACGACAGAAACAAAAGATAAGCTCAGCGGAAAGTTTTGCTGCATAGTGTAAAAGTCAGACCTGCTGCAGAAATTGAAGAAAAGTTCCTTCTGCGGCAAAAGCAAAGGATAACCCCACTTTGAAGTGTCTTCCCTAGGACTTGGACTCAACGTTTGCGCACAAATTGGCAGCGGCAGAATGGCACTTTGGAGCCCATTTTGCGGAGCACCAGGCCCGACTTCCTTCTTAGAAAAAGAAACGTAAAAAGAACCCCCTGACACACTTCATCAAAAAAGAAAAAAAGTTTGAAATATTGGTGAATCGATCAAATTGTGTATTCTCACTTTTTAATAGAAAAATAAAATGTGAAAATGCTTGGGACCATCACAGCACGTATTAATATAGAAAAACTTAATGAAAGAGGTAATAAATGTTAAATGCAAAGTTAGAGCGCCACTTGCAAGACCTCATACACTCCCGCATGAGGTCTCTGTTTTTATATATACTAGCTTTTAAGCCTCGCAATGCATGGGAATATTTTATTTTATCTATTTGCTATGTTCTATCTTTAAATGTATTCCTTACAAAGCAACTTATATTCTTTAAATGTTTTCCTAAGAAAGAAACTTAACTGGAGAGAAGGAAGAAATAATAAGAAAAAGAAAAAGAAAAAAAGAGAATAATTATAAATTTGATTAATCAATTGTATTATACAATGTGTAGAAAGAAAAATGAAAAAGAAAAAAAAAAAAGGAATCATTTCACATCTCTTGTAAATTTCAACTACTGATTAATTATTACAGTACGTTAATGAGTAATTTCATCCCTAAATACAACAGTATTACTTGATTGATGCAGCTTTAATGCAATAATAGCTCTTGAACAATGCAGCAATCCAATATGATAGATCTGTACACCAGTAGTAGGAACATAGTAGTGGTGCAACTTAAACTCCATGGGAAAAGCATGCATAGTGCCATTAAGCACTCACCATTTCAAAAGTAATACAGTGTAGTACATCAATGGCTTCATTATTCTCTGCAGTTTAGGACATGTAAATCATAACTGGAACTCATTGTGGTCGTCAAAAATAAAAGCCTAAAAGTATATTAAAAACTATTAGACCTTTGAGTGGTAATTTGAACTCTAGTAGAATAACCTAATAATAATTTAATGAAACTGCTTCTTGGAAGACATTTTGGTTTTACTACAAAAGAGACCAAAATATTAATTATAAAGCAATAAAATTTTATCTATGTTTGCTAAGGACTTCAAGGAGGAAGCAAGTTAGAATAGTAGCCTGTTTTAGTTGTCACAGTCACTAAAATAAAAAGAGTAGCTAAAAAGTATCAAATTATTGTAGCAATATTACTTGGTGAACCACTGTGTTGCAAACTTGATAGTAATGAAAGTTTTAAGATCATTTACATATTAGAGTTGCGACAAACCACAATAAACCACATCTTTATAGACACTCTACGCCAATAGAAATCTGCATTGTCTTACTCTTTCCTTGAGCTGTGAACATTTGGTTTTCAATTTCTTGATTCTTCCTACCACTGTCCTTTTCCATCAACTCCTACTTCATTAGGATATTGATAATATTTGCACTTATCTCAGTTTCCCCAATATTTATTTTCTTATTTGTCTCTACCTCTTTTTCAACTACTCTCTAGCTCTACGTAGCAATTAAGACCTAGCAAAATAAAAATAAAATATTCATAAAAAATAGCATTAGCATAAAACATAAATGATGCATTGAGTTGCACTCTATAAAACTGAAAGGAAGACAACATGGCATTCCATCCAACCTTTAAAAGGAAACAAAAAGCAGGCATGTATGAAAGAAAAAAGAGAGAGCTCTAGTTATGAAAAATGTTCACTAAACAGTTACTACAAATTACCGTTGTTCAAATACATTTAAAAATAATAATAAAAATCCTCCACTCTAATGTTCATCATTGCTAGTTTGTCCCCACTTAAATTTCATCATTCAACCATTAACATAGCCAGCAAATGTCACCATATATATATATATATATATATATATATATTGATGACATAGGAGAACTTTACTCAGATTAGATGTCACTATATTATAGTTTACACTTGCCGTCAAGGTTCACATATGTTGCTAATTCAGAATATGGACACTCAAAGTCATGTAATGAGTCTACCCGCACACCTAAATATGGAAAAAAAAAAACATCTTGATCTACCTTAATTGAGCACCACACTAATTATTTAATATGAAAAACAACTTAAACGTGAGGTTATATGCAACAGCAACATAAGTTTATATGCAAAATTCAATGAAGTTAAGATGAGTGCGCAAAGTTCCAAAATAATTCAACAAAACAAAGTATTCAACAATATGAGTGATAGAAACTAACAATAAAATAGATACTAAGATACCCAAAATTGTAATAAATATTTAGGTATTTGGGTTTCGTCACTCATTCAAGTATTTATTTTAAAACAAAATCAATATATATATATATATATATATATAGTTTTTTAGGATAGAAACCAAATAGTGCCCTTTTAAAAAAATAGAACCCCTTAATTGTCAATCTTCCAAGGAGAGAGAAAGAGATTGACATTAAAAAAATAGACATATTTGCATATTCCTCTTTCTCTCAAAACCATACTTACCTGACCCGCTAAAAAACAAAAGGAGATATACTTTATGTGTTTCTTTAGACGAAATTGATTGGAGTAGCAATTGAATATAAACACAACATACACAATAGGAGAAGTAGAAGTTTTTTTGGCGAAAACGTTGCTCTGTTTTGACTTTGGAGTTATGATGGTTATGAAAAGGGGTAAGAAAGTGATATCCTTTGCTATCTCCAAGAAATGTAGTACCTTATCGCAATTGAATCATAGGCTGAAGATATTTCATGGGTATAAAAATACCGGTATAAAAACAACATAAAAAAATATGCTCATTAGTTCTAAGAAAAAATAACAGCAAAAATCTAAAAAATCTAATTTGTATGTAAAGCTAACTAAAGAAAAGGCTAAAAGAAAACCATCTAAGATGTCAAGATTTAGGCTTGAATTTGTTGTATTTACCACCCGCTCATCATCATAAGCTTGACATCAATGCCACCAATTGAAAAAACATACCACATAATAATTCCAAAATTAAAAGATTAAAAAAAAGAAAAAAAGAGATGGTGAATATATATTTACCACAGTTGACATCTTGAACAGATGACTTATGAAGTCACTTAAGTCCATTGGTCTTTATAAATCCATTGAAAGAATATTCATTAACATTTTATAAGAAATAAAAGAAAAGAATTTTGAATTAACAAAATTATTCCATAACAAAGACAAACATTTTTGCTAGTAATTATTCCAAAATTACCTGCATCATTATGTTTCAAAACTTTTTGGAAAAGAAACCACAAAAATTTCTTTGGCCATCCTTGTTCAATCAAACCAAACACAAAGATCATCACTATTAATAGAACTAAAAATTAGCAACCATTTCCAATAGCTACACTTCAAACATCCATCTATATATACAACATTTGATATGGCTTTAAAAATATATTCACCACAAACATGACATGCCCCAGGAAATCATTCATGCTTAAAGCACATACTTATTCTTATTGTAAATAGATATGGATATCATAAGCATGTTTTAGGCTAAATTGAAATCATGAAAACAAACTAGATATTGATGCGAACCATTTGGTGTTATTCAAAGTACATCTACCAAAATACTTATAGAAATGCAGGTTTATATATCAAATCCTATTTTTTGTTACATGGTGCATATTTAGATGATCACATTCTTCGATCATATTTAGTCTCTTAGTTCTAAAGGGTCAACTAATCATAAACAAACCCAAACAACTAAAGGGCTATGATTATGGAATAAAAATTTAGGAGAAAGAAAATTCAAAAAATTACTCAAGGTGGAAGTCAATACCAACTGAAGGTAAATTTTAGTGAAGTTAGGCATACCTTTACTATTTCCTAGCCTAAGATGTATTTGGCTTCAAGGTTCTCACTCTGGATGAAATTTGCAAATAATACACCAATTGATTGTTAAATCTTAAAGTAAATAACAATCTAAGCTATTTTCTTGATCCTACTCCTGAATGAGAAATAAATACCATCAATCAAAATTTATGGGTTTATATAATGACATACCAAATCAATCAAAGCATTCATCATGCCTCCAACAACAACACCAGCAATTATGCAGCTAATTAAGCCTCCAGCAGCAGCACCAACATCAATTATGTAGCAACTTAAGTTGAGCATTATTGCCACCAACCATGAGCATTAGTTCAGCCATCATAAATCCTGAAAATCAGTCTCATTCTGGTAAAAACTTGAACATAGAAAATCATTGCATCAAATCAAATCATTGCCAAACTAAAGGAGAATATTATGCAATAATAAATCATGACAAATCATATTTAACCTGTGCATCAAACTTTCCATGTAACTTATATCATCTTACTTGTACAACGATAAGTAAATATCAATGACAAATCATATTTAACCTGTGCATCAAACTTTCCTTGTAACTTGTATAATCTTACTTGTACAACTATAAGTAAATATCGATGACAGTCATTCCAATCTGGAGAATTATTTCCAAAAACCTTGTACTTTGATTTTTATATTATACAAAGTTGAGAAACATTTAAAACTCCAGAATTTTACCTTAGCTTATTTTCCTTCATTTTCTCAATTACTAAATAATGGGCAAAAAAAAAAAAAAAAAACCAAGAAGAGTAATGCATTATATTAAAATATAGTACGCTTTTTTATTACTTAACTAATATAGAATATGTTAAAAGTCATCAAGCAACACTTGTGATGTTGCTGCTGAAGTTGACTTGTTGCCATAGTTGCTATTGTTGATGTTGCCTAACATACACCTGTCCTAAGCCACTGCATTAGAGTTAGGGAATTGTTAGTCTTTTACCATAGAAGCTATTAACATTTGTTAGTTGCTGTCAGTTAGTTAGAAAGGTTGTTAGAATGCAACATACATGGCTTTCCTTGGAATAGCTTTGAATACTCAACAAAACTGGAAATAAGTGGTTTGCTAGAGTGGGGATTGTATGGACAATTGAATGAGATAAGCCACAGTTTCTCTCCTAATCTTATTTCTCATTCTTAGAGGCCAATTGCCTCGAATATAGTATTTCTCATAGCATCTTCTCACTCTTGGGTAGATTCTTATCAAAATACGTTATACTTTGACCATGTTGTTTGTTTGAAGTTAATGGAGTTCTTAAAATAATCAGATATGAATTACAAATTATGTTAAAGCTCTAAGCATAAAAGTTTGTGGAGAGTAAAAGAGGCAATAATAATGAATTGCTATAAAGTTAGTCCAAATTGTTTGGCAATGTGTAGTAGCTAATATTTATTTGCACATAGGCTATTAGATTTTCTATCAAACATTTCAACAAACATTTGGCATTCAAATATGCTACAAAACATAGTTCTTATACATGGATAGGAGATGTTAGTTAAGAACTCAAACATGGATACCTTTTTTTTATTTAGTGTGAACACGTGGAAGAAGAACAATTGAATGTATGAGGAGAGGACACTATAATCTGTGATACTGATTTACAATAATGCTTTATGCTCACTGTGAAGTAGGTTAGTACATACATATCTGATGAGCAAGGAGAGAGGTACCAATCTCCAAAGTTGTGAGAATGTCCCTACAATATCAAACCAAGGTATTTTAAAGATGTTAACAGTACTATAGAAAGTGAAATAGATTATAACAAAAAAAAAGTGATTATTGCAAAAAATTACAAAATTTTCAATTCCAAAGTCTAAAGGCAACCAAAGGGAAAAACACCCACAAATACAAACCCACCAAAATTTAGGCACTTAAAAGCATATAGAGTAGAAAGCTGCAACATAAAAGATTAAAAAAGAAAGTGAAATAAATAAAATTACAATGAAGGCAATGGTTATGGACGAGGACATAACGTGTGGGGATTGAAGTGCATCTAATCAATTATTGGGCAGAGGAAAAGAAAAAAGGGTTTGAAGGAGTGGTAGAGGGAGGCCAAGAGATTCAAATATAAGAAAATAGAATTAAAAAAAAAAAAGAAGAAGAAGAAAGGAATAGGGTTGTAAATAAAAAGGAAAGAACCCAAATTGATTGAAACAAAACAACCTAGTTGTGGCCTTTGTGTCATGTGCTGCTGCAAAAAACCCACCCTTTCACCAGTTCAGTCTAGCACCCTTTCACCAATTCGAATAATAAAAAGCGCTTATGAGAAGTTCCAAGAAAATCATGCGTACCTTCCTAATACACCATTGAAGAGAAGTGATGGAAGTAGACAACGAACAGAGCAGAGAAACATAACCCTAAACCAAAATCACCGTTGAGGCTGTGATTGAATGGAGTCGGAGATGGGTGGTGTTGGACCAAAACATAACCCTAAACCAAAATCAAGTCTTTCAAAAGCCTAAATCATATTTAAAATTGAAATTAAAAAAAAAATGAATCAAATCTAAACCTATCCAACAAAAAAACTCAATCAAAAGTAATATTTCATACCCAAATCTAAAAAATAGAAAAAAACAATCTACCGATACTGATACTTTCTGCGGTGTAAGTCTAATGAGGGACCCAAATTGTAGTAAGCATAAATCATAATTATGGAATTATTTTTTTTTCTTTTAAAAATTTATTAAAAATAGAAAATCAAAAATTAAAAGTCAAAGAAAGCAAAAAAAGAAAAAGAAAAAGAAAACTCACCCTATAACAGAGTAGCGCCGGTTGAGGGAAGCAAGATTTTTGGTGGTCAGAGTCCGACGGTGATGCTAGCCCGAGATGTCTCTCTATCTTGCTAAACTCTGCCTCCTTCTCTATTCTCTATTTCATCTCTGTTTCCCAACCTCATCGACTCTTTCTCTATTTCTCTCCGTGTCCCAGGCCTTTTTGTATTTTAACTGGTTATTTTACTTTTTATACTAAGAGGCTATCACTCCCATTTCAGACCTAGATAGCTTGCAAGTACCTAACCCTATAACTTTAAAACTTGATAACTACCAAAAACATTTTTAGGCTTTGAATGCCCCTCTCTCTTCTTTATAGTAGTATTACTCATAGAATTGTTATACCCAATGCACAAAACTCATGCTTTTGCCCTAACTACACATGGTTTGGGTGGATGGCACTTACCACTGCACCATGGTTTGACTTCTAGTATTACTCATAGAATGAAGATATAATAATTTTCTAGCATTGATAAACAAAGATAAAAGATTATGTAAAAATGTTACTAGCATCTTTGAAGTCACAACAGAGCTTTCTGCAAAAAGCACTATGATATGATGTTAAGATTGAGAAATATTTTACATGATGTCTAGACTGAAGGAGAGCAAAAAATTCCTAGGGCATTATTAGGTTAAAAAAATAATAATTATTGGCCATGGAACAAAATACAAATGTGGAAATAAATTAGAAAAAAAATAGTAGAAAGGACAGAGTAACATATTCAAGAAACAAAATTTAAGTGCCTAGATCAAGTATGGACTGGTCCTATCTTCTCGTCTCCACTTTTTACGGTGTCCTTTTCAAAATGGACAACTATGGATTGCAACAAATAGCAACTATTTATCAAATTCTCCCCTCTACCCTTGGTGGTAACATCCCACTCTTCGCCATCTTAATTGACAAGAAACACGTCACTAAGACAAGAATCTATGTGCATCCAGATTCAAACTTTTAAAGTTGTAACATCAAAGCCTGAAGATTAGCAACTATACACTCAAGCCCTCAAAATTAAGGATAGAAGGTTGCATAAGTTGTAGATGGTAAAAATAAAAATATTAAGTAACAAGGCCATACATATGCCAATAATAAAAATCCACTAGTAAAGTTTCAGCACCATTCAGTTTGGGTTCATTTTAAAAAATAAAAACAAAAATTCTTCCTTACATTCACACATGCATTCCAGTAATGTTGCAAATAGTGGTCCTCCTAGATAGAATCATTGGTGATGGTGTCGTTGTGACTTTGGCCTAAATTTGACAAAGTTGCCAGTAATTTCTTTGGTGTTTTTGAGACATAATTAAAATGATAAATTGATGTTTCAGCCAAATGACAGAAGTAGCAGAAGAGGAAGAAGTTACCATTTATTGGTTCAGACTTGCTCACACGCAGATTTCAAGATTTCATCAACATGCCCTTAAGAAAACCATTGCTGACAGTGTCGTTGTGAGTTTTGCCAGAATTTGATAAAATTACGGAAGGTCCCCTGAAATCAAGAAAATGAGCAAGACCCATATAAATATTAAAAGGCAAATGAAATAGAAAGAGGATGAATAAGTAGGAAAAAGTTACCAATCCGTAGCAAGCAGAGAACGATTAAGGAAATCCCAATCCAATGAGTTATTTGAGATTAGTGTACGGAAAAAAAGAAAATGAGTGAGCAAGACCCATATAAATATTAAACCGCAAATGAATTAGAAAGAGGTAAGCATTTGATTTGAGTTGTTTACTTTTAAATGCAAATGAGTTAAAATTTGGTGACTCTGTTCATTTGATTAGTCTATCTAAAATTCCAGCATTTTATTTTATTTTTTTAAAATTATTTGTGAAATTTTAGTAAACCCATCAAGCAATTTTGAATACATCACAAATTCTCAATATAGCTGAATCTAAGCAACAACAATAAACCGCGCTAATTCAAATTTATGTGAATATGTTAAATTTCATCAATCTCCGTTGTTAGTAATTTATTTTCCGTGGGAATTTTAACCAGAAAATGAGCATATTTAATTGATAGTATTTTTTTCAAAATAAAAAGAAGAAGAAGCAGAACGAGTTACCACGGATGATCAGCTAATTTGATGATTGGAATGTGAGAAATGTTGTGCCAGTCCTCTCCTGTCTCTCTTCGGCAACGTTTCTTGATAATTGGACAGTCAACGATCTCCAATTCCTTCAATGGAGTTGTACGCAGGAAATCCGGCAAAGACTTTAACTTTTTGCAGTAGCGAATTATCAACTTTTGAAGACGTGGCATTATGGTAATACAGTCTTCGTCTTCTTTTCCTCCTTCTCTCGTTCCTCCAATCCATTCTTCCCACTTGACCAAACCTTCAAATCGGAGATATTTCAAATTTGGGAATATTTTTATGCCTTCTTTCTTGTTTTCAGATTCTATTCCCAAAAATTCAACTCCCACTTTTTTCAATCTCTGCGCACACACTATATTTAATGATTCGAGGCACGGAATCATCCCCAAAGAAGGCAAACTCATTAACTCTGTGAAGAAATTGAGACAAAGCTCTTTCAAATTGGTTAAAGACGCCAACCATATAGGAGACATTGTGGTGCCCCGATGATAACTAATGCGTAACTTCACCAAGTCTTGAGGTGGCTCTAACGCATTTAAAATTAATACATTACTCTCAATTTTTTTATCATTTGGAGCAAAGGCATACCATTTATTAAAAGATAGAGACAAATCACGAAGGTGGATCAAATTTTTTAATTCTTCAAGTTTACATCCTGTGCTATCCTCATCACTTATGAGGACACCATCTAATGTTCTAAGAGAAGTCAATCTTCTAATTCCTCTCGGAATCACTAAATTACATCCAGTAAGAAGTCTTAAGTTAATTAATTTACATATTCCCTGCGGTAATATTTTGGACTCAAAAATACCACTTTGACTAAGCTTCAAAAATTGTAAATTGCATAGATTACATATAGCTTCAGGCAATACCCATTTACCAAAAGAAAAATCCTCTTTGTAAAAAGACAAATCGAGATACCTTAAATGTATTAAATTTCCTATTGTATTCGTAAGTTCCATTTTGAATTGCAAAGTTAATACCCGTAAACAGCTAAAATTCTGGACTAAATTGTACATGTTATAATCACTACGATCAAAAAAGATGACAGTGCGTAGTTTTTTGGATCTATCAGTAGATGGAGGAAATTGGGATCCTGTTGAATGTCCCAAATGGCGAGTTTCAGTAATTGACTGTGCAAAGTCATGCACTATATCATGCATTTTGTACATCCTGACAGTATGTGAATATTCCCTGCATTCTTGGAAGAAAGAGCGAATGACTAAATTTTCAAAGTATTCTCGTGCCATGATTTCCACCTCCATATTTCCCTTTGACTCAACAAATCCGTGTGCTGTCCACATATATACCAACTCATCAACATCAAAAAGATGATCTTTCGGAAAGACAGCACAATAAGAGAAACACCGTTTCAGTGGTGATGACAAATCAAAATAACTCAGTAACAATGGTGCAAAAAGACCTCTTTCAACATCTTCTAATTCCCACAAATTGTTACTCAAAACATTTCTCCATTCTTCTCTACCTTCCTTAAAGCGCATGAGACTCCCTAGTGTCTTTGCAGCAAGGGGCAAACCTTTGCACTTTTTTGATATTTGTCTGCCAAAGTCTTCTAGTTGCTCACATTGCTGAGGATCCTTATCAAAAAATGCTATTTTACTAAACACCAACCAACAATCTTCCTCAGACAAATCCTCCAACTTGATTATATTTGCACTTTCCATCAATTTAGCAACTTGGTCTTTACGTGTGGTGACTAGAATTCTACTACTTTGGGAACCACAATTTTTGAGTGCATCTTTGAATGGCTTCCACATTGCAAAGTTTTCAGTCCACACATCATCAAAGACAAGAAAAAACTTCTTTCCCCCAACTTTATCACAAATTCTATCCAATAGACTTTGCAATGTAGTCAAGTTGGGGGATTGACATTCAATAGATTCAAGGATTTCTTTGGCAACCTTGCATTGATCGAAAGGATCTGAAACACAAACCCATACTTTTATCTCAAAATGGGCTTGTACCTTCTGATCATTGTAGGCTAATTGGGCAAGAGTAGTTTTTCCAATACCACCCATGCCCACCAAAGAGATGACATGGGGGTGTTTTTTCTTTTTCAGTACCCTCGCTCAATAGAATGCTCACTAGACCATTCTTAACCTTATCACGACCAAGAATTTCTGACACATCAACATAAGAAGTAGTTTTTGGTCTCCCAACTACTTCTTCAATGGCTCTACTCAATTCAAACCCGTACATCTCCTTCTCTTTGTTAATCTCATCTAATTTTTCGTTAAGGTCTTTTATCTTATGAGCAATATCACGATGCTGAAAAGGATTAGGAACTGAGAAATTGAAGTTGGGGGTGATGGGCCATACCTTCCTCTTCTTAGCAGTACTAGTTTCAGCTTTTTCTTCTTCTTCAAATTCTTTTTGTTGTTTCTCAATCTCTGCTTTGATCATGGCAGCTTTCCACTCATCCAACACGTCGTCAATCTCATAGGATACGCCTTCGAGCTTATCTAACCAGAGCTTGACAGCTTCCTCCTTCAGCTGCCTCCTCTCAGCATCATTGAGCACTGCCTGAATGGTACGGAATTTGGTTTCAAGCTTTTGGATTTCTTCCTTAACAGTTACAGTCAACTTGAACTCTGAAGAAATGAAAGAACCAAGCCGCTCCACGATAGCAGAAAGTAGAGCACCAGCCATACTTTGGAAATGGAAATTCGCTGGATAACACGAGATTGAAAGAGTAGATGGTAACTCAGAATGGTTGATGGTTCAGGAGAAACGAAATTGTCTAGCTGGCTGCTGCTCGAAGTATAATAATGAAGTTAAGGGCCCGCATACTGATAAGTCTAATAGCAGAGCCACATACTGATAAATTTAACTTTTAGTCTCATATTAACCTTTTATTTTCACCATTAACAAATGAACTCCTGGAAAATAAGCACAGAAACATTGGGAGATCATTTTACTTTTCATATTTTGGGATGTTACGAATTTCCTTAAATCCTTCCATTACTAATAAGGGATAGAAGCCAAATAAAAGTGGCTCAAAATGTCCATCAAAAATAAAAACGTGGCTTAAAATGCAATTATTCGTGTTTGTTTGGTTAGAGCTTTTAAGGTCAGTCATTTATTTATTTATTAAATATAAGTATATTATAATATATTTTCAGTAAAAAATTAAATAGGTTTTTTCCCAAATAAACACTAAAGCTTGGCCTCTTACTTGATAAAGATTAGAGACGTTAGCCCATATCCACATATATACGAAAATGCATATGGATGTAAATTGTAAATTGAAGATATGATCAATAAAATCTAGATGAATAACTTGTAACTTATATACTGGTAGTATAAGATCAGTTAGGTGCTGCAAGCATCTCTTGCTCAAACCATAATTGACATAACATAAAGAAATTTTTAAATCTCACATGAATTTTCAGATATATCATATATGTCAAGAGATTGAAAGAGTATACAGTAACTGGTTGATGAAAGAAGATACTAACTTGTGCCCTTTCACCGGACCAAGGATTTCAAGTTAGAGAGGGCCAGAGATAAGCACAAAAAAAAAAAAAAAAAAAAAAAAAAAAAAAAAAATCAAATATGCATTCATGTATTATTAACAAACTATCAACTAATACAAATACACAAAATCATTGTTTCTTAATATATTAAAATGCAATTAATCATCTATCAACAAAAACAAAAGACACAAAACACTATTGTTTCTTAATATATTATTTATGCAAAGGGAAGGGAACTTGACACTATGAATTTATTATGCACTGCCAACAAGCACTTTTCCAAACTTTACTATTTTGAGAGCAAAAAAAATGAGTCTTTCTCTCCCTTGTAGGAGTCTCTCTCTCTCTCTGCGGTAAGGGCTTTCTCCATCCCCTGAATTCTATTCTAGGGACCTCTCTAGGCGCACTCATAGCCGTGGTGAAAGCAGCTTCTAGATGAAAAACCCCCTAAATCCAAAATGGATCAAATAGTAACAGAAGGACTTCAAAAACTACAGCTTTCTAAGAAGAAGAAGAAGACATTCCTATTACTGTAGCAAGTAGGCTGGAGCTTCTTGAGGAATGTCACCTCAGCCTATTTGGACGATTGCTGTTTGAACGTCAACAAAACCAACGAGCACTCAAAAGTACGTTAAGGTCAGCGTGGAAGATGGGATCTAAGTTAAGAATTGTAGAGGTGGGAAACAACATACTCCAATTCAAGTTCAACTCCAAGTATCAAATGGAGTGGGTGGAGAGAAGTGGCCCATGGAACTTCAATAACAATCTTCTTCTCTTGAGCAGATGGAAAAAAGGAATGACAACAGTGAACATCACATTCACTCATAGTCCATTTTGGGCCCAGGTATGGGGCTTGCCCTTTGAATTTTTGTCTGAGGAAGTAGGGAAAGAAATAGGATGTAAACTTGGTGAGGTTATAGAAGTTGATAAATGATCATGACAAGCAGACCAAGCCAAATTCATAAGGATAAGGGTAAACCTTCCAATTCATAAATCACTAAGAAGAGGAGCCCATATCACTAATGCAAAAGGTGAAAGATTTTGAGTCAATTTTAAGTATGAGAGGCTTCCCACTTCCTGCTTCATATGTGGGAAACTTGGACACGATGACAAACATTGCACACAAAACTTAGAGGGGCAGCCAATCAATCGACAATACGGTCAGTGGATAAGGGCAGGAGGTTAGCGCAAAGGTAGTGCCGATAAAGCAAGATCCACAAGAAACAGAAGCCATGAATCAATGGAGGAAGAAGTTATAGAACCAAGGTTAGGAATGGCGCCAAAAAACAGAGGCACATCCATTCAAACGGTGAGCGATGGAAACGAGGCAAGGACGAGGGTTAGGATCTTGAAAATATGAAGGCAGAGATGTCAGACACCATTGAGCCGAATTTGTAGGGTGGATGGGACAACATGGAAAAAGTGGAGCAAGTTATGGCGCAAGAAAAGGAAAGACGTGATGAGCAAAATGGAACTAAACCTGATTTAGTCAAGGAATTGTTCAAAAGTAATGAGGAAGCCTATTCTTTAGTGGGCCTACCCCAAAAGCCCAGCATTGAAATTTATGGAGTTAAAAGCCCAGCAAGGCCAAAGAGTGGAATAACAGAAGATATAAAAAACAAGGCCCAAGATTTAGGCTCAAACATGGAAAAAAAGGCCAAGGCCAAGGCCAAAGGTAAGTTGAAAAAAGTAGCAAGGGAAATAGGTAAGAGTCAGTATGTAAATAAGGAGGCCCAAGTCAGTATTGGAGGTAAGAAAAGGGCTGGTGTTATTGAAGGCTTAGAAGAAAGTGAAGGCATAGTTTAAAAGAGAGTTTATGAAGCACATCTCTCTGATGAAAAGGAAACAATTGAGATATCAGCGGTGACTGTTACACAGCATTGCCGAAAGCAATGATTGCCCTTGGTTGGAACTGCCGGGGGCTTGGGAACCTCTAGTCAGTGAAGGCGTTGCGTGAGTTAGTGTAGTGGTGGGATCCCAACATCGTCTTTTTATTGGAGACAAAGCTAAATCAAAAAGTTATGGAGAAAGTAAAAGAAAGAGTTGGTTTCATTGGTGGTCTAATAATCCCAAAGTCAGATCGAAGTGGGGGATTGGCAATGTTATGAAAACAAGATATCAAGTTAGAGATTATGGGGTATGCTGGGAATTACATTGATGCAATTATTGTGGAATCACACTCAGGTTTCAAATAGAGAATTAGAGGATTCTATGGGCATCCGAAATGCGTCGAAGAAAAGAATCTTGGGAACAATTAAAAGCATTTAATAGGAAGTTTCAGTTGCCATGGATATGTTTTGGTGATTTTAATGAGATATTATCAGCAAGAGAAAAAATGGGGGGAGCCAGACGTCCTCAAATATAGATTGATGATTTTGTTGTTGCACTTGATTGTTGTGGCTTCAGATTTAGAGTACACAGGACCAGATTACACATGGTGCAATATGCAGGAAGGAGAAGATAGAGTGTATCTGAGGTTGGACTGGGCCTTAACCACCATAGGACATATTTATTATTTCAAGGACGCTCAGGTTCATCTTATTGTTGATTCCACTTCCGACCACTGTGCTCTCCTGATTTCTGATTCTTTTTCCCTACAGCCCTCTAGGAAGTGGCCCTACAGCCCTCTAGGAAGTGCCGTTTTCATTTTAAAGCAATGTGAACTAGGAGGGAGGACTGTAGAGATATTATAAAAGATTGTTGGAGAGAAGGGGAAAATTTGAACATCCTTTGTGGTATGGTTGAAGGATTAAAGTGGTGTGCATCTGACTTAACCAAGTGGAATAAGTCTGTGTTTGGGCTGATCCCTAAGCAAATTCAGAAGAACGAAGAGCACTAAGTGAGCTTGTATTCCAAGACAAGGACGGAAGCAGGGGCAATGAAGTTGATAAACTCCGAAAAGAAATCAATGAATTTCTGGATAATGAGAAAATAATGTGGCATTAGAGGGCCAAGACACAATGGTTGGGACTTAGTGATCGAAATACTAAATATTTCCACTCCAAGGCGTCAGAAAGAAGGAAAAAGAACATGATAATTGGCTTGTGTGATAAGGATGGCAAGTGGTGTGAAACTACTAAAGGTATTGCTAATACTGCCATTTCATACTTTGAGAAGCTATACACTACTTCCCTCCCAACTAGGATAGCTGAGGTAACAAGCATCATCCCCACCAAAGTAACTGAGGAGATGAACCAAAGCCTGATCAGAGACTTCATAATGGAAGAGATTGAAGCAGCGCTCCATTAAATGCACCCCACCAAAGCCACTAAGCCATATGGTATGTCTGCAATCTTTTTTCAAAAGTATTGGGACATTGTTGGTAGTGATGTTAGTCGTATGGTTCTAAATGTTTTAAATTCAAACTTGTCCATGGCAGAAATTAATAGAACCAATATAGCTCTTGTCCCTAAAACAAAAAATCCCAGTAAGATGACTAAATTTAAACCTATCAGTTGTGCAATGTTATTTATAAGCTTATCTCAAAAGTCTTAGCCAATCGTCTTGAGACTATCCTTCTTCAAATTATCTCAGAAAATCAAAGTGCTTTTCTCTCTGAGCGCCTTATATCCGATAATGTGTTGGTCGCCTTTGAGCTAATGCACTATCTTGATCATAAAAGGGATGGGAAGGATTACAACATGGCGCTTAAGCTTGACATAAGTAAAGTCAATGATAGGGTCGAATGGGGTTTCATTGAAAAAATTATGGAGCACATGGGTTTTCATGAAAGATGGATCAACCTTATCATGCATTGCATTACAATAGTGACTTATTCTATTTTAATTAATGGAGTGGCTTATGGCAGCATTATTCCAACTAGGGACTGCGACAAGGTGACCCCCTGTCACCTTATCTCTTTTTGTTATGTGCAGATGGATTCTTAGCATTGATCAATGAGGCAGCTAGGAATAAAATGCTCAATGGTGTGTTAATATGCAGAGGATGTCCTATGGTCCTTTTTTGCAAAGCAAGTAGGCAAGAGGGCCAAAAACTTATGGAGATTCTTGAACTTTATGAGGCAGCCTCTGGATAGAAAATAAAAGTGGACAAATCCTCTGTGTTTTTCAGCCAAAACACCCTGAATGACATCAAGGGTGAAGTATTGGAGATATTAGGACCAATGCAAGATACAAAACATGGAAAATACCTTGGCCTCCCTTCAATCATTGGGAAGTCAAAAAAAGATGTTTTTGCTGAAGTAAAAGAAAGGGTAGGAAAAAAACTAACGGGGTGGAAAGAGAAACTCTTATCCATTGGAGGAAGAGAGGTCCTTAAAAATTCGGTAGCCCAAGCCATCCCAACTTATACCTTGAGTTGTTTTCAGCTTCCTAAAGGGCTGTGTGAGGAGATTGAAGGAATTATGAGAAAGTTTTGGTGGGGACAGAGGCGGCAGGAAAATAGAATAGCTTGGGTTAGTTGGAAAAGCATGTGCAAATCAAAATTAAATGGAGGCATGGGGTTCTGAAATCTCCAAGCTCTTAACTTGGCCATGCTAACTAAGCAAGATTGGAGATTGCTATCAAATTCACACTCTCTGGTTGCACGCATCTATAAAGCCAAGTATTACCCTCATGGTGACATCCTAAATTCAAAACTAGGCAGTAATTTGTCTTATGCTTGGCGAAGCATCTTTAACAGTTTGGATGTCATAAGAAGAAGGACTCGATGGAGAGTTGGTAATGGAAGACAAATTCATATTTGGGAGGATAAATAACCACCTACTCCCTCCATTTACAAAGTAATCTCCCCGGCTCGTCCTTTTGATGATTTTCCTATGGTTTCTGCCTTAATAGATATTGAAACAAGAAGATGGAATGCTTACTTGGTAAGGTCTCTGTTTCTACCTTTTGAAGCTAATACTATCATTAACATGCCTTTGAGTTACAATCTGCCTAAAGATAAGATCATTTGGGTTTGCAATAAAAGGGGAGAATTTACTATCAAGAGCGCTTATTACTTTGCTCTCAAAGTGGTAGAGACCAACGAGGAAGGGGAGTGATCTAGGGGAGATGCAAGAGCACTATTGTGGAAAAGAATGTGGCATCTAAAGATCCTAGAAAAATCAGGATCTTTGCTTGGTGTGCGTGCATGAATGCACTACCAACTAGGATGAACTTACATCAAAGATAAGTAAATATAGATGTGTTGTTTCCAATGTGTGAACAGGAGGCTGAATCTATTACACATTCTTTGCTGCTATGCAACTTAGCTAGGCAAGTCTGGAATAAATGGGAGGACTGCCCAGTGAAATTGGATGATAATTGTATAGATTTCTCTGAAATTGCTATGAGAATCCTCAATGAAGGAGTTGCCTGAGATTTGGAGCTCTTTGTTGTAGCTTCCTGGTCCATTTGGTATAACAGGAACCAAAAATGTTTTTAAGACAAGCTCCACTCACCCAACCAAGTTTGGTACCACGCAAAGAGACTGATCTCTGAACATAAAGAAGCTAATGCCTCACTTAATGGGAAACATGCCCCTGAAGGATCAAGATGGATGGCTCCCCCACCAGATTTCCATAAAATAAACGTGGATGGAGCTTCGTTAGATGATGGAAAAAGGTCAAGCATTGGGGTTGTAATTAGGAATTGTAAGGGAGAAGCAGTGGCAACCCTTAGCAAATTGCTCCCTGGACAACTCAAGTCTTAAAACTGAGTTTATAGCACTACAAGAGGGAATTCTACTGGCTAGAGAATTAGAGCTATCCCAAGTCATCATTGGATCTGATTCTCTCATTGCTATCCAAAGCCTACAAGCTCTTAATACTGAAGGAGGTCTAGGCCATCTATGCCAATGTATCATAAACCTTATGGACTCATTTAGAAGCTGGATTTTTAAGCACTTGAAAAGGGACTACAACAAGGTTACACATGATCTTGCTTAATATGCTAGGCATAATGGAATTAGTCAGGTTTGGAAGGAGTCTTACCACTTATGGTGCAGCACCTCATCCATTTTGAATGTATTGCAACATCTCATCCATCTTGAATGTAACTAGAGCTGAGTCTTTATTTATATTTCCTCCTTGTTGTACTCCAATTTCGGTTTGAATGAATTCAGCTTTCTCTTAAAAAAAAAAAAATTTTTACTATTTTTTTTCCTTGAAAGTTGAATCACTGATCCTTTTTCTGTTACTTGTCTCTATTATTGTCCGAGCATTTCAGGGTGTTTCGGGGCTCTTAAAAAAAAAAAAATATATATATATATATATATATAATAATTGTTACTTTTATATAAAATAATGAATTTAATTTATTTATTTTAGAAATCTTAAATAAAGTGGGATTTAAAAAAATATTTATTTATAATCTTATTAACATTTTATATAAGATTTTTAACTTACTATTTATTTATGGAAATTGTGTAAATAAAGAAGAATACAGGATTATTTTTTAAGTAGGAAGTTTCCTTAATCTCTCCACTGCTCAACACGTGTTTTACTTTTACCATAAGATCTCTTTTTTCTATTTTCGCAACCAAATTTCTTCCTCACAATCTCTCACCAAGGAAGCAATGCCAGGATCTCAAATTAATTCTTTACTCAAATGTTCTTTCATACTTTTAGTCTTCATCATTTGACCGTGAATCTGAGCCTCCTCTCTTCTTCTTCTCAACATCTTCTTCACGTCCTCTGTGCCATGGTAAGACAAAGATCAAAGAATGCCATAAGTAATTCATAAGTTTGCCCAAGTTTCGAGTCGTTCAAGAAGGCAAAATCTCATTACGAGCGAAAAATAAATTTCAACCGAAATTGATTGGAACAGACGAAACGGGCCGGAATGGGTCTCACGTGGTGGCGTGAACTATGAAGGAGGGAGCAATGAAGTTGGGCTCCTCGGGCAGATCGAGCAATCGGTAGCAAGATGGGTCTTGCGTGGCGGCGTGGGCGTGAGTGCCTCTCGGTCTATCTCGTAAGAATTCATTTAGTTTCTCTGTCTCGACTACTCTCTATTTTTCTATTTTTCTTTTTTCATTTGTTTTTTTTTTTTTGTTTTCTTTTTTCTTAATAAAATTTGGATTTGATTTTTTTTTTTTTTTTACAAATTTTACATGGGCTGAGTTAATGGTTCATGATTTGGGTTAATGGTTCATGATTTTGGAAAGGGCGAAGCTACAAAGTAAGAGGGCCCAAGTATAATTTTTTTTTAACCGAAAATTTACCTACTCATTTTTTTTTGGGCCCGGGGTGATAAGCCAAGAATGTATTGACCTATTGTGATGAATTAATTGATTAATTACCCAGGTTTATTAATTAATCAAATGAACATGCAAAGTGCGTGATAGTACAAAAAAAAAATCACCACTTAACTAAAGTATGCAGTGAAAAATAAATTGACAAGGTGATTTGTTTACGAATGGGGAAAACCTACACAGCAAAAACCCCATTGGGTGATTTTAAGGTCACCACTCCCGAGAATTCACTATTATCATAACAAGCGGTTACAAGTAAAGGAATCCCAGTACCTTATACCAATCTACAATTGAACCCTTACCCCAATACCCAATTTGACTTGTTCTGTAGTGACAATCTCTCCTTT
Source organism: Lithocarpus polystachyus (assembly GCA_033629205.1). Classification (NCBI taxonomy): domain Eukaryota; kingdom Viridiplantae; phylum Streptophyta; class Magnoliopsida; order Fagales; family Fagaceae; genus Lithocarpus; species Lithocarpus polystachyus. Next base: position 1,548,582 of record CM066164.1, on the reverse strand, counting down.
TATTGCACGGCTCCCAGTTTGTGACTAACCAATTGCGCGGATCCCTGTACATGGCTTGATCACCAACTTGAAAAGGATGTTGGCTGCAAAGTTCTTCGGTGCATCTAGACGATGAAGATCACGAAGTTGCTTGGTCACAAATCCCTACGGTGTACAAACATAGCAACTTCTTCAAGAGAAAGATGAACTGGGGCAAACTAGGTTTCCGGTCACAATTTTCTTTACACTTGTGGAATTGTGCTCTTGTGCAACTATGCAACCTTTTTCAGCCCTTAAGATAATCCTTATATATGTTTAGGGTTGTGAGAAAAGAAAGCCCAAACATATACCTACGGATTGAATTGAGATCAGCTCTGAAAAACTGAATTTCATAAACCTCGATAGATAGCCATCTATTGAGCTAGCTGTCGAGCCATAGGCTTCAGCAGCTTTTAAATCTCAATAGATGCTAGCTATCGAGCTAACTGTCGAGCTTTAAAATCCAACACTTCATTATTTGATTCTTGGATAGACTTGCATAGTTTTAACACTTGAACTTGAATTAAACACATCCTAGATCTACCCAATTACAAGTAAAGTGCGTTTTTGTCAAAGGATTAGCTAATTACATAAAATGTTGACATATGTTCTTAACATTGAATCACATATGTCCTTACACGGGGGCCTAGGCCTTATTGGGCCCTCACCTGGGTCCATCCCTGCCTTTCACATTCCTATGACCTTTTGTAATATAAACTAGTCGCAGACCTATGTGATGCGTAAGAATAAATAATTATTTTTAATTGTAATAGAATGTATAATTTTTCTCTAAAATTGTTGAAAATAATTTGTTCACCCTAAAAATTAATCAATTTATATTCAGTCCAATTAGGTCTATGTCAATCCCATTCAATCCAATTAGGTCTATTCCCATTTGGTCCAATTCGGTCCATTCAATCAATTTTGGTCATCTTCGGTCCATTTTGGAATAATTGGACCTTAAATTGATTCTTTTTGTTGGTTGTCTCTTCAAGTTTAGCTCAAAAATACATTTTTTTTTTTAAAAAAGAATTTTTTGGGTTGAAAAATATGAAATTTTCTTATATTTGGACTAAAATTTTTTAGTTTTGAGTTAAAAAATACAAATAAAATAGACATTAGAAATTAGAAATATGAGCCCTAATAATGCAATAAAAATTAAATATTCAAAAGTTCTATCCGGTCCACTTTCATCCTATTCAGTCCATTATGTTCTCTTCAGTCTACTTTGGTTTGATTCAGTTTACGTTGGTCTTATTTGGTCTATTTTTTCCACTTTGGTCCTATTATGTAGACATTGGTTCTATTCGGTTTAGTTCGGTCCTATTTGGTCCACTATGTCCACTTTGGCCCTAATCTATCCACTCATTCTTATTTGGTCCCCTTCAATCCTTTTCGGTCCATATTAGTCCACTATGTTTTATTTTGTCCACTTCAGTCTTATATGGTCCACTTCAGTCCTATATGGTTCACTTCGATCCTATTTGGTCCACCTTATTCCCTTTCAATCCTATTTTTTCCATTCGGTCCACTTCAATTCATTTGATCCAATTTGATCCATTTGTGTCAACTACGCTCCATTTGGACCACTTTGCTCTATTTTGGTCTACTTCGGTCCATTTTTGTGCACATATATAGGGAAAAAACATGTTTGGGTTGAGAACACCTATTTTAAATCTAAATTTATTAAAAAATATATATAAATCCAAAACTTGTAATATCTAAAATCTTAAGCGTGATATTTATTGTTGTTATAATTTTGTTGACCCACCACTTTGGTCTAGTTAAATTTAAGTGAAAGTTTTCTTAAATATGAAGGTTATGGATATACAAATCTAATCTTTAGGGTAGTAACTCATTTTTTTAAAGTCATTACTTCTGAATGAATTGGATGTGGTTTATTATACCTTCAAGCCTTATATATAAATGTATGTATGCATGTATAATTTTTATTTAAATAAATTATTCAAATTGTTCACTTTGTCAAAAGAGATTATTATGACAATCAAAATTTTATTTTCTAATTATATGTTAAGTTTTGGTTATCATACTAAATATGTATAATTTATTCTTTAAATTTTATTGTAGATAATTAGTTCGCTATATGTGTGTGTGTGTGTGTGTGTGTGTGTGTGTGTGTGTGTGTCTATATATATATATATGTATGTATAATTTTTATTTAAATAAATTATTTAAATTGTTCACTTTCTTAAAAGAGATTATTATGATAATCAAAATTTTATTTTCTAATTATACGTTAAGTTTTGGTTATCAAACTGAATATGTATAATTTATTCTCTAAAGTTTGTTGTAGATAATTAGTTCTCTCTAAAAATTAAACAATTTTAGAAAAATAATTTCCATCACTCTATTTTTACAAATATATAATTTTATAATTTTTGATGTTTTTGATTGATATTATTATTTTTTGAAATGTTCCATATTCTTTTAACTATTTTTATTATGCATTTTTCCTATTAAAATTTTTAAGTTTGAAATTTAAGTTTTAAAGCTATTATTCAAATTTCACATTCTTTTAAGGAGATTATTATAATAAATAAAACTTATCATATAATTACAATTGATATTACTTAAATAATTGATAGTACTCTCAACCCAAACTTGTATTTTCCTATTCTTAAGTAGGTATGTCAAATTGGGAAAAAGTGATTTGAAATAGACCAAGTGGTTCAAAGTGGACCGAATAAAACAAATTGGATTGAATGGACTAAATTGAACTAAATGGACCGAAGTGCAACTAATCAGACCTAATGCACCAAATTGCACCGAATTGGATGGAATGGACAAAAGTAGACCAAATGGGACAAAGTAGACCGAATGGACTGAAATATATGGAAGTGAACCAAATGAACTGAATTAGAATGAATTGACTGAAGTAGATTGAATGAACCTAATTGAACTGAAATGGACCGAAATAGACCAAATTAGACTGAGGTAGACCAAATTGGACTGAGGCAAACTAAAGTAGACCGAACTGGATCGAATAGATGAAGTGGACTGAAATGGACTGAATGCTGATCTGTAATTAGCACTGCCAGGATTGTGTCATGATATAAACTCAAATTCTTGCTTTCAAAATAATCGTATTAACTCAAACAAATAGATTCTAAACTAAGTAAAAGAAAAAAGGAGACCATTTTAATCTTCGAGAGAAGAAATCAAAGGCAGAAGCAAGAGCATTTTATAATGCTAGTTAGACTCTGCAAATTTTATTGTTCTTCGCACAGGTCTTGTCCTTGCAACTGACTTCAATATTTACTTTTTTTACTGTTATATTTTAGTGGAAGAGTTAGCTTGGGAGGAAGAAGAAGAAGATGTGATATATGGCGTTATTTTAATAAAATATATGGTTTGGTTTTGTTTATCTGCTTTTTTATTTTTAATTGGTTTTAGTGAATATTGTTTGATAGTGTTCAGGTCGAACTCTTATGAGATTCAATAAGATTTCAGGAACCCAAAACACAAGATGGAAACTAGATAGTGTAAACAAACATTGCATAACTATTATTAATAACGAAGACTTTGTTATGCTATTGGGTGATTCGATCGCTGAACTCGACGTGATAAAAAAAAGTCTTACAAATAAAACCATCCGGTAAGATACTATTCTCTAAAATAGAACTCTTTCCTAATATACACAGCTAAATCTAGAAATATTCAATTAGTCAATACACGTGAAATCTTGTTGGACTATATTTTATACTTATTTCCCCACGTGAAATCTTGTTGAGTTGCATTCCAACCTTCTGAATCTTTTATATTTGTGTCCATTCCCACCAAGTTTTTTGGGTCCCCCCCCCCCCCCCCCCCCCCCCTATGTATCCCAAGTGGATAATATTTTATACTAAAAAAAAATAGATCCTTCTTTGTATTACCCTCCGGCTGCTACTTGGAGGAACTAACTAGCCAACCATATTGGACTATAAAATATTGGCAAAATTAATATATTATTTCCTTTAAAAAAAAATAATTTAATATATTATTTCGGAATGAGTTAGGATTGTCACAAAGGAGGAAGGGATGCCAAAACAATAATGCATCTTTTCATAAAATACTGCAACCTTGAAATGTCTCTCTCACATACATATATGAAAATATTCACAAATGGATTAGAAAATTTATTGTTTTAATTAAAATTTTTTTAAACTAGAGAAAATTTATGTAATTTGCAGCAACAAGCTTTTCATTATTCACCGAGGAAGAAAATCATTTAGCGAAAAGGGTCAAATATATGTGGTCAATAATGTCTTTTTTTTTTTTTTTGGCTGGAAAAAATATCATCAAAAATTGAAGATAAATGCATTTAGAGGAATAATAATACTAATTTTTTTTAAGATAAAATAATACTAAATTACTAACACCTCTCATTTTCAACTCTTCTTATGGTTGATGGAAACATCATCCTACATTGATAAGATAGTACCATTGTCATCATTGTGAGCAACACTATAGAAATTATTAGCTCTGGATCTAAAATTTTCATTAATGGTCTCAAGAATTAAAAAAGGGAAAAAAAAAAAAAAATCCCTCAAGGCGTTTTCCATATCAAGGGTACATACTAATATATACGGAATTATATCATCATATTATTTTTTTTTTAAAAAGGTCAAACAGACTGCATAAAGAGAACTTGGCCCCTTTCCCCCATCATCGAAGGCCATAATTGAGCTTAAATATTTACTCAGTGGTTGGACAAAACTTTTGATTATGCTGATTTGCCGTCCAAATCAGGAATCTTCCCATGCCCTGTGGAGAGGTATATAAAACAACGTCCTCAGGCTTATCCAAATTGGACCAAACATGTAACTTAACGAGTCAACAAATCAATATTAAATGTTTGCTGGAATGTGAATACTATCAGCCATCATGATGAATGGTTTGCAGAAAATATTCAAGAAAAAAAAAAAAAAACGGTATGCAGAAACTAGAGTTTTTTTTTTTTTTTTTTTTTTTTTTTTTTTTTTTTTTTTTAAATCACGTATAGAAAATCTTCATTAAAAGTTGGTCCATATGCAGAGTCTTTTGCCTTGTTTTATTTATTTATTGTTTATATTTTCTTGGCAATACATCATAAAAAGTCTTGGTGTGCGCAACTAGTGGGCAGGCAATCACGTAGAAAGATTATTTCAACGAGTGAGCAGTCCAGATTTCGTTCTTCAATTATATATGATGAAGAATATTTAAGAAGTAGAAAGATCTCAATCGTGCAATACCTCTTGCATTTCCTTATGGATATCTCAATTTTCTTCCTTCTTTTATGTCTGCTACAAACTCTTCCTCTCTCTTCATCTAATACATTAGACACTCTTAGAGGCACATCTCTATCAGTGGAGAAACCAAGTGACAAATTGGTTTCAGAAAATGGTGTATTCTCTGCGGGGTTTTTCCCTGTTGGAGATAATGCCTTTTGCTTTGCCATATGGTTCAACAAGTCTTCAACTCCCACAGTTGTTTGGATGGCAAACCGAGATGAACCTGTTAATGGAAGAGGTTCAGTGCTTTCTATTTTGGCAGACGGCCAGCTTATACTAACCAATTCACTTGGTATCACCATTTGGACAACTAAAGCAGCAGACTTGACCTCATTAGAGGTCACCAATTTGCAACTACAGCTCCAAAACACAGGCAATCTCGTTCTTCATAATTCCAAGGGTGTTGTCATCTGGCAAAGCTTTGATTCACCATCAGATACGCTTCTACCTCTACAAGCACTCACCATGATGTCGAGCCTTATCTCAAGAAAAAGCCAAGATGACTATTCTTCTGGCAACTATAAGCTCTTTTTTGACAATGATAATGTGCTCCGCCTGCTTTTCCAAGGTCCAACAATGTCCAGTCTCTTCTGGCCGGATCCATGGCTTGAAGACCCTGGACAAGCTGGAAGGTCTATGTACAATACTAGTAGACGTGCACTACTACACGACTCAGGTTATTTTGAGTCATCTGATCATTTTCAATTCAATGCAACAGATTTTGGTGTGGTAACTCATAGACGATTAACACTTGACCCTGATGGCAACCTTCGATTATACAGCCTACAAAAGATGAATGGGAGTTGGGATGTAACATGGCAAGCCTTCTCTGACCCATGCAGGATTCATGGCATATGTGGACCTAACAGTCTTTGCAGTTATGATCATGTTTCTGGCAGGAGATGCTCTTGCTTGCAGGGCTTCAGGATTAAAGATCAGACTGATTGGTCTTATGGGTGTGAACCAGAATTCAGCATCCCTTGCAACCATACAGATGAGTCTAGCTTTGTCCAACTTGCTCATGCTGAATTCTATGGCTCAGATATCTTCTTCTATCAGAATGTTACCTTTCAATTTTGTCAAGAACAGTGCCTGAATAGGTGTGATTGCAATGGCTTCCAATATAATTACAATGAGGGTAGTGGTTACTATAATTGTTACCCCAAGTATCTACTAATGAGTGGACACCAATCACCAAATTTTGTTGGAGATTTTTATTTAAGACTACCAAAAGCTGGTCTTTTTTATAGCAAGACTCCTGGTGAAGAATTCAAGTTACAGTGTTCTGCCAAACTGTCCAAGCAAATCATAAGAACGTATGAAAATAAGACGGTAAGGCTTTTGCTTTGGTTTGCCACTGCAGTGGGAGGTTTGGAGGTGACTTGTGTTTTTCTGGTCTGGTTATTCTTGTTAAGAACTAGTAAACATCCTAACCCAGATCCTACTTCACAAGGATACCTCCTCACAACTAAATTTAAGCGATTCACCTTTGATGAGCTAAGAAAGGCAACGCGGGGATTCAAAGAAGTGATTGGGCGAGGAGCAGGAGGGACAGTATATAAAGGTGTACTGCCTGATCAGCGGGTTGCAGCAATCAAGCGACTTGATGAAGCTAAACAAGAAGAAGAAGAATTTCTAGCTGAAGTAAGCACCATTGGGATGTTGAACCACATGTACTTGATAGAGATGTGGGGATATTGTGCAGAGGGAAAGCATAAGCTTCTGGTGTACGAGTACATGGAACATGGATCTTTAGCTGAAAATATTAGTTCTAATGCACTTGATTGGAAGAAGAGGTTTGAAATAGCAGTGGGCACCGCAAAAGGCCTAGCTTATCTGCATGAAGAGTGCTTAGAGTGGGTTTTACATTGTGATGTAAAGCCTCAGAATATATTGCTAGATTCCAACTTTCAACCAAAAGTCGCAGATTTTGGCTTGTCTAAACTAGTAAGCAGAAGTATGAGTGATCACTCAGGCTTCTCAAGGATGAGGGGAACTAGAGGTTACATGGCTCCTGAGTGGGTTTACAATCTTCCCATTACTTCTAAAGTGGATGTTTACAGCTATGGAATTGTGCTGTTGGAAATGGTGACTGGAAAGAGCCCAGGTGGCATGCATACCTCTGAAAGTGGAGAGACAAGAGAGCATAAGAGGTTGGTCACTTTGGTAAAAGAGTATATTAACATTGGAACTGCAACAAGGAAGTCATGGATTGAAGAAATTATAGATCCCATGATGTCTGGCAAATATGACAAGGTTAAGATGGAACTTTTGGTCAAAGTGGCCTTGCAATGTGTGGCAGAAGACAGGGATGAGAGACCCAGCATGAACCAGGTAGTAGAGATGCTTACAGGCCATGAGGATTATTATTTGTTGAAATAATTTAGAAGTTATGTTTAATTTGAGTTGTAAAATGATTTAATTATGCATTCCTATTTCTTTTTTGTGGAAGAATAGAAATTTCTAAACTGTAATAAAGGAATTTATGGATTTCATTTTCTCTCCACCGTATATAGGCTTTTCTTTGATTTTTTTTTCCTACATGTAAAATTTGATAAGAAGTAATGCTGTGGTCATAAATTATTTTACGATATTTTTATAAGATGTTGATGTTGCAAATCTCTTATTGATTTTCATTAAGGCCCACAATTAATATAACTTTATTATTTATCAATAATCACTCACCATATTAGCAGTTTGTAAAATTTTTTATAAAATAGTTTGTATCTTTAGCATTATTCTTTGATAAGTACATGAAAGAGAAAGCAGAAAATGGTGGACACTTTTGGCCTATTGGTTAATTTAACATGCTTTACAAGGTTGTTACTAAGCTGTTGGCCAGAAATATGAAGCCTTTCCCATATGAACTTACTAATCCACTTCAGGCGAGCTTCATCTTCGGCAGGAGAGCAATAGATAACATTGAATATTCCAAAAGGCTGTTATGAAATTCAAGGGAAGCAAGCCCAAATGTCGATCAAGATTGGTTTTGTGAAATTTTATGACATGCTATAATGAAGTTTCATTCCTTGGAGTCTAGAAGTTGGTTTTGAGAAAACCTTCCTCTTACTAGTGATAGGAATATAAAGGAGTACACATCCTAAGCTCTTGTGTTTCTTCCTTGTAAAGCCTTGGACCAGAGGGAGCTGGTGGTGTGATTAGGGTTATGACCGTAAGGGATAAAAGGCTTTTCGAGGAATGTTAAGATAGCTTTGGGAGAACCATGACCTGAGTGGGTCAAAGTGAGTTTTAATATAGTTACTCAATTGATGAAAATTTCCCATAGAAAAAGGGTTTTACATTTGCATTCGTCACCTATTATTTTAAGAAAAAACCAAGTAAAAAAAAAAAATATATATATATATATATATGTATGTATATATAAAGTACATATTTATCTATCTATATACATCTAAAAGTTGAAGTTTAGTATATTTATTTTTACTATGCTATTGTTGAGCAAAATCAATAGTTACATCATCCAACCATTTTCAACATATTCTTTTTTTTTTTTAACTCTTTTTTTTTCATATTAATTTCCCAACTTATTGTTATACTTTCTCCATCTTTTTCTCTCCCTTTTACCTTTTCATCTTCCTATTACTATCTACCTTAATATCACTTTTCCTTTATCCCTTTATTTTCATTTATTTTTGGCTTTATCTTATTCCCCTTCTCTTACTATAAATTTACAATTATCTCTCTAATTCTATATATATTTTTCCTACAAACAAAATATTATGTCTCTCTCTTTCTCTCTTTCAAAATTTTGTTTTTCATTTTTTGGTGGATTTTTTTTTTAAATTTTCTTGCATCTCTGGATTCTCTACTTTAGGTTAATGAAATTACTCTAATTTGGGTTGATTTGATTAAGTTGTGTTTTTAAGTTGTTCTCTTTTTTCTTCTCTTTGATTTTGTAAATCAATGTTATCATATTGCATTATAAATATAGTATATAAAAATATAATGTTATTTCATTACATTACATAACCTGATTTGAATAATTTAGAGTTTATTACTATATATATATATATATATATATATATACCTTTTTCTTCTCATATTATTTTCTATAGATTTCTTATTATTCTCTCTTGACAAAGTAATTATTCTCTCTCTCTCTCTCTCTCTCTCAGTTTATTTATTTATTTTTGAGTTAATACTTGATTATTTTGGAAGTAAGAATTTGAGTTTATATCTAAATACAATCTTGGTTATGCTAATTACAGATCGGCATTCGGTTCATTTCGGTCTATTTGGGTTCACTTCTTCCACTTCGGTCCATTTTAGTTTACTTCTGTCCACTTCGGTCCATTTCGGTTTACTTCGATCCACTCTAGTTCAATTAGGTCAATTCGGTCTACTTTGGTCAATTAGTCCAGTTCGGTCTAGTTTGAATAATACTAAAGCTACATTGTTGATTTGAATAAAATACATCTTTATTTGAAAAAAAAACTAAAGCCTTTTTGGGTGATTCCAATGTGGTTGGGTTTGTCATTCTACAATTTGTTGATTTGAGTGGTTTTTCAATCAAATCAATACACGATTGGCTTGAATTAGTCTATACATAACTGGAATGACCATGGGAATTTTGATGGCGCGGCAATGCTTGATATGGCAAAACATCGGAGAGATGGAAGAAAATTTTTCCAGAGCCCAGACTATTATACAATGAAAAGACTAAATGTTTCCGTTGAATTGTGTATCAAATTATAGACAAGAATGCCTTTGATATACGCATAGAAGTATTAAGTATAATATAGATGATGTTGCGGAAGTCTGAAGAAAGCACACACGTTGCTCTCTTGATGGAACAAAAACTAAACTATTATCTTTTGGTTGTAAACCTCGAATCCACGAGGGGTTTATTCGAATTCACAAGGAGATAAACTAGAATCCACCAGAGAAAGAATTTGACAAAAGTCTGTGTTTATTGATAGTAGTTTAATTTGCATTTGACGGCTACAAAACATATAAATATTAAGAAAAACGTCTAAAATCTTAATTCGCACTAATTACGTGATTAGGTAACAAAATACTGAAATTTACCAAAAATGGCAAAATTGAATTAAATGAATAATCATAAATTACTAATTAATCTTAAGGGTCTTCCCAAAACAAGCGAAATCTTATTCTGACTTTTGAGCAAAAAGTTATTAAGGAAATAAAAATTATTATGAACGGCAAAATTGCAGTTTTCGGGGCTTAAATGAAGGAATTTGCCATTTTTAGGGGATACCTCATGGCTAAGCCATGATTATTGCTCAGAAGGCCGTTTCGCTTTAGCCCGCTAAATTTCATATGATTCCAATTTTGACGCTCATGATTTCTACTAGTGTCTTCTTGCCTTACGCGATAATTTCAAGTGCACATGAGAGTCATGGATTGATGAAATTATAGATCCCATGATAGCCAGCGAATATGATCAAGCTAAGTTGGAACTTCTGGTCAAAGTGACTTTGCAATGTGCGGCAAAAGACAAGGATGACAGACCCAACATGAACCAAGTAGTAGAGATGCTTCTTAGAATGAGGATTAATGCTTTTGAAAAAATTATTTAGAAATTTTTTGTAATTTAAATTATGAAAACTTTTTCAAATTGTTCTCTTTTCTTTTCGTTGCATGTTAAATATAAGTCCAGTAGGCTCATGCCCATTCAAGTCATGTAATACAGTATACCTCATTTTACCTTCTACTTCACATTTATTTGTACTTCTATTGATGTAAAACAAACCATCATGATTTCATACCCAATGACTTTTAAAAATTTAATGAACGATGCTACATCTCATTTAACACCTTTTTTATAATCATTAATCAGCAAATATATGATAATAGTAAGAAGAGAGGTGCTACATCCACAACATTTTTCACAACATTTTCACAACAAATTATAGGTGGTTAGTTGTTATTGGTTTAAATTTGAACCTAACACTAAGATTACTTTTTTGCCCCAACAATAACAACCAGTAACAACTTACCACTTAGAATTTGTTGTGAAAATGTTGTGAAAAATGTTGTGGACATATCATTTCTCATAGTAAGAAATGTTACAAATGAGATTACGAAAAGAAATGATAAAATTAATTAGCTACTATCATTATGAAGTAGTAGTCTATGATTTAACGCATTTAAAGAAATTGAATATATAGATTTTATTTAAGGTATATGTAAAAATTCACATTAAAAAAAAAAGCATATGTAAAGGTTTAAAAAAAATGTATATTCTATTAATAAGAAAAAAGGAATTTGCAAGGTTTTTATTGACTTAAAAGAAAATGAAAAATCAATTATTAACAACAACAACAACAACAACAACAACAATAATATATATGAGTGATTACATTCCCCTTCCTTGAGGTTTGGAAAAATAACAATCCACCCTAAATTTGAAGGGAAAAAATATTTTCTCCCTTTACATTTGTTTGGCCAAATTTTATTAAATTAAAATTAAAATATTGTATACTAACCTGCCTATGTTTAAGGGTAGGTTTCTAAAATTATCCTTAATTTCAAAATTAAAATCTCATATTTTAAAATTTTAAATTACAGTTTATTTCAAAATATTAAGTAATGACTTTTGCTTTTTTTCCTTTTTCTTTTCTCAATGAGTTATGGAGAAATTTGTCGTTTCAAATGTTTTGGTACTTTATATATTTTGTATTTTTATTCTAAATTTATGAGTAATGTTTTCACTAACCATGGCTAAACATTTATCAAGAGATTCTTAAAAAAATTTAAATAATTTTGTGATTAATATAAACAGAGGGAGAGAGTGTCAATTTCTTCAAAATTTAAGGAAGAGAAGTGTTTTTTCCCTTTAGGTTTGGGGTGGAGGGTTATTTCTCTAAACCTCAAGAGAGAGGAGTCTTATTACCCCAAATATATTTAATGAGATTACACAAAAAAAATTATCTTGTGCAACACTAGGGCGGTTTGAGATAATGTTAAAACTTAAAACTACATATGAGGACTTTCTAATGGACACAGTACAACTAAACCACCTATCAAAATTTTATCACCTGTTCTAGATGGGTGGGAGGATGCCACGGTTGACAAACTCATCAATGAAGACTCAAGGACTTGGGATGAAGATATTATTAACGGTCTTCTTGTACCTGAGGAAGCCCCTTAGAGTTCAAGGAGCTCTTATCGTGGATACTTGACAACCATGGCAACCCGGAATTCTTTGTGATGATGACGTGGGGCTTGTGGCATCAACGAAACCAGGTTCGGCTTAACAAACCTTGCTGCCCATCGGACCTGATCGAAGTCCAGGCGAAGGAAAAATTTGATGAATATAGCACCGCTTTTCCAGCCAAACCAGCAACCATGCCACGACAGAGAACGAAGTGGAAGCCACCCGATGCAAGATGTTTCGAAATTAATTTTGACGGTGCGATTTTCAGGTAGGAAAACAAGAGCGGGATTGGGGTGGTTGTTCGTGATCACACAGGAGCTGTTATTGCCTCTCTAGCTCAAATCACTGCGCCAGCACTTCAGCCCATCGAGATTGAAGCAATTGCAGCTGCACAGGCTCTGGAGTTTGGAGAGGAAATAGGCATTACAGAGGCAGTACTTGAAGGTGATTCAGAACTGATAATAAGCTCGCTTAAGGGAGGAGGTCAGTCAATTGCTTCAGTGGAACCTCTACTACAAGATGCCATGGTTTTTTCAAATTGTTATTCAAAATTGCTATACTCTCATTGTAGAAGAGAAGGCAATAGGTTAGCACATAGTCTAGTAAGATATTTTATTAATGTTTTTAGTTATGTAGTCTGGATGGAGGGAGTCCCCGATCCATTATTCACAGTTGTTCAACAAGATGTAGCCAATTTGGCAAACTAATTTTAATAAAGTATCAAGTTGTTTCTCAAAAAAAAAAAAAAAAATATTAACGTCAATTATGGCTTTTTCAAGTGGGGGCATTAATAAAGAGCACGTTCATTAGGCTTAATTTCTAAAATCGAACTTGGATATTTTCTTTGATTTGTAATAAAGACGATAAATTTTATGACAATTAAATAGAAGGTCGTACATCATCCTATAACTACTTATAACTACTTGATAATGAAAGGAGGAGATTCATTCAAACAACACTGCATTCATCCTAAACTGTGCCCCCAAAAGCCAGAGCATGTTTTATATTCACCATTTCGAAACAATGACTCCTTTCCATCTAGAAGCAAATGACCCTCATGAAAACAGTTCGCAGCAGATGAAAGACAAAGCCGAACAGATATTCCATGAGTAAGTAATGCTGCACACCCAATACTTTTTATTATAGCTGAGTTAACAAGTTTTTACAGGTTTCATCAAGATTTACCGTGATATCACTTTTTTACCTATTAATAAAAATTTGCCACCGTGAAAGTTGTGAAAATTTTCGTGTTTTTATACTTATTGTTCCAAAATTCACGCACCCTCTCTGATGATAGTGTGCATTTTTATTTATTTATTTATTTTAAGATTATTAGAAATTTTTTGTTTGAAACGAAAATCCATTCCCCAAAAAACTAAGATTCAAAATATACAATGGATTGGATAATGGGTGGACACTCCTCAATCCAGATTTGAGGATCCCCTATTCCAACAAAAGCAGCTGCTAGCAACCTAGAAACTTTATTACAAGATTTGCTAATTAGTGATTACATAAAAAGAAATACAGTAAAAATCATTGCAGCAGTCACGAATATTCTTCAGAATATCGCCATAAATTGTCAAGCTTGGTCTTGCATCACTAGCATTGACATTTGAAATGTTTACATTTTTGTTTTTTAAAAAGTCAAATATTATATTTAACTTTCTCATAATCTGAAAATATAGTTACTAATTACTATTTCATTATATATCCAATATTGTTTTTAACCGAAAAATTAATTAGCAACCTGATGGTAGAACGGATCCATGGAGAATTGAAGTACTGTTTACTGATACACGTTAGGTTGGCATATAGTTTAAATAGTTCCAAGAGAATCACTGTTTAGCAACCTGGTATTTATCGAACGAGTTAGCTGGTTCTTTTGTTTTAGGCTCTGCCCTCCCAACCTTAGTTGAATAATATTCAGTGTAGTTTGTTCAATTTCTGCCGTTTCAATAAAATCTTCTTATTCTCAACTAAAAAAAAAAAGTTTTGTAAATAAAAAATACACAAAAACTTTGACTAATTATAGTTTTTGTGGGGCTAGTTTTAATTAGGAGTGAGTAGCAAATATAATTTCTTTGACCTTTTTTTTTATATAAAAAAATTAAAACTAAAATTATTCAAAAAAAATTAGGGGCCTAGTCTCTTATACATGGTTCTGTGACTTCTGTCCCTAGCTGGTGGGGTTTAATTGAAAGCTTTCTGTTCGCCACTTTGCTTGCATGTACATAAAATATGCACCTTTTACAAAAATATTTGGCCTTATGCAATCCTGCTCCAAATTAATAGATCAGTAGGTCTACGAACACTGAAAGGAATTCGGTTAATCAAAACCTGCATCAAGTCAAGTGTAGGAATTCGTTTTATCTATAATTCTATATTGAAGTATATAAATCTAAAATCTCTAAACTCTTTCATTCTTGGGCTAAGGCCATAAATCTTTTATCTTTGGGCCAAGGCTCTAAAGTCTTTCATTCTCGGGAGTGATGCCCTAGGTCTTTCATTTTTGGGCCTTTCATTTTTGGGCCGGTGCCTTTGACATTTGTTAGATCTTTATTTTGGTTTCAATTTTAGATAGACGTCAAAAAGTGTCTTCTTGAATTGTGATTCTTTCGAAGAAGTCTGTATGCAACCTCCTTTAGGTCATGTGCATTTCTCATAGAAGGTCTGTAGAGTTTGCCATGACTCAAGTAGGCTATTTGGGTTGTCAAATTCTGCTTTGTAATTGCTCAACATGGTTTTGTCCCTAACTCTTATGATTCTACACTCTTCATCCGCAAAATGACTATCAATATACTCTTATATATTCTTTTTTTATGTTAATGATATAATTATGAGCTCTTCAGAAATTTCTCAGTAAGAACTTTGTGATGAATGATTTGGGGACCTTGAACTATTTCCTTGGGCTTGAGGTCACTTCCACTCATGATGGGTATAATCTCTCTCTCTTAGGCTAAATATACATATGATCTTCTTTCCAAAGCCATCTTGACTAATTGCAAGACTGTTTCTACCACTCTAGAGGTTAATGTGAAGCGCCTAGATGTGCTCTCTATTGCCAGTTGGTTTGGCAATTTTATCCATCTCACTATTACCAGGACCAACATTTCCTATTTGTTCACTTAGTCAACCAATTTTTTCCACATCTCACCGTTGTTCTCTCTTATTATCACCAAACCAGAGATCAAGAAAAATCAATCTAAAGAAGGTTCCATTGAAGATTGGAGATCAATTGTTGAAGTCATAGAACCATCGAATTTAGTTGCTATGAAGAGAATCTTCGAGGCGGTCCTCGAAATAACATACGAAGTTCATGAGAAAAATCCATTTTGTCCCTATCTTACTATGTGCTTTTCTTTATTGCTTATTACTTTGTTTGGTGACTTGTCAAGGCTAATAAAAAGACCCATATAAAGATTAGCAAACCACAATGCACTGTACTATTGAAGTTAGAAGCAGATCCTTCCTGCTTCAATTCCAGCTGTTAATAGAGAAAATTGATTAGCAAACCACAATGCACTGTACTATTGACCAAAACTTTGAACTTACAATTTAGAGCAAGTTGCGTATGTAAGAAACAAGAAGTTAGTTTGTCAAAAGTTGACTGACATTTTTGGTGACAGGTGTACACAATGGCTGTCTTACATTTTGCTTGAAAATCAATTGAAGAAAGAGAACGTTGCCCAAAGGAGTCCATTGTTTATATTTAGCTACATATATATATTCGACTAAACTTGGTCCTGATTAATTCTTCCAATTACAAAGTCTCCAAGATGCCGTAATCGCAGGAACAAAAATACTATATTTGGCACATATTAATTATTAAACACTATCCTCAAGGTTGTTCTAAAATATCAATATTGAGCGTGGACTCAATATTTCAATTAGGCATCAATTCGGCAAATATATTACAATAGAGAGCTTGTTATTCTTTATTCAGCTTAGGTGAATTCAGCATATACTCTGTTGGTCACTGGTCAGTCTACTTAGCGTGAAACACAAGGGTGCATGGGTCTTGCCGCACTATAACAAACTTGAGTTTTTTCAACATATTTTTATCTACTGTCATTAAAAAAATGTTATTAGAAGCTTTAAGTTTTTACGATTGTATTAAATTGTTGAAATAGTACTGTGAGACTTATAAATAGTGCCAAAAAGTGCAATGAAGCCCATAAATAGTACCAAAAAATGCATGAACATACAATGGGACCCACCATTTTTTCAACAAACGCAAAATTTTTTCATCCCCAACACAATCCAAATGCACGCTTAGAATCCACTAGAGATATAAAGAATATTATTTTTAACACAAGATATAAAGAATATTATTGAGACTTTTTTTTTTAATGATTATTATTGTTCCTTATTGAGACTTCTGAATTATTGTTTACAGGTGATGGACCACTTTTTATTTTATTTTATTTAAATTATAGACATCAATTTAAAAACTTTTAAAAAAACTTATATTTGAGATGTGATAGTTCAAGAGATCCAAATTTTGATGGCGCAGACATCTATAAAACAAATAAACTAATCTTAGAGTTAGTCTAAAATTTGTTTAGATTTCTCAAGTATTTGAACTCTATATTGAGTTTATTATAATAAACACTTGAATATTAAAAGATGTTGCTTCTATTCAAGTGCTCAATGTAATAAACACTGGTATATAAAACAAGTAAACTTATTTTATTTTTCTATTTTTACTTTCTTCTTATAACTTCTCAACCCTAAAAAAAAGATTGATAAATAGGAACACTTTATTTCTCTTTATTCAATGAACTTTCTGTTATGAGTATATATATATATATATATATATATATATATATATATATATATAAAAGATGCATAAAAAATACATATAAATGTAAAAAAATAAAGGATGAGAAGATGACCACGTGCCGTCATGATCATGTGTGCTCATATGCACAAGCATCTCACATAACCCCATATTTATATCTATATTGTGTTTATATTTATATAAATATGAATAACAAAGATATAGTTGTGAAGAGCTTTTTAATGTAGATGTAAACCATATTATGTTGTTGTTTCCGTTTTTATCTTTTCAATTAGTCTTTCACTTAATAGCCTTAACAATATAAATTTGAAGGAAAAACAAGTAAATATGTCATAAAAAATTCAGAAAGTTAAAAAAAATCAAAGTATTCCAATGACAAGTATGATATCCTATGCTATCAATATAATATTTTCTAGTTTCATGTGAGACTCGTGTGGTCATTGTCTTTGTCATACATGGCGTGGGATCACCTGCCCAATAAGAACAAAGTTTCTCTCTAAACTAGTTTGGAGAGAAACCCTACAAACTCATCATATATATTTATATTGAGTGTGAATTTTGAAAATCTAACTGTTAGATGAATGTTCTTATTATGTCAATAATGCTTACAAAATTTCAAGAAAATCCAAGATCAATTGCTATGTCATCAAATAAATGTTATAATTTCAAGTTTTTGTAATCTAAAGTTGTATAAAAAAAAAAAATAAGTTAATTGATCAAATAGTAAATAATATCTGATTTGAATGAAATTTGATATGCATGTTAAGAACATAAGGAACATAAAATTCAACGGTTAGATTTTTAAAATTCACACCCAAAAAAGAAATATATGAGAAGTTTGAAGAGTTTCTCTCCAAACAAGTTTGGAGAGAAATGTTGTTCGCCCAATAATGGTGCTTGTTACTATTGTCCTTGATTCAAGGCTAATAAAAAACCCCATATATAAACCTATTACACAAAGATTACAATATTCAAACGTTTAAGAGTTTTATTAAGAATTTTGTTATGTCTGTACCCTTTAATTCTACAAATAAAAAACCATTTTCTTATTCAAGAAAATTTCTATAAAATTATAATAAATTTGTTAAGAATATACGAGTGAGTGAGGTCTTCCATTGAATAAATAATGATAAGAGTAAGTGATTAATATAATATAATTGAGCCAAAACTCATAAGTGATTAATTAATATAATTGAGCCAAAATTCATAAGTTTAAGTCTTTTAGGTCAAATAGTATCTTTTTATGTTATATTAACTATTTAATTGGAAGCCACCCAAGATGTTATGTCCCTATCAAAGTCTGTTTACGTTTTGCCCCCAATCCCAAGTGAGAGCATTTTGAAGTTAGAAGTAGATCCCACCTGCTAATAGGAAAAACTAATTAGCAAACCACAATGGGTACTGTTGACCAATGTATTGAAAATTATTTTAGAACAAGTTGCTTATTCAACAAAACAAGAAGTTAGTTTGTCAAAAGTTGACTGACATTTTTGGTAACAGGTGTTTGCAATGGCTGTCATATGTGAAATTGACAAATGTAAAATCCATATGTTAGACCATGAGATGTACTATTTTATTTTAAAATCAATTAATTGGTGATAAGTAATGGAGGCATACTCAGGTCATTTATGACATTCAATATCGTGTCTTGCGAGCCAGTTATTAGAATAGTCGAAGGGAACGAAATTGAGATCCACCAATAATAACATATATCCAGATTTTTTTTCCCCAAATAACCTTACTATGCTAACAAGTTTGTTAGTTGCCCGGTTTTGAAAGAATGTGTGAAACTAGCATCTCGAGTTTTTAAAACTTGAGATCCGACTAAAACTCAAGTTTTAGAAACTCGATTTTCAGGGTTTTTCAAAAGATGACATGGACAAAGTTTTCCACATGGATATCTTTATGAACTCGAGTTTCTAAAACTCGCTTTAGAAACTCGAGTTTATAATGCTCGATTTCTAGTGAACGTTTATTAAACACCCTTCTAAAATCGAGTTTCAGAAACATGGTTTTGACCAATTAAAACCTAAATCTAGCACTTGTCACTCTCACTCTCACTCTTAGACACTCATACTCTCAGACACTCTCACTCTCATACTTTCACCCTCATACTCTCAGACATTCAGCTTTTGTACACCCAAAATCTCTCCTCCAATTAGTCGGACACCCTAAATCGCGTGGCCGCAATACTACTCCTTCTAGTTTCTCTTCGGTGCTGGCTCCGATTATTTCACAACCATCATCATTCGCTTCACCTTCAACTTCGGCTCCTCCTCCGCCTTAGCCTCCGCCTTCAACTTCGGTTCAGCCTCAGCCATCGTCGTCCACAGTGGCTGACTTGGCCAGAGGTGTTGAAAGGACAGTCACATTGCAGGATCGAGCGGCTCAGCCTTCGTCCTTGAAAGCCTTGATCATTCTGAGAAGGCCTGGCTACAGAACCGTCAGAAAGAAAATCCAAGTCCGAGGAAATCATTTTCTTGTTGAAGTCGCCGATAGAGATCTCCACCACTACGATATATATATATATATATATATATATATATAATTATTCCTTTGTTTTTAATGCTCCAAAATTATTTCTCATGATCCTTTTCATATATTTTATTAAATATCACCAAATTCTAACACAACATTTGCAACCTTGTAATGTACAATGTGTGTGTATGTGTATGTGTATGTGTATGTGTATGTGTATGTGAGTGTGTTTCCTTTCCCTGTTATTCTTATAGTCTCCATGTGTTACAGTATAAAACTTCATGCCTATTGCGTTGTCCTAATTGATTCCTATAAAGAATGGGAGGGCTGTAGCCTGTAGTGATTCCTAATTGATTCCTACATTTCAACGAGCTTGCGTTTTGCACCAGTGCTTCAAAAGTTTTATATCCTCTGAAAAGCCCCCATCAAGAACAAAAGAAAAATTACCCTGCAAAAAAATGAACCATGGATGAGCAGAGCAAGGGTCTAATTAACCTGGAATAGCTGCTTTCTGGATATAATATATTGGTCTTCTGAGGAGTCTCATTGATATCATGCATAAATATAGTACAGCCGGATCTTATAGAGACAATGATTTTGTTAACATAGAATCTAAGATAGGCTGCACTCCCGCATATATCACTCCCATTCATTGAAGATTCTCCAATCCTCTGGTTGGAGAGTTTGACATGGCTGTTTATGTGCCTTTAATTAGTTTTTAATGATGTGTTGCATGTGCATTACATTTACTTGAGGAAATTGTGACTGCGCCTACCTCCATTTCCAATTTTTGATTCAATAATAACAGACAGCTTCCTTTATTCTTTTAAGAACAGATTCTTCCACCTTGATCTCTGCTTAGAGCTGATTGGTAAAGGTCAATTTTTATTTTTATTTTATTTTTCTTTATGGTTCTTTCCCTTTCTTAGAATATGTTTTGGTCTTTCTTATTGCTTCAATTTGCTACTGCCAGATACCATTAACACCATCACTCTCTCTGCTTGATTGAGGTTTATTATATGAGTGGGATGGATAATCCTCTTGTTTTGATTATGATTAATATACTATAAATGTTTTTGCTCCACAATTTAAAGCATTTTGTGTTTTAATGAGTCAATAGATGACAAATCATAAATTTTATAGATAAATACTATCACATAATTAAAAAAGTAAAAGATATGATTTGGGTATGCAAGCCATTTATTCTCTAACTATATGCAATTGTTGCATCAGGACATGTATTGTTCAGCTCAATTCCCTTCAATGTAAATATATGATGTATGTTTGTTGACTTCCTTAGGTTTTTGCCTAAAAATTATATTCATAGTAGTATATCAGTGGACTGCATTTGTTGGAAACTGCAGCTTAGGCCATTTTGGGCTTTCTTTTTGCAAAAATGTATACCTATCTTGTTTGCAAGAAGAACTAGGGTTAAGAATTCCTTTTTTGAGCCAGCCATTATGGTATTGGGCTCACAGATTGTATTTCTCCAACGAGGAAGACTACATAAATAAATATTGGGTGAGATAGAAGTGTCCAAACATGCTTTACATTAGGAATAACTATTAAAATTTTGTTTCATAGGAATTTGGATAGCATGAATACACTTGATGTTTTCTTTTGTTTTTGAACAACAATACACAGCTCATCTTCCTTAAAGATTTTTGTTGATTTGGATTTGGAGTGATCTCATTATTAAGATATCCTCTTATAGACATCTCATGAATACACTTGATGTTAATGATATCACAGTAGCACTCTTTGCAGTATGGAGCCTTAGATCGATGAGGAGCCAGCGATCTTGCGCCCTGGTCCAGAAATTAGTTCATTGCTGACGCAACAAAGAAATCATCGATCAAAAATTATTTGGAATGGTGAGGTGAAATATCTAGTTCTAACAACCACTTTAATTTTTGCGTTCTCTTTGACTTTTAGCAACTTCTTTGAAAGTTGTATATCTAGTTCTAACAACCGCTATAATTTTTGTCGATTTTGCAGGATCCGGGCCCACTTCAGTGCCGTGGTCGAGCTAAGGAGATGGAAAACATAACGATGCAAGATGATCGGGTGATTGACATTATCAAGTTGGTGGGGTTAGAAGAATTGTTTAGGGCCCCTTCTAGAGAGATAGATCATTGCCTAATATCGGCCCTAGTTGAGCGATGGCGGCTGGAGACTCATACGTTCCATCTTCTACATGGTGAGATGTCAATCACCCTAGAAGATGTGGAGGTCATTTTGGGACTTCCAATAGACGGTGAGGTCTTGGTTGGCTGACTGCTATGGAGAATTGGAGGTAACTGTGCGTGGAGTTGCTTGGTTTTGGAGTTCCAGAGAATGACACCAAAACTTTGGTGGGGCAAAGAATTCACATCAGTTACCTTGTTGAGCGCATTGCAGAGCCACTGCCTCCTGATGCAACGGAGATGCAGACACATCAATATCCCCGGTGCTATATATTAGTGCTACTAGGGGATAAGATTTTCATGGACAAGTCTGGAGATAGGGTGTATCTGATGCACTTGGAGTTTTTGTAGAACCTTCGTGATCCGCAAAAGTATAGTTGGGGTAGTGGTTGCCTGACATGGTTGTACAGAGAGTTGTGCCGGGCAAGCGATAAAGAGACATCGCAGATTGGTGGGGCATTGCAATTGGTCCAGTATTGGGCATGGGCGAGGTTGCCATTCTTGTGCCCGAGGATAAAGCCCCCACTTGGATGTGATTATGGCCCTTGGCCAAAAGCTTCACTTGCATTTAAGTAAGTATTTTGATGATATTTAGTGTATTATACAATTTACTCTGCTTAGTAACTAAATGATATTATCTTATCTTATGTTATTCGCTCGAAAAATGTAGGTGGGTGCGGGTGCCAAGCTTGAAGAGTAGGCCATCCGGCATGGCATTGGTCCACTATCGCGAGCAATTAGTTAGAATGCAGCCAGGCCAGGTAATAATATACAAAAATTCTGTTTGGTTATGCTGAATAAAGATTATTATCACACGTTCAATAGTTGAGAGCCTAGGGTGTCCGTGTCCGCTTAAGTTTTAGGAGAACTCCTTAAAAAATTGTCATAGGGGAGGCAAGTGTGGAAGGTTTTTTGAGGTTTTGGAAGTCTTAAAGAGGTTGGAATATCGATGAGGGTGATGATAGTTTTGGAAGTTTTTTGTTGGTGGCAGTGGAGTTGAACTATGACCACTACCACACCATTATCCTGTACACCTTGCTGCCTTTAACACTACCATTTCAAGTGTTAACCGAGCTGTATCTTTGTTTCATCATATTTATTGACTTCACTGATGTTTCATTTTTGTTTTTTTCTTGGCTAAAGATTGGATCCGTATGTATAATTTTCCTTAAGAATATGTTAAAATAATTGCTTTAACATATCTTCTGTTTTAATTTTTCTTTTTCCCTTTATCCATGTATTCTCCCTTGTTTCACATTTTAAGATGTTATGATAATTGTATTTTGTTTCTATTGTAGATTATGTGGCAATCATATGAGGCACACTTAGGCCACCTTCCTGCCTTCTGTGTTGCAGGGAGGGATATGTGGACGGCAAGGGTGCCACTTGTGTATTTTTGCATAGTAGAGACACACCACCCAAACCGTGTCCTTCGACAGTTTGGGTTGGCGCAAGAGCAACCCGACCATGTTGTGTACGATCATAGATTGCATAGAATAGACTTGTGTGGGAAGGCAGAAAATAATTGGAGGCAGGAGCATGAACCGTATATTATCTCATGGGGTATGACACAACAACGACTTTGCCATGCACCTCCTCAGATTGGTGAGATGCCCCACGATCATGCCTATTATTGCTGGTACCATCCGGTCACTTGGAAGTATGTCAACTGCAACAGCGCTAAATTAGATATAATGGTAATGTGTTGTAATTAGATTTTATTGCCTACTTTGTTTTTTCTTCAGTACATGTATGAACGTAGAATCAATTGATTTCTTTCTTTAGCAAATTTGGTTTGATCTGACTAACATCCAATTAAAAGGTCTTTCTACTACATATAATATTCTAATAAAACTTTTAGTTCTTAGTTGAGTATTTGAGTAGATATTAATCTCAAAGTTCTAATCTTTAGTTCTAATTTGGTTTGATGTGATTGTACCGGTTTTTTCTCTGTTTCAAATTGAAAGTCATAATGCGCTGTTAGAGATGCTTCCTGAAGGCAGCCCAGGACACCACCACGTCCGGCGCGTCCTAAATGCTGTGGCTGGGCTTGGTGGTGGTCCTGCAGCAAATGAGCAGGCAAACAATGGACATGATACTAATTCAGTAGCTGCTGCAACCCCGAGCACAAGCGCAGCACCCCTAAGTACATCGAGCCGTGGTCGGCGTGCTACTACAAGCCCAAGCCCAAGCCCATCAGATATAAGAAATATAATATTAATAGCAAAATGAATTTTGTCAATATCAAATGAATACAAGAAAAAATTATTTGTCATTTTTGCATTTTGAGTCCTTAAACTTCAAAAATACACTTGTTTATGTAAAAGATTTTGTTATTGATATAACTTGGACAAGGGGCAAGTTCATAAAATTATTATTTATTTCATGAATCTTGATGGGGATTGATTCAATACCATACATCATTTATTCATTCTTATCCATTTAGCGAACAAGAATTTTCACTTCCCTTGAGGCAAATCTAGAAGACAACCTTTCAAAGTGTAATTAGAATGGGCATAAATTCCAATTGCTACCTACCATTGATACCACAGCAACCTGCTGCCATCACTAGTTGGCTGCCATCCTAATGTGAAATCAAAGATGAGGAAACAAAGAATTGTTTAAATCTTCGTACACAATAGCGATGAGGAAACAACCAATACCCAACTACAATGACATTCAAATCAAAAAACCCTTACTTGAGATATGAATTTGTTGGGAGGGAAGAGCAGTGAAAGATGCAATGTGGTGAGTTGTGAGAGGCAATGTGGTGTGGGGTGAGTGAGGTAGTGAGTTAGTGAGGTCAGTGTGTATGGGTGAGAGCTCAGGTTGAACATTTTGATCTGCTGCGTGTTGTTTTATAAAATTTTCCCAGTAGAACTCGAGTCTTATAGATTCGAGTTTTATGCTAAATTTAAGAAGATATCGAGTTTCTAATACTCGATATCTTTGTGTCTTTAAGACTCGGTAGAAATTGAGTCTTAAAGACTTGAGATCTATGTGTCATTTTTTAATCCAGTCAGCAAGTGCAATATAAGTACAAAACGAGTTTCTAAAACTCGATTTTTAAGAGGATCTCGAGTTTCTAAAAATCGAGATGCTACTTTACTTAATCAAATTTTACGTTTGCTAACTTACTATATTTCTCCCCTTCACACTGCGACTTTGCAATTTCCCTTTAATACCTCTACTCAAAACTCCTGGAACTCTTCAAGAACAATCCAACATAATCAATTCAATTACAAAGAATGGTGTCCCAAAAAATTACTAGAATGATCCTAGGGTCTAATTCACTAAACCAATGGTAAAAAGGACTTCTAAGATACTTAACTCAATAATCTTAAACATTTTCAAACCTTTTTTCCCTTGAATCCTTAGTCTTTTCTCTAGAGTTATCTGAATCAAATGCAACTTATTGGTTTAAGGATGGCCAGGGTTTTCAACCTAAAATATATAACATTAACACCCCCCCCCCCCAAAAAAAAAAAAAAAAAAAAAAAATCAAAAACCACTAAGTTAATGCTGCTTTATAAATTTTATTTATTTATCGTATGTCGTCAATATTCTTTAGTTTCATATCATTTACTAATTGGTCCAAGTCAATTGTCTTATTTATTTATTTATTCATTATTTTTTTGGTAATTAGAATTTTCTCCTAGACAAGCATCGCATTCCAAGTCCAAGTCTTGGTCTGAGCAAAGAGTGAGGGTCCTAACTGTATATATAATGTATAGAAATGAAGGTGATTTAACAAGCAGAAACAAAATTACTATATTTGGCATATTAAACAAGGACCTCAACTAGTTGTTTTAAACTTTTAAACTAGACCTCTTTCAAAAAAATAACTTTTAAACTAGACCTTATATATAAGCATGTGATTAATTAAAGAGTTAAAATGAAGGTGGACTCGTGAACACAATTAGCCAACATAATCAACGGCCTATACTATCGGGATCTTGACCGTGTCTTAACTGTTGTTGCACTATTAAAAAAAAAAAAACAAAACAAAACAAAAAACAAAAAAGTTTCTGGTCAGTTTATGCAGCAAAAAAGTAAACTGAACGGTTACTGCACGATGAGACCTTCAAAACACTATGAATATCAACCTTCTGGATTAATCCAGAAGGTTGATATTCTGAATCCACTAAAGTATAATACAGTATGGACTTCTAATTTCTTGTTTTACAGCTTAGGCAACGACTTTAAAATACTTAGGTTCCATTTAAAACATATTCTTAAATATATTTTTTAACGTATAAAGACTCACACTTTTTTTTTTTTTTTTTGAAAAAGTATAAAGACTCACACTTAAATACCCATCACTCATCAGTTTTTAAGAAAAAAAAAAAAGGGACACACACACACATTGATACTCTAATGGCACGTTTGGTAGGTTGTAATAGACACTGTAATGTAATAAGTATTCCGATAGCATAACTATTCAATTGTTTGGTTATGTTTTTATTACAATGAATAGTTATTCCTTATGAATAGTTATTCTTCAAAACTAGTCGCCAACCCGTGCGATACACAGGAAAGGTATTATGTATGTAGATGTTAACAATTATTTGTCTCTTCCTCTTTAATTGTATATTAAGATTCTAGACTCATAATTTTCTATCCTTGATATGAAACATTAAATTACATAATGAAAAATATAAATACTATTAGAATTAGCAATTGTTAACATTTTTGATGTTGTGCATTGCTTTCAACATCAACTTTTTGAAGCTTTGTAGAATCACCATCTTGTTCACTTGATAAGTTGTCACATTCATTTGAAATACCGCTAATGAAAGCCTGTCAATAGAATAGGTTGAGAAATCTATTACAACATATAGAAGTCAAATATCAAATTTGTAATTTTGCTATATTAAAAAAAATATGTACTTCTGTCATTTTATCATGTAGAATTCCCATCCATGTTTGAGATTATAGTCATTTAAACTAAACAGTTAAACCAAACATAAAACCAAGTTTGAGAAAACAAAAAAAATTTAAATATGCAATCACATTCCAATTTCAAATTCTTTCTAAAAACATATTACCAATAAATACGCAAGAAACAATATAGAATAAAGGAGAAGACTGGTAAATAACTGGCTTTTCTCATCTTGCTGTTGTATTAAGAGTTTTACACAGATAAGAATCCACAGTTCCAAATAACCCAGATAACAAAATGCCAAATACCTATCTACAAAACAATAAAATCCAATTTTTAGCCAACATTCAAGAAACATTAATAGAATATAACAGATTAAATAAACCAATTGCAATCGGAAAAGAACTACAAATGCAAAGAAAAAAGTACAACAAAAGCCTTCAGAACATAAAAATCATCCAAGTCACAGTTAGGAATAGCTAAACACTTGAGACTTGCTACTAAATTTGTGAGCTAAAGTAAAAAGTTCAGTCCAACACATAGAGGAGAGCCCTAGTAATCTAATCATTATTGATTCTGAATATGAAGGAAACAATGTTAAAGGAATTCAAATTAAGATCATCCAAGGCATTATTGATGTTTTCCCAATATATATATATATATAGACACACACACATTCAATATGTTCTACATATTCACTGAGAAATTTAAACAAACACATAGAGAACAAACACAAAGATAACCAAGACAAAACCCTCAAACCTACATTGCTCCTTTAATAGAACTTGACATACGAAATAGAAAATTGGTTATATCATCGGTGCTAAAAAGTACTTAATACAGAAAGTTATTTAAAAACAACACAGAAAGTTATTCAAAACAATGCAGATTTTATGAAATAGTGCAGTGCAATGCAGATTTTAGATGTAAAATAGTGCAGATTTTATATAGAAAAATAGTGCAGAAAAATAACGTTTTGTAGAAGAAATCTTTTTTAACAAATTGGATCCATAGACCAAATTTTACACATAGAGAACAAACACAAAGATAGCCAAGACAAAACCTTCAAACCCACATTACTCCTTTTATAGCACTTGACATACGAAACCTGATTTATTTAGATTCGAATGCATGTTAGAAACAAAAATCCCAAAGCCAAAACCTATTAGTAAAATCACATACCAACCAATACAAAGTACAAATTAAATCATAGGAACAAATCACAGTGCTCCTTTTATAGAACTTGACATATAAAAAAATCCTAAAGCCAAAGCCTATTAGTAAAATGACATACCAACAATACAAATTTTAAGCTGTGAATTGCGATTGTAACAAATAATCTCTAAAAAAACACTATTTATAATATAGGATTCTGTAGAGGTCCATGGGTAGGAAGTATCGGAATTTGGGGGAGAAATAGTTTGGGGGAGATATTAAAAGTCACAAACCAAAACAATGCAGAATTAAAACCTTTTATATAGGCAACAATGCATCAACCACACACTAATAACACTAGAAGAAAATTACACAATCGACTTTTCATATATACATTACTAATTAAATTCACACACATGCTCAATGTTTCGGTATCATATTTCACTAAACAATCAATGGGTAAAATAAGAAACATAGAAATATTGTACATGTTTGATACCTTTACCAAGTGTAAAATAAGACAAAGTATTGTACCTGTCCAAAAATATGTCTAATTCCTCTATCAAAATTATCCATTGAGAGCATACCTTCGCACACGATCAGTTCTCTGTATACAAAAGCTCCTTAGCAACCACCTATTATTTTGTAATACAACTCTACAAAGTTTAGTTCATAATCCACTCCTTAAAATTTTCAAAAATCAAATGAACTAAGAACAAAAATCTAAAGATTTTCTAAAACAAAACCAATAAATATTTAGCATCAAATCAACCATGCGGGGCTCTTAGATGGTGAGCATGCTTAAAATTTTCAAAAATCAAATGAACTAACGACAAAAATCTAAAGATTTTCTAAAAAAAAAACCAATAACTATATAGCATCAAATCAATATTGCTTAAGATTTTTATTGAAACCCATAAACAAAATCTATCTGTAACGCACAGCCCATATATATCACTGAAAATTCTAAAACCACAATCTAAATCAATGCATCAACTTCAATTTAAAAAAAAAAATATATCAGAGATAAAACAAATGGAGAAGGAGAGAGACTCTTAAAGGAGTGGCAAAGCTTAAATAGATTACAAATCAAACAAAATAAATTTAGAGTGACCCTTCAATGAAATAAATTTAGCCCAAATAATCCATTTGAATTTTGAAATTTAATCCAAATAGTTCAAAAAAAAAAAAAAAATCACCAGTCTATTCTTAGGCCTTTCAAAAACACAAGAACAGAAAAACCAATAAAAAAACACCATGGATTTTGCCAAAACCCACAGCATGAACTCCAATTTCATGACCAGCATTGGCCTCTCTAAACAGACCAAACATGTGATAAAAATATAGATTAGTGCAACAAAGATCTCCTCCATATTGACATCGAGACTATAAGTATTATCAGCACCACTGGCCTATGTGCTTGGTCATGTAACTCTAGAACTAAACTGGCCTATCTAAGCAAAGCCAAATCAGATTTGCTAAAAAAATCTAGATATCAAAATTAAGTAGAGCTTGAAGCTAAAGCAAAATACATGTTTTCTTGGTCTCCACTCTCAGGCTCTTCAATACTATCTCCACTACGAAACCCATCCATATCCACAATATTTTCTTACAAAAAGATAGGAATTGAAAGGAAAAAAAAAATGCATAACCCAATTATATAATCTAACAATATGCACAAAATGCTCTTCTTTTCTAATAAATCAGATCATTCACATAAGGCATAAAAGAAGAAGAAAAGGAATAGAGAAAGAATTTCACTTGGCGATGCCAACGGTGACAACCGAAAAGGCAACCACACCTCTGCTTGGGTTCTCTTGGCGTTGGGACTGAGTAATTGGCATCATCGTCATTACCTGAAACCGAAACTTAAAAAATAAGATTTAGAGAAAATTGTAGAGAAAGAATTTCTTGATATACTTCAAAACCACAGAAATCCCCAATCAGATCTAAGAGACTGACTCTCATGGGACATTCGGACAAATTAAGTTTCAGAGACTGAGACAATTCCATTGGAGAGAGTCTACAATTCCATTGGAGAAAGACTGAGACAATTCCATTGGACAAATCTGGCCGTTGGGGAGACAATAGCCTTAGGTATAGGGTTTGCCTTAGATTGATGATTAATTTTGGTTTCTAAGGGAAGTGAGAAGAGAAGGTTTTAGGGAAGTCTCAGTTTTAGAGAAGAGAAGGTTTTAGGGAAGTCTCGGTTTTAGAGAAGAGAGTGGAGAAGAAGATGGCATTTGGGATTGATTTTCAGAGTTGGGTTTTGGGGAGAAGGGTAGAGAAATAGAGTGAGAGGATTCAGTGTTAGGCTTGTGGAAAAATTTGACTACGGTTAGAGAGAGAGGTATCGGGTGTGCATTTCATTGATTGTGGAAAAAATTTTGGGCTGCTTATTATTATTATTATTATTTTAATTTAATTAATGCTGTTGTGGAAAATTGTGGAGAGAGCAGAAGCTTCGATTTTATATATATATATATATATATATACATATAGATGAGGAATAACTATTCCTTATCAAAAGTACTGAATATCTATTCATTTACCTTATATAATAACTTTTTTAAAAATTTTTTCCTAAAAAGCCATTAGTTGCCACATCTTCAAAGGAAATAAAATAAATTTTCCTTCTTGTTAATTATTAGCTCTATTTTGAACACTCTAAAATAAGTGTATTTTAAGAAATTTGACTTAAAAATGATTTAATTACATATTCTTTTTATACTCTACTAAATTGTGGATACATATTCAGAATTTTATTCCTAAATAGTCTCCAAACTAATGAATAGTAATACTTATTAGATTCCAACTTAATGCATTCCTTGTAATACTTAATCCTATTCCCATGTAATAATCAGTATACTAAACGTGCCCTAAAAAAAATAAATAAAACCCTATAATTGAAATTTCAAAGCTCTAAAAAAGACATCAAAGTTTAGCTTCCAATGACAAGTAGTGTCACACCCCCAACCTAACATATAAAGTTTTCACTTTACAAGCTTGTAATTGTTACAAATCAATAAGTCATATAAAATCTAAAACTAACCTCAATAACTTAATTGCCAAAAATTCTCTAAATTTTTAATGAATACTAATATTTTTTTTTTCTGAAATTCCTAAACTCCTTGAATGTGCACTACTTCAGCGAAAACTTAAAAACTTTATTTCTCATAATCTGAAAAGGGATAAAAATGAGGGTAAGCTTGAGAACTTAGTGAGTAATCAAATTCCAACTTCCTAGAGCAGTAATTTATAATAATAAAATGAATAATTTTCACATAGAATTAAACGTCGTAGGCTTAGATATTGTACCTTAGTTCAATTGGAAGACTGAAAATATTTTTGTAAGGAATATGTTCTATTTTTTTTTTCTAACAAAAAAAAAAAAAAAAAATCAATTCAGATAAAAAATAAAATAAAAATTTGTGAGGGAAAGCAAATGAATATTTAATTAGTAAAAAACTATATTTTAAGCAAAACATAACTAGTCAAAAGAATAGTTACTTACCGCCATTAATACCTCTACTCAAAACTCCTAGAACTCTTCAAGAACAATCCAACATAATCAATTCAATTACCGAGAATGGTGTCCCAAAAAATTGCTAGAATGATCCTAGGGTCTAACTAGCCAATTTAATTCACTAAACCAATGGTAAAAAGGACTTCTAAGATACTTAACTCAATAATCTTAAACATTTTCAAACCTTCTTTCCCTTGAATCCCCAGTCTTTTCTCTAGAGTTATCTGAATCAAATGCAACTTATTGGTTTTAGGATGGCTAGGGTTTCCAACCTAAAATATATAACATTAACCCCTCAATTTCAAAAATCACTAAGTTAATGTTGCTTTATAAATTTTATTTATTTATCCTATGTCGTCAATATTCCTTAGATTCATATCATTTACTAATTGGTCCAAGTTAATTGTCTTATTTATTTATTATATTTTTGGTAATTATAATTTTCTCCCTAGACAAGAATCGCATTCCAAGTCTTGGTCTGCGCAAAGAGTGAGGGTCCTAACTCCTAACTGTATATATAAGGTATAGAAATGAAGATGATTTAACAAGCAGAAACATCTCATTCAACCTAGCTCTTACATTTGTCATGGATATCTCAATTTTCTTCCTTCTTCTATGTCTGTTGCAAACTCTTCCACTATTAACTAATACATTTGATAGTACTGACACTCTCAGAGGCACATCTCTATCTATTGAGAACCGGTTGGTTTCAGCACATGGAGAATATTCTGCAGGGTTTTTCCCCGTTGGTGACAACGCTTTCTGCTTTGCCATATGGTTCAACAAATCCACAAATTCTACAGTTGTTTGGATGGCAAACCGAGATGACCCTGTTGATGGAACAGGTTCAAAGCTTTCTGTTTTGAATGAAGGGAAACTTATCCTTACCAATTCAGTTGGTATCACTGTTTGGACCACTAGAACACCAGCCTTGGCAACATCAGAGGCCACCAATTTGCAACTACAGCTCTTAAACACAGGAAATCTTGTTCTTAGTAACTCCAAAAGTGATATCATCTGGCAAAGTTTTGATTCACCTACAGATACTCTTCTTCCTCAACAAGCACTCACCATGCTTTCGAGTCTTATCTCGAAAAGAAGCCAACATGACTATGCTTCAGGCAACTACAAGCTCTTTTTTGACAATGATAATGTGCTCCGCCTGCTTTTTGTAGGTCCAACTATGACTAGTCTGTACTGGCCGGACCCTTGGGTTACAGACCCTGGAAAATTAACTCATAGGGATCCGTACAATAGTAGTAGACATGCAATACTTCATGACTCAGGCTATTTCCGGTCATCTGACAATTTCACATTCTTTGCAACAGATTTTGGTGTGGTTACTCATAGACGATTAACGCTTGATTCTGATGGCAATCTTCGATCATACAGCCTGAAAAAGATGAATGGGACGTGGGATTGGGCTGTAACATGGCAAGTAGTCTCTCAACCATGCAGAATTCATGGCATCTGTGGACCCAATAGTCTGTGTAGTGCAGATCATGTTTCTGGCAGGAGATGCTCTTGCTTGCCAGGCTTCAAGGTTAAAGATCATACTGATTGGTCATATGGATGTGAACCAGAATTCAGTATCTCTTGCAACCGAAAAGATCCGTCTAGCTTTGTTCAACTTGATAATGTTGAATACTATGGCTCAGATCTAACCGTCTATGCTAATATTACTTTGGCAGATTGCGAAGACAAATGCAGGAACTCATGTATTTGCAAAGGCTTTCAATATAAATTTGTTGGGTATAATGGTTACTATTTTTGTTACCCCAAGTTTCTACTAGTTAGTGGACACCATTCACCGAATTTTGAAGGAGATTTTTATTTGAGAGTTCCCAAAGCTGGTCTTTCCAATAGCAAGAGTCCTGATGAATCATCCAGATTGAAGTGCTCTGCCAAAAATTCCACACAACAAAGAATAACGTATGAAAATAAGACGGTAAAGCTTTTGCTTTGGTTTGCCACAGCAGTGGGAGGTGTTGAGGTGACCAGTATTGTCTTGGTCTGGCTTTTCTTGTTAAGAAGTAGTAAACATCCAAATCCAGCTGCAAAAGGATACCTCTTGACTAATAGATTTCAACGATTCACCTTCGATGAGCTAAGAAAGGCGACGCGAGGATTCAAAGAAGTGATTGGACAAGGAGCAGGAGGGATAGTATACAAAGGTGTACTGCCTAATCAGCGTGTTGCAGCAATCAAGCGACTCAATGAAGCTAACCAAGGAGAAGCTGAATTTCTAGCAGAAGTAAACACCATTGGAATGTTGAACCACATGTACTTGATAGAGATGTGGGGATATTGTGTAGAGGGAAAGCATAAGCTCTTGGTGTACGAGTACATGGAGCATGGATCTTTAGCTGAAAATCTTAATTCTAATGCACTTGATTGGGAGAAGAGGTTTGAAATTGCAGTGGGCACTGCGAAAGGCCTAGCATATCTTCATGAAGAGTGCTTAGAGTGGGTCTTACATTGTGATGTAAAACCTCAAAATATACTACTAGATGCTGATTATCAACCAAAAGTAGCAGATTTTGGCTTGTCTAAATTACAAAGTAGAAGTAGAATTGATCATTCTAACTTCTCTAAGATGAGGGGAACTAGAGGTTATATGGCTCCTGAGTGGATTTATAATCTTCCCATTACTTCAAAGGTGGATGTGTATAGCTATGGGATTGTGTTATTGGAGATGGTGACTGGAAAAAGCCCAAATGGCATGCATACCTTAGACAGTGGAGAGACAAGAGAGCATAAGAGGTTGGTGACGTTGGTAAGAGAAACTATTGACTTTGAGAACGCTATAACAATGGCATGGATTGAGGAAATTATAGATCCCATGATCTGTGGTAACTATGACAAGGTTAAGGTGGAACTTTTGGTCAAAGTGGCTTTGCAATGTGTGGCAGAAAACAAGGATGATAGACCCACCATGAACCAGGTCGTTGAAATGCTTGTAAGCCATTAAATTGTTGTCTTCTTTTTTGCCTTGCTGTAGTTTTGTTCATGTTAAGCACGAGGGTAATAAGTTAGCTTATGTCCATGCAGGTAGAGCAGTTTTATCTACAGTTACTGATGTGTGGTTGGAAGACTTATCATGTGACTTGGATGTTTTTCAGTTTGATTTACTTTAATAAACTTTCCTTACTAGTTTCTTAAATAAAAAAAAACTCTCTCTTTTCCATTTTCTCATGAGAAAATGGAAATTTTTTTAATAATTGTAGTAATCAAAATTATTAGAGAATATAATACCAAAACCGCTGAAGCATTTATACATTCTATGCAACATTTCACCCTCATGAGAACAAACTTGAATTATATGATATAAAGCTATAAAGAATTTTCACCCCCCCCCCCCCCCCAAAAAAAAGCTATAAAGAAAGTACAAGAGTTTAATCTTTTACTTTTTTAATCTTTATCCCCTCTTAATAATTAAACATGGTTTTGAAATCTGAATCGTTCATTGAATTAGAAAAGAGAAAGGTTTAAAGTTTTTGAAGTCGAAACGAGATACAATCGAGGTTGAACTGTTATGATATCATAAATTATTTAATAATAAAATAAAAAAATATTAAAAAAAACTAAAAAAAAAGAGTAATCTTGATTTAAAAATATAAAAAAATTAAATAATAATGTGCAAATTATATTGACATATGTTATTATTTTTTTTTATATAATGCTTTCACGTAATTAACTAAATAAGTCCTTCAAGATAATATATAAAAAAAATATTTAAAATTCACAACTCATGCATGAGATATAAGATCTTACAGCGAGCAATGAGCAGTAAGCGCGTCACTAATCACTAGCTCTACCGGCCAAGTCTTTGACCTGACATCTTAAGTTTAATAAATAAATTTTTTTTGCGATTTTCTCGCTTTTCGTGCTCTCTCTCTCTTCCTATCCCTTTCGTGTTAGATCTCCTTCGTTTCAAACCCCAAAAAAAAAAAAAAAAAAAAAAATCAAGGAATTTGTAATTACAGCCTCATTTTTGTTTAATTTATTTTAAATTTTATTATATATCGAGCCCTAGGTTTTTTCCTGGTTCATTGAGAAATCAGCGGCTAGATTCCCGATCTGTGGTCGCTCTCGGATCGATTTTCGCTTTTTTGTATTCAGTGCTGCATTGATTTGAAAAAAAAAAAACACACACACACAGAGAAAGTCTCTGACCTGAGATTCGTTCGATCTCTAATTCTGAGCCTCCAATCTGAAACCTTTCATTCTTTTCAGGTACGTTTTTTACGATTGTGATTTGAGAATTGCAACAAAAAAAGAAAAAAGAAAATTGTGGTGCCAGATTTGTATTACGGAAATAAAATATGGCAGTGATTCATAAGTTTTGTTTTTGCAGTTTTGGCATTTACGCGAGATCCAAAAATTGATCTTGTGAGTGTGCTATCATTATCTTTGTTATTGTTATTCATATTCATATTCACTGTGTTCAAGTTTTGTTATAGAATTTTGAATCTGATAATTTCTTCCGGTCTTTAATTAGCTTTTCTTCCCAACGTTTGCTTCTCAGTTTTCATCTCCTTCTTCTCACTTCTCAGACCTTACTACACTTCGTCTTCCCCAGTTTTTCAAACACAGAGTAAAGCAACACAGAGTCTCTACCCCACCTCTTTCTCTCCCTTCCTCACTCTTTCTTCTCTGAAGAACAGATCTAGCAAACAGGTAGTTGCTCTCCATGAATACCCAATTTACTTTCTTTCCAATTTTATTGCGAAATTTTCGGGAAAGAAGAAACTGGAAAAACTGTTTCCGGTTTAGAAAACCGCACGGTTTGACCGCGGTTCGAGAGGTTTATATTAAAAATACAATTTTTGGTTTTATAAGTTTAAAAACCAGAATAATGACCAGGTTTCGGTTCTTCCGGTTTGACCGTATGGTCTAATCCGGATTTCAAAACCATGTAATTAAACACCCACAACACACACACACACACACACACACAAGGCCACGTATTATTATTCGTACAAATCAGTATTTCCTTGAAATTTCCAAAAGTTTATTAACGTATTTTGGCTATTCCATGATATCTCATTCTACTAAAAATCATTTAATATTAAGAAACATTTATAATTGTGAACTATTTCATCAGCATTGTTGGGTCAAAACTTAATAATTAGACACATAAAAAAAAAAAAGAATTATTAATTAGTACCTTTTATTATTATTCCCACAAAATGAGTACATTCGTTGAAACTTTCAAAAGTGTATAAACGTACTCGGGCCGTTCTATTTTTCTCATTCTAAAAAAAAAAAAAAAAAAATTTAATATAAGAAACAATTATAATTGTGACTTTGTTGGACAGTTTCATAAGCAATGTCGGGTCAAAAATTAATAATTAGTCACATAAAAAAAAAAAAAGAATTAATAACTAGTACATTGTATTATTATTCCTACAAAATGAGTACATTCCTTGAAACTTCAAGAAATGTATAAACGTATTCTGGCCGTGCTACTTTTTTATTATTCTATAAAATAATAATTTAAGGTTTGTTTGGATACCGCTTATTTACTGAAAACTGATTGCTGAAAGCACTGCAGTAAAATAATTTTTAAAAATGTGAATAGTACTGTAGAACCCAAAAATGCATGAATATGTGCGTTTGTTGAGTTTAGTGGTCCCATAAACAGTGCTGTGGAACCCAAAAAAAAAAAATGCCAAACATAGCTGAAACGCTAGGCAAACGGATACTTAATATAAGAAATAGTAATAATTGTGAATTTCTTGGACTGTTTTATCAGCAATGTTAGGCCAAAACTTAATAATTAGTCACATAAAAAAATAATTAATTAGTAGTACATTGTATTATTATTCCTACAAAATGAGTACATTCCTTGAAACTTCCAACCCGAGCTATTTTTCTCATTCTAAAAAATAATAATTTAATATAAGAATCAGTTATAATTGTGAATTTGTTGGACTGTTTCATCAGCAATGGTGGGTCAAAACTTAATAATTGGTCACATAAAAAAATAATTAATAATTAGTACATTGTATTATTATTCCGACAAAATGAGTACATTAACATTCCTTGATAATACAATGTACTCATTTTGTAGGAATAATAATACAATGTACTAATTATTAGTGGCCTGCAGGGCTTGTGAGAAACAGACCCTCATATTGTATTATTAGTGGTCACAATTAATTATGATCGTTGTATACACAAATATATTGGCTATGTTGGTATTGTTGGAAAACTAATAATGAATAAACAAGTTTGATACAACAAACAATATCCCAAATAATTAGCAAGAATGTAAATAAGCAATAATAATATAAATTTAAGTAAATTTAGGAACAATCTAACAGTGCTATAAAATCATGCAAAGAGTGTTGTTCTTAAAGATTGATTCGTGCCACTCAAAGTAAAACTTGGTATGATTGGTTCTCTTGGCCAAACAACCTCTCAAGATTAGACTATAGTGTCGACCTTTGTGATGTATGCACTTCCACTCACAAAAGGTTTAAGAACAACCTTTTATTGCATTTCCACAAAAAAAAAAAAAAATATTCTTATAGAAAAATATGTGGGAGAGAAAGATGGTAGAGTTGTGTATATCTAAAATATAGAGTAGTAAAAAGACCTTTTAAAAAAGGTGTTATGATGAGTATTATATAGGCCACCTATGAAGATAATAGTCTATAGTTATTGGTTACTAATAACCCTTAAAAGCCTAACGGCTATATTATCAATTATTGCTTAATGGCTATTTTTCTCATAATTGTCCAACGGCTATTTTTCTCATAATTGCCCAACAGCTATTTTACTCATAAATTTCCAATGGCTAAAAAATAAATAAGAATAAAAGTATTTAGAACGCACACCCACACCAACAGGTATTAGAGAGTGTTTATATTTGCGTTGTTTTAGACGTAGTGAATATTTTTTTTTTTTACCTATTTTTGTTTGGTTCACTCGTGGTGCTCTATTTTCGACAGCCAAAAAAAAGAGAGATTTGGTATTTTTTCTGTAATTTGTAATACCACACATAACCATTTTAAGAAAAATCATTGATATATAATTCAATAGTTAGAGATGAGAGGATTTGAATGTTGGATATTTCCATTAAAAACATAAAAAAGTGTCAATTGAATTACTTTTTAAACTTTATATTACGCCACCTAATTAGTAGGCATGCAAAAAAGTAGTGTTAAAATTAGGGTTGTGAAATAGTACTTACCCAAATGAAAACAAAAATTACACATAAACACAAGCTATATTCTACTAATTTCAAAAGGTATAAGTTGGACAACAGATTGTGGTTAAGTAGATAATCAGGAGCCATTTATTTGTTACTACTTATAAGCTACATTATTATAAATATTGTAATTTTGTGTTTTAATTTACACAACAAAAATTTTAATAAAAAGAGCTAATTCAAATAACTTTATCTTTTATCTTTAATATACCAAAACACAGGACATTTTTTTTTTTTTTTGAGAAATAATTATAACATGCTGCTAATTCCGCAGCTCGAACTCTTTCCCTCCTAGACCCCCAAACACTTTGTGCATGTGAAGGTGCCAATTCAGTTACAAGACCTTTGGCCAAATATAAGACACATGTGGTACACTAGAATGATGATTACTTAAAATGAGGACCGAATATTAATATGGATACGAGAAGTTGTTCAAGAATAACTATTGTTATTCATCTGTTTGATAATAACACATGAATAAAACCATGAATCTGTATCAATACAAGATGGTGGAATGGAATCAAATTCCAATCAAATATCCTAAAAATTAACCTTACAAAATTATATTTACTTTTTATAATTCTCTCTTAACAGCCTATATTTATAAATGGAACCATTCTATAATTAATATCATCATTCTTTATTAAAAATAACTATTCCCATACATATTATAAAGGGAAAAAAGAAAAAGAAAAAAAGAACATCTCCCCTAAATATTAAATTTTGATGACTGACAATTTCATTTGTCCTGATCATTATGAAAATATTTAACATCTATTCAAATATATATATATATATATATATATATTTAACATGAGGTTTTTTTTTTTAATAAAAAATACACGTCTCCTATAAGGTTGATACATATTTGAAATTAAAAATTATACATTAGAAATAAATGTATATTAATTTCCATTGTATAATAGAAGTTGATAAGACTAATATTGGTCAATAGTAGACTAATATTGGTCAATATTAGCTATTACGTGGGTTAAAGAATAACTATTACGAATCTTTTGATAATAAATATGCTACAAAATACCGGATGATGATTTCAATGGAATAGTTATTCCTTTTCTGCATACTAAACAGTAAACAATGGAAAACAGAAATTATTGTGTTCATGCATTATAAGGTATAGGACCTTTTTTTTTTCTTCTATGGGATATAGGATTGGTATTTGTTTATCGTCAAAGAACTTTGTGGTTCATTTTGTCGGGCATTATATATATATATATATATATATATATATATTTATATAAAATAGGTTATGTTATTTTACTTTATTGTAACAAACTTTGACACCCAAAACAAAGAAATAAAAAGTTATGTTGATACTTGATAAATTATAAAAATAAAAAATAAAAGTATGTTGATACCATACGCAGCTCATAATTAACCAAATGAACGAGTGTGATATTTCGAAATTAAATAATGATGACACAAGGAAGGTGCATCGGGTTGGTTGGGAGTGGTTGTGTGAAGCAAAAGAAGTGGGTGGAATGGAGTCTAAAGAAACTGAGAAGTTTTATGAAGCTCTCCTTGCTAAACAAATATGGCGGATGTTGCATAATCAAATTGCAACATCCGCTTTTTCTATAGAGTCTTTAAAGCCCGCTTTTTCTCAAATTGCTCTATTCTTTATGCCAAGGAGTCCAACTCCAGTTCCTATGCACGGAAGAGCATCCTTGGTGCCCGGGATGTTATTAGAAAGGGTATGGTTTGGCCTATTGGGAATGGCCAATCAGTTTGGATTAAGGAAGACAAGTGGTTGCCGGTGAAACCAAGTAGATTAATCCTCTCCCCCTTCCCTACAGTTATGGCGGAAACTAAGGTGAGCTCCCTTATCAATCTAGACTTGGGTTTGTGGAAAACTGGAGAGGTACAACGTGTGTTTCTGCCTCTGAAGCTTCTTTGGTACTGGGTATTCCACTTAGCCATAGAAAACCCCCTGACCGTGTGGCTTGGTTGTGCACTCCATCAGGGGATTTTAGCACTAGCAGTGCCTACAAGATCTTGGCTGCCTCGGCTTCAGCAGATCATGCAAGCTCTTCCAATCAGGGCAATCAGAGGAGCTTCTGGAAAGGAATTTGGAGGTTGCAGGTGCGCAATAAGATAAGACATTTTAAATGGAGAGTGTGTAATAACGCTCTGCCCACAAAATGCAACCTGAAGCGACGGCATATAATGGAATCGGATTTATGTGATCAGTCCAAGGATGCTTCAGAAGGCTCCCTTCATGCGCTGTGCTTTTGTAGTCATGTAGACCTTGTGTGGCTTCCTCTCCATTGGTATCAGTCCATGATATCTCCCCCTCCCCTGAATTTTTGTGATTTACTTAACAGATTTATGCAGGTCCGTGACGAGCTCATAACGGAGATGTTCGCAATAACAACTTGGTGTTTATGGAACAGACAAAATGCACTCCATTTTGATCGCCCAGCACATCCCATCTCGAGCATCAGCTCCGTTGCAGATGCATTGCTCCAGGAGTTCATTGCTAGTCTGAATTTAGAGACTCCTC
The DNA here is from genome assembly GCA_033629205.1 of Lithocarpus polystachyus. NCBI lineage: Eukaryota > Viridiplantae > Streptophyta > Magnoliopsida > Fagales > Fagaceae > Lithocarpus > Lithocarpus polystachyus. The sequence goes on along the minus strand of CM066164.1, from coordinate 1,507,379 downwards.
TCTCTCGACCTTCTGCTCAGCATCAATGGCGCCCCCCAGAACCAGGCATTGTTAAAGTGAACTTCGACGCTGCCCTCTTCAAACACACTAATTTTGCTAGAATTGGTGTCATCGTGCGTGACTGGCGTGGCGTTGCCCTTGGTGCTCTGTCAACGCCTACTCCGCTATCTTCATCAGTTGCTAACATGGAAGCTCTCGACTGCCTCAGAGCGGTCCAATTTGCTGCTGAACTTGATCTTTACTGCGTGTGATTTGAAGGTGATTAGGCCACAATCATTTCTGCGGTTTCCCAGGGGATTTCACTACTATCTTCCTTAAGAAATATTTTAGACGATGTTCGGTGTTTAATTCCTAGTTTTTCATCAGTTAAGTTTAGTCATGTTAACCGCTCTGGTAATTTAGTAGCGGATGCTCTTGCTAAAAAGGCTTCGTCCAATGTTGGCTGTCAAGTTTGGACGGATGCCTTGCCTTTGGATATTGCTGCTTTGGTTGACCTTGATGTCCACTAAGTATTGTTTTTGCTGTTTCAATAAAGTCCCAGGCTTGAGGTCTGGTTTCTCCAAAATAATAATAATAATAATAAACTTATAAATCTATCATTTTTTAAAATTAATTTATTAATATACTTATTATAAATTTATCAATTGATCGTTACTTAATTAAGAAATGTGTAACTTTTTGTCATAATTGTAAGCTGTAACCTATCTTTGGATCACAAATGGGGTTTTGAACTGAGCGTCTCATTGGTTGGACACGAACCTTGTAAACTTTCTCAATGCTCGATGGACTTGGACTAAAAAGATCCTCTAGGCCCATAGGCTTGGGCTCTAAAGGGCCCAGGTTTATCCCCTCCGACAACACTTTTCAAGTGTCAAAAAAAAAAAAAATGTGTACCTGTGTATAAAAAATTCTATAGTGCAATGAGGATTAAAGAAGGATAGATAAATACATTTATTACAGTCCACTCATATCTATATTTTCACAAAAAAGAAAAAGAAAAATACATTGAAAAAGTTAAAAGTATTTTCTAGTACATAAAATTTCTGAACTACCTTCCCAACAACCTTAATCCTCATGGCTCATAAGCATCTCTACCACCTGAGTCATGGTGGGTCTTTCATCCTTATCTTCTGCAACACATCGCAAAGCCACTTTGACTAGAAGTTCCATCTTAGCCTTGTCATAATTGTTAGTCAACATGGGATCTATAATTTCTTCAATCCATGAATTCTTTGTAGTTGTTCCAATGTTAACATTCTCCCTTACCAACATGACCAACCTTTTATGCTCTCCTATCTCTCCATTGTCCGCATTATGCATGACATTTGGGCTTTTTCCAGTTACCATTTCCAACAACACAATTCCATAACTGTACACATCAACTTTAGAAGTGATGGGAAGATTGTAGACCCACTCAGGAGCCATATAACCTCTAGTTCCTCTCATCCTCGAGAAGCTTGAATGATCAATCTTACTTCTACTTTGTAGTTTAGACAAACCAAAATCTGCTACTTTTGGTTGATAGGCAGCATTTAGGAGTATATTCTGAGGCTTTACATCACAATGTAAAACCCACTCTAAGCATTCTTCATGCAAATAAGCTAGGCCTTTAGCAGCACCCACTGCAATTTCAAACCTTTTCTTCCAATCAAGTGAATTAGAACTAAGATTTTCAGCTAAAGATCCATGCTCCATGTATTCATACACCAAGAGCGTATGCTTTCCCTCTACACAATAGCCCCACATCTCTATCAAGTACATGTGGTTCAACATCCCAATGGTGTTTACTTCTGCAAGGAACTCTGCTTCACCTTGGTTAGCTTCGTTGAGTCGCTTGATTGCTGCTACTCGTTGATCAGACAATACACCTTTGTATACTATCCCTCCTGCTCCTTGTCCAATCACTTCTTTGAATCCTTGCGTTGCTTTTCTTAGCTCATTAAAGGTGAATCGTTTGAATTTAGTTGTTAGGCCTAGGTATCCTTGTGCAGTGGAGTCTGTACGTCTACTAGTTTTTAACAAGAAAAAACAAACCAGGACAATACAACTCACCTCCACACCTCCCACTGCTGTGGCGAACCAAAGCAAAAGCTTTACCGTCTTATTTTCATATGTGCTTCTTTCTTGCTTAGAAACAATGCTTGAACACTGCAATCTGAATTCTTCATCAGGCAGCTTGTGATTGGAAATACCAGCTTTTGGTACTCTCAAATAAAGATCTCCATCAAAATTTGGTGAACGGCGTCCATTTAGTAGCCGAGACTTGGGGTAACAGTCATAGCCACCATCTTTCATGCGAAATCTATATTGAAAACCTTTGCAATTGCACCTATTTAGGCATTCTTGTTGACAGTCCTGGAAGGTAAAATTCTGTAAGAAGTCGATATCTGAGCCATAGTATTCAACATGAGCAAGCTGGACAAAAGTAGACTCATCTCCATGGTCGCAAGAGACTCTAAATTCTGGTTCGCACCCAGAGGACCAATCAGTATGATCTTTCATCTTGAAGCCTTGCAAGCAAAAGCATCTCCTGCCAGAGACATGATCATAAGTACACACACCATTAGGTCCACAGATGCCATGAATCCTACATGGATCAGAGATGGCTTGCCATGTTACAACCCAATCCCAACTCCCATTCATCTCTTGCAGGCTGTATAATCGAAGGTTGCCATCAGGATCAAGCGTTAATCGTCTCTGCGTCACAGTACCAAAATCTGTTGCATAGAATTTTAAAAAGTCAGATGACCAGAAATAGCCTGAGTCATCTAGTAGTGCAGCTCTACTAGTATTGTAGATAGAAATCCCAGCATCTGAAATGTCTTCAAGGGATGGGTCTGGCCAGTAGAGACTTGAAAGTTTGGGACCTTGGAAAAGCAGGTGGAGCGCATTATCTTCATCAAAAAAGAGCTTATAGTAGCCAGAAGAATGGACACCTTGGCCTCTATTTGAGACCAGGCTTGTACCAAAGGTTAGTAGTTGTTGAGGAAGAAGAGTATCTGTAGATGAATCAAAGCTTTGCCAGATAGCAACACTAGAGAAATTATGAAGCACAAGATTGCCTGTGTTCATTAGCTGTAGTTGCAAATTGGAGGCCTCTGATGTGGTCAAGGCTTCTGTTTTAGTTTTCCAAACGACACTGCCAGCTGAATCGGTTAGGTGAAGCTTGCCATCTTTCAAAACTGAAAGCTTTGAACCTTTTCCATCAACAGGATCATCTCGGTTTGCTATCCAAACAACTGTGGGAACAGAGGGTTTTGTCATCCATATGGCAAAGCAGAAAGCATTATCACCAACAGGGTAAAACCCTGCAGAGAATTCACCATTTGCTGAAACCAACTTGTCACTTGGTTTCTCAACAGACAGAGATGTGCCTATGAGAGTGTCAAATGTTTTAGACGAAGCAGATAAAGAAAGAGCTTGCAGCAGACATAGAAGAAAGAAGAGAGTTGAGATATCCATGGGAAATGCGACAGGCTGAACAAGATGTTTCTTTTGGTTAATTCTTCTATATACCGTATATTTATTATTTAATAGAGGAAAGAAATTGCTCAACTAATAAAACCTTTGCATCCCCCCTAGTGGCGCAGACCAAGACTCTTGGACCATGACACTATGAACACCTTTGGTTTTACTGTTATTATTACATGGTTAATTTGCATTGATTTGTATTAGGTTTTTGGGTGTTTTGCGTTATATAGAATAAATAAATAAAGCAGTGTTAATAACACTTTCACACAAGGCATACACTAGCACTAGCATTGTTGCACCTATAAAGCCAAACGTACAAACGTTAGGGTGGGTTTTAGTCTCTCGTCTAGTCTCCTCTCTCCTAAGGAACGGAAGCTCTGTCGTCTGTGCTAACAAGGTACGACCTTGTTTCTTTTTCATTGTAGTTTATCTATCATCACCATATTATTATTCGCCTTTCAATTCTATACCAGTTTTTTTTTTTTTTTTCCCTGATATATTATTGCCCTTCAAAACTTATGAAAAGTCTTTATACGTGTGACATTGTTATTGGGTCTTTTGTTTTTTTTTTTTTTTTTTTTGTTTCCACTGCATTTTGATTCATCCCTTAATACCAAAACTGTATATATATTTTCTTCTTTCTTTTACGAGAAATTACCTGTCGGATCAAGATAATATTTTCCTCTTCTTCTTTTTTCTGCTGTAAAAGTAGACATGTTTTTATCTAGCTATATGTGTTTGCTTCATGCTTTGTTTGATTTTATGAATATAGTTGCTTTGTAGGGCAAACCAAATTTAGCCATGATTGAAGTTATTTTGAAAACCGTAATACCTATATACAAAAAATAGGTAGAACAACCTAGCACTAGGAAAGTATAGTCAAAGCACTAAGTATTAAGGCCAACAATGGTCTCGTTTAGAGGGAAGATTAGGGAGATGTCTTGTTTAATTAAATATTGTTTATTAGCTAGGCTTTTATCTTAAATCGCACTTGGAACATGGATTCTATTTACATTAACCTATCATTTTGAGGGATCTTTTGTTATCTTATCATTTTTAAGACCATGATGAATAATTTTGATCCAAAGCTAAAAATTTAGGAAAAAGTTAATGAATATTCTAGGAGTATTGGTTTAGAAATTATTTTTAGAAATATTTTATGAAAAAATAATAAAGCAATTAATTTTTTTTTTACAGCTGTTTATATTTTCTATGAAAGTTGTGTAAAAAATTTCTTAAAATAGTTTATTAATAATTGCTCTATAAGGAGTTGAGGACACTCATTAACATGACCCAAAAATATATAGCGTGTTGATCAAAATGGTGGAACAAGTATTCGATGAATGTGGGATGATGTTTAATTATAATAAAAGTATATTGACCATCATATGATTTATATGAAAAGGAAGTAGCAAAGATGGGAAATAATGAGGAAATTAATGAATAAATTGTCAACAAAAAAAATATATATTTGTTAGTAGAAAAATAAATAACCAAATTTCGAAAGTGCACATAAACCCTAGATTATGAATTTAGTGCACGTAAAATATATCCACGATCTTAAGAACGACTTTGTCAGGCGTCAGCTAGATCACTAGATTTGTAGGCAAAGGAATAGAGAATTTCTCTCAAATATTTTATAAAATCCAACCCAAAAATTGCTTTTGTTTTACAGTTAGTTGACTGGTAGCCAGACCTATATAAAGAAAAAATTATTGTGTACTTCCTAAATATTATAAATGCGTACTCCCTCATTTCATATGAGTGGTGGGATCCACTATAAATTTAATTAATAAAACTCATAATTCATGTGAGAGAAAAAATTACGCATTTATGATACTTTGAGAGTACTTAATAATTTTCCTATACAAAGGGAGCGTAAACCTGATTACCAAGAGAACAACATATCAAGGAAAAACCGCAATATTAATGTTGGTAATTAATGTTGGGGAGATAATAGAAAAGACAAATTTCGTATGCAAGAGACACCTTTTATCACTTCTCAATAGAAATTTTACCACTTGAGTTAACTGGAATTCACAAACACTATAAAGTTTTATTCTTCGTATATAACAAAATCAATTGCTGGTCATTCATTAACCTGACCATATCTTTTTAAAATATTTGAATTAGCTAAGATTTTATGTGATGCTTGGATCTTCTCTATTCAGCTGTATCTTTTGATTGGTAAGTCTCAAAGAAAAGTTTGGATTATATTATCTTATACAATAATAGATAACTGTACTATCGTTTTCCATAAATGAATCCCGTGCATCTCCACTAGTGAATTGTTTTTTTCGAGGAAAAGAACCTTCATTCAGTAGTGAATAATGATAATGCAAGAGAAAGCAAAAGGCAAGAAAAGGACAATAATATATGTTAGCATATTGCATGCGGCACAGGTTATGAAGGCATCCTATTCCCAATACGTTAGGGCAAAGACAAAGAAACAATACAATGACTACATGATTAGAAATTAGAAACAAAAATGCTACGCTATCATGAGCATGGTCCATACACAGAGTTTGGCTGCTTCTTCATTTCAATGAGGTTGTTATTTTGTTTTCCGATTGAGTTTAATTTGAGTTTGATTGCTACGTCTTGATGATGGGGCCTGAGATTTTGAGGGGAAGGATCATCATCTAGATTCTAGATGCCAAAATTCAGTAATAAGCATATATACGGCATCAATTTGATATGTAGTATAAAGAGAAAAACACATGCAGCCTTTTTCTTACAAAATTATGTGATGAACTATTCGAAGATAGGACTTTGTGTTTCATGTTTCATAATGAAAACTTTATGACTATTTTGAATACAATGTTCAAATCGCACATAGAGAAAAAGAAAAAAAGAAAAAAGAAAAAAGAAAAAACCTTTCAAAGATATTATAAGCTTATAATATCTTTCAAATTAAACTTAATTTCTTATAGCTTCAAGCAGAGTTGAAACACCAAAATAGAAAAATTAAATGGCGAATATATTAGTTTCATGAGACAAACAATCTGATTAAGTATTAGAATACAATCGTTGATTTAAGAAAAATAAAATTGCACAAAAATGGATCTAGAAAAGGCAAACACAATTGCAGCTAAGGATGCAAATTTTCCAGCCCTTGTTGATTTACACATAAATGTGACAAACATCAAAATTTCATTCTTAATTATTTGAATAGCAAACAAATGTGATAGATTAGCGACAATAACAAACAACCAAAACATCAAATTCCATTTATTACACAAAAAGTTTACTTATTAATTGGAGAATTTAATGTACTGCACTTAAAGAAGTGTATCTAAGTTTTATACTAAAAGTTCATAGAAGTATTTTTCCTTTAACACTAGTAAAAAAATCACAAATTAAACAAAAAATTATCACTAGCCCCCTTGAAAATTTAGATTTTAGAATTGGCTGAACAAATTTTTTAACTAATCCAATAAAAGTCAAACCCAATCAAGCGAAATTGATACAAATACCCAAAAATAATAAATTTGGTATGATAAAAAACCTAATTCTTCCTTTAATAATTTTGTTAGATTTAATTTGGTCTCCTTGAGAAATTTCGTGGCTCCGCCACTAACAATGGCATTTTTAAAAGTTATGCATAAGCATATAAAAAAGTCATATCATAAATCTCATACTTTTTGAATTAATGTGGGAGACTAGGAGAGATGATCAGAGACTTTCTATTTTATTATATTTTTTTAATAACATAAAAGTGTCCTTATATATAAAATAAATATCTAACGTCTTCCTTTAGCGTGGAACAAAAACCCACAAGAGGCCCTTTAAATCTTTTATTTTTATTTATAATTAGAATTTCCCGGGGATTTTTTTAATATATAACAAAAGTTAAAAAATAAAAATAAAAAGTTATTTATGCGAGGGAGGAATATGGATGGATTATGGAGACTTCCTAAGGTTTCGTTTGGGAGGAGGGAATAAAATGGAATGGAAAGAAATGAGAAGAATAATTTTAGAAAATTCTTTCCTTCTCTTGTTTGGGAGTTTTAATGGAAGAAATAGAAAGTCCATTCTCTTATTTGGAAGTTTAAATGGGAGGGTATGGAATGTGTAGGAGGGAACACTCATTCTTCTATATTCTCTTAAAACCTCAATTTTTCATTCCTCTAGAAATTGGGAGAATTGGGAGGGAATAAAATTAGATTTAATAAATTTTTTACTAAAACTCCTAAAATACCCCTATATACTCAGCCTTTTATTTTAAAATAGGGGTTTAATAGTAATACTATCATAAAATTATTCCATTTCATTCCCTCCGTGTTACTCTCAAACAAAATTACTTACATTCCATTCATTTTCATTCAGTTCCATTCATTTATTTTAAAACATCCAATCAATGTTACTTAATTCCATTACATTCTATTCTTTTCTATTTCATTCCCTTACTTAAATACATTCTATTTCTTTCCATTTCCTCATGATCATTCCATTCCATTCTATTCTATTCTCTTATGAACTCCCAAACGAAACCTAAGTAATTGGGTAAAACGAAACCTAACTTCCATGTCTTTAAGTCAAAACATGTTGCATTGGCCTTTATACTTTCCTACGTACGTTATTTGATTTTGATGTATCAAAGTCTCAACAACGAAAGCAGGAACAAGTTACAATGATCGACTCATGACAAGCATAATCAGTGGCAGGATTTCAGTTTAGGGAAACAAGATTGAAAGAAAAAACTGGAAGCAGGAGTAATTCATAAAATATTAATGGATATTAGCCTCATCACAAGCTATTGACTTTAATGTCATAATTTTCCAATTTGAATTTATCTATTGTTAATGAGGTTATATGGGAAGGTATTTTTAAAGAAGCTCAAATTTAGGATTTTGAAAATTAGTAAAGTGTTAGGTTTAGTGTGTGCTAATTTTAGGAAAACATTTATCAAACATGTATGAGATATATTTAAATAAAGAGTGTGTGCTAATTTTTAGGAAAACATTTTCTTTCCTAGTTTATTGTTTTTGAATTTCGTTGAATTACAATTTTAACTCTATTTTTTTTATGAATAATAATTATCTAATTAGATTAGGAGTATTTTTGACATTTTGTGAAGTCATAATTAACTTTCTAAGTCATCTTAATATATAGATATTAATATAAATAAATGAATAATTATATGATAAAGAGAAATACAAATAGTCAATTCATAACTAATAATAAGAAATTCAAAAGATTAATCTAATTTCCTAAATTTTAAACTTTTAACTTGATTACCAAAATAAATTTTAAAAAGTCAAAATATAAAAAGCATAGCAATATACTACACTTCCTTGATTGCTTTTGAAAAATGTTAGAGATATGTTAGAGATACTAGCACACACTAAGCCAAACAATTTACCTCATTTCAAATCTTAAATTTTAGTTTTATAAAAGTCCTTTATTGTGTAACCTCACTAACCATAGATAAATTCAAATTGAAAAATTATATTAAACTCAAAATAAAAAAAGAGTCTTATCGCACATACAGAGCACGTGTGATGAGGTTAGTCTTTTTTATTTGTTTGAAAAAAAAATTTCTAAATTATAATAGATGCAAATTATTAACTTTTAAAAAAATAAATAAATAAACTAGCCTTATCATACGTGCTTCGCGCGTGCGATGGGGCTTTTTTTTTAGTGGCCCTATTTTGTAAAACAAAAATTGTGTTTTTTAATCATATATATATATAATTTTTATTTTAAAAATCTAATTTATAAGTGAATAAATCAATTTGAAAAATAACAGGAGAGTCGTCCTATTTTTTAGGCAATGTTTTAGTGGGAGTTAGAGTTGCATTTTTACCGGATTTTTACCGGATTGTCTTTTAGTTTTGTCTCTACTTAAACTAGGAGTGTAGGGACGTTTTTGAACTAAAAAAAATGAGGAATCCAAACAGGAGAAGCTCCTTAAATAATAGTAAAGATATTAACCGAAACTCAAACCTTCTATGTGTGCAAGCCAAATCTCCTACTTGTATTAAAAGTTTGTTAGTCTAGGGTTTCGTCTATTATATATACACATGTTATAATTCATTATAATATAGGATTTTTACTATACTTTTATATATTAAAGATGTAACACAAGAAGGATGGGACTTGGGCTAATAATAGTATAGAATTAAACTTTCTTTCTATAGCTATTTTTCTAATTATTAAAAGCTTGAGTTGATAGAAAAAAAACTCAGAATTTGAAGCTATGCAAAAGTCAAGGGACTGAAGAAAAAATAATTAGTAGAAGGATAGGGAGGTATTAGGTGGTGCCATAAGAAAATAAGACATAAGCAATTTCACTCAGATGAATAAATCATTAGTCTTACTTGATGGGTATTTTTCGCCCCTCCTTTGGAGTTGTGAAGAAATTAGTTAACGCTTGACTCGGCGTCGTCAATGCTTTTCTTTTTCTTTTTCTTTTTCTTTTTCTTTGTCGTTGAGCAAGAGCGAAATTCATAGTATCTATCTTTTTCTTTCAATTTGAATGGGTTTCAGTTGACTTAGATAAATGGGTAAAATGTGAATACAAATAATACTTAGAGAAAGACGTGTGGAATTTAGTTACATTTACTTTTATTAGAAACAATTGGCCAATATTCCAGAATCGTGTGAATTCAGTTTTATAGACGAAGTGGTAATAATAGTTTCAATATATTCCTCTTAAAACATTGTACCATTTTATTCTTCACATTTAACAAATTTATCACAAGCAATTCATGAATATATATATATATATATGACCATATTAAAACATATATTTGAATTAGGAATGATTTTATGTTATGTTTGGGTCCTCTCTATTTGTTGTTATGGGTTTGATTGGTGAGCCTTGATAAAAATTTGGATTATTATGTGTAGATAATTGTCCTATTATTTTCCATTAATTTACCGTGCATCACGCAAAAGTTTGGGACAAGTGTGAACAGTGAAGTGACAATAGTAGGGCAAGACAAAGCGGAAAGCAAGAAAATGATGTGATCAATTATTCCATCCAATTAATGAAAGAAGGGGGACTTCGTGTAACGTGTTGAATAGAAATTATCTTTGTCACTTTTTGCATTTCACTTTATGTTCTACCAATTACAATTTATTATGTATTGTTTAACTTTCCTTATGAAATAATCAAAGTTTAAAATCGTAAAAAAAAAAAAATACATGACAATTTATAATTAGTGGAACATAAAGTAAAACACAAAAAGTGATACTGAAAATTTGTAATTTTTTGTGTTACACCATGTGTCATAATGACAAAAAAGCTTTTTTTTTTTTTTTTTTGAAATCTTTACAGATATTCTTCACAAGAAAAACATTTTCCCTTGTGTAATAACTAATAAGCATGGTTTTAAAAAACCAGACTGGGACAAAATCTGATTTGGTTCCAGTTCTCGATTTAACCCAATTTTTGACTAGTTTTAGTCAGTTTTGACAAATTTTAACCAATTTTTAGGGTTTTTTCTAGATTGGACTGGTGGTCGGTTCTCAGTTCAACTGGTTGACCTGATCTGGTTTCTAAAACCATGGTAATAAGTTCTGCAAGGTTGCTAATTCATGTGTTATCTTTAATTTTTATATGGGTACGGAAGTGTGGGATTGATTGAATTTTACACTCCAAAGTTTAGAAATTAATTTGATTTAACACATTGAAGTCTGGTTCCGTTAGCAATTCATCCCCTACAGTTAGTTTTTACTATTAAGTGACACATTATCATACTTATGGGTTTTATTTTTGCCAAACTAGCTCCAAAACTACGTCGTTTCAGTGATGACTAAGCGAAGAGCTGGCATAATCAAAACTACATCATTTTCAGGCTTAAACTTAAAACAAAAATGGTATCGTTGATTTTAGACTTTGAACGGAAAAAGTGTAGTTTTGAGGCTGATTTGGTAAAAATAAAACACATCAACATGATGATAAAATCCAATCAACCTCAAATTACAATTTCAGGGTTGTTATTTGAAATTTACCCATTTTATATTATTCATATAATTTTTTTTTAATATGTAACAGTCAAAAATCAGTAAAGGAAATGGAGATTACAATATTCGTGCATTGCCGCAGTATAGAGCTAGTTCTTGTTTTTTAAACATAAAAGAACTTTTTGTGCTCCCATGAATTCATTTTATCGATCATTAACATATGGTATCACGATGGGTAAAATTTACATACAACTTCTTGATTCAATAGTCAGTAATCAGTATATTAGGCTTTCTATTTCTCAAAAAAAAAAAAAAAAAAAGTAAGTATATTAGGCTTTCTAATTAATCTTAAATGCAACTGGATTGAATTTAATTATTTTTCAAAAAATGTTATTATTTATCCAATTAAAAGTTATTAAGTGGTGTAATATTCTTTAAAGTTATACTTTGGGAGCTTTGGGAGAAAAACAGCATTGAAGCCTTTTATATAATTATATATGAATTTTATTTTATAAAAAAATTAAATATTGCCTAAAATCTATTTTCTTGTTTTAGATGCAAAATTACTAATTAACTACATAGATTTTTTTTTTTTTTAAAAAGCCTATATACACAAAAATTTGACAAACTTTTCACACCAGTTGATGTAGATACTTGATAGTGGTAAGTAAAAATGCGATATTAGTGGTGGACCTAAATGAGAACTAATAAAAGTTTATCAACTCAACTATTGTGAAATTTTTTGTGTATTGCTCTTTTTGTTTTTGTTTTTGTTTTTTTTTTTTTTTTTTTGAGAAATGTTACATTTAAAAAATTTTCACAAATAAATCCTCATTGTCAAGTTGTTACTAGTTTTAATTTGAAATCACCACTAAAATTTTTTTTTTTTCCCTACCAATAACAACCAGTAACAACCTAACACTTAGGATCTCTTTTTTTCAGTAACAACTTGACACAAGTTTGATCTATCGAAATCTACGATTTCAGAATTTCTAGATCTGAAATTCGGCCCATGATGACTTAGTTGATTAGAGTTTCTTGTCTCACAGCCCTAGTCATATATAAGGCTTATTTTAAAAGTCATTATACACAAAAATAGAGATCTAGAATTCATATACTTTGTGTGAAGCTACTACGTTTGAACACCTTAAGGTTTTGTAACCAAGTGCTTCTTGATTTTCATTGTTGATAAAGTAAAGAACTTTGCAGCCAACAACAATCATTCAATTTTCTGTAGTTTGTCATAAATTGGAGATTTGTGCAATAAATAAAAGAAGGCTACTACAATATCAACTTTAATTGGGCATTGAAGCGAAAATTCAACGGTAGGTTGGTATATTGGGATAGGCCAAGGTAGTGGTAAGATTCCTTATACTTGTAACCGCTTGATTATTAATTAGTGGATTCTTAGGAGTGATGACCTTAAATTCATTCGGTAGGGTTTCTGTCATGCGAAATGGTTTCCCTATTTGTCAACAAATCACCGTGTTAATTTAATTTCCATTGCATTTCGTCTATTTGGTGATTTGTTAGTGCCTCCATGATTTGCATGTAATTTGACCTAGTTAATCAACTTGGGTAATTTAATTAATTAACCAGAGTCAATCTATCTTAACCCAACACACATCAATCATAATATGTAGAACACAATTTTTATTATATGGTTAGTACATACATGACATTGTAACATTTCAAACATAATTATATCTTCACAAGGTGCAAGTTTAGTTTTTCACCAAAAAGAAAGAAAAAAAAACTGTCAGTTTCTAAGTTGCCTTCTCATGCTTCCGTGTGCCTGTTGCTTCATTCCAAAGGTCTTCATCAACCAATCAAGTTTTTTTTAGCCACAATGTCACCAATTATCACTCCAAAAATTAGTCCAAATCGGTACCCAACAAAAATTATTTTCCAACCAAATCCAAAGAGAAAGCTAGTTGTGTCTTGATTTTGTTTAGAAATTGAAGGGGAAGGTGGTGAAAAATTAGAAATCAAACATTTCTTTGATAATGGATTCCCACAAAATCCTATATTTCCCTCAAATGACTTGTTATCAAATGTGTTGAATTGTTTCCCATGTGGTATGGGGCCAGTGAGATTGTTAAAAGAAACATTGAACCATTCAAGGAAAGTAAGTTGCACTAACTGTGATGGAATCTCCCCCGAAAGCCTATTTTGAGAAAGGTCCAATGAATCTAGATTTGTAAGATTCCCAAGAGATGGTGGGATGTGTCCTGTGAGGACTTTATTGGAAATATTGAGCATATGAAGCCCACTTAAATCTCCAATGGATTTTAGAATCTCTCCAACCAACCTATTGCTTGACACATCAATGGCTCTAAAGGATTGTTGGACCTTATGGTATGCTGTATCCAGGCCTTTGTTTGTTGTTTTCATTGAATAATAGTAAAAGTAAAATGAATTAAAACTCCCCACACTGAAAGATTTTCTACTTGAATGTATGTCAAGTTGTGTTCTTTGTCCAATTTCAAGGCATTCCAATTCTTGAAGGAATTTTTTGGGCAATTTTCCTGTAAAATTATTATAAGAAAGATCAAGGATTCTCAAGTTAGGAAACCCATAATTAATTTTAGGACTCTCTAATATTTTACCATAGAATTTGTTTGACCGCAAGAGGAGAAGTTTTAGAGTTGGTAGATTTCCCAACCAAGAGGGAAAAGTGTCATTGAATTGGTTGTTACTGACATCAATGGCCTTTAACATCATACAACTGGCCAATGATCTGTTGGAAAATCTGGTTTTGTATCTCATACAAAACACACAGCGGAAGCAACAAACACGGATCTACTTCATTCATGAGAGATAACATGTAACCTTGATTTTTAGAACAAAAAAATAGAAAGCGTACCTTGGTGTGGTGAAATTCAAAACCAGAAATCTGAAGTTCTTGGGAAGACTTTCAATCTTCACTCCAATTCCACTTAATGCCCAAGATGTATGGTCTCTTAATCAGTTTCCAAGGAGAGAACATGGGAGTGTCCAACACTCACATACAAACCATTTTTATTCATTTTTTTTCTTAATCTTGATGAAAAACACTTATCAAAGAGACTTATATATATAAACTTATGTATGTTTCTCTCCTTATATATCACTGATTATCTAATTGGGCTAGCCTTTTGGGCCATTCCAATTGGGCTCTAGTGTGTGGCTTGGAGTGGGACCAAAAGGGAACAAATAAGACTCTAGCTCCAATGGGCCTTGGGCTTTTCTGTCAACTCTTGACAAGTCCAAAGTTGCCATTAATTATATTCAATACCACTATAAGAATATAATTGCACTCTAGGCCTTATTAATAAATTATATCCCAAGACTTTATTGTACATGCAACCCTTTCATTAAAATATTCGTAGTAATACAAAGTCATGAATATAGACTGCCACTTTGAAGATTACTACATCTTAATCCTTGAGTACCCGGTTTAATCCTTAATGTTATTCATCATATATTTATGAAATCCAATTCCATAAATATATACTTTAGTAACTCTTTACTAAAGTGGTTGGGCCCAATACTCTGAATAACCAATCTCATTAAACTTATCTCAAGGGAATATTTTATATCTCCATTAAGAGATTATGAATTCCATCTTGAGAATATATGTTCCATCAACATCAAATGCGGCTGCCCAACATACTAAGGTTTTGACCGTAACTTATAGATCTCACTCCTGATATATCAAAGTAACCTACATCTCATGATCAGGTCCATTATTCTCTCAGGATTTAGAGTTGATGTAAATAGAAGTCGTGAGATTTATTATTCAATTGACAGTCGTTAGGAGAATAATAAATCTCACAGCGGTCTAGTTCAATATGTCTTAACTCTTAAAACATATCAACATACCAACTAGAAATCTCCATTTCCATGATCAAGACAAATCATCGTAGTTGATATGTTATAGTCTTCGCAAATGAAACGCCCAATTTCATCACCGACTACGAACTAAACTTCTGAGTTTACAAAGAACTTACAATTTATATCTTCTGTGACTAAAGCACATAAATCGCATACTATGCATCTCATGGACTAAGATAATGTCCCATTAGTTCATTTAGTCTCATATAATTAAACAATTTAATTATTTATGACATGCCAATATTATTGGATTTTAGAGCATAAACTCCAACATGATCTTGGGAACAATCCATGAAATTTGTTTCCTCTCAAACTAATCATCCTTAATTTACTTCCTTGGACCATATTGTGCAAGCATTGAGGAAGTGGACGACCAAAGAAGTTATCTGACACACCAAAGATATGAAGAGAAGTTATGTTGCAAAATGACACAGTACCACTTAGATTATTATCAAAAACATCAAGAACATTCAAATTCTTTAGGTTCATGATGGAGATTGGAAAATGGCCTTGGAACTCATTGCCCAAAGAGCCAATTTTTCCAATTGTGTAAGGTTCATAAACCCAAAAGGAATTGTACCAGTTAATCAAATGTAACCCAAGCTAAGGATAATTAGTTGTGTCAATTTTGCAAGCTCAAAAGGATTGGACCGGTTAATTGATTGTTTACTAGGGTAAGGATAGTCAGTCGTGTTAGGTTTGCAAGCCCCAAAGGGATTGGACTAGTTAATAGATTGTTGAACAAGCCAAGGGTACTCAGTTGTGTTAGGTTTGCGAACCCTGAAGAAATTGGACTAGTTTATTGATTGTCACCCAAGCTAAGGATGGCCAGTTGTCTAAAATGCATGCCCCAAAGGTATTGGACCAATTAATCGATTATATCCCAAGCTAATGACAAACAATTTTGTCATGTTTGCAAGCCCAAAAGGGATTGAACCATTCAATCTATTGCCGTATAGGTGCTCGTTTGTTTGCACTTTCATAAGGCAAAAAGAGCTTTTTGAAACCCAAAAAATAATGTGAGCATTTGGTTAGATTTTAAAAGCAGCTTTAGCTAAAAGCTGCGTTTTAAAATTGTGAAGGAAGATGAGAAGCAGAGAAAGTAGATAAGGATGGGAGAATATAAAGGTGGAAGAAGGTCCTCACCGTCCTGCTCTGCTACAGAACTCACCTTAATTGATTTTTAATGAAATTAGAGAAAATGAGAAGCAGAAAGAAGATGAGAAGCAGAGAAAAAAGATAAGGATGGGAGAATATAAAGGTGGAAGAAGATAAGGGTGAAAGGAAACGTGTGGTTGAGAAAAAAAAAAAAAAACTAAAAGTAAAAGTTGGAGTGGGATACGTGTCCATGCAAGGAAATTTACAAAATAAAAATAAAAATTGTATTAGGACACAATAAATTATCACAAAAGTTTCGAAATAGTTGAGGTATCACAATAAATAGTGTTATTGACACAATATTTTCATAATAGTCTCATAATAAATTTTACACAGTAAGTTGTTATTGGTTTTCATTTAGACCTACTAGTGACATTATTATTTTTTTTATCTACCATTAAGGCATTAACAACTTGTCATATAGATTTTATTGTGAAATTTTTGTAAAAATGTTATGTCCATAACTTGCATTAAGAGAAATAATTAAAACAAGGAATTCTCTTTTATATATATATATATATATATATATCTTGTCCTTTTTGGTAATTTACAACTCAAACCACCACTTTTATAAGTGCTAGCCAAACACTAAACTTTTTCAAAAAGTACTTTTTAACAGTTTTTACCCAACACTCAACTTTTTCAAAAAGTTCAGTTTCATACCGCATTTTTTGGAAACCCCACTTTTTCAAAAAGCCCAATTTCAAAAAGCTGAACCAAACTCACCCTAGGTCTAGAAAAGCAAGTTGGATGAGATTTCCAATTGAAGATGGGATGTTACCCACCAAACAATTATTTGAAAGCTTAAGGTAAATGAGATTTGTGAGCTTACCTATTGAAGATAGAATGGATCCTGATATGTTACAACCCCACATATCCAAAGCAATTAAGGAGTCAAGGTTTCCCATTGAAGCTAGTAGCTCGTTGGAGAAACTTGTGTTTGCGAGGCTCATTTCTTCAAGGGGACTGCTCCAATCTTGTAAGTCGGGCCAAGAACCAGTGAGATCTTTGTTGTGCTTCAAGTCAAGAACACGTAATTCTGGTAGCTTAAAGATGCCTATTGGAAATTCGCAAATTCCCCATGCATTCCACAGTCATGGAGACAAAGGGATGTTAAAGTAGACAAATTTGCAAAGATATTAGGCACCGTTGAGAATATGTTCACCCCACTCAAATCAAGATATTTTATGCGAGTTAAGTTTCCAACTGGGCTTGTTAGGCTCAACTATTTGAATTGCATGAAGTATTTGCCCGAAGACAAACTATAGTTGCAATAAAGATCTAGGGATGACAATTGGGATAGCTTTGAAACCTCATATGGGATTTGACCAGAAAACGTAGTAGAAGAGAGATTGAGATATGCAAGTCTTGAGTGTAGTTAAAGTGATTGTCAGCAAGGTTAAGACTTTGTAAGTGAACTAGACGGAAGAGAGTGCTGTTGGAGTTGATTGCGAACCATATAGACAACTGGTACTGAGGTCAAGGCCAATCACATGACCTGTGTCCTCATCACAGTCAACACCATCCCATGAGCAACAATCACTGTTTTCACCTTCTAGTCTCCAAGATCTATCAGAGAAATGAAGAAATTCTGTATTTTTGATTAATTCCAAAATGAGAGTACAATGCTCTATATATAACAGAGATCAGAAAATAGAGACTAGCCTAACTAAATAACTACCTGAAACTAACTCTTACACGTGAGTATATACAAATAACAAACAGTCCCACGTGTAATCACTTATACAATTGAAACAAATGCTAAACTAAGCTACAGGTCGTTGCTCATAATGCTACAACATAGAAGCTACCAATGTCGTTTATGCAGTGCCCATTACTCAGATCAAGCTCCACTGTTCACACACTCTGTTCTTGCTACTTCCTTGTGATCAACAGTTTCACTTGCACCTTCACTTACCCTCTGATACTCCCCCTCAAGAGCAGTTGGTGTGTGTATATTCATCATTCCCATCTTGCCAACAAGATTAGAAAATTGATTGTAACCCAATACTTTGGTAAGCATGTCTGCTAATTGACAATGAGTCCTCACATGATTAAGCTTGATAACCCCTTCCAAAACTTTATGCCTGACTACATGACAATCTATTTCAATATGCTTGGTCCTTTCGTGGAAAACAGGATTGGAACCAATGTGCAATGCTGTCTGACTATCACAAAACAACAATGCCTCTTTATCATGTTTAACTCCAATGTCTTTGAGAAAGTATAAAATCCATACAATTTCACATGTTGCAACTGCCATAGCTCTGTACTCAGCTTCTACTGAAGACCTGGAAACTGTGGACTGCTTCTTTGATTTCCAAGACACCAAGGAATCTCCAATGAAAATACTATAACCTGTTATAGACTTCATTGTATCACAACATGAAGCCCAATCAGCATCTGCAAATCCCTTCAAGTGTAAATCTGTCTTAGAGGAGAACATGAGACCCTTTCCTGGTTCATTTTTCAAATATTGTAAGATTCTATAGGCTGCATCCAGATGTGGCTTTCTTGGTTTTGACATGTATTGGCTAAGCTTATGAACAGCAAAAGTGATGTCCGGCCTTGTGAATGTCAGATACAATAGCCTGCCTATTAACCTTCTGTAGCTGCTGGGATCTTTGAGCTCTTCTCCCTCTAATTGACTTAATTTGAGACTTTGTTCCATAGGGGTCTTAGTTGGTTTACATCCTAGCATACCAGCATCATTGAGTACCTCAAGAGTATACTTTCTCTGACAAAGAGCAATTCCTTTGTCTGATCTAGCAACCTCCAGTCCAAGAAAGTACTTCAAGTCACCTAAGTCCTTGAGCTTGAACTTGTCATCCAGCAAAACCTTGAATCTGTCTATCTCAGTCTTATTATTACAATCTATTAAGATATCATCCACATACACCAAAAGAACCATGAAAATACCACCTTGCCTTCTAGGAAACAAAGAATAGTCAGCTTTGGACTAAATGAAGCCAAGCTGAAGCAAAGTGCCAGAAAACTTGGCAAACCATTGCCTAGAAGCTTGTTTAAGTCCATATAAGGACTTATTCAGCTTACAAACTACCTCCCCCTAGCTATGAAACTCTTGTGGAAGAGCCATATAAACCTCCTCATCCAAATCACCATGAAGAAAGGCATTATTCACATCTAATTGACTAAGAAACCAACCCTGAATTGCAACCACAGCAAGGAGTACTTTGACAGAAACCATTTTGGCCACAGGGGAAAAGATCTCAAAATAGTCCATACCCTCTTTTTGTGTAAAACCTTTAGCAACTAGTCTTGCCTTGTACCTCTCAACTGAACCATCAGCCTTATTCTTGATCTTATACACCCATTTACACCCTATAGGCTTCTTACCAGCAGGCAGGGGGGTCAAGGTCCATGTATGATTACCTCAAGGGCAGCTATTTCAACAGTCATGGCCTCTTGCCATTTGGGATCAGAAGCAGCTTGGTCATAATAAGTAGGCTCAACAAGGGAAGAAATGGAACAACAGAAAGACTTGTAAGAAGGAGAGAGGTGTTGATAAGAAAGATGGGAAGAGAGTGGATGTGAAGTACCTGATTGGGAATGAGAGGTAGCAAGAATAGAAGATACCTAGTTGCAGTGGTAAGCTTGTAAGTAGGAAGGTTGTTTGACAGCTCTAGAAGACCTTCTAAGGGGTATAGGATCAACAATAGGATCAGAGGGCTCAGCTGGAACTTCATCAAGTAAATCATCATCAAGAGAATGATGAATATGAGTAATGGAATCAGGAGGTACAGTAGAAGTAGATTGAGATTGAATTAAAGGATCAAAAAAAGGATTAACAATAGGAACACAAGGCAAAGGAAGGGAAAAAGGTTGCTGAACAGAACCACTAGAATTTGAAACAAATGGGAAGACATTCTCATGAAATATGACATCCCTAGAAACAAAAACAGTGTGAGATTCAATATCAAAAACCTTAAAACCTTTAACATTGAAGGGAAAGCCAAGAAAAACGCACTTCCTTGACCTTGGAGAAAATTTGGTTCTAGTTTGAGAAATAGTAGAGGCAAAACATAGACAACAAAAAACTTTGAGATGAGAGTAATCTGGGATTTTGTGGAAAAGACATTCAAAAGGTGTTTTATCATGTAATAAAGGAGATGGAAGCCTGTTAATGAGATAGGCAGCATGTAACACACAGTCACCCCAAAACTTAATAGGAAGGTGGGATTGAATTTGCAAGGCTTTAGCTATGCAAAAAAGGTGCTGATGTTTCCTCTCCACAACAGAATTTTGTTGTGGAGTGTAAACACAGCTATATTGATGAATAATTCCATGAGAATTAAAAAAATCAAACACGTCAAACTCCTTAGCATTATGTTGACACCCCATTTTGCAACCTGCAGTTAACCTCACATGGAGGGTAAAAGAGTAATTTTTCCTTGGAAATATACTTCTTGATTCTGGTCATTAGATCCTTAATCTCATTCCACCAAAATGATCTTAATGTTATAACAATCAAATCGACTGGTCATAAGCCCTAATCGGACCTCAAGATTGAAAGTTATCATCAAATCAAGTTTTAATGGCTGAGATGCACTATCACATGTTGAGTCCGACTATATGTGATTATGAGCAGTTGATTTCAATTGGTTATAAGTATAATCAATTTGAGATCAATGATGTGTCATAATTTGATTGGTTAGGACTAAATTTTATGGTAAGGTTGCACACACCTAATTAATTAGATAGTTAAGCATTAATTATTCAATGAGTAATTTGTGCAATTATCTTCTAATTAGAGTAAATTTGGGACCAATTAAGTCTAAAATGGGAGTGATTGGAGCCATTTAATGTTAATTGGGAGCTAATTTGGAACCTATTAATGTTAATTGTGCTGAAACCGTTTTCTAACAAATGACCTTTGCTCACCATTTCATCAATATCTCTCAGAATATTTTGAATCTGTGAATGACGTTAATTTTTCCAGAAACTAGACATCCGGGGCTTCAATTTGAGCATAAGAACAAAACAATTCCGATCAGAATTGAGTCAGATATGATTTTTCGAAGTTGGCTCCACAAGCTGTTACAGCAACTACGGGAAGACCGAATTTTGGCTTGCTCCTCACTCCTACCAATCTTTCCATTTAATGTACCAGATTTCCCCAAAGGCTAAAATAAGGTCTAAGTTCATGATTCTTTGTCAACCCTCATTAATGACCTTCCATTCATATTTCCTCCACTACTACTATATAAACCCCCCTCTCCTTCATTTCAAGACACAAAAAAAACCCCCTCTCTTCCCCTCTCTTGAGTTCTAGTGAAGTTGAGTAGTCTTGTCATATCTTGGTCTTCCTGAGACTCAAGGTATTGAGTGAGACTCACTCTTTCTCTCCTAACTCTTCTTTTCCTCCACCCTTAGGACCTCCCTCAAGAGTTTCCTCATTCTTCATATGGATCTTGCATGAAGGTATAATCTCTTTCCCTAATTGTTTTTTTGTGTTGCCATGATGAGAGTTTAAGATTAAAGCATGATAATGATCATTTAAATTCCTTTGAATATGTTTGAATGTTCTTAATTGTTCTTCATATGTTCTTGGTTGTTCATCACATGTTCATGCATAACACTAGTTTTAATCTTAAATCTACATCAAAAATATGAAAAACATGTTTGTTTCATAATTCTTTCAAATCCTTGAATCTAGGTTATCACCATTCACACACATTCACTAGAATTTATTTTTCAAATGCAACGCTTAATAAATTGAATTAGGGTTTATCACATGCACACACATTAAATTCAACATGCAAATTGATTGATTGACATATTGGATGATATGATATGAATGTTGGCCACCATAGTCTAGAAGACCGATTTCACCGGGCAAGGTAGGTGCCTAACACCTTCCCACCTAGTAACATAGCCTCCGAACTTAGATCAAGGGTTTGTAGACCAATGCTTATTCATGTAATTTTCAATTTCTAGATTGTAACTAGGAAACAAAGCCATGTACTTTATCTTAGATTGTATCTAGGACCAAAGCCATGTAATTTTCCTATGATCAATGTAAATTCAATTTCAAATTAATAAAATGAGGAATTTTTCAATTACGGTTTTCTTATTTTTCCAATAATTAAATAAGTGGCGACTCCATTGTAAAACCCTTAATCTAAAGGGGAAAATATAACTAGTCGAACCTCCATTTTGAGAGGCAATAACACGACTCCACCCATTCACGTGGGTTTGGCCCAACACATCTATAAAAAAAAGGGGCCGGGGGCATGGTCTCTCACAGTGGCGACTCCACTGGGGATTTTGAGGGCTAAGCTTCAATTAGATTATGGTGGCCAACCATGTCATTGTTTGTTTATTGCTTTTTCGTATATAATGTCTAATATGTCATTATTTTGCATGTCATGCATCATTTGCTTGAATGAAATTTATTTTATTTGTGTGCTAGCCCGGAAGCCTGGTAGTATTAACTGTGGATTGTGGTCTTCCTGAGACTCACATACCCAGCGGTGAACCTACCACCCACCGCGACAAGGATCATCATGGTTATGCCATGGTGGTTCGTAGGGACAAACTATACCGTTCAGACAAACGCAGCGCTCCTAGGGTCACAAGTTGGGAGGTACGACGTCCTAGCTTGTGGGGACCTTTAACCTACCTTCTACCCATGTTGTAATGACCCATAGAACCTACCTTTAGGTCGGTCCATGTAAATTGCATTTCATTACGCATTTGTTTGGCCGTTGTTTGAGCCATCATGACCCAAGTCCAACGCTTGGGCCCATCATGATTGTTTGAACCTTGTATGTTGTGAATGAACTCAAACCCAAAAGCCTATGATTGAACTCTACTTGAAATGGAAGCCCAATTTGTTTCTTGAATGAGTCTAAGCCCAACACTTGAGCCCATCAAAGGTGTATACGCATGATCAACATCAAAGGCCAAAAGCTCACAAGATGCATGCCTTCCAAGTGTAAGCCCAAGCCATTTCAAGCAAATACCAAAAGATCATAATCAAGGTTCAAGCCTTCCAAGTGCAAGCCCAAGTCATTGCCATAATCAAGGTTCAAGCATACCAAGTCTCAAGCAGCCTAAATGGACCAAGAAGAAGCAAGTGGCCCAACTTTGCCTCACTCCACGTTTGGTTTGCAACATCATAGTTAAGCTTAAAGTTGGTTTGTTTATTCCATGTTTCTATGTTTCTTTGAATTCTAAAAATTCATGCAGCATTTGATGTACATTGTTTGTATATATATTTAAAGAAAATTCCAAAAAAAAAAAAAATCAAGATTCCTAAATCTTTCCAAAAAAAAAAAAAAATCAAGATTCCTAAATCTTTCAAAAAAAAAAAAAAAAAAGAAAAAAAAATTCAAATGAGAAAGTGTTTGGACTAGGGGCATTGGGCCTTTGAGTCATTTAAAAAAAATCTTTGAACTAGGGCCATTGAACTTTCTAATGACTTTTTCAAAAAGACCTTTTTTTTTTCTTCTTTCAAGATAAAAAAAAAAAAATCTCCTTTTCAAAATGGTACATGAGGATCCCTTAGACAAAACATTTTCTAAATCTTAATGTTTAAAGGCTTAAGCAATCAACTTGTACTAGGGAATGATTAATTTCATTTTATCCATGTAAAGACTTTTTCTACTTGACTTAGAATATAAGAAGAAATGGTCTTAAAAGGCAATCAAAAAGAATCCATCCATCAAAAAATCCCAAGAATCCATGCACTCGATCCAATTTTCAAAGAACTTTTGTTTCACCACATTAGAGCATCCATACTTTTTCTTTTAAGATGAATTTATTAAAAGAGCTTAAGACACTGTACCTACAAGCAAGCATTACTAGGGATAGGAGGCCATCTTTGGTTAAACAAGATTATTCCCTAATACCTAGAATGATCATTATCCATTGCTAGCCCATTTGAGCCTTCAAACACTTAGCCTCTTTTTCGCATGAACCCACTAAAATCTAAACTTGGGGTGGAAAAAATCAAGTTATGCATACTTTAATCTCATGTTGAGGAGGTCAACCTTGTAGCTTTAAAGTTAATTGATAAATCTCTCCTAGAAGACATGAAAGACAAGTGGAGAATTCATTAGGCTAAAGACAAGAGATCATCAAAGAAAAATGAGGTTTCACACAATCAAGGAAAGAGAAATGAAATTCCATCAATGTGAAAAAAGTGTCCGTAAAGTTGAAAAGCCTAAAATTCATCGTGCCAAGAGGAATACAAGATTCATCTAAAAGAGAGTTCATCAAAAAAGGAAAAGATTCATCAAGCATAGAAATGTGCAAGTGCATCAAGGCAAGAAAGATGTATAGAGAGTGCATCAACATGACTTAAGCTGAGAAAAAAAAGGGAGGCAAAAGATCCCCAAAAAGTACATTCAATCAAGAGATGAAAAAGCAGCAAAAAAAAAAAAAAAAAAAAAAAAAAAAAAAAAAAAAAAAAAACTCGTTAGGCTGAAAACCCAAATGGGCAGTCTAAGCAAAAGCTAGGGCCAAAAAAAAAAAAAAGAAGCCCGCTAGGCTGAAAACCCAAAAGGGTGGTCTAGGCAAAAGTTAGGGCCAAAGAAAAGAAGGGAAGGAAAAGAAAAGAAAAATTGAAAAATTGTACCAAGTTGGAAACTTGAGGATGCAACCTAAAAAGGGAATAATTTTACAAGATGAAAGTCTAGAGGTTTGATTCAAGATGAATGAGTATAAAAACAATTGTTGATACAAATGACCAATGAAGACTAGTGGGAAGATGACAATGAGGAAATGAGAAAAATCCTCCAATACTTGATTTTTGAGTAATGCATACTTGAGGGATCATCATAGGGAATTTTGAGCCTTTTATATCTTTCATTTCATAACCCAAACCCGGCCTACATTACAACCCATGAGTAAAGACCTCTTTGAAGTCTTGCTAATTGTAGGCGTATCTTAAATTCTATTAATATTTTCTCTTGAATTAAAATTGAAAAATGCTTAAAATTGTCAAACCCCACAGGATGATATGTCCAAGGACAAAATTTCTCAAATTCTCAAATCCTCTAAATGACTCAAAAGAACTTCCAAACCTAGAGTACTCTCTTTGTTTGCATCCAACAATGTGATTCATAAATATTATCACATTTTATTTCTTGATTGCCTTTGGAGACTTAATCTGACGATGTTCAAAAGGATGAAGCAAATTTGATTACATGAGTTTAATGATCTTGATCCTTCCTAATCAAAGAGATTTGTTTGATTCTTAAACACTTTGATTTGCCAAAATGGTTGTTCAAAGGATCACCTCTTGTGCATAAAAGAGAGAGAGAGAGAGAGAGAGAGAGGAAGAAAGAAAGAGAAATCTCATTTCCACAAAAAAAAAAAAAAGTCATTCTTTTCAAAATCTAGTTCTTCTGAACTACGTTTTGACCTGATCCTCTATGAGAGAGGTTCGTAGGCAGCCTTTCAGAGGCCCGGTCCCAATCATCCAAACAACCTTGGATAACAAAGTCAAAACAATGTGACAAAATTGTTTGGGTGCATGTTAGGTTAAGCCCATTTGTTTGCATTAAGCATGTTCAAACTTGGAGCATTGGCCTATTTATATTGTGTGCAAATATGTTCTTCTTGCATGGAAGTATGTTTTCATTTGAGGAATTAATCCATTTGTTTGCAAGCATGTCCACACTAAGGACATTGGTAAAAAATGTTTTCATAATAATTGGTTTCTAACAAGCTAGAGAAAGAAAGATTTTTTTTGCAGGAATCAAGGATGGCAAACCGTGATCTTCTTTCATGTTCCCCAATGGTTGCAACATCAAATGAACTCAACTTCAATCTAAGCATGGAATATGCCCCAAACTAGGGGCATTGGGTAAGTACTTCCAATTCATTTCAATGAATAAATCCATTGCTAATTGAAATTTTCTTTTTGAAGGAATTAAGCAAGGACTTATCCAGTAATCCACATCAACTTGCAGCCAAAGTTATTCTCATTCAAAAGATTGGTTTTTCAAAAAAAAAAAAATCATCATGAATAAATCTTCATCACTTTTACTCCATCTTCATCTTCTTCACTTTTTGATAATGAACAAATCTTCAAATCTCAAAAAAAAAAAAAAAAAAAAAGATAAAATTTTCAATTTTTTTTAAAGATAAATGAATAAATAAATAAAAAGAAAAAGATTTCCATATCTTTCACAAAAAAAAAAAAAAAAAAGAGGGAGAATTTTCAAAAAGCCTTGGGACTAGGGGCATTGGGCTCGTGCTTCTTAGTTTGCTTTCAAAAAAAAAAAATTCAAGATTGCCGAATCTTTGAAACAAAAAAATAAAAAATAAAAAAACCTTGAGACTAGGGGCATTGGGCTCGTACCTCTTAGGTTGTTTTCAAAAATAAATAAATAAATAAATAATAAATAATAAAAATTTCATCAATAAAAATTTTCAATTCCTTCAAAAAATTCAAGATTTCCAAATTTTTTCAAAAAAATTCATCAATCAAAATTTTCAATTCCTTCAAAAAAAAAAAAATTCAAGATTTCCAAATTTTTCAAAAAAAAATTCATCAATCAAAATTTCAAATTCCTTCAAAAAAAAAAATATCTTCATTAAATTCTTCTTTAGGAACAGAAAGCTATGATCCTCTTCTATATTCTCTAGTGGTGCAACATCAAGTCAATTGTCCACCCTCAGCATTCATCGAAGCATGGAATTTGTCCCAAACTAGGGGCATTCGCCAGGTATGCCAAATTCTTTTCAATGAATAACTCTGTTACTAATTGAAAATATTTATTTTGCAGGTACTAGGGTAAAAGGCCCACACACATCGGCATGAACCAAGATCCAAAAATCCTAGGTCCTCTGAAAACATGAGCCAAGATCCAAAACCTTTGGTCTTCTGAAAACATGAGCCAAAGCCCAAAAAAAAAAAAAAAAAATCCTAGGTCTTCTGAAAACATGAGCCAGGATCCAAAACCTTTGGTCCTCTGAAAACATGAGCCAAAGCCCAAAAAAAAAAAAAAAAAATCCTAGGTCCTCTAAAAACATGAGCTAGAATCCAAAACCTTTGGTCCTCTGAAACACATGACCAGAATCTTCATATTTTCTTCACTTCAGGTAAGCATGTCTTGTACTCATTCAAAATAAAAAAAAATAAGACAATAAAAAGAAAGAAGAAAAAAAGAAAAAATTGAATGCATGAACTACGTTTTGACCTGATCCTTCCACCAAGAGGTACGTAGGCAATCTCCCTCGAGATTCGGTCCACATTTTGATCCGCAACATAACCATCTGCATTTTTACACACATGCATCATACATTCACCACGGTTAAATACTGATTGCAAAGTTAGGTGTCTCTTTCATACATTGACATTCGCTTTTCAAGCTTTGCCAATGAGGGGCATTCTGTTGACACCCCATTTTGCAACCCGCAGTTAACCTCACATGGAGGATAAAAGGGTAATTTTTCCTTGGAAATATACTTCTTGATTCTGGTCATTAGATCCTTAATCCCATTCCACCAAAATGATCTTAATGTTATAACAATCAAATCGACTGGTCATAAGCCCTAATCGGACCTCAAGATTGAAAGTTATTATCAAATCAAGTTTTAATGGCTGAGATGCACTATCACATGTTGAGTCCGACTATATGTGATTATGAGCAATTGATTTCGATTGGTTATAAGTATAATCAATTTGAGATCAATGATGTGTCATAATTTGATTGGTTAGGACTAAATTTTATGGTAAGGTTGCACACACCTAATTAATTAGATAGTTAAGCATTAATTATTCAATGAGTAATTTGTGCAATTATCTTCTAATTAGAGTAAATTTGGGACTAATTAATTCTAAAATGGGAGTGATTGGAGCCATTTAATGTTAATTGGGAGCTAATTTGGAACCTATTAATGTTAATTGTGCTGAAACCGTTTTCTAACAAATGACCTTTGCTCACCATTTCATCAATATCTCTCAAAATATTTTGAATCTGTGAATGAGGTTAATTTTTCCAGAAACTAGACATCCGGGGCTTCAATTTGAGCATAAGAACGAAACAATTCCGATCAGAATTGAGTCAGATATGATTTTTCGAAGTTGGCTCCACAAGCTGTTACAGCAACTACGGGAAAACCGAATTTTGGCTTGCTCCTCACTCCTACCAATCTTTCCATTTAATGTACCAGATTTCCCCAAAGGCTAAAATAAAGTCTAGGTTCATGATTCTTTGTCAACCCTCATTAATAGCCTTCCATTCATATTTCCTCCACTACTACTATATAAACCCCCCTCTCCTTCATTTCAAGACACACAAAAAAACCCCTCTCTTCCCCTCTCTTGAGTTCTAGTGAAGTTGAGTAGTCTTGTCATATTTTGGTCTTCCTGAGACTCAAGGTATTGAGTAAGACTCACTCTTTCTCTGCTAACTCTTCTTTTCCTCCACCCTTAGGACCTCTCTCAAGAGTCTCCTCATCCTCCATATGGATCTTGCATGAAGGTATAATCTCTTTCCCTAATTGTTTTTTTGTGTTGCCATGATGAGAGTTTAAGATTAAAGCATGATAATGATCATTTAAATTCCTTTGAATATGTTTGAATGTTTTTAATTGTTCTTCATATGTTCTTGGTTGTTCATCACATGTTCATGCATAACGCTAGTTTTAATCTTAAATCCACATCAAAAATATGAAAAACATGTTTGTTTCATAATTCTTTCAAATCCTTGAATCTAGGTTATCACCATTCACACACATTCACTAGAATTTATTTTTCAAATGCAACGCTTAATAAATTGAATTAGGGTTTATCACATGCACATACATTAAATTCAACATGCAAATTGATTGATTGGCATATTGGATGATATGATATGAATGTTGGCCACCATAGTCTAGAAGACCGGTTTCACCGAGCAAGGTGGGTGCCTAACACCTTCCCACCTTGTAACATAGCCTCCGAACTTAGATCAAGGGTTAGTAGACCAATGCTTATCCATGTAATTTTCAATTTCTAGATTGTAACTAGGAAACAAAGCCATGTACTTTATCTTAGATTGTATCTAGAACCAAAGCCATGTAATTTTCCTATGATCAATGTAAATTCAATTTCAAATTAATAAAATGAGGAATTTTTCAATTACGGTTTTCTTATTTTTCCAATAATTAAATAAGTGGCGACTCCATTGTAAAACCCTTAATCTAAAGGGGAAAATATAACTAGTCGAACCTCCATTTTGAGAGGCAATAACACGACTCCACCCATTCACGTGGGTTTGGCCCAACACACCTATAAAAAAAGGGGGCCGGGGGCACGGTCTCTCACACATTATCAGTTCTAACAAATTTGATTTTAAGGCCAAATGAGTATGAACCATAGTATAGAAAGAAGAGAATAGCTGCCTAACTTCAAATTTAGACTTCATTAAAAATAACCATGTTGCTCTTGTAGCATCATCCACAATAGTTAAAAAATATTTGAAGCCATCCAAAGTAGGAGTTGAATAAGGTCCCCATACATCTATATGAACCAAATCAAAATCACAAGAACTAATATTATTATGAAAGGGAAAAGGCAATCTCTTAAGTTTTGCCATAGGACCGATTTGACAATCTTTATAAAATGAAGGTTTTAATGAAGGAATTACATGACACAAACTATTGAGTTTGACATCAGATGGATGCCTTAATCTAGCATGCCAAATAGAAGAAGATTGAGAAGGTACAGGAGTGGAAGTTACAGCAGTGAAATGACCAAAAACATCAGTGAGGTTGTGAGCAATTAAGAAGGCAGCAAGGGAAGAACTGGAGGATTGTTGAAGGCTGTTTGACTGCAACAGATACAATCCATCAAGTGCCTTGCCCACCCCAATCGTTTTCCAGGAAGTAAGGTCCTGAATGAAGCAATAAGCAGATAGAAAAACACAACAATATGGCTGTGAGTGAGTTAAAGAACTAAAAGATAAAAGATTAAAAGAAAAAGATGGAATACAAAGGACATTTTTAAGAATAAGAGAAGAAGAAAGAACAACAGTCCCAATGTGAGTTACTTGAGCTGATTCCCCATTAGGTAATTGAACCAAAGACTGCCTAATAGCTGTGATTAAGGTTAACAATTCCATTGAACATACAAAGTGATCAGTGGCACCAGTGTCCAATACCCAAGTATTACCACCATAAGCCCTCCTATTTACCACTTGTGCAGCAAAAACATTATGGGAAAAGTCCATACCTACTATTGCCATATTGGCAGAAGTGGAAGAAGAGATTGCATTGGCCATTGGGCTATTTGATGCATGGGATGGTGTTGTAAAGGAAGAGTCGGATGCACCAAACAAGGCTAAGAGCTGCTAACACTGCTCAGGAGAGAAGGTAGAAAATTGATGCATTGGAGAAGCAAATTCTGAATTTGGACCTGAGGAGACTTGGTGTGCCATAGCAGGCTTATTCTTGAACTTAAAACCTAGAGGAAATCCATGTAATTTGTAGCACTTGTCCACAGTATGACCAGTCTTACCACAATGAGTACAAACTGGTCTATCTTTACCCTTCCCACCAGACTTAACAAGATTGGTAACATGATTGACTTAATCAGTGGACACTTTAGCAGCCAAAACAGTAGAGTCTACTTTAACAACATGTGCATTTGGGATTGATCTTTGTGTCTCTTCTTGAATCATTAAAGAATAGACCTTGCTAAGAGGTGGAATAGGATCCATAAGCAACACCTGAGACCTAACTTGGGAAAAAGACTCATTCACTCCCATTAAGAACTTCATTACAAATTCTTGACCTTGTAGATCATTAAGTCTTTTGTTGATATTGCACATACACTTTTCACAAGTGCAAGAGGGAAATGGACTAAGGTTTTTTAATTGATCCCAAAAAACCTTCAACTGAGTAAAGAAATCAGTAATGCTCATCTCACCTTGATGTAACTCTGCAATTTCCTTTTGAAGATTGAATACCCTTGGTCCATTGGTTTGTGCAAAATGGTTCTTCAAGTCATTCCAAATTTCTAGAGCAGTATCTTCATAGATGATGCTTGCTTGAAGTTTTGAAGAAACTGAATTGGTCAACCAGGTTCCAACCATGTTGTCACATCTAATCCATGCTTGCACAGATGAAGGAGTAGAAATCAATGGTGATGAAAGAGTCAAAGTCCTATCAATGAATCCTAATTTGTTCTTGATGAGCAAAGCCTTTCTCACAGCTCGAGCCCAAGCTGAGTAGTTTTCTCCACCAATTAAAGGCTGTGTAACTAGCACTAAGCCTGGGTTCTCAGCATGATGCAAGAATAGGGGATCATCCATTGGTGAATCTTGTGAAGAAGGAGATGGATGAGATGGATTTTCAGGTATAAAACCATTAGTAGAACTAGTTGTAGTTATGGCTGTGGCAGCGGAAGCCATTGATGATAAAGAAAGAAAAAATTTTCTAAAAAACAGACAGTTTTCTCGAGAAAATTGAAGAAGAAAATGAAGAGAATGCAAAACCCTAAAAATATTTGGGAATTTGCTCTGATACCATATCAGAGAAATGAAGAAATTCTGTATTTTTTATTAATTCCAAAATGAGAGTACAATGCTCTATATATAACAGAGATCAGAAAATAGAGACTAGCCTAACTGAATAACTACCCGAAACTAACTCTTACACGTGAGTATATACAAATAACAAACAGTCCCACGTGTGATCACTTATACAATTAAAACAAATGCTAAACTAAGCTACAGGTCATTGCTCATATTGCTACAACATAGAAGCTACCAATGTCGTTTATGCAGTGCCCATTACTCAGATCAAGCTCCACTGTTCACACACTCTGCTCTTGCTACTTCCTTGTGATCAACAGTTTCACTTGCACCTTCATTTACCCTCTGATAAGATCTCTGACCCTAGGATATGCAACAGGATCAGAGGAAGCAGAGTTGCTTATAATAAAGCTTTCCTTGAATTGCAACAAGGCTGAGCTCTCATCATCATGGCATAGTGGCTTCTTGGAAGGAGAAGAATGTACAAGATGAAACAGAGAGAGTATGTACAGCAAGCGCATCAACATAATGATGTCCTAATTATGTTTAGCACACTTTTTTTGTTTGTTTAATAAGTTCTTAGGGGAATGCAAATATTTATAGACAGAGCACCATAAAATTAGTGCTCAACTACTTAAAAGTGCAAAAGAATGAAATGAAGGACATATGAGAAGCATAATGGACGTCTTTATCCATGGTGAACACAACAACCATGACGCTTGAGTGTCTCACGACCTAGTAAATAACTTAGCAAACGCTAACACTCAATATAAAAGTTGAAGTTTTAACAAAGTCACAATCAGCATTTTTGAGTTATTATGAAAAACGCATATAATATTTGAAAGTTGTGGCTCTAGTTTCCAACATATCCAAAAAAAAAAATGTGTAGTTTGGAGTTTTGTAGATTGAACTATAGTTTTGTGTCTCTATTTTCCAACACATCAATAAATGCAATCTGTAAAGTAGCAATTTTAAATTTTCCTGCCTTTATTTATGTCTTTTTGGTTTCTGAAACCCCCTATCCAATTCTTAAGCCTTGTTCACAAAATAGTGGGCATATTTTCTGGAGTTGCCTGAAAGCACAGGAAGCATGGTCACACTCGAAAATATTGCTTAGAGCTGATTCAGGTGACTACCAGACGTTTATGCACCTACTGTGGGAAGTGTTAAAGGGTGAAGGTGCTAGGGAAGACAAGGCAGCACAAGTCATGACAGTGGCATGGGCTTTGTGTTGGAAAAATACATGTTTGTATCACATACAAAATATACGCAGCGGAAAATTAACGGATCTACTTCATTCACAATTAATAACATGTACTATGTAAGTTTCAGAATTTAAGAACAAGAAAGCGTACCTTGGTGCAGTGAAATTCAAAACCAAAAGATTAGAAGCACTTGGGAATACCTTTAATCTTCACTCCAATTCCACTTAATGCCCAAGAAGTGTGGTCTCTCAATCAGTTTCCAAGAAGAGAATAAAAGAGTGTTCAACACTTTCACACAAACCATTTCATGTTCACAAGTGATCATAATGAAAACCACTTAGTAAACTCTCATGTGAAAAAGCACTTATGAAATTTTGTATGTTTCTCTCCTTAAATATAATTGATTATCTAATTGGACTAGCATTTTGAGCCATTACAATTGGGCTCTAGTGTGTGGCTTAGAGTGGGACCAAAAGGGAACAAATAAGACTCTAGCTCCAATGAGCCTTGGGCTTTTCTGTCAACTCTTGACAAGTCCAAAGTTACCATTAATTATATTCAATACCACTATATGAATATAATTGCACTATAGGCCTTATTAATAAATTATATCCCAAGACCTTATTATACATG
Source organism: Lithocarpus polystachyus (assembly GCA_033629205.1). Taxonomy (NCBI): domain Eukaryota; kingdom Viridiplantae; phylum Streptophyta; class Magnoliopsida; order Fagales; family Fagaceae; genus Lithocarpus; species Lithocarpus polystachyus. The sequence continues at coordinate 1,473,628 of CM066164.1, read as the reverse complement.
CAACTCCTTCATTAAAATATTCTTAGTAATACAAAGTCATGAATGTAGATTACCACTTTGAAGATTACTACATCTTAATCCTTGAGTACCCAGTTTAATCCTTTATATTATTCATCATATATTTATGAAATTCAATTCTATAGATATATACTTTAGTAACTCCTTACTAAAATGGTTGGGCCCAACACTTTTAATAACCAAACCCATTAAACTTATCTCAAGGGAATATTTTATATCTCCGTTAAGAGACTATGAATTCCATCTTGAGAATATATGTTCCATCAATACTAAATGTGGCTACCCAACATACTGAGGTTTTGATCGTAACTTATAGATCTCACTCTTGATATATCAAAGCAACCTACACCTCATGATCAAGTCCATTATTCTCTTAGGATTTAGAGTTGATGTAAATAGAAGTCATGAGATTTATTATTCATTTGACAGTCGTTAGGAGAATAATAAATCTCACAGCGGTCCAGTTCAATATATCTTAATTCTTAAAACATATCAACATACCAACTAGAAATCTCAATTTTCATGATCAAGACAAATCATCTTAGTTGATATGTTATAGTCTTTGTAGATGAAACGCCCAATTTCATCATTGACTACAAACTACATTTTGAGTTTACAATGAACTTGTGATTTACATCTTCTGCGACTAAATCACATACAATGCATCTCATGGACTATGATAATGTGCTATTAGTTCATTTATAAATAGTCTCATATAATTAAACAATTTAATTATTTATGACATGCCAATAAATTGGATTTTAGGGAATAAACCACAACAATCTCCCATTTACCCTTAAAGACAATTAACCATATATCTGACATTTATCTCCCTTTAGAGTGATTCAATCACTCTAAGGCAAGGTTTGGAAACAAGTTTCAGCCAGATTTATTGCATAAATCATCTTTTCTACTACTACTTCTCAAGTACTCATATCTCTCTAATGAGATATTACTTACACTTAATGTGTATCTTCACCACCTAGGATGAACACATATCTTGAAGTCCAACTTTATGAATCACAATCAAATTACAAGTTAGCATCTATACATCTAGTAACCATCAAAGCCTCACTTTTGTGGACAAGCATATAATCCCTCATTCTCCTAAGATATTTGAGTATATGCTTTACTCTCACTAAATTAAGTGATCTTTGATTTAATTGATATTTGCTTACCATGCCCACCGCAAAATAGATATTTAGCCTAGTATATAGCATATCATAAAGATTTCCAATTGATATGGTATTAGGAACCATCTTTGATATTTGCTTACCATGCTCTTCCTTTTATATGTCTTAAAACTATAGTCCTATATAAAGGAACTTCAAACTTAAAGGAAAGAATCCATTCTTGAAGTATTATATACTATACTTGGTTGTAATCTAATCTATTTAAGCAATTTGAGCTAGACCCAACATCCTAATTTCTGAATTTTAACGAAGTTTAACTCTTAGGATGTGACCAGTCTTTCCAAGTACTTTATATCAAACTGGATTAGACAACAAAAACTCTATTGATGACAATAACTCTACATCAATCTAAATGATTAGAATGTCATCAACATGCATTAAGAAATTTATTATTCTATATAGCATTTACACACATAAGGCCTTTTAATACTTGATTAAAATCAAACAATTTGATTCCTTGATCAAAGATGATATTTTATGATTCAGATGCTTGCTTTAATCCTTAAATAGAATTTAAGCAACTTGCATACTAAACAATACTGTTTCTTTGCTATGTACAAGTCTAGTTACATCATCTTATAGATGTTTTCCTCAAGTTGTTACTAAAAGAAGCTTTCTTGATATCCATTTCCATATTTCATCTAAATGAAATATAATGGATAAGAGAATCTAGATAGAGTCAAACTTGACTATTGGTGAAAAAATCTTTTCATAATCGAACCATTTCTTTCTGAATAAATCTTTTCGCCACTAATCTTGACTTTGAAGGTTTGCACCCTCAAATCTATCAATCTCATTTACTTGTAGACCTATTTGAAAACAATAGGCTTAATGCCATTAGGTGCCTTTACAAGTTCTAGACTTTAAATAGAATCCAATTCTATTCACGTAACCTTGATCCAGTAATCCATACTCATATCATCTATTGCCTTTACATAGGACTGAGGATCAAATTCATATTCTTGTGGAATAACTTCAAAATTTTATCCCAAAAGTATGAATTTATTTAGTAATTGATAATCTTTCTACTACGATATTGTACCGGTGTACTAGCTATACATTTAGAATAATGTCTTGTGGTGTATCTAATACAACCATCTCATTTCTAAATATATTTTATAGTTGTCTTTCAACAAATTTTGACAGTTTTCTTCTAGAACAACTATACGTTTAGCCTTAAGATTATTCACATAGTCATCATCAAGAACTTTGTATTTGTACTTTACAAACATCTTGTCTTCTTTATGACTACCAAAACAATCTTTTGCAATTCTTTTTGGATACGCATCATAAACACACATTTTTCTATCTTTTGATTTCAGTTTTGTTAGACTTCCTTTCTAACACAAGTGCTGGACATCTCCAAAAGTGGAAATATCATATACTAGGTTTTCACCCAATCCACAATTTGACAAATGTCCTAGGAACAAACTTTTGAAATCAACTTTAGAAAATGTATAGTAATTATTAGAGTGTATCTCCAAAAGAAATAAGCAAATGAAAATACTTATAATGTACTTTACTAGTTCTAAAAGAGTCTTATTCTTTCTTCATGTATGTACTAACTTAAAAAAGTCATTGAAACTATATTCCTTTACAATAAATGAGCCCTAGATCATATTATCCTCTAAAAATAATTCATGACTGGGAATATAATAAAATAATGGTTCTAAAAGTCCATCTTTCACCAATCTTGAATATCATTTAGATTAATAAGATCTAGACATAAGTGCCAAAACATACAATAACAAATGATGGAAAGTTTCTCTTTAAAAAGTAAAACATGTAAATTTCCATCTAGAAGACAATCATAGACAATGCTTAGCTTTACCAAAACAGAAACACTTTCCTTTTGGTTATGCTTTTGAGTCCAATTTCCTTTTGGCAACTACTAGGGCAACTTGTTTGTCCAACTGTTTGGTACTATAATTTATTTTCTTGCCACCCTTACCTTTCGGTTCAGGCTAAGAATTTGAATTAAATCATATTGATCATAGCTTTAGCTTTTAGGATGTCTTCCGTTACGTAGAATTCACTCATCAATTCAAATAACATAAAAAGAATTTATTTCAAAACAATCTGAATTGATCAAATGATTCTAACACGGACTTGTGGATTATATCCAAACGAGACTCAACATTTAATCTCTACATCCAAGAATTTCAATTCATTTTTAAAATAAAATATTTTCATAAAATGACATAGAATTAGAACTCCTTAAACTTTTCTTAGCATTCAATATGAATCATACCAAACATCTCATTTAGACTTAATATAAAGTCTAAGTCTAGTACTAACTCTTGCATCTCATGCAGTAGCACAATTGAGATGGAAGCCAATGTAACATTTTAGCATTTCAATGGAAACTATGATCAAATCATAAGTTATCTTCCATCAATGCATCATGCATAGGAAATTATGACAATGCTGAATCAAATCATAATTATGTATTTCAGCTCCTTTAAGCACCATGTCCAAAATTATTTCTTAGTTAATGTGATTCAATTAAAATAGTAGTTAGAGAACAAAATTTATAGCAACTTTATTTTGAGACTATGAACATTATTACAAGGACATTATATTTTGCATCCATAACCATATAATATGGAACCCGAGAACCATACTATATTAGGTGCAGCGACAACCTAATCCCGCAATTAATATTCCTCGGAAGCGAGGTCACACCAATCACTATGATCAGGCGAGAAATAATTTCATTATTAATGCTATTATGGTAACTCTTACTAAACGAAAATAATTTGCCGCTTTTCCTTTTGCCTTTAAGTAATAATGGCATAGCTTCGAAAGGAGGTTAACATTACAATTATTCTATGTATACCATTGCCTAGACTCTATGTGAGTCACCGAGCAACTTCACGGAAGCGTGATCGTTCTCAATGTAAAAAGACATTTCATCTATTATTAAGAAGTTTACTCTTGTAGTACCATGAATTAAACAACCTCCGAATGGAGCAAGACATATACGCCAAGGCGAGGTGCCTAATCACATTACTATAAACCGGCAATGGAGGCCGTGAGAATCAACCCTTGAATCTCTCTCCCACTAGAAATTTTAAAATAAGTGGATTGTCTTGAAAACATTGTGATCTAATCACAATTTTAACCCTACACATCAATTGTGTTTAATTGTTTAAATTCAATGTGATGTTACTAAGTCACGTCACATTAGCATAACGAACATTTGCGCAATCACAAAGAAGTTTAACCTTGTAATCCGTGAAGTAAATACCCTCCGCATGGAATGCAAGACTCGAAGTCAAGACAAAATATCTATTCACATTACAATAAACTTAACAAAAGGGTTATTTCAGCACTCTCACTTATTATTTGGGTTTTTCTTTAAATAATTGTGATCCCATCACAACTAATAACCTTGCACTTGATAAAAATTCTAATCTTATTAGAATCACTAACTAAAATGGAAGTCCTAAACTATTTAGGATTCCTTAAACACTAATGAATCAAAAATTAGTTATATAGAACTCTACCCATAACTTATTTAATTAAGAATTCTAATCTAATTAGAAACTATATACCTTTTAATTAAGCTTTAATCTCATTAAAACTTCTAATTAAAATAAATTAAGGACTTTTAATCATACAACAATTCCAATCTCATTAGAATGTTTGGTAAAGGACAAGTCCCAATATTTAGGACTGTTAGGACATATGTGTTTCACTTGTCAGGAACATATGTCATTATTTTATGTAATTAGCTAATCCTTTGACAAAACGCACTTTACTTGTATTTGGGTAGATCTAGGTGTTTTTAATACTTCAAGAAATAAGGATTCAAGATCAAGTGTTAAAGCCATTCAAGTCTGTCCAAAAAACAAGCTGAATAGTGCAAATTCATTAAAGCTTGACAGCTGGCTCGACAACTGCATCTATCGAGCTTTAGTAAGCTGCTTAAGCCCGTGTGCTCGACACCTGCTCGACAGCTCCTATCTGTCAAGGTTTATGAATTTCAGAATCTGATATGATTTTTTTGGGATCTGTGAATATGCCTTTGGGCCTTCTTTTCTCCTAAATCTAGACATATAAAAGGATTATTTTAAGGGTCGTCAAATTGTTCACAAGTTGCACAAGCATTGAGCAAAGTCTGTTCAAGCAAATTGTGACCAGAGACAAAGTTTTGCCCTAATTCATCTCTTGTGAAGAAGTTGCTGTGTATGTGCATTGTAGGGTTTTATAACCTAGCATCTTCGTGATCGTCATCTTCTGGATGAACTGAAGAACTTTGCAGCCAACAAACTTCTCTAGTTGGTGATTGAAGTCGCATACTGGGATCCGCTCATCTGGTTAGTCACGTACTTGGGAGCCGTGCATCAAAAGGAGAAACTGTCACTACAGAACAAGTCCAATTGGATATTGGGGTAAGGGTTCAACTGTAGGTTGGTATAAGGTATTGAGATTCCTTTACTTGTAACCGCTTGTTGTGATAATAGTGGAGTTTCAGGAGTGGTGACCTTAAAATCACCTGGTAGAGTTTTCGTCGTGTAGGTTTTCCCCATTTGTAAACAAATCACCGTATCATTTATTTTCCGCTGCATATTTAGTTATTTGGTAATTTGTTTGTGCTACCACGCATTTGCTTGTAATTGAACCTAATTAATTTACTTGGCTAATTAATTGGTTAATTCATCACAATGGGTCAATACGTTTTTAGCCTATCAAGTGGTATCAGAGTAGCCACACTTTGATTTGGTTTAATCTTTTTTGTGTTGATCCATTGTCCCCTTTGTCATGGCTGCAACCGACTTAAAGAAATCTTTGTTTTCAAATACGTCTTGTTTTTCTAATCTCTATTTGTTTGAGTGTCTCAGAAAATACAAGTCTAAAAGTTATTTGAATTCTCTTATGTTGACTATTGGAAAAGATCTCAGTTGGACTAAGAGGAAACTAGACAGTCTCAGAATGAAAATGTGCAAAGGAGTTCATCTGAGAAGAGTGAAAATTAAAGGCTTAGCTCAAAAAAGGCAGATGAGAGAAAGCACTATCCCCACTGATCTGTCATCTAAGCACGAAGTATGTTTTATGATAAAGTCCGCATTTAAAGTGATGGACACATGTCTGTGGTACCGATCCCTCTTCAAAGTGTTCGAGCCTAAGAAAGGTGGCAATGTTACTTTTGGTGATTGGAGTAAGTCACAGATTAAAGAGAAGGGAATTATTTCTCTACATGGACTGCCAGACATTGCAAATGTTCTATATGTAGAAGGTCTAAGGGTAAACCTATTTAGCATAAGTCAAATATGTAATTAAGACTTCATGGTGTTATTCTCCAAGGGAAAGTGTCTTGTCATGGATGAGTCTGGAAATAAACTCATAAGTGGTGTTCGCACTCTGGACAATTGCTATGGATTGGTTCCTGATGTTGATATTGTGTGTAATAGCATTCGCTTGCCAAATGAAGATTTGTGGCATCAACGAATGGGACATGCTAGTTACAAACATCTCTCCATTGTATCTAAGCATGAATCCATTTTAGGGATACCAAAGCTCAGTAGAATAAGCAATGTGGTGTGTGGACCATGTCAGCTTAGGAAACAAACAAAAGCTAAGCATTCGGGCACTCAGACATCAGCCACATCTAAACCATTGGAGCTTCAACATCTGGATCTTATAGGTCCAATTAGAACCGAGTCTCTTGGTCATAAAAGATATATCATGGTTATGGTAGACGACTTCACTAGGTACACTTAGGTTATTCTCCTATGATCCAAGTCTGATGCTCCTGAGTACATTGAAGCTTTGTGTACAAGATTGCAGAATGAAAAAAGCCTAAAAATTGATCGAATTCGAAGTAACTACGGTAAAGAATTCGAAAACTCATACATGGAGTCCTTTTGTATAAGATCTGGAATATCTCAGGAATTCTCTGCTCTTATTACTTCTCAGCAGAATGGTGTGGTAGAAAGAAAGAATATGGTCATTCAGGAGATGGCCAGAGCCATGTCACACAATAAGGATGTGGCTAGAAACCTGTGGAGAGAAGCCGTCAACACTGCGTATCATACGGTTAATAGGGTGTATTTCAGACCCGGTACCAAGAAAACTCCATATGAGTTATGAAAAGAAAGGAAGCCGAATGTGAAGTATTTCAGAATCTTTGGAAGTACTTGTTTCATCCTCAAGGATAGAGAAAATGTGGGAAAGTTTGACTCCCGAAGCGATGAAGGGATATTTCTAGGCTACTCCTCTACAAGCAAGGCGTATCGGGTATACAACAAAAGAACCATGAAGGTAATGGAGACAATGAATGTTGTTATTGATGACTTTTCAGATTCTAAGTCTGAGAAAAGTTTTGAGGAACTCTCCAAAGAAATTCTTCCTCCTGAATCTAACGAAGTTCAAGAAATCATTGAACAAGAACCTGCATCTCCAAGTACTCCAGATACTCTCAGTATTGTGGAAGATTCTGCACATATACCCACTTCACCAGAATTTGAACCCCATGAAGAGAAAGGGCCTTCATCCAGAATTAAGCTAAACCATCCTCCAAGAGTTATTCTGGAAAACATGAATGAACTCACATTAAAGAAACATACGATTGATAAATGTGTTGCTAACTTTATGTCTTATTCTTGTTATTTATGACAGGTTGAACCCACTAAAGTTGAAGAAGCTCTTTAGGATGAAAGTTGGGTCGAAGCAATGCATGATGAACTGCTTCAATTTCAGAGGAATGATGTCTGGACCTTAGTACCTAAACCAGAGGGTGAGCACATCATCGGTACAAAGTGGATATTCCGCAATAAGACTGATGAGGAGGGCAATGTGATCCGAAACAAGGCTCGGCTTGTGGCTCAAGAATACTCACAGATGGAAAGAGTAGACTATGATGAAACATTTGCCCCAGTTGCCCGCATGGAGTCCATCAGATGTCTTCTTGCCTTAGCATGTCACCTAAAGTTCAAGCTTTATCAAATGGATGTAAAGACTGCTTTCTTGAACAGCCTTCTTAAAGAAGATGTCTATGTGGCTCAGCCAAAAGGTTTCATTGATCCACACTTTCCGAATCATGTGTTGTACCTCAAGAAGGCACTTTATGAGTTGAAGCAAGCACCTAGAGTTTGGTATGATCGGCTCACATAATACTTGGTGTCACATGGGTTCACAAGTGGAAAGACTGATCAAACTCTCTTCATAAAAAGGAATTGATAGTTGCTCAGGTTTATGTTGATGACATCATCTTTGGGTCAACTAAGGATGAACTTGCTCATAGCTTCTCAAAACTCATGCAGGTCGAGTTCGAGATAAGCATGATTGGAGAGCTAACTCACTTCCTTGGATTGCAGATTCGTCAACAAGATTCAGGTATATTCTTATCTCAATCTAAATATGCTAAGAATCTTGTGAAAAAAATTTGGTTTAGAATCTGCTAGTTTTGTTAGAACCCCTATGAGCCTAAATGTTAAACTCACTGTTGACTTGTTAGGTAAAAGTGTTGACTCATCTCTATATAGAAGCATGATAGGAAGTCTTCTTTACTTTACTGCTCATAGACCTGACATAAATTACAATGTTGGAGTGTGTGCTAGATATCAGGCTAATCCCAAAGAGTCTCATATGGCTGCTTTAAAAAGAATTATAAAGTATGTCAAAACCACTGCTGGGTTTGGTGTGTGGTACAGCAAGGACACTAATGATGTCTTAGCTGGATACTCTAACGCTAATTGGGCTAGGAATGCTGATGATATAAAGAGTACGTCAGGGGGTTGTTTTTATGTGGGTAATAATCTTGTCTCCTGGATGAGCAAAAAGCAGAATTCCATCTCATTATCCACTGCAGAAGCCGAATACATTGCTGCTGCTGGCTGTTGCACCCAACTCTTATGGATGCAAAAACTTCTCCATGATTATGGTATTTGTTAAGAGCATCTCACCATTTATTGTGACAATACCAGTGCCATTAAAATCGCTAAGAATCCGGTTCAACATTCTCAAACCAAACACATAGAGATTCGACATCACTTCATTTGGGAGCTTGTCGAAGATGGCACACTTACTCTTGAGTTTCTCCACACTGATGATCAGAAGGCTGACCTTTTCACCAAACCTCTTGACAACAAACGCTTTGAATTCCTTCGTCAAAACATTGGCGTTATCTCCATGGAGTGATCTTCTCCTTTTATTCCTCCTCCTCATGCATGTGCATCTAGCTTTGTTGCATTGTTTTGCTTAACATGTTTATGTTTGGTTATTTTTCAGTTTTGCTATGTTTTGTTTTTCATATAAAAATAAATAAAAAAATTGAAAAATAAAAAAATACAAAAACAGTGTGTGTTTGTGTACATTGGTATTTATGTACCTTGGATGGCCATTGAAACAAAATTTTCTAAACTTTGTATTTTTTGTAGCTTAGATGAGCATTTTTATGCACAACTAAGCAAGTGAGCTTTGTGACTCGTGTTTGTGATGAGTAAGATTAAGTAGTCTCTTGTACTTAACATTCTTATCACTCTTTTTGATGGGTAGGACTAGAAAATCCTAAGAGAAAGGCATAAATAATCATCTCACCGTTGTTGCCCATCAATCATAAAATGACATCTGTATATTTTGGTATAGCAAAAGTGCAATGTCAATGACATATGTATGCTTCGGCATAGCAAAAGTGCAATGTCAAAAGTTTAACATCATTGGGTATTTCTCTTCTCTCTTGTATACCCATTCATGGTTTGCTAAAAAAAAAAAATATGCAAAGAAAATTTAAAAAGCAAAAAGATCAAAAATGCTTTTAATTATGATTGCAAGCATGTTTTCTAGGAGATGTAGGAGTTATAGGATGTATCTCAAAGGTGATAGTCCCCATCAAACAGTTATGATTGTTTGTGAGTTAAAGTGATTTTCTCATATCTCAAATCATCATAACATGCATACACATTTGCATTCTTGCGATGTTTTTCACACACAACACGCAATCTTCTTTGCTACTCTTGATACATGTGTAGGTACAATGTGATTTGGCCATCACAAGTGTTATAAATTTAGACCCCTTAAAACCCAAACAGATTAACCTAGTTATTTAGCTAAGTGATTAACTTAGGTAAATTATGAGTTATAGGTTAACACAAATATATCATATCATGCAAAGTGCGGAAAATAAAGAACACACGATATGATAACCCAGGAAAACCAAACCGGTAAAAAACCTGGGGAGGATTTAACCTAGCTATCCTCAAGCTAAAACAGAATTCACTATGAAAGAATTGAAGTTCACACAATAGCGACTTAGACCACTAACATCTTATTGCTACTTCGAGTAGGAAACTTACTACTACAACCACATGACAACTCCGAGTCTACGGACTACTTTTTTCCTTGAATTCACAGCAAGCACAAGCACTCCCGCTTGTATATCTTTAAGTTCTTGAATCTGCAACTGAAGATTACCAAGCTCTTGACATCAATCTTGAGTTTGGAAAGCCTAAGTGTATGTGAAGGCAAACACATCTAGATCTCACAAAATATTCATACACACAGCATAAAAAACTCTACTAAAACGTGGCTAGGGTTTTCCCTTTTATACTTAGGCCAAAACGTAAAACTCTACACATCAAACGAGCTTGGGCTGAGTTGGAAATTCTGCAGAAAAAACAATCTGCACGACTTTCGATCGGTCGAGTCTAATTCTCGATCGATCGAGCCAGGCAGATTTGTACAGTAACTTCTGCAGTAACTCGATTCCAACTTTACATAAAAATCATATACTTTGAGCAAGTCTTAACAAGACAAAAACTGTTTTGATCATGGTTTGCCAACCGTACAAAATGAAGTTCTAATACATTAGTTCCTGATTCCTTAGAACCTAACAAACTCCCCCTTTGGCAATTCGTGAAAAAACACAAACTTAACATAAAGCTCAAAGTTTACAAAAAAAAAAAAAAAAAAAAAAAGCCCAGAACAAAACAATAGCCCAACAACAACAAATTCAACCTAACTACTATTTATTAGTTGCAAGTGTAAACAACAGCACAACTGAATCAACCTGTGTATTCCTATAACACTTAACAAACGCATAAACGCATGTGTGAAAAATACAAGTAAAAAGAAACTTCTTGATTTCACATAACACAAATTAAAGACATATATCATGAATAACCTCATAAATATAAATCAATAAGCAATGTAACACAATGTGAAATAAGAAACATATATAATTAATGTATCTCCCCCTATCATAGACAACCCAAACAAAAAAAATGAGCTAAAAATATAAATACAAAATGAAGTACATAGATACAATCTAAAGGCTCCACAGCTCCATAAAATCATAAAACTCAGGTATCAAAATCTCCCCCCTAAAAACAAACTCTCATCTACTACAAATCTCCTTAACTACAATGTACTCTCCCTAAATGTAGAAGAATCTGATGAATGAAAACAGGGAAGAACAATGTATGAGCAGTAAAACTACTCCTATGCACCTCGTTCAAAGAACGAAGAAAAAGGTGAGGAAAACTGATAGGGGCATCAATGACAAGAGCGTACAAAAACACACATCGCTTAATAGGGATAGTGTGTAGATGAGAGATAGGCCACAAGAAATGACAGGCAATCCGAAAGAAAAGATAGTGTAACTCTGAAAGCTCAGCAGATGTGATCTGAGGATCAGAACCCCACTGGATAGAAGTACCAATGATGTAAGACATGATGTCGTCAAGGGGAGGAGACTCATCATAAGGATAGACAGGATGAGAAACCACAGGTACCCCAAGAGTATCAGACACTACCGAAGGAGTAATGCGATACTCTACACCTCGTATCCAACTCTTTACCAAAGTGTTGGAATCATAGACGTAAATAGAGAGGTTCGAGTAGAACTCTCTAATCAGGGTAGCCGGAGGTGGATGATCGATGTCTAACAAAGGCAACCAACCCCGACGCTCAAAGTTACGCCTAACTTCATCATCTAACTCATCTAGAAGGACCCTACGCTCACTCCAAATGTTCCTCCTGAGGTTAAGAGTCTCATAGGTGTCCTGATGTTTCTCACTCAGAAATCTATCACAATCAAAGGATGGTGAAGAGGAAGAGGTCTAATGAGCTGTAGTTTTCCTAGGCATGATTCTACAGACCAGATAGAGAGACACAGAAAGAAAAGAGACAAAAGAAAGACCAAGGGCAGACTGCAAGTTAACACAAAAACAACATAGAAATAACAATTCTATATGATGCATGAACATTATTTCCAAATGATGCATGTTCTAATGCAGTGAAAACAGTTCAATTATATTCCAAATTCACAAAATTGGCTTGAGCATGAATATTACATAAAAAAATCCCAAATTTTGAAAAACCCATTATCACAAATCACAACAAATTGAACAATTGATCATTACACAAGATAGAAATCACAATATAATGATCAAATGATGCAATCTAACAAGCCAATTTCATCAATTTGCAACAAATTGAACAAAAACCCCAAATTGGGTATATTTCAAGCCTTAGATTTTCAAATTTTTCACAAACCACCAAATTAATCAAATTAAATCACATAGTTTAGTTGTATATGGTGTCCCAACAAAAACTCAATGATTTATTATGAAAGGAACGGCCTAAAACATCAAAGATCCCAAAAAGAAAAAGGTCCGAAAATTTACCCAAAAATGCATGATTTAATGCATGAAAAATGAAAATAAATAGAAAAGGAAGGGTAAAATAGACATATCGGCCCTAGAGGAGAGAATTTTTGCAAAAAATTCGGAGGAAAATGACAAAAAATCCTATTTGGAGGCTTGACTGATCGATTAGAGAGAAAAACTTTTGAAAACTTTTGAAAACATGAAGAACACGTAAGGAAAAAGTCTTTTTTAAAAACTTTCATCGTGATTTTCGATCGATCGAAAATTAGGTTCGATCGGTCGAAAATGCTTTGATTGATCTAGTACTAATCAAGCACCGATCGAAACAGACAGAAGCTGACCAAAGGACTTAAACGCAATTTCGATCGGTTGAAAAACAGTTTCGATCGATCGAAATTCTGGAAAAAATCAAATTTTTGAAAAACAAAACAATTTTTGTGCAAAAACTCCTCAAAACATTAAAATTTATGAATACAATGCATGAGTATGAGATGAAATGCTTTTCAAAAACACTTGTTTAGATCCCAGTTTTCCAAAATTAAGATTTTCACTCAATTCCCCTCAAATTCTCAAACATCAAACATGTTTTGCATCAAATTCAAGGAATTTTCAAGCTTGGTTGGTCAGACCAAAATAAACACACACAATAATATGTACAAAATTTAGCAAAGAGTAACTTGTGTAGTGTATGCAACTAGCGAAATGTACAAAAGAAACTATCATCTAAAGAGTTACATCATATAACTCTCACATCTCCTAGAATAAAAGCTTGCAATCATGTAAATTTCTTGATTTGTCTCATAATATACACACCAATTTTATTTGATTTGAAACTTATAGTCGGGATAATGTACACATCAATTTTATTTGAATTGTGAAGTTATTATAACTCAATAATGTACACACCAATTTTAGCATTGAAATCAAGGCTACACCTTATGTTCTTTTTGTGCATGTGCTACATTTTCTTGAGCACAAAATCTTATAATATGCACTAAGGTGTTCATGATTGGCTAGTAAACTATGGTGAGATGGTTATTTATGCTTTTCTCAATAAATTCAAGTCCGACAATCAAAGGCATGTGACTTCAAGATCATGATCATGTGATCAAAAACTATAAACATCTTCCCACATAACATGCACTTCAAAGCTCAAACTAGTAATGTGCAATAAAATAAGCTCATCCAAGCTAAACAAGGTACATAAACATGTTATGTAAAAATAGATTGACCAACCTTGATTTCAAATTCAAGAAAAAAATAACTCCAAAACACAATCTTGTTACCCCTTATATATATATATATATATATATATAAACATCCTAGAATGAAATGCATGAATGTTATGCAATGCAAATCCAAAAAAATGGTCACAAGAAATAAAGCAATGAAGAACAAGGACCAAGTCAGATAGACTCAATTAGATCGAGCCTTTTGCATCCAAAACCTTTTAGATACAACTCTTCCATTGGAGTTATTATTCACATTAGAATTATAAGCAACTCTAGGATTAGTATAAAGGTTTAACACCTTTACCAATTCACCAATAAGTACCATAGGATCTTGTGCTTGAGGCACAGGTACTTTTGGTTTATTTGCTCGCTTAGCAGCTTGCAACTTGAAACAGTTTGGACGAATGTGTCCAAAATTTTCACAAAAATGACAAACTCATACAGGCTTATCATGTAACTTGCCCTTAGAAGAATTAGAAGTCTTAGATTTAGACTTTTGAAGATCAACCCTAATCTTCCTAGGAGGTATGACTTCTACAGATTTAGTAGTTTCACTCACAGAGGGTTTGACAACCTCACTCATAGGGGGTTCAGTAGAAGGAACAAAATTTGTGGAATGGAGTTCAGGGACAAAGATGCTTTCCACAAAACCTAAGCTAGTTTTGTCAGAGGGAGACTTTTGTACACTTAGCATGTGATCAAGTTTGGAGCTTGCAGGCCTATTAGTTTGATCTCTAGCAACAAATAATTGAAGTTCCAAATTTTTAACTTTATCAAGTAAAAGCATATTCTCAGTCTTCACATTATTCAAAAGTTCATTAGCATCAAACAGTTTCACGAGCAAATTTTTCTTATCAAGTTCAAGAGATGCAATTTTCTTTGAGCCAAGATCAACATTCATAGCATCCTTTGCAGAAATTTTGCAAAGTTTATTGTAGGTTTCTTGTAAATCTGCATCTTCAGAGAGTTCCCCATCAGAAGGGTTCTCTTCAACAGACACACTTTCATTGACTACGGCAGTAGCAATGAAAGCAATGAAGTTTCCATCCTCTTCACTACCAGATTCATTGTCAAAAACTTCATCATCACTAAGGGTTATAGCTATAGCCTTACCCTTAGATCTCAAGAATGTAGGACATTCAGATTTCACATGACCGTACCCTTGACACCCAAAACATTGTTGCCCCATAGAATTATTAGAAGGTTGAAAAACTTTCTCTTTAGGTTTTTCAGTGTTATTAACCTTAGTGGGATCATTCCTCCTAAAATTTCTAGGTTCAGCAGTGTTCTTACCTCTAGCCCTTCTGTTATTGTTCCTAAGAAAATTTCTAAAGCTCTTGGCAAGGCAAGCAATCTCTGTAGCAGAGAACTCATCATTAAATCCATTAGCATCAACATTATCTACAGACTTAAGAGCTATTGATTTGGATTTGTTAGTCTTAGGTAGGTCCAACCCATAGGACCGAAGAGATCCTACAAGTTCATCAATAAGGATGGAATCCACATCCTTACTTTCAGTGATGGCAGTCACTTTGGGTCTAAAGTCCTCAGTCAAAGATCTAAGAATCTTCCTAACAATTTTAGGTTGATCATAGATTTCACCCAAATTATATGCAAAATTAACAATACATTAAGTTTAGCATAGAACTCATCAAAAGATTCATCATCAGTCATTCTAATGCTTTCAAATCTAGTAGTCAATTACTGCAACTTGTTAATTTTAACTGTCTTTGTGCCTTCATGCACAGTCTGGAGGATATTCCAAGTAATATGAGCAACCTCAACATTAAAGATTCTCTTAAATTCCTCCATAGAAACAGCATTAAAAACAGCATTAAAAATAGCATTTATAGCTTTACTATTAAAAGTAGCTGCTTCTTTTTGAGAAGTTTGCCAGTCACTCACGGGAGTAGTGGGCTTCTCCCATCTGTATTCAACAGAGTTCCAGACTCTCTCATCAATAGATTTCAGGAATGCTTTCATCCTTACTTTCCAATAAGTATAATTATTCCCATCAAAATGAGGTGGAATAACGAGAGAGTGTCCGTGTTCCATGACAACCGAGGTCAAGGATCAGCTAATAGATCAAAGGATCTACAACAAAAAGCTACCCGCTCTGATACCACTTGTTATTTTTGTTGATGAAATTTTCATTTATCTGCATAAATATATATAATATGGTATCAAACGGATCTCCCATGCTCAATTCTCTGTTTGATATACACATGCCAATAATATACAATTGCATTCCAGTTTCTCTAGTTAATTTCAAACATCAATATTAAGCACTGTGAAACACTTTCATGATCTCATTTTCTGAAATGTGAAAGTCTATTTTTATCATATTCGCGTTTGACCTGACCATATAAAACCACACTTCCTAGAGATGACATGTATAAACCCTTTCTCCTTTCTTGCTATTGTTGCAAATCCAAGATCAAGTCAAGTCGTCTCCAGTTGTCTAAATTTGGATGCATTATGAGTTGGGTTAGTTTTTGTTAGTGTTTGTTACCGACCTTAATTTTAAGGGTCTTGGAGTTTGATTTGTGTTAATCAGTCATGTGGTTATATTGTTGTAATTGATATTTTTTATTGTGAATTTTGTTTGGCGTTACCGTGTATAATGCATTGGCACGAAATTGGTTCACATCTCCACGCCCCTACCTTTGTCTCAGCCAGAAAAAAACGTGATTCATGTTCGGGTTTTACGAAGCCAAAAGCAAGCATATGCAAAGGCCAGTAGTTTCTGATGAGCACCAACCCGCAAGGGAGGATCAAATTCCTCAACTGCCGACGAGAGTTACAGACACGACAGGGAAGGAAGTGAATGAGTCGGGGACCAACACAGCAGACCGTGGAATCACGGAGAGCATTAAAGTTAGTGTAACGGGTCCAGCTGTGTCGGCCCTAAATGAAATTCATGACCATAATGCACATGGAAATTACGTTGGAGCAAAACCTGTGGAAACTGAAAAGGAATCAAATTTCTTTAATTCACCGTGTCTCCCTCAATTAAGGACTCTCCCATCAACGGATCACAATAATTGCCCCAAGTCTGTGGTTACTGAATTAAATGAGAACCCAAAAGTTTCGGTTGATGCTAGGGTTTCCTCACATGGCACTCAGTTGCGTGTTCTCCCAAAGTGGACTCGCCTAGCCAAACCTGTTACCAAGGAAACCACACAAAAACATAGTACCACTCGCTGCTATGGAAAGAGGAGTATGGAACAAGTTGAATTCCAATCAGATTTACCTGGCAATCATCAACAGGTTCTAAAGATTGATGATGGTATACCTTCGGATTTGGTGGAGGCTGAGGTTCAGCCCCGCCAATCTCAATGAATTGTCTAGTGTGAAACTGTTGTGGGCTTGGGAACCTACAGAAAGGAAAGGAGCTTAAAGAAATAATACAAGCAAAAGATCCCTCCATTGTGTTTATAGCCGAAACATGGGCAGATAAAGCAGTGCTAGATCAAATACTATGAGATATAGATTTTGAAAATAAATGGGTGGTTCCAAGCAATGGTAGGGGAGGCGGTTTGGTGCTTTTTTGGAGAGCTTCAGTCACCTTACAGTGGAGGGTTCATCGAAGTATTTTATTGACTCTCTTATCAATAAAAACACCAAGAATGCTTAGCGGTTTACAGGATTTTATGGTGAACTTGAAACAGCAAAACGATGGGAAGCCTAGAATGATCTTCGGGTCTTATCCATCCTACAAATATTCCTTGGATCTGTTCAGGGGATTTTAATAAAATTACAAAACAAAGTGAAAAGTTGGGTGGAGCTCTTCAAAATCATAATCAAATGCTCAGGGAAGTAATTAATGAGTGTGGATTTATGGACCTGGAATACATTGGCCCTCGTTACACTTGGAGTAGGCACTTTCAAGATGGAAGGTCAATCTGCCAGGGACTGGATAGAGGCTTGGCGACAAATCCTTTTTTTTTTTTTTTTTGAAGTTCCCTAGCACTCATGTTCATCACCTAAGGTGTGTTTCATCCGATCACTATCCTCTTCTAATCAACCTTTCAAGTCTGGATCCACCAATGGGAAAAAAAAAAATTTACTATTCAAGGAGATGTGGTTATCGAATGAACAATGTGGTGAAAGGGTGGAAGCTTCTTGGAGAGCTAATGAAGAAGGAATTTTGGGTGGAACCATAGGTAATTCAGTCATCACAAAAGTTGAAAAGTATGGTAAAGGTTTAAAGTAGTGGAATCGAAATTGCTTTGGGAGCGTAAGAAGAGAGTTAGAAAAGAAAAAGAAACTCCTCACCCAAGCCGAGACACAAGTACAAAGGAGTGGATGTAATCATCAAGTCAAAGAATTGAAGAAGAAATCAACATCCTTATAGATCAGAAGGCAAGAATATGGAGCCAAAGGTCAAGGGTACTATGGGCTACCAAAGGAGATAGCAATACAAAATTCTTTCAGAGCTAGACCACCAAAAGATACAGGAAAATTACTATTAGGAGAATTCGAGATGAAAGAAACCACTAGCATGAGGGCCTAAATGAAATTGCTTTGGTTTTGAGCAACTACTACCAAGACTTGTTTTCCACATCAAATCCAAACCATGCAGCCGAGGCCCTCTCTCATGTTCCCCTATGCATCAATGATGAGATGAATCATGAACTAACTGTTGAGTTTCATGATTAGGAAATGATGGTAGCACTTAAAGACATGGTACCTCTCAAAGCCCCGGGACCTAATGGGATGCCACTACTATTCTACTAGCCTTTTTGGAATATTGTTGATAATGATGTTACAAAGGATGTCCTCTTGTGGTTAAACACAGGTATTCTCCTTGAACCAGTTAACCATACCTTTCTTACTCTTATTCAAAAAAAAAAAAAAAAAAAATTGAATCCTAAGCATGTCCATGAATTTCAGCCAATAAGCTTATGTAATGTGCTATATAAATTTTTTTATCAAAAGTGATTGCGAATAGGTTGAAAAAAATGCTACCAAATATTATCTCGAAACACCAATTTCAAACAATATTTTGGTTGCTTTTGAAACTTTACATAGTATAAAGAATCACAAATCAAGGAAGACGGGCTATATGGCACTTAAACTAGATATGAGTTAGGCATATGACAGGGTGGAGTGGTCTTTTTTGGAGGCCTTGATGAGAAAAATAGGGTTGATAAAAGATGGATTGATCTCATCATGATGTGAGTTAAAACTATTACTTATTCAATATTACTGAATGGAGAACTGAAAGGGCTTATTCACCCTAGCAGAGGCATTAGACAAGGTTATCTCTTATCCCCATTCCTTTTCCTTATTTGCACAGAAGGCCTATATGAGCTCATCAGGAATGCAGCAAGGGAGGGGAAGATTAAGGGCTTATCTTTGTGCAAAAGAGGACCAAAACTAATCCACCTATTTTTTGCAGATGATAGCCTACTGTTTTGCAAAGCCAACTCTAATGAGTGCAATATTATTCTCGATCTCTTGGTTGCCTATAAAAGTGTTTCAGGCCAGAAAGTTAACATTAGCAAAACAACACTCTTCTTTAGCAAATCCACCTTGGATGATACTAAAGAAATTATTAAAGGTTTGCTTGGGGTGCAGGAAATTCAGCATTATGAGAAGTATTTGGGCCTTCCCTCGTTGGTTGGGAAAGGAAAAAAAAGATAGATTCAATTATGTTAAGGAAATGGTGTGGAAGAAATTGCAGGGGTAAGAAGGAAGATTGTTGTCACAAGCAGGCCGTGAAGTGTTGATCAAATTTGTTTTACAAGCTATTCCTTCTTTTGCAATGGGTTGCTTCAAGATACCATTGGGTTTGTGCAATGACATTGAAGTGATGATCAAAAATTTTGGTGGGGTGAATGGGGTAATAGGCGATGATAAAATAAAAAATGGTGGGTGGAACGGGCTTTAGAGATTTAGCGATGTTCAATGACTCATTATTGGCAAAACAAGCATATAGAGGATCGCTAAAACCCTAAGAGCCTGACTAGTTGCGGCTGCAGAAATGCTTAGAATTTTGTCTTAAATAGAGTTCTTTGTGGCTTATAGATCGCTTTTGTCTATTTTTTTATCCTGTTTAAGGATCTTTGTTTAGTTTTGTTCCATTTATGTGGTTTGGATTGTTTTGATCTTGTTTGTAGCTAATATTTCTCATTGCATCTGTTGCATTTATGTTTATTTTTGTTGATGAAATTTTCATTTATCTACATAAATATATATAATATGGTATCAAACGGATCTCCCGTGCTCAATTCTCTGTTTGATATACACATGCCAATAATATACAATTGCATTCCAGTTTCTCTAGTTAATTTCAAACATCAATCTTAAGCACTGTGAAACACTTTCATGATCTCATTTTCTGAAATGTGAAGGTCTATTTTTATCATATTCGCGTTTGACCTGACCATATAAAACCACACTTCCTAGAGATGACATGTATAAACCCTTTCTCCTTTCTTGCTATTGTTGCAAATCCAACATCAAGTCAAGTCGTCCCCAGTTGTCTAAATTTGGATTCATTGTGAGTTAGGTTAGTTTTTGTTAGTGTTTGTTACCGACCATAATTTTAAGGGTCTTGGAGTTTAATTTTTGTTAATCAGTCATGTGGTTATATTGTTATAGTTGATATTTTTATTGTGAATTTTGTTTGGCGTTACCATGTAGAATGCATTGGCACGAAATTGGTTCACATCTCCACGCCCTTGCCTTTGTCTCAGCCAAAAAAAAACCTGATTCATGTTTCGGTTTTTACGAAGCCAAAAGCAAGCATATTCAAAGGCCAGTAGTTTCCGACGAGCACCAACCCGTAAGGGAGGATCAAATTCCTCAACTGCAGACGAGAGTTACAGACACGACAGGGAAGGAAGTGAATGAGTCGGGGACCAACGCAGCAGACCGTGGAATCACGGAGAGCATTAAAGTTAGTGTAACGGGTCCAGCTGTGTCGGCCCTAAATGACATTCATGACCATAATGCACATGGAAATTACGTTGGAGCAAAACCTGTGGAAACTGAAAAGGAATCAAATTTCTTTAATTCACCGTGTCTCCCTCAATTAAGGACTCTCCCATCAACGGATCACAATAATTGCCCCAAGTCTGCGGTTACTGAATTAAATGAGAACCCAAAAGTTTCGGTTGATGCTAGGGTTTCCTCACATGGCACTCAGTTGCGTGTTCTCCCAAAGTGGACTCGCCTAGCCAAACCTGTTACCAAGGAAACCACACAAAAACATAGTACCACTCGCTGCTATGGAAAGAGGAGTATGGAACAAGTTGATTTCCAATCAGATTTACCTGGCAATCATCAACAGGTTCTAAAGATTGATGATGGTATACCTTCGGATTTGGCGGGGCTGAACCTCAGCCCTGCCAATCTCAATGAATTGTCTAGTGTGGAACTGTCGTTGGCTTGAGAACCTACGGAAAGGGAAGGAGCTTGTACAAATAATACAAGCAAAAGATCCCTCTATTGTGTTTATAGCCGAAACATGGGCGGATAAAGCAGTGCTAGATCAAATACTACGAGATATAGATTTTGAAAATAAATGGGTGGTTCCAAGCAATGGTAGGGGAGGCGGTTTGGTGCTTTTTTGGAGAGCTTCAGTCACCTTACAGTGGAGGATTCATCGAAGTATTTTATTGACTCTCTTATCAATAAAAACACCAAGAATGCTTAGCGGTTTACAGGATTTAATGGTGAACCTGAAACAGCAAAACGACGGGAAGCTTAGAATGATCTTCGAGGTCTTATCCATCCTACAAATATTCCTTGGATCTGTTCAGGGAATTTTAATAAAATTACAAAACAAAGTGAAAAGTTGGGTGGAGCTCTTCAAAATCATAATCAAATGCTTAGGGAAGTAATTGATGAGTGTGCATTTATGGACCTGGAATACATTGGCCCTCGTTACACTTGGAGTAGGAACTTTCAGGATGGAAGGTCAATCTGGCAGAGACTGGATAGAGGCTTGGCGACAAATCCTTTTTTTTTTTTTTTTGTTCCAGAAGTTCCCTAGCACTCATGTTCATCACCTAAGGTGTGTTTCATCCGATCACTATCCTCTTCTAATCAACCTTTCAAGTCTGGATCCACCAATGGGAAAAAAAAATTTCCTATTTGAGGAGATGTGGTTATCGGATGAACGATGTGGTGAAAGGCTGGAAGCTTCTTGGAGAGCTAATGAAGAAGGAATTTCGGGTGGAACCATAGGTAATTCAGTCATCACAAAAGTTGAAAAGTATGGCAAAGGTTTAGAGTAGTGGAATCGAAATTGCTTTGGGAGTGTAAGAAGAGAGCTAGAAAAGAAAAGAAACTCCTCACCCAAGCCAAGACACAAGTACAAAGGAGTGGATGTAATCATCAATTCAGAGAATTGAAAGCAGAAATCAACATCCTTATAGATCAGGAGGCAAGAATATGGAGCCAAAGGTCAAGGGTACTATGGGCTACCAAAGGAGATAACAATACAAAATTCTTTCACAGCTAGACCACCAAAAGAAACAGGAAAAATACTATTAGGAGAATTCGAGATGAAAGAAACCACTGGCATGAGGGCCCAAATGAAATTGCTTTGGTTTTGAGCCACTACTACCAAGACTTGTTTTCCACATCAAATCCAAACCATGCAGCCGAGGCCCTCTCTCATGTTCCCCTATGCATCAATGATGAGATGAATCATGAGCTAACTGTTGAGTTTCATGATTAGGAAATGATGGTAGCACTTAAAGACATGGTACCTCTCAAAGCCTGGGACCTAACGGGATGCCACTACTATTCTACTAGCCTTTTTGGAATATTGTTGATAATGATGTTGCAAAGGATGTCCTCTTGTGGTTAAACACAGGTATTCTCCTTGAACCAGTTAACCATACCTTTCTTACTCTTATTCAAAAAAAAAAAAAAAAAATGAATCCTAAGCATGTCCATGAATTTCAGCCAATAAGCTTATGTAATGTGCTATATAATTTTTTTTTCAAAAGTGATTGCGAACAGGTTGAAAAAAGTGCTACCAAATATTATCTCGAAACACCAATAAGCTTTTGTTAAAGATTGCCCAATTTCAGACAATATTTTGGTCGCTTTTGAAACTTTACATAGTACAAAGAATCACAAATCAGGGAAGACGAGCTACATGGCACTTAAACTAGATATGAGTAAGGCATATGACATGGTGGAGTGGTCTTTTTTGGAGGCCTTGATGAGAAAAATAGGGTTTGATGAAAGATGGATTGATCTCATCATGATGTGAGTTAAAACTGTTACTTATTCAATATTACTGAATGGAGAACTGAAAGGGCTTATTCACCCTAGCAGAGGCATTAGACAAGGTGATCCCTTATCCCCATTCCTTTTCCTTATTTGCACAGAAGGCCTATATGAGCTCATTAGGAACGCAGCAAGGGAGGGGAAGATTATGGACTTCTCTTTGTGCAAAAGAGAACCAAAACTAACTCACTTATTTTTTGCAGATGATAGCCTACTGTTTTGCAAAGCCAACTCTGATGAGTGCAATATTATTCTTGATCTCTTGGCTGCCTATAAAAGTGTTTCAGGCCAGAAAGTTAACATTAGTGAAACAACACTCTTCTTTAGCAAATCCACCTTGGATGATACTAAAGAAATTATTAAAGGTTTGCTTGGGGTGCAGGAAATTCAACATTACGAGAAGTATTTGGGCCTTCCCTCGTTGGTTGGGAAAGGAAAAAAAATCTAGATTCAATTATATTAAGGAAATGGTGTGGAAGAAATTGCAGGGGTAAGAAGGAAGATTGTTGTCACAAGCAAGGCGTGAAGTGTTGATCAAATTTTTTTTACAAGCTATTCCTTCTTTTGCAATGGGTTGCTTCAAGATACCATTGGGTTTGTGCAATGACATTGAAGTGATGATCAAAAATTTTGGTGGGGTGAACAGGGTAATAGGCAATGACAAAATAAAAAATGGTGGGTGGAACGGGCTTTAGAGATTTAGCGATGTTCAATGACTCATTATTGGCAAAACAAGCATGGCGACTCTTGAACGATAAAAATTCTTTATTCTATAGAATTTCCAAAGCCAAATTTTTTCCACATTGCTCAATCATGGAAGTGGCAGATTCGAGACCAGGCTCTTATTCATGGAAGAGTATCCTATATGGTAAGGATGTCAACCTAAGAGGTGCAAAATGTCTCATAGAAAATGGAAAGTCTATCCAAATCTACAACCATAGATGGCTGCCTTTAAAAACCCAGCACTTGATTTTGTCCCCAATTGTGGAATCAATGAGTGAAGTAATAGTTGATATCCTTATCAATCTTGAATTGAAGCAATGGAACATGGATATGGTAGATGGCCTTTTCACTGCCCAGGAAGCTGATACAATAAAAAAATTCCCCTTGCCCAAGTTGAGGCTGATGACACTCTCTACTGGCCCTTGACACATGATGGACAATATACCTGGAAATCAAGATACCGTTTCTTGAAGGAGGAGAAGGAACCTAAGCACCAAAGGTTACCATCACCTCATGAGACACAGTTGTGGAGACACTTATGGTCACTATGAACTCCAAACAAGGTCAAAAACCATGTGTGGGGGGCTTGCCATGACTCATTACCCACGAAAGGAAACCTAGAGCGGCGAACTATAATTTTTAATCCTATCTATGACCGTTGCGAACTACACCTTGAAAGTCCATTACATGCATTGTGGTTGTGCCCAAAGCTAAATGAGGTTTGGACAAATTCTAAACTATGGGGTTTCAGATGAACTCGTAGCTTTATGGACTTCAAAGAACAACTCTCTTGGGTGATTCAGCAAAACAAGAACCCAGAGCTATTCTCAATGATGGTGTAGTCAATATGGGCTTAGAGAAATCAAGTACGGCTCAACAAACCCCACTGTGCTCTCAACCTGATCGCATGCTCGACAAAGGATCATCTTGATGAGTTCACTAAAGCCCAGCCTGATGCAAGCCCGCCCCAGCAGAAAACCCGTGTATCCTAGCAGCCCCCTCCCATTGATTTGTTTAAAATCAATTACAACGGTGCCACTTTCGAACATGAAGTTAAATCTAGGATCGGCGTGGTTATTTGGGACTCATCAGGTCAGCCTATTGCAGCTCTTTCTCAACAAATCCCTCGGGCTTACGACGCAGTGGAAATAGAGGCAATTGCAGCTACAAAGGTGCTGGAATTCGCTAGGGAGGTTGGGATTAATAATGCTGTTATGGAAGGTGACTTATGGTTGGTCCATCATGATTTGATTAATGATGAAAGTCTCTGTCTCCATTTCACTTGTTGATAGAGGATGATAAGTCTTTTTCCACTTGTTTTAGTAAATTACTCTACTCTCACACAAAGAGAGAAGATAACAAGTTTGCCCATAGTCTAGTTAGACATGCTATTCATGTTTCCAATTATATTGTGTGGATGGAGTCTGTTCCTCCGCTTTTTTATAATGTTTTTTAGGTTGATTTAACCAGTACTATTTAATCCAAAAGATCACAAGATGGTTTCTCAAAAAAATAAAAATTAAATTAAATATCTTGATTAAATAAACAATGAGAACATAAGTCTTAAAAGTTTTTCAACACAGAAAAGATTTCATCAAATACTTTAAGAAAGATGTAAGATAAGGATAGAGTTGTTGTCCCAATTACTTTTTTGAGGAAAGTAATTGGCTGCCTTGGGTCATATTTGAAATTTATATTTTATTTATTTTAATTGTACAAGATTAATAGCTTTACATTTAATTTTATCACTATTTACTTAATAGAATTTTCTAAATTTATTTTTGTTCAAGAATTATGCTTTTACATCAATAAATATGAATACAAAATTTGTAAATTTATGTTAAAAATTATTTTATTTTAAATTAATTGTTTTTATTTGAAAGATTAATAAACATAACTTTTAAAGCTTGTTTATATTTATTTTTTCTATTCACTTATTAAAATAACGAAAATTTGTTTGAAAGTTGTTTTTATTGCTTTATATTTTTTAAGGGTAAATTTTCATATTTTTACACATTTAATATATTTATTTGTATTTTAAATAATATTAATTAATTTTGACATCATTATGGTTCAACTTTGGTTAAACCTCCGTCCGACCTTAAAAATCTTAAACTTCTCCCTTCCTTAGTTTTTGAACGGTTCGGGTCTAAAAACCAAGTCTTTCCTTCTTCAAGTCACATGTAGTTGAGTGCAAAACAAGGGAGTCATTCTCGTACCGGAGGCTGTACTGGTTTGACCAGTGAAACGATATATTTCGATACCGGTCAATACCAGTGTATCGTTTCGAGTTTACCGCTATTTTATGTGTGTGTGTGTGTGTGTGTATCATAATAAATATAAAAGTTTATCATAAAATATTACCTTAATTCAAAACAAATTATTCATGGTTTTAGATTTTAGCATCAATTAAAATATATATATATAAATAGAAAGCTTAATTGTTTATTGCATACTAAAAAAAAAAATACTAATAAGTTAATGCAAATAAGTTACCATTCTACTCTTACAAAAATTCAAAAATTACAAAACTATAAAAAAAAAAAAAAAAAAAAAAGCTTGTTTCTGTATCGGCCGATACGCCCAGTACCGGCCAGTATTACCCGAAATCAGCCGGTACGGCCAGTATTTAAATCAGTACGAAACGTTGACGTTTCGATACCGGTATGTGCACCGGTATGGTACATACCGGCTGGTATCAGTACATTATTGACTATATTGGTGCAAAAAAGTGAATGTATATGATGAGTCTAGAAAAATCATTAAGGACGTCCACCTTAATGGATGATATTGTGTCATTAGTAGACCATCAAAGAAAAAGATGCAACCATTCAAGCACATTTAACACATTAAATAACGACCATTACTTATCGGCCTTAAACTTTCATCAAGACAGAGACCGTTACACTCAGCAAAATAACCACCTACAACTATGTAAATGAAGACATTTATAAGCACAACAGCTACCCAAGCTACTTATAAAAGCGACAATCCACCTCATTTGCTTGGGTATGAGTAAAAAACCACAAAATATTATCTACATACAAAATATAAAGATTAATACTAACTTAAGCATATGAGGCTCCCCACCAGGAACAACTTAGTGGTCTCTTTGATTAGCTTTCTTTTTCTCGCAGAATCCTAAAGACCTCTCAAAGCTCCTGATTTGGGCAAGTAACCCAATTGGTGATTTTTGGCATCAATAGTATGTACTTTATGTATAATAATATGTGTGACATAAACACCACTCTATAAAGGAATTAGTGGTTCCGCCACTTATCTTAGTTCCAATGCCCGATCGAAAGTTTTCATGATTTCATTTTCTGAAATGTGAAACTGCCTGTTTTTCAATTTCACTTTTGGCCACATAAAAGTGCTTTTACCAACTATTTTGTCTTGTGTGGTTTTTTTATTTAACCGTAAATGTGAATACACTTTCACTAATTCCAACATAAATATTCTGATTAACGAGGACTTGACTCTTAAAGGTTCAAGATAATGCGGTTGGATTTTTTGTCCCAACAAACCAAGTTGTCCACATAAAAATGATTTAGAATCATATCTCAACGAGGGCTAAGTATATTCTTAATCAATTAATGACTCTCATATTATAATCAATTCAGCCTTATACTCTACTAAATTACAACACTTACTGTAGTTGGCTGCAAGAACAACTATAACGAACTAAGAAGTACAACACATTACAACACAGAAGCCTAATTAACACTACAACACCCTAATGCATGTCCTATCCAACTAACAATTAACTTTGTACAAGTATCCACTGCACACAGTGATCATAGCTAATGTTGCATTGTACTGTAGCCTTAACAGACACTAATATGTTTTTTGGTATACATGGAGTTCACATCTCAAATATTTTATTCATCGTCGAGAAACTTTACAAGTTGAGATAACTAAAATCCATGTAATTGATTACACATTAAGTTGTAATGTGTACGTAACAAAATTTGTAATATCCTTAATATCACTTTTTAGTTTCTAAAGTGTCCTATCCATTTCCTTAGTCTTAGTTGGTCACATTGTAAGTTGTGTTTTGAATATTTAATTTTGATTAGATGTTTATGTCTAGAAAATGTAAGTTGTCAATGTCGTTACTCATGCTTGAGAGATTGTTCCAAATTAGTCTTATACAAGTATGAAATGAGATTAGCGAGTGCTTTTTAGAATTAATTTTTTTTAGCCTTTTGGTGGATTCCAATAGTTATCAAGTTTCTTGCTTTGTACTCCCTCCATCCCAAATTTTTTTGCCTAATTAGAAAAATCCAATTATTTAGAGAAATATCGTTTACTGTCTTATCTCTTTAAAAAAAAGTTAAAAATTTCCTAAATTACCCTAAAAAATTATCAAAAAATTATTTAAGAAAAAAAAAAAACATTTCTAGTATTGGTGCCAACAGCCAAGCAATTTTCAAAGTTATTGTAGATTTCAAATTCTATTAGTGTACTACCCTTAAGCCTATATTCAAATCCAAATTCTATAGCCACCAAGCCTAATCCAAATTCAATCCTTATCTTTAAATCAAATTTTAATACGGTAAATTAGAAACTCTACTGGTGGCAAAACAATAGCTTTAGTGGATTTCAAAATTTAGGTTTTTAATTTTTTTTTAATTAAAAAAATGCTCCCACAAATAAATTAAGGGCATAAAGGGAATATTAATAAATTAATAATATTTGCCTTTTCAAATAGGACATAATTTTGGGACATCCCAAAATGAAATACATGCCAAACAATTTGGGATGAAGGGAGTACTTTAGGTGTATTTCTAGAGTGGTGAACATTTTGTATCTGTTGCATTTATGTTTCTTTTGGTTAAAAATTTAATTTCGTTAATTTATCAGTATATATAACTATGTTACTATAGATACAGTGGTAGTTTTAGAGTTCCAATATTTTTAAACTTATAGTGCCATGCTCAATTGTCAGAGTTTGATATGCACATGCAAATATAAAATTGAATTCGAGTTTCTGTAGGCAATTTCAGACATCAATCTTAAGCACAGCATTGGGGGGGCTTGTGGACAAAATGTGTCTCCGACAGGTTTTCATGATTTCATTCTGTGATGACTGATGAAATGTGAAAGTATAGCTTTTGTCATTCTCATGTTTCACTTTTGACTATATAGAAAGAACAGTTCTTAGAAAGGATAGAAACATAGACTCTCGACGTCGTTTCAAATCCAAATTATAAGTCAAGTCGTCTCCAGTTGTGGAAATTTAGAGGTGTTGTGATTTGGTTAGATTTAGTTGTGTTTATATTTTGTGGGGTATTATCTTCTATTCTTCGGTATATATTAAGAGGTTATGGAAAGTTAGTTACCTGTTTTCTGAATGCTATAAACTATCCAGATTTTTACTAAACATTTTTTCAAACAAATAAATAACTGAGGGTATAAAAGCTATTTAGAAAATTTTGTATAAAATAAAAATAAAAAATTCAATCTATTTTCATAATTTTTTTCATTTATCTCAATTTAAGGTATATACATTCGTTCTATAATATTATACATTTGCAAACTACTGATATAACCGGGAAAGTCATGAAGTTAGCTCCAAAAAATAAAAACCAAAATAGCAAATCATATGTTTGTGTGTGGATGTTGATTTTTTTGGAGTTAGCAATATGACACTCATGTCTATATCACTAATTCACAAATGTATAATACTATTTGACAAACACGTAAATCTTTAATTGGGATAAATAAAAAATTATGATACTAAATTATGAAAAAAAAAAAAAAAAAAAAAAAAAAAAAAAAAAAAAAAAACCTTAGACTACATGCAAAGTGCATGCAATGAGACTAATATTAATTATGAGAGTCAGAGTCTAAGGGTAGATTTGCATATTATTTAAACTCCATTAAATATAATTCTGTATATATTTTTTATTTTATTTTATTTGTGAATAAATTTCCACTAGTCTTCCATTCCAATATAAATTTCTTTATTGCATGACACTAACGAGGATATGAGTCTTAGAGGAAAAATTCTTTGCACAGGGTTTTACACACATTTTTTTTTTTATAGCTTATTAAAATACGTTGCATGAAAGAAACACAGCCCTAAGTCGCAGAGAAGATGCAACCAAATACTTTAAGCAATTAATATTATAGGAGATAATGGACGGATTTGTTCTCTGTAAACCGACATTAACAAAGTATGGTAATGATTCTTTTATTGGGAATAAGAAGTCTCAAATGTGTGTCTATATATATATATATATATATATATATATATATATATATATTGAAACTAGGTTGGTGTTTTATTGAACAAAACTAAGAAACATCAAACAGAAGTAGTACAGAATTTTGACTTGTTCACAATTACAATTGCGTTTTAACAGAAATCAAAAGAACTTAACTCATTAATTTACCTTACACTTACTTTTATATATGTGTATATATATATATATATATATATATAATAAAATAAAATAAAAGAAGGAATGCATTTGGCAGTTGGCACAATCATAATGTATATAACATAAAGTTGATTATATAGTAAATACATTGAGATGATATAGTTTAATACTAATACTTCCCAACCCAAAATACATAAGGAACAATACGAAAATGAGGAAGAAACAAATTAAAACAGAAAAAGAAGAAGGTGAAGTTGCTTCTCAGTTTCTATATGTTCCCTTCTCAAGTTCCATTATTGTGCTAGTTGTGCTTTGCGTCATTTCAAAGGCTTTCTTCAACCAATCATCTTTTCTTGTTTTGGCGATGTTGCCAATTATTACTCCAACAACGAACCCAAATCCATACCCAATCAAAAGTATTTTCCATCCAAATTCAAAGTGAAACCCAGGTGAGTCCAGAGTTTGATCGAAAGCTGCAGGTGAAGAATCAAAATCCCAACATTTCTTTGATAATGGATTTCCACACAAACCTAAATTTCCCTCAAAAGAACTAGTTTCAAATGTGTTGAATTGCTTCCCTTCTGGTATAGAGCCAGTGAGATAATTATGAGAAACATTGAACCATTCAAGGAAAGTAAGTTGCGTTAGTTGTGGTGGAATCTCTCCTGAGAGTCTATTTTGAGAAAGGTCTAATGATTCTAATTGTATAAGATTCCCTAAAGATACAGGGATGTGTCCAGTGAGAATGTTATTGGAAAGATTAAGCATATTAAGGTCTTTTAAATCCCCTATAGATTTTGGAATCTCTCCAACAAACCTATTGCTTGACATATCGATGGCTCTTAAAAAGTCTTGGACCTTTTTGTATACTGTATCCACGCCTTTATTTGTTATTTTCATTGAATAATCATAATAGTAATACAAATGGTGTGTCCCCACGTTGAAATATTGTTTTTCATGAACATATGTCAAAGGGTGATCCTTTTTGTCCAATTTCAAAGCATTCCAATTTCTAAAGGAATTTAATGGCAAATTTCCAGAAAAAATATTGTAGGAGAGATCAAGGATTCGCAAGTTTGGGAACTCATAATTGGTTTCAGGACTCTCTAATATTTTACCATAGAATTGGTTTGACCGCAAGATGAGAATCTTTAAATTTGGAAGATTTTCCAACCAAGACGGAAAAGTGTCACTGAATTGGTTATTACTAACATCAAAGGCCTCTAGCATCGTACAATTGGCCAATGATCTTGGTAACAAGCCTTGGAATTTGTTCCCTCTCAAACTAATCATCCTCAATTTGCTTCCATAGAACACATTGTGCAAGCATTCAGGAAGTGAACCCTTAAAGTTGTTATTAGACACATCAAGGACATGAAGAAAAGTCATGTTGCAAATCCATTTAATACCACTAAGGTAATTATCAGAAATATCAAGAAAGTTAAGATTCCTTAGGTTGAAGATAAAGATTGGAAACCTGCCTTCAAACTCATTGCTTGCAAGACCTAATTCATTTAATAGTGTTAGCTTCCTAAGCCCTAAAGGAATTTTTCCAGTTAATTGATTGTAACTCATGTCAAGGATAATCAATTGTGTGAGGTTCGCAAGCCTAGAAGGGATTAGACCAGTCAAATGATTACTGTGGAGGCTTAGAAGAACAAGTTGGATGAGATTTCCAATTGAAGATGGAATGTTACCCACTAAATTGTTATTTGAAAGGTCAAGGTAAATGAGATTTGTGAGATTACCGATTGAAGATGGAATGGACCCTGACAAGCTGCAACTGGGCATTTGCAAAGCAATCAAGGAGCTAAGGTTTCCCATTGAAGAGGGCAGCTCACTAGAGAAATTGACGCGTGCGAGGCTGATTTGCTCCAGGGGGCTGCGCCAATATTGAAAGTCAGGCCAAGAACCATTGAGATCTTCGTTGTGATTTACGTCAAGAATCCGTAAATTCGGTAGCATAAAAATGCCTTTTGGAAATTCCCCATACATTCCACATTCAAGGAGATAGAGGCTCCTTAAATTAGACATGTTTGCAAAGATATTAGGCACGGTGGAGGATATGTTCACTCTACTCAGATCAAGATCTTCTACAAGGGTTAGATTTCCAACTAGGCTCGTTAGGCTTAACCTTCCCAATCGTAACAGGTTTTTTTTTGAATCTTGGTTCCAACCCAGACCCAGAGATGACAATTGGGACAACTTTGAAACTTCTAATGGGATTTGACCAGAAAACATAGAATGAGCTAGATTGAGATGTGTCAGTCTCGAAAGATTGCCTACCTGGGATGGGATTTGAGAGTAGTTGAAGTAATTGTCAGCAAGGTCAAGCTTTTGTAAGTGAACAAGATGAAAAAGAGTGCTGTTAGAGTTGATTGAACCAAGGAGACAACTGTTACTGAGGTCAAGGCCAATCACGTGGCCTGTGTCCTCATCGCAGTCAACACCATGCCATGAGCAACAATCAGTACTGTTTTCTCCTTCTGGTGTCCAAGATCTGACCCTATTACATGCAATAGGAAAACTGGAAGCAGACTCTTCTATGGTAAAGCTTTGCTTGAATTGCAACAAGGCTGACCTCTCATCATCATGGCATGATGGATGCATGGAAGGAGAGGAATGTATTTGATAAAACAAAGGGAGTATGTAAAGCAAGCGCATCAACATGGTGTAACAAAATGAAAACCGCATGATGATGATGATGATGATGATATCCTAAACTCCTAATTATATATGTTTAGCACTCTTTGCTGCGTAGTTGAATACAAATTCGACTGCGAGTATATTACTATTTATAGACATAACCTATATGAATTATGAAGTGCTCATCGGGTTGTCGTAAATATTCCGTCTTTAGCAGTATCAAATATATATATATATATATATATATATATATATATATATATATATATTCCGTCTTTATTAGTTTATCCTTGACGTGCTCAACAATATTGACACTGGGGTAGGTGGTGTGACATCACAAAATAAATAACTTGGCAAATTTTGAACATCAAATTGGTGGGGTTATAACATATATAACCTCTATCAGTATTTTAGGTAACTTTAAAAATTAATTTTAGAATTATTCCAGAAAAATTAGCAAGAAAGTCATATATCAACGGAAAACTCTATTTTTGTTTAGTATCACGCAATTGTTTGATAGCTTATTTGCTAAATATAAGACCGAAATATATTATTTTTGGTAACTTTTATACTAAAGGTGTGACAGAAAGATGAAGGTTAGCTTTTTTTTTAAATAAAAAAATTGTGTTAAATTAAAAAATATATATACATATATATATATATATATATATATATATATAAACTGAGAAAAACAAAAACAAAAAGCTTTTTGCCAAATGTTGTACAATATATAGTTTTCAATGTACCAAATGGTGTGCAATATGAAGTCTTCTAGAATGAGAATAGTTATTTTACTACTATCTAGGTGATAAATAAACTCCAAAAATAGATATTTTGAAAAAATAAAATAAAATCCTATCATATGTCTATTTGGTTTCCAAAGTATCATTTCCTTTTCCCTTGTCTTGTTGGTCATGTTAGTTGTATTTTTTGAATATTTGATCAATTCTTTGTTTTTAATTAAGCGTTTATGTCTTGAAAATGTAAGTTGTCATTTCTCTTGCTTAGAGGGTTGCTCCAAGTTAGTCCTACATTAGTCCAAACTCATGTAAGAAACGAGAGTAGTGAGTGTTGTTTTGAATTAATCAGTTTTTGCTTTAGAGATTTTTTTTTCTTCTTGATTAACTCTAATCTTTAGGTGGCAAGTTTCTTGCTCTGTATCTTTTAGTTTTAGGTGAATTGCTTAGGGTGGTGAGCATTTCTATAATTTACTCTGTATCCCTTGAATCTTGGGTGTGGATTCCTTTAGGTGTGAGCTTATCGATCTATTCATTATGATATCGTATTTGCATTTCTTCCATGGCCCAGAAAAATATGGTATCAAACGGATCTCCCAGAAAGAGCTTGGCAACTGGCTAGTGGCTACCATTCTAAATTCCAATAACATATATAACCATGTAAAGAAAAACATGGTCGATCTGAGTTTGATCTCTCAACTCTACTGTAAATGATACAATTCCATTCCAGTTTCTCTAGGCAAATTAAACGTTAGTTGAAGTCTTGTGTACACTAAACAGATTTCAACATAATAACATGGTTAAATAACACCAATGAGAACATAAAAGTCCTAAAAGTTTGTCAACTCAGAGTATTTTTCATATTTTCAATAAATAGAAATAATATGTCCACAACATTTTTACAACAAATTTTAAGTAGTAGGTTGTTACTAGTTGTTATTATAAGAGCAAAAAAGTAATATTAGTGTTAGATTCAAATTTGAACCAATAATAACTAGTCACCTATAATTTGTTATAAAAATATTGTGGACGTAGCACATCTCTTTTATCAAATACTTTAAGCAAGATATGAGATATGATAGAGTGGTCCTCCCAATTACGTTTTGAGGAAATGTATGAGCATTTACATCCCAATTCCTCCTAAAATTTAAATTGTGGAAGGGAAAAATTTTATTTCAGTTGGTTATTAAACGTATATGTCCGCAATTGAGAGGAGAATATATGTTCACATTTTAACAAATATAAATAGATATGAAATAGTGGATTGGCGTCATGGGTGGTCAACATTGGGAGTATATTGACTACTCTCTCTCTCTCTCTCTCTCTCTCTCTCTCTCTCTCTCTCTCTCTCTCTCTCTCTCTCTCTCTCTCTCTCTCTCTCTCTCTCTCTCTCTCTCTCTCCAATTGGGAGTATACACTACCAAAAACGCAGCCTTAGGCCGCGTTTATAAAACGCGGCTTAAGGTACTAAAACCGCGGCTATAGCCTATAGCCGCGGTTTTTGAGGCCGCGTTTCACACGGTGGCCCAAATCCCGCGACTATAGCCCGGCGGGGTCTATGGCCACACTTCGTAAACGCGGCCTAAGTACAAGGATTATGGCCGCGTTTTAAACGCGGCCATACATCTCATCTAAAGCCGCGTTCAAAACACGGCCATAACGACGGGACTTAGACCGCGTTTTCAAACGCGGCTATATGGTTTCTATTAGTGGACCGTATCAGACCAAAGTGGACCGAATAGAATCAATGTCGACCGAATAAGACCGAAGTGTAATAAAGTGGACTGAATAGGACTAAAGTGAATAGAATAGACCAAATGGGACCAAAGTGGACCAAATGGGACTAGAGTTTGTATTAATTTAAAAAAAAATATATGAGACATTACTTCCATGCAAAGTAGCAAGTGGCATGATAAGCAGAAAAAATCTTCTTTTTTTTATTTTTAGTTTTTATCATCTTAAACTTTTGATTACTTTATAAATTAAAAAAAAAAAAAAAAAAAAAAAAAAAAAAAAAAGAGAAAGGTGTACCTTGAGCTGTCATAAGTGAAGTATAACGTGGAATGCCACTTGATTTTTATTCAAATTTGTCGCTAATCCATGCGATGCAGGGGCTAGTTAAAGAAAAAGATAATTAATCAACCACATGGTAAAAAAAAAAAAAAAAAAAAACTAAAAGAACCAATAAGAGACTAATTTGTTCATGCAGAAATCAACCTAAGTGGCATCATAGCTCATGTACAAAACTATTAATCTATTGTCAAAGGGTCAAATGACAATGTGGAAAACAATTCATAAATAACTTATTGATAACGGGTATATAGAGAGGGGACTTTCGTAAATCATCAATGGAATTGGAGTCAACATCTTATTGCAAATGGAATGTAGCTCGATATTAAAACTAAAAGCAAAGTTTCAATCATTCTCTTTCTATAAAACATTATCGAAACTACATCAGTTTCAAATAGAAATTACTTGGGGAAACAACTATATCTATGTCCTCAGCACCATACATTGCCATCACGTATTGCTATGTCAAGCAAGCCAACACAATGAAGAAACAATTACCAATACATGCTCTCACCAATCATAGAAGTTGGAATGTCAAATTGAGACGATGCAGAAGATACC
This sequence comes from Lithocarpus polystachyus, assembly GCA_033629205.1. Classification (NCBI taxonomy): domain Eukaryota; kingdom Viridiplantae; phylum Streptophyta; class Magnoliopsida; order Fagales; family Fagaceae; genus Lithocarpus; species Lithocarpus polystachyus. The sequence goes on along the minus strand of CM066164.1, from coordinate 1,437,192 downwards.
ATTGCCATACCATAAAAAAGATTCTCTATTTCGTCTTATTCAACTTCAATTCCATTACTCTTTCCACAAAATTGTAAAAAATGAAATGAAAAAGCATGAAGTAAACTTTGACATCACAGCCACCAAGAATGTTATCGTTGCTAAAAATTGAGGGATGAGGGTTCACACCCATCACAACTTGGCAACAAAATTCATTCCAACTTGATTTTTATTCAAACTAATTATGATGGGTACCAATGATTAAGCACCTACTCTCTATTACTATTAGTCCCAAACCCCCAAAAACCCCTATAGTATAAAGCCTCATTTTCCACCAAAACCCTAGAAACCCTCATTTTCTCTCACACTCACACACACACACACACACACACACACACACACACACACACAGTCACACAGACACAGACACAGACACAGCACCCACCGAACCAAACCATGTCCGAGGTAGAGCTTTCACGGTCGGAGAAGAAAAAGAAGAAGCACAAGTCCAAAGACGAAACGCCAATCTTACCTGAACCGCTAGCTCCACTCGACGATGTTCCTGACGACAACAACAAGGACTTCGTGATCAAACCAAACTAACCAAACTTACCAAACTAATTATGATGGGTACCAATGATTAAGCACCTAAGCTCAAGAATCTCCTAAAAAATCCAAATCATGCACAATGAAGCACCTCAAAATATCAATAGTTATGAGGGGAACCGGATGATCAAGCAAATTGAAGAGCACCCACTTAAAGAAAATCAGTATAGAACCTTTTAGAACATCACAACCAGCATCACCAATAACTAGATACACTATGCTACATTTTGTTACAGAGAGATAATAGAACTTCAAATTGAAATGCTCAACCATTCATTATTTTGGACCTAAAAAATACAATAAACTCAACTCGGCTGAGTAACAGACAACCCCTTAAAACTCATTTCAAGGAAGTTTTCCAAATTTCCTCATATCCACACCATTCACATCAGCCACAGCGTATGTAAATGAATATCAAATTCAAAACCTAGCATATCAACAAATTAAAACCCATAGCAAGCCTATAATTCGATTCAACAACCCCATCACAACAGAGCAAGTAATCGATTCCACCCCATTAATAGAAAAACAAAATCTAACAAATAAAAATTCCAACTTGAGCATAACAACAATCATCCATGGATATCTCAAAATCAAATGGGTAACCATCAAACCCAAAAAAAAAGTTCCAATCTTTATCCCATCACAGCATCCAAAACAAAAAGAGAGGCAATACCCAGATCAGCAATATCAAAGAAGACATGGAAAAACAACAAAAAATCAGTTTTTTTTTTTTTTTTTTTTTAAATCAGTTACTTTGCTATTGTTTGCAGAATCAGTACCTAAAAAACTTGAAATGGAGGCAAAGGCGGATCTAAGGGCGAGGGTGAGGGCGAGGGCGAGGATCGGAGATCGGAGATGGAGGAGGGTGAGGGTAAGGGCGAGGGCGAGGATCGTTGATCGGAGATGGAGGAGGGAGAGGGCGAGGGCGAGGATCGTAGATCGGAGATGGAGGAGGGTGAGGGTGAGGGTGAGGGCGAGGATCGGTGATCGGAGTTGGAGGAGGGTGAGGGTGAGGTCGAGGGCGAGGATCGGTGATCGGCGATGAGGCGATGGGATGAGACGATGTAGTGCTGTAGTACGTGTGGGAGAGGCGATGTAGTGTGTGGGAGAGGCCGGCCAATTTTGACCCAATGGAATATATACAAATCCTATAGCCGCGGGTTTAACCCGCGGCTACAGGAAAAATCTGAGGCCGCGCCTTAATAAACGCGGCCCAATTGCAAACTGAAGCTGCGTGTTTAAAACGCGGCTTCAGACAAAATATGAAGCCGCGTTTTAAACACGCGGCTTCAGACCAAATTGAAAGCCGCGTCTAAAAAACGCGGCTTTAGGAATACTGGAGCCGCGAGTTTTAAACGCGGCCTTCGTTAAGGAAAAAAAATATATATATATTTCCCAAAAATATTGAAACGCGCGGGTCCTTAGGCCGCGCGTTTTAAACGCGACTAAAGGAATAAAACGCGGCTTGAGGCCGCGGACTATGGCCTCGCGTTTAAAACGCGGCCCAACTAGGGAAATCAAGCCGCGTTTAAGAAAACGCGGCTTAAGTGAAATTTGGGCCGCGTTTTTTCAAACGCGGCCCAAAAAAACGCGGCCTTAGGCCCGCGCTTTTTGTAGTGATATCATGGGTGGTCATTGGCGGCACATGGGATGAATATTGCTTTTGATGTCAAGTGGGTTTGCTCTCTCTCTCTCTCTCTCTCTCTCTCTCTCTCTCTCTCTCTCTCTCTCTCTCTCTCTCTTCAATTGGGAGTATATCATGGGTGGTCATTGGCGGCATGTGGGATGAATATTGCTTTTGATGTCAAGTCGGTTTGTGCGGATTGAGTAATGCTATGAACACAATAATTTTATCTAAATTAGCATATTAAAAAATTAAAAAATTGGAAATTATGGTAGTCCATGTACAAGTTGACATGCTAATTTAGAAATGTTGTGAAATTATTATGATTTTTATTGTATTCCTAGCATTACTCACACAGATTTTATGGTCATTTGTTGGCAGTGGCCGTGTGGTTGAAGCAAATTTGGTAGAATATAAAATATAATATTTTAGGAAAATGATCCTCTCTGTTTTCTATTCAAATGACTACAATATTCAACAGATGTAGTCTTGGGAATAGAATATAAAGACTGATGGAAGTCCATGTCAAAAATTAACTAGTTGAAATAAGACCAATGTGATCAGTTCTCACAAAAAATATATATAAAAAAAATAATAATAAGACCAATGTCAAATTTGAAGGTACCTTATGTGACTAGAAAGCACGGACATGTATACAATTTCGGGTACGAGTATAACAAAGCAATATAATAATTTTTGAAAAAATAGGACAAGATTTAGCCAGAATAAGCATATTAATTAATTATTAAATATAAATTTTTTAAAAAAAATATTGTTCTTTTATTTATTGTTAAACATATATCAATTTAAGAACAATAATAAATAATAAAGTAAATTCATGACTAATAAATGATGTTTAAAATTCAAAATACCAAAAAAAAAAAAAAAATGTAAGTTGAAGTCTTATGTTCTCATTGTTGTTATAATCGATATTTTTTATTGTGAATTCTGTTTTGTGTTACCCATGAATAATGTATTGGCATGAAATTGACTGGACTACGTTAAATGTTAGTTGAAGTCTTGTGTGAATAGGCTTCCACTAAATAGTTTTCAACATGAATATCTTGATTAAATAACAACAATGAGAACATAAATCTTAAAAGTTAGTCAATGCAAAGAAGATTTCACCAAATTCTTTAAGCAAGATACGAGATAATGGATAGAGTTGTTGCCCCAATTATTTTATTTTTTCTTTTTTGAGGAAAGGTATGACCATTTACATCCCATTCTTTGGGAAAAGTCAAATTGGGGATAGGAAAAATATTAGTTCACATCCTCTATTTTACACATGTCCATGATTGATAGGAAAATGTTCACATTTTAACACATGAAAATGGATGTGAAATAATGACTTGATACCACAAACATGTCATTGTAGTATCTTTCATCTTATCTTTTTATCTTTTCTATTCACTCTCTCGGATTTTAGATTGAGAGTGATATCACAGAAGCCTGAAGAAAGCACACATAATGCTCTTTTTGATGGAACAGAAACTGAACTATTAGTTTTTTGCCGTAAATCTTGAATCTATGAGGGATTTCTTAAATCCACAAGGTGATAAACTGAAATCTACCAGAAAAAGCTTGAGAAAAACTCCGCAATTTTATTGATAATAATATGATTTTCCTCTGACAGCTAAAAAACATATAAATACTAAGAAAGTAAAACCCTAGGACGATTAAGAAACGTTTGAAACCCTAATTTGCACTAATTACACGATTAGGTGACCAAATACCAAAATTTACCAAAAATAGAAAATTTGAGTTAATTGCAAAATCATAAACTACTGACCTTAAGGTATTTTTAGTGCCGAAAAAATTCATCACTAATTAGCTCCTTTCTTGCTGTTGTTGCAAATCCAAGATCAAGTCAAGTAGTCTCCAGTTGTCTAAATTTGGATGTGTTGTGATTTAGGTTAGTTTGTGTTAGTGTTTGTTACCGACCTTAATTTTAAGGGTCTTAGAGTTTGATTTGTGTTAATCAGTCATGTAGTTATATTGTTATAATCGATATTTTTTATTGTGAATTTTGTTTGGTGATACCCATGAATAATGTATTGGCATGAAATTGACTGGACCACGTTAAATGTTAGTTGAAGTCTTGTGTGAATAGGAAATATCTTGATTAAATAACAATAATGAGAACATAAATCTTAAAAGTTAGTCAACGGAAAGAAGATTTCACCAAATTCTTTAAGCAAGATACGAGATAATGGATAGAGTTGTTGCCCCAATTATTTTATTTTTCTTTTTTGAGGAAAGGTATGACCATTTACATCCCATTCTTTGGTAAAAGTCAAATTGTGGATAGGAAAAATATTAGTTCACATCCTCTATTTTACCCATATCCATGATTGATAGGAAAATGTTCACATTTTAACACATAAAAATGGATGTGAAATAATGACTTGATACCACAAACGTGTCATTGTAGTATCTTTCATCCTATCTTTTTATCTTTTCTATTCACTCTCTCGGATTTTAGATTGGGAGTGATATCGCAGAAGCCTGAAGAAAGCACACATAATGCTCTTTTTGATGGAACAAAAACTGAACTGTTAGTGTTTTGCCGTAAATCCTGAATCTATGAGGGATTTCTTAAATCCACAAGGTGATAAACTGAAATCTACCAGAAAAATTTTGAGAAAAACTCTGCAATTTTATTGATAATAATATGATTTTCCTCTGACGGCTAAAAAACATATAAATACTGAGAAAGTAAAATCCTAGGACGATTAAGAAATGTTTGAAACCCTAATTTGCACTAATTACACGATTAGGTGACCAAATACCAAAATTTACCAAAAATAGAAAAATTGAGTTAATTGCAAAATCATAAACTACTGACCTTAAGGTATTTTTAGTGCCGAAAAAATTTGTCACTAATTAGCTCCTTTCTTGCTGTTGTTGCAAATCCAAGATCAAGTCAAGTAGTCTCCAGTTGTCTAAATTTGGATGTGTTGTGATTTAGGTTAGTTTGTGTTAGTGTTTGTTACCGACCTTAATTTTAAGGGTCTTAGAGTTTGATTTGTGTTAATCAGTCATGTAGTTATATTGTTATAATCGATATTTTTTATTGTGAATTTTGTTTGGTGATACCCATGAATAATGTATTGGCATGAAATTGACTGGACCACGTTAAATGTTAGTTGAAGTCTTGTGTGAATAGGAAATATCTTGATTAAATAACAACAATGAGAACATAAATCTTAAAAGTTAGTCAACGCAAAGAAGATTTCACCAAATTCTTTAAGCAAGATACGAGATAATGGATAGAGTTGTTGCCCCAATTATTTTATTTTATTTTTTCTTTTTTGAGGAATGGAATGACCATTTACATCCCATTCTTTGGCAAAAGTCAAATTGTGGATAGGAAAAATATTAGTTCACATCCTCTATTTTACACATATCCATGATTGATAGGAAAATGTTCACATTTTAACACATAAAAATGGATGTGAAATAATGACTTGATACCACAAACGTGTCATTGTAGTATCTTTCATCTTATCTTTTTATCTTTTCTATTCACTCTCTCTCGGATTTTAGATTGGGAGTGATATCGCAGAAACCTGAAGAAAGCACACATAATGCTCTTTTTGATGGAACAGAAACTGAACTGTTAGTTTTTTGCCGTAAATCTTGAATCTATGAGGGATTTCTTAAATCCACAATATGATAAACTGAAATCTTTCAGAAAAAGTTTGAGAAAAACTCCGCAATTTTATTGATAATAATATGATTTTCCTCTGACGGCTAAGAAACATATAAATACTGAGAAAGTAAAACCCTAGGACGATTAAGAAATGTTTGAAACCCTAATTTGCACTAATTACATGATTAGGTGACCAAATACCAAAATTTACCAAAAATAGAAAAATTGAGTTAATTGCAAAATCATAAACTACTGACCTTAAGGGTCATCGTAAAACAAACAGGGCCTTAATCTGACTTTTAAGCAAAAAGTTATTAAAAAAACAAAAATTACTATAAGCAAAAAAATCGCAGTTTTCATAAAAATTTTATTTAAGAGAACAAATAATTTTAAAATTCACATTGAAATTGACGGGACTCGAACCTAGAGAGGAGTTCCTCTTAAATCCCGTTGAGGTGGGTAGAAGACAATGGCTGAATGGGGTTAAGAGGTGGCTAGCAACCTCTCTCCCTCTCTCTCATATGACTGAATTATAACTCTATAACTAATAAATGTAAGTTATAATGTATTTTATTTTAACTTATAACTTATTGCACGAAGGTCACATACATTGTAAATTGAAATATATATGTTTAGCACTCTTTGCTGCGTAGTTGAATAAAAATTCGACTGCGAGTATATTACTATTTATAGACATAACCTATATGAATTATGAAGTGCTCATCGGGTTGTCGTAAATATTCCGTCTTTAGCAGTATCAAAAAAAAAAAAAAAATTTCCGTCTTTATTAGTTTATCCTTGACGTGCTCAACAATATTGACACTGGGGTAGGTGGTGTGACATCACAAAATAAATAACTTTTGGCAAATTTTGAACATCAAATTGGTGGGGTTATAACATATATAACCTTTATCAGTATTTTAGGTAATTTTCAAAATTAATTTTAGAATTATTCCAGAAAAATTAGCAAGAAAGTCATATATCAACGGAAAACTCTATTTTTGTTTAGTATCACACAATTGTTTGATAGCTTATTTGTTAAATATAAGACCGAAATATAGAATTTTTGGTAACTTTTATACTAAATGTGTGACAGAAAGATGAAGGTTAGCTTTTTGTTTAAATAAAAAAATTGTGTTAAATTAATATATATATATATATATATATATATATATATATAGTTTTCATAAACATCATTTTGGATGGCAAGGTTAACAAAATGTATTTCAAGAGCCTGAAGGGTCTTCTTGAAAAGTTTGCGGTTGCTGGTAATATAGGCTGCTTGAAGGTTATCAAGGAGAACTTTAACAGGAATGGGAAGATCATTGAAATTTCCATTGTGGAATTGCAGTGCTTTAGAAACAACTTCCTGTAAAGTAATATTCATATCACCACTGGAAAATGTCACCTCTGCCGGGACAGTTTCCTGAAGGGATGTTGATCTACTAGGATTTCTCCTAGAGGATGCGCCTTCATGCATTACAAAAGAGTGTTTCGCCGGAATTCTTTTGTCTTGAGGAAAGTTCCATGCAGGTTCCTTCCCCTTGTTCCTCCTCTCTGCCGAGGAAGTCATAATATTCCACTTGCACGTGGTAGCGTATATCCACTTATTAGTGGTATTAGTAGGAGTAGCAGCAAGTATCCTTAGAGATGGATCTGCAAAATTAACAGTATGGTTAATATCAATATCATTGTTTGAAACAAATTTGAATTTTACATTCTGTCCCAAAGGATCAGAAGTAAGTCCATCATGGTCAACAAGAAATGGATACAAAGTGTTAAGGAATGGAAGTCCAAGAATCACTTTGTCATGCATATTTTTAACAAGAACAGAAGGGATCGGGAAAGAAACATGATCATGGTGAATATAGGCACTGTTTAATTCATGTATATATATAAAACTGAGAAAAACAAAAACAAAAGCTTTTTGCCAAATGTTGTACAATATATAGTTTTCAATGTACCAAATGGTGTGCAATATGAAGTCTTTTAGAATAAGAATAGTTATTTTACTACTATCTAGGTGATAAATAAACTCCAAAAATAGATATTTTGAAAAAATAAAATAAAATCCTATCATATGTCTATTTGGTTTCCAAAGTATCATTTCCTTTTCCCTTGTCTTGTTGGTGGTCATGTTAGTTGTATTTTTTGAATATTTGATCAATTCTTTGTTTTTAATTAAGCGTTTATGTCTTGAAAATATAAGTTGTCATTTCTCTTGCTTAGAGGGTTGCTCCAAGTTAGTCCTATATTAGTCCAAACTCATGTAAGAAACGAGAGTAGTGAGTGTTGTTTTGAATTAATCAGTTTTTGCTTTTGAGATTTTTTTTTTTTTTTTCTTCTTGTTTAACTCTAATCTTTAGGTGGCAAGTTTCTTGCTCTGTATCTTTTAGTTTTAGGTGAATTGCTTAGGGTGGTGAGCATTTCTATAATTTACTCTGTATCCCTTGAATCTTGGATGTGGATTCCTTTAGGTGTGAGCTTATCGATCTATTCATTATGATATCGTATTTGCATTTCTTCCATGGCCCAGAAAAATATGGTATCAAACGGATCTCCCAGAAAGAGCTTTGCAACTGGCTAGTGGCTACCATTCTAAATTCCAATAACATATATAACCATGTAAAGAAAAACATGGTCGATCTGAGTTTGATCTCTCAACTCAACTGTAAATGATACAATTGCATTCCAGTTTCTCTAGGCAAATTAAACGTTAGTTGAAGTCTTGTGTACACTAAACAGATTTCAACATAATAACATGGTTAAATAACACCAATGAGAACATAAAAGTCCTAAAAGTTTGTCAACTCAGAGAATTTTTCATATTTTCAATAAATAGAAATAATATGTCCACAATATTTTTACAACAAATCTTAAGTAGTAGGTTGTTACTAGTTGTTATTATTGGGGCAAAAAAGTAATATTAGTGTTAGATTCAAATTTAAACCAATAATAACTAACCACCTATAATTTGTTATAAAAATATTATGGACGTAACACCTCTCTTTTATCAAATACATTAAGCAAGATATGAGATATGATAGAGTGGTCCTCCCAATTACTTTTTTGAGGAAATGTATGAGCATTTAGGCTGCATTTGGTTCGATGTAAATTGAATTCCGAGTGTAAAATGAATGCAGGGGAAAATAAATTCCCGTAAGGAAATTAAATTCCAGGCGTTTGGGTGTACAATGGAAAATAGTCTGAAAAATAATTTTCAGTGTTTGGTAATATTCTGAAAATACTATTTCCTACAAAATTTTCACATTTTCTCAGTAATTTTCTAAGCTTCCAAACAAATTTTATATCAAAAAATCCATCAGTACCCACAAATTTTTCACATTTTCTCAGACTTCTGTAATCCACCACCACCAACACAATAGCACCCACACCACCACAACAACAAAATCCACCAAAACACCACTACCCACACCACCACGACAACAAAAAAAAAAAAAAATCAGAGATCAAAGAGAGAAAGCAGATCGGCGAGTGGTGGACGGTGAGATTGGCGGCGCGAACTTGATGCAATCTTGACGGCGATCTTGGCGGCAATCAAAACAAAAATCAAAACTGAGAGGGAGGAGGAAGAGACGCGATCTTCACTGCGATCTTCACGGCGATCAAAACAAAAATCAAAACTGAGAGGGAGGAGGAAAAGACGCGATCTTCACGGCGCAAACTCGACGGGATGACCGACGGGACGATCTTGGCGGCGCGATCTGGGCTTCAGATCAGACCCACTCTCTCTACTCCCTCTTCTTGCTCTCTCTCTCTCTCTCTCTCTCTCTCTCTGCGTCTGTGAGTCCGGAAAATTGGGGTGTAATTCATTTGAAGGTAAAACACAAGCTGAATTCATTTTACACCCAAAGTGGCTTATTTTCCGGTCAAAGTGTAATTGATTTTCCGTTGACCGTATTTTCCGTAGTTGTCAAACAGACACAAGGATGTAAAATGTTTTCCTGAAAGTGTTTTCAGGCAAAACAAACGCAGCCTAACATCCCATTCCTCCTAAAATTTAAATTGTGGAAGGGAAAAATTTTATTTCAGTCGGTTATTAAACGTATATGTCCACAATTGATAGGAGGATATATGTTCACATTTTAACAAATATAAATAGATATGAAATAGTGGATTGGCGTCATGGGTGGTCAACATTGAGAGTATATTGACTACTCTCTCTCTCTCTCTCTCTCTCTCTCTCTCTCTCTCTCTCTCTCTCTCTCTCTCTCTCTCTCTCTCTCTCTCTCTCCAATTGGGAGTATATCATGGATGGTCATTGGCGGCATGGGGGATCAATATTGCTTTTGATGTCAAGTGGGTTTGTGCGGATTAAGTAATGCTATGAACACAAAAATTTTATCTAAATTAGCATATCAAAAAATTAAAAAATTAGAAGTTATGGTAGCCCATGTACAAGTTGACATGCTAATTTAGAAATGTTGTGAAATTGTTGTGATTTTTGTTGCATTCTTAGCATTACTCACACAGATTTTATGGTCATTTGTTGACAGTGGCCGTGTGGTTGAAGCAAATTTGGTAGAATATAAAATATAATATTTTAGGAAAATGATCCTCTCTGATTTCTATTCAAATGACTACAATATTCAAAAGATGTAGTCTTGGGAATAGAATATAAAGACTGATGGAGGTCCATGTCAAAAATTAACTAGTTGAAATAAGACCAATATCAGTTCTTACCAAAAAAAAATATATATAAAAAATAAATAAATAAGACCAATGTTAAATTTGAAGGTACCTTATGTGACTAGAAAGAACGGACATGTATACAATTTCGGGTACGAGTATAATAGAGCAATATAATAATTTTTGAATAAATAGGACAAGATTTTGCCAGAATAAGCAAATTAATTAATTATTAAATATAATTTTTTTAAAAAAATATTGTTAAGTATTTGTTCCTTTATATATTGTTAAACATATATCAATTTAAGTACAATAATAAATAATAAAGTGAATTCATGACTAATAAATGATGTTTAAAATTCAAAATACAAAAATAAATAAATAATGTAAGAACCATAAGAGTAAATAAAAGATAACTATATAAGCATTCAAGATTAAAATTAAAAAGAAATAAAAGACAAGTGTCCTTCCATATCCCAACTGTATCCCGCAACTTTCCAAAAAAAAAAAAAAAAAAAGACATGGTTGGGACATGTGTGTAGTTGTGTTCCAGACCTATCTTGTGTTCAACACGAATATAACACCTCAAATAAAGTATTCGTACTTTCTAGATTATGTCATACTATTAAAAAAAATTGCTACTGATGACCTTAATGGTCTAATGGCACTTAGCACCTCCAGGTCTCAGATTTGACCTAAATGTCATGGACACACTAAGAGATGCCAACTAGTTGAACAATGAATCATATTTTTAATATTTCTAAGTTAGAATGTTTTTTTTTTTTTTTCACTTTTAAGTATTTAAATAATTTTTTAGAATAACTTATATTTATATTAATCTTTTAACTTCATATATTAATGATCATTTGTTAATTGTATTATGTTTTACAATTATATTAATTGAAATATAACTTCATATATTATATTAATTGAAATATATATCTATAGTTAACTTAATTTATGAGTAACCTTAAGTGTAACACTAATGGTACTAACTCCAATACTAGGTTCAAAAAAAATAAATTGAAGCAAGGCACGCAAAAAAAAAAAAAAACAATTATAACTTACATTTACATTATATTTTTTTATGTTATTAAAATATTTTGTTTACTAAATTAAGTTTATTTTTTCTTCTATTAATAAAAAATGCATTTACACTTTCCCCATTTAACTATTGAGTTATTAAACATATATATCCACAATTGATAGGAGAATATATGTTCACATTTTAACATATAAAAATAGATATGAAATAGCGGATTGGCGGCATGGGTGGTCAATATTGGGAGTATATTGCTACTCTCTCTCCCTCCCTCCCTCTTCAATTGGGAGTATATCATGGGTGGTCATTCGCAGCATGTGGGACGAATATTGCTTTTGATGTCAAGTGAGTTTGTGCGGATTGAGTAATGCTATGAACACAATAATTTTATCTAAATTAGCATATCAAAAAATTAAAAAATTGGAAGTTATGATAGCCCATGTACAAGTTGACATGCTAATTTAAAATTGAGGATTTATGCAAAAAAAAATTGGAGTTGTCACTAACTACTAGGATTCTAAGGTATGATTGATCACCTATATTTATTTTGATTTTAAAACCAAACCTAAAAAAAATGGAAAAGTTTAGATGTTCTCTATCTTGGAAAATATTAAAAACTAAGTCTTGAACCAAAACTACAAGTTTAGAAGTTCAATTACGTGTAAGAAGTTATTATGCACCCCACAACGTCCATTTGTCAATAATATCTCTTTTTAGTTTATCATGAGTAAGGCGATGGGTAAAACTTAGATACACTTCCTTATATATTGTACCTTAAGTTTCCCTTTTAAAATTAACTTGTCGCTAATCCGTGCAATGCACGAGATGGTTAAATAACAATTACAAATAGTCATATAAAGCCCCTATGTTCTTTGATTTCAAATGTAGGGTGCTCCACATAACACATAAAGGCCATACCATGGTTGCTATATGACAATGAAAACATTATTGCTAACATTCCTAAAGCTCATACACAGATTTGGGCATAATTTGAATTCATATAATGCTCAACTATAATTGAATTTATAGTCCAATACCACTTAGGGCCTGTTTAGTTTACTCTTAACTCAAAACTCAATTCTCATATCTCATTTCTCATCACTCAAACTCAGTTTTCATAACTCATATCTCTATCTCTACTTTTTTCTTAACTCTATCTTATTTTTGTTTGGTTTCAAATCTAGGTAAGCTTAACTCAAAATTTTGACAAAGCAGAGCCCATGTACTATGCAGATCAGAACGGTAACATGTCTCTCTCCTCCATCTCTATCTTTTTTTTTTTTCCCCTCTCCTCTTACATGAAGCCTGAAACATTGAAACTTTTCTCCTCCCATTTCGGCCTCTACCACCTCCAACAACCTACAAACCCACCAATTGCAATTCTTAAAAACCTAACCCACTGCTGTTGTTTTGCATCCACCACCGTACAAATCACCAAAAATCAAACTCATCCACCATAGCAGATCCACCAACACCTTCAACATCACAGTAAATTCTTTTACATATATATAATGAAAATAAAAATAAAAAGAAATACCAGAAAAAATTACCCCACAAAATCCACAACTCCAAGCACAAAAAGCACACCTTAACCTGATTAAAACACAAATCACAACTAAAATCGAAGCCTTGTACCATCATCGCATGAAGAAAAAGAGCAAATGAAGAAGAATAATAAGAAACTGAGAAAGAAACCAGAGTGAAGAAGGAAAAGAGAGAGAGAGAGAGAGAGAGAGAGAGAGAGAGAGAGAGAGAAGAAGAAGATGAAAGAGCCCAACCATGAAGAAGAACCAAAAAAAAAAAAAAAAGATAAGAAAACGAGAAGCAGCTGAAAGAACCCGGCTTGAAGAAGAAAAGAAAGAAAGAAAAGAAAAACGAGGAAAGGGAAAGAAGAAATATCAGTATGGTGGAGAGAAAAGTGAAGAAAAAAAAGATGTTTGAGCACATGTATGGTCTTGAGTGTTTGACCGTGGATCCCTTAATTATCAAATATTTACAAAAATACCTGATATCTCAATTTTCAACTTTTGAAAACAACAAAATCTTGTTTTCGTTTTCCATAATCCAAACTCAAAATTTGAGTTTTTAAGTGATGGAAACAAACATCCAAAACTAAGCCAAACACTGCATCATTTGTGGGACCCACAAATTTTGGATGATAGATCATGAAAACTGAGTGATATCACTCAGTTTTCATGCTATCCAAACAAGCTCTTAAAAACTACTTTATAGTAGTTGACTGAGAAAGACAACGCACAGAAAACTATTGCAATAAGAGAAACTAAGAAAAGATATTGCAAAATTAATTATATATAATTTTTTTAAAAAAAATTGATGCCAGGTCCACAGTTTTTTATTTATTTTTAATTCAATCCTAGAGCAAGGAAGCTCATTCATTCATGACAAAGGAAGATACAAAAACCACTATATTTAAGATAAACTTAGTTCAAATTATTAAAAAAAATGTCAAATTATCAATAAGACATTAAAATAAACTCAGTTCACAAGTCGATAGAATGTAGAATAAAAACTATGCAACTGAAGCTTGAGCTCTGATACTAAACCTTTTGAGCATTCTAGAATGTTTATATATCTTTGAATTGGGGAATTTGTTTTAGCCATGTACACAAGTTTTCAATGACTTGTAAAATTTAAAGCTGTGAAGCAGTCATTAAAAAAACAATTATGCATGTACAGCCATATTGCAAGCTGTCGACAATTTTGAAGACCTTACAAATAGAAAAAGAACATTTGTAGCACTTTAAAATATTCAAACCAATAAATCTGCTCTTCCTGCTTTGCTAATTTGTTCTACTCCTAAGATGCACTATTTTTTTTTTAAGGATAAAAGATAAAACTTTATTGATAAATTGAATATACAAGTGTGTAGACAATCTCATGACAGCATAGCAAGACCATGCATTTGCTGCCAAGGAATAATATGCCACCAAAACACATGAGGCACTATGCCACTCTCTCTCATAAGAAGCAACTCACAAACACAAAATTCAAAACTTCGAAATAGCAGAAAAATAGTCTAGGTATCTCTGCTTATATACTCCTGTTAGCCCCTGTGTCAGATGCATCTGATAAATAACAATATTTGAACTTAAAATATCCTAAACCACAATGATAATGATAACAAATCCAATTTATCAATCCATTCCCAAACGCCAATCACAAATATAAAAGATCTAGTATCCCCATCACTCTACTCAATCAATATAATCAAATCTCAAACTTCCAAGCCTTACCACAAAAAAAACAATTCAACTTTTGTTTTCTTGCCCACACTCCTAATTTCACATAACATTAAAACCAAGAAAACAATTCTACCATATGAAGTTCATTACACATAAATCAAAAGAAAATCTAAAATAAATTGATACGAACATGAAGAAGGAAAAAAACCACTTGTTAATTTATTAACTCTAGTCAGACCATGTATATACTAGAGCAAGAAGAATACATATCTACTTATTAGACTTGCAAAATGGACATTGTACAGAATCAATCAAATTCTGGAAAAAAAAAAAAAAAAAAAAAAAAAACAGTCGAGTAATTTATCAAACAATTTGCATGCAAGTAACAAATTTTTTATTAGTTACGCCAACAACTAAATATCAAAGAAAATTATTGAGAGAGGGGATTTTGTAGAGATAATATACCCAACTTCTTTTGCAAGTAATACTTATCTGATACTCAAGTAAATGAAAGAAATCGAGAATCATATAAACTGGAAATATATTTGAAGTGCTAGAATCAAGTGTCTGATACAACATTTAGTTTATTGGTAGAGAGACACACAAACAGTAAAGCTTTAGAGAGTAAAAATAATCAAAACCTAAATTCAAAGGGTTATATCAAGGTAATCAAATCATGCTTCGATTGGGTTAGAGGGAGGCCCGAAAAAACAACTTTGAGAAGGAGATGGAACATTCCAAGCAGAATACTATCGCTAGAAGAAGGGCAGAGTGAGAGAACCGAATTGAATTAGACTAATACAACATATTCAGAGGGAGGGAGAAGAAAGAAGTGAAGCTTTGGTTTTTGTATTCAAAGAAATATACCTATGCCAGCATATAATTCTTGCAGAGCCAGTTCAACCTTCATCACAGACACCATCAGATCAATCAAACCAAAACAACCAAATCTAAATTTTAGTCTATTTAAAATGTATTTACCAATTGTGGTTGTGGGATGTCGGCCTGAATGTGGATGCCCGTTTGTTTAACGGTAGTAGGACCCTCAGATTTCTCCTTCTCTTTCTCTCTCCCTACACTGCTACCCCTTAAAAATGATTTCTTCTCAATTTCGATTATTTTGTTTTAATATATATATATATATATATATATAGATACCAAAACTTAAATAATAGGCAAGATTAAAAAATAAAGGCACAACTATTCAGAGTTTTTAAAAATAAATGTGTCATAAGTTTGTATAGCCACGTGGCGCAATGAGAAGTGGTCAATAAAAAGTCAAACGTTTCGACTATTAGTTATTACTAGCGTGTAACCAGCATAATGCGCGGGATCATTTTATATAAAACAATCAACATAACATAAAATTCATCAAATGCATGTTGTACAGCCCCTCATTTGTCCAATAGTTGCAAAAATTCTATTTATAAAATACAATACAAAATATCACTCCCTTCATATGTTACAATAGTTTTCATCTAGAAACCAAATATCAAGCACATGATATACATATATATATATATATATATATCAAGTAAATTAACCATAAACTAAAGGTCTTTTATGTTGGTTTTTTTTCTTTTTTCTTTTTTCTTTTTTCTTTTACTAAGCCTTGGGTTTATAGAGACAAAAACGTATCCTTAATTCACATGTCCTTAATTCACAGCACATATTTTGAAAACATTCTTTTTTTTTTTCTTTTTTCTTTTTACTCTTCATTTTCCAATGACAATTGCTCTTTTGGTTTTCACGTTAATATGTGAAGCTTATCACACCAATACTTGTGTGATCCGAGCTCATTTAAGTAAAACAACTTCAAATTGTTAATTATAATGGACAGAGTTAGAATCAATCAATAAATAAATAAAATCAGTAATAAGATTTTAGATGAAAAATATGAAACAATTCTCACAAAATCTAGTGTTACATATTACAATGTACTTGAAAGAAAATTAAAAAGTAATAATAATAATTTCGGCAAATATACATAAAATAAAATAATAGATACAAGAAACCATTGTTTTCAAGGGACTAAACTTAATTTTGTGGTGGGTATATATTACAAAGCAATTTGTTGGGAATTTTCTTGCATTCAACTCTATATACTTGCAAATAAAAATACAGCCTAAATAAAATCACATATTTTCATGCAACAATAATTGCACAATTCCAATGCTATTATATATATATATATATATATATATATATATAAACACACACACACACACATCAAATAAAAAGGAGGAAACCAAAAATTTAAAACAATAATAAATAAAAAACAAATAGACGTTCCCTCACTTCCCCGCTCTGTCTGTACTGAATCTAATTTAAGGAGATGACAGGCATCATCAACTAATTTGCCACCAACAACAATTGTTTCAAAGGGAAACCCAATCTAAAATTCTTTGAAATTATTTTTAGCACTGCTAATAATTAGCTAATATCAGACAGTTACTTTCAAACTAACTAAATTCATACATGCACTAAAGAATTAAACCTAGTATGTAAACATTATAAACTCAAAAATCAATGTGTATATAAATAATCTCTAAGGAAAATACTTGTGAACTAAAGTATCTCTTAATTAGGACACAAACACAATTCAAAGAACTCAAAATTCCATTTGTACAGTCTGTCTAAAGGCATTGCTTGCATTGCTGTGACATAATAAACCATATTTTGGAATAATCAAAATCATCTAACTCAAAATTAACTTTAACATTCTAGATTATTTTTTTTCCCCTCAAATTATGACAAAGTTCAATACTAGGGGATAACCATAAGCACCAGCCCTTTTAAACCCAAGCAGTTTTTACTAATGCCTGGCCTTTGCTCTACCAGTTGCACTATTTGGACTCAAACCACAATAGCCAAGTATCAAAATAATCTGGAAAAATACATCTAGGCAAATATCATTCATCCACCAATCTTAGAAAAAATTGACAGATATACACATGCCTGATAAGCTCCAATGGAACGGCTCATCCTTTGTTTTTGCATAAATAACTAACCCAATTTCTATTATATGAAGCAATAAATTCTGTTTTGCAATCAACCATTGTATAACCTTGGCTTATCCTACGTAAAAATTAGAGAAAGACAACTATAATATAAGCAGCATGTTTCAACAAATAGTAATATGCTATAAGAGCTTGTGCCTTTTAAAATAGGCAAACAATGTCTCAAAAAAAAGGCAATTGAAATGCAATACTATTTACCTTTTTTTCCCTAGAAGAACATCCACCTTTATTTGTGTGATATACGTTACATAATAAAGACAAAATAGGCTATATATTTACTATCTTAGGCATTGCAAAGTTGATCAGTGCTTTCAATATAAAAAACTTAGCAATCTCAATTTTCAAAAAAAAAAAATACTAATCCCAATGAATTTCATAAACGATCAGTCAAAATCAAATCTAACTCAAAGAACTAAATCTGAATCTAAACGAATAAGAAGACAATAACAAAAACAATAACTTTACCGATTATGGGGTAATGGGTATGCAGCCTATCTCTTTGTGCCTTCTAGACTATATTTTTGCATATGAAGATTTAAACAATTCTTTGCTTCTCTCTCTTTAATTGTACATTAGGATTTCAATCTTAGGAATTCCTATCCTTCATAGGAAACACTACATTAGTAAATGTAAAATATCAATCATATTAAATTAAAATTAAAATAGAATTCCAATCCTTAACATCTCAGATATCTAATAAATGTTAACATATCAATTTCTAATAAATGAAAGACATCTGCCTTCAGGTTCTCCATATATCAATATCTGATAGTTCTACGAAGTAGCATCCAACCTGATAAAACATCAGATCCTAACTTCAGTGACCATTCCAATAAAGAGAAGAAAGAAATTAATAAAATTAAGGACAGAAAAAATCATTAGAATGATAAGAAATGAAATGGAACATCATCCCAGTATATCAACCACCTAAAAGAACAAAAGATACACCTAACCCACTCCATATAACTACCTTTTCAAAAGACATAAGAAAGACGTGGAGAATAACATCCCTTAACTGAAATAATTACTTTCTCAACCTCTAAATATTTGGAAAATGGGATAATCTGCCAGGCTCACTATTTTGTAAAATAAAACCAAAGACAATCTTTTTAGTCATTGAGTTTTAGGTCCAGTTCAAGTTATGTCTAAGCAGTAGTCCACCAAAGTACTTGAGTCATACCATCAAACTTTGCGGAACAGAGACATTATCAGCCGCAATAAGTTTTGCTACCTGACATGGACCATTAATTACAGGGGACCCACATGATGATGTAAGGTCCACTTACATGGAAGATCCAGGCTCATGCAATCTCCACTGTAATTGTAGAAAAATATGCACTCTTCAGAGCTAATGTTAAACTGAACTGTTGAACAAACTTTACCTATTTTTTACTTCAAACATTTTGAGTACAGATTTAGTTCTGCCAATTTTAAAGCAACCATACCTTTTGTAGGCACAGTCATGGTTGCACATATATATGTATTTTTATGCAGGAATAATAGCAAGATGTCCATGTACGCATACATAATATAGTCAAAGAAAATCTTGTACAAAGAGACATTCATTTTCTGAAATCAGTACACATCCCATATTCACGTTAAGGTATTAGATTCACTTAACAACAACCAAGCTTGAGTCCTAAAATTTTGGCATCACCTATGGATGCTTGAGTCCATTTAGATTACCATGTTACTTAAAAATAGTTAATTGGTCAAGAAATTTTTTTTTACAAAGTTTAATAATGACCCCAGCTATCTAACAATACATTAAAATTCAAAATTCATCAAGGGCATGTTGTTCAGCCCCTCATTTGTCCTACTTTCAGGAATGCTATCTATAAAATGCAATATCACTCCATTTAAAATCAGCTCCAATTATCTTTTATAGAATTTAAAAAATATATATCATATGTGACAATGGTGTCCATCTAGAAACAAAATACCAAGCACATAGTGAGCATCATATGTCGTGGAAAACACACAAGCACCAACCCAAAGCAAATTAACCACAAACTAAAGCCCTTTTATGTTGGGGTGATTTTTTTTTTTAATAATAACTTTGGGGTTTATAGAAATAAAACATAGCCTTAACTCACTGCACATTGAAAACAGTTTTTTTTTTCACTCTTCAATTTCCAATGACAATTGCTCTGTTGGTTTCCCATGTTAATATCTCAAGCTTACCACACCAATGAGCCAAGCTCATCTAAGTAAAACAATTTCAAATTGTTAACTGCATGCTAGATCCAAATGCAATGGACAGAGTTAGAACTTAGAATTAGTGGAGTCAACGCCAAAAGTGAACTCTAGAACAAATGTAAACTACCTATGCAAATTGAATTAAGATGTAACTAAGCAAATAAATTAATAGGTGGTTTGAAACTGAAGCATTAGCAACAATTAACTTTAAAAACCAACCCCAAATAGCAAGCCCACCCAAAAACTGAATGCACAGTTCAGTATACTTGTATAAAATTAAAAATAAAAAACTAAAAACTTACCTAACACCAGCATCACCAATAATATCAATTGGCATACCAATCAAAATGTACCTAACCAATCATTCTAGCCATAGCAACTGGGACAATGCACTTCATCTTCATTTCAGGCCTCATCATACCCACCAAAAAGAAAGGTTTGATCCATCAAAAATTACCATAAATTATGTAAACTTGTGAAACTAAAGAGACATTGGAATTTCAAGAGCACTCTTAAAGAAAAATCTTGCAAGGATCTTAGTTAAAAACTAAATTCTGAACTTTACTCTAAAAACTCCTTTACAAATTCAATGCCTTGCTTCTAGTAAGTTAGCTCCTTACAAAGCACCATGTACCTCAAGTAGAAGATATAAGTTAGTTACAACTTCACCTTATAAAAAGTAAGTATATCTTATAAGCCAAGCTTGCTAAAGCCATCTATTAGAACCTTTGTCATAATACAGGAGAGAAAGATGAGAGAGAGACAACAAAAGAAGCTAAAGAAAATATTGTAAATGGTATGGGTATTGTAAATGTGTGAAAGTGTGTTTCCATATAAAAGGTAGTTCAACAATTCAACAAAATCTGAATCTACGAATTAAAGTGTAAACCATACAACCATATTTCGGAAATAATCCCTTACTATTCAATAACACAGTATTCTTGGTTATTTATTTGTTTATTATAAATTATCCTTACACTGTAAACTGCGAAATTTAAAAGCAGTAAAGGTGAACACTGACTATTAAAATCAGGAATGAAAATCCCTAATGTTACCCAAACCAAAATACAGAGACCATAAATTATCAGATTTAAAAGCAGCAAAGGTGAAAGTTAACTATTTAAATCAAGGCGAGAATCCCTAATTCAAAAACATAGCAAATAATCCAGGAAACCATTAATTCCACTTAGAAAATATTATAAATTATCCTACACTATAAAGTGTCAAATTTAAAAGCAGCAAAGGTCAAAATCCCTAAAGTTACCCAAAAGCGAAAACCCTTAATGTTACCCAAACCAAAATACATAGATGATAATTTGATACAAAACATCCAAAGAAAGAGAATAAACCCATCTATCCTTCAATAGGGATCAAAGGAAAACCTTAGAAAATTCAACAGGAGGGAACAAATTTAAATATAGAAATCAAATAGGAAAAGCACCGGTGAGAATGAACTCAATTGACTCATGACTATTCTTGGGATTTCATCATCTTATTCTTTATAGGACCTAGATTAAGGAAATATAAAAGCCTGATCAAAATTTCAAACTGAAAAGCGAAGAGAAAAACTTAATTTGAATACAAATCGAAACCAATCCAAACAAAATATCAAAACCTAATCATAATTAATAAACAAACTTAAATCGAAGATAAAAACTCACCGGTAGTGGTTTCGGCCTCTCTTTATCTTCCCCTGCGTGAGTCGTTTTTTTTTTTTTTTTTTTTTTTTTTTTTTTTTTTTTTTTTTTTTTTCAGTCTCCTCCAAATTGTAGAAAAAAATGGCAGAATGACTGGTTTTGATTTTTTTTTTTTTAACAAATCATAGGGGTATCTTTTGATAGTTGTTCTAAACGGTATATGACGGTAGTGGGATGCTGAAGGAGTGAGAGAGTGGCGGTGGGCTATGGTTTAGGAGTTTTGAGAATTGAGAGAAGTGGAGAAAACGGCTTCAACACGGAGGAAGAAGCAAAGAAGAAGAAAGGTTTATAGATGCAGAATCGTGGCAGAGTTCATCACCTCTCTCTTTCTCTGCTTCTTTCCCCGTTTCCTCTTCGCCTCTCTCTCCCTCTCTCTTTCATCACCTCTCTCTCCCTCTTTCTTTCATCGCCTCTCTCTCTCTCT
Organism: Lithocarpus polystachyus; assembly: GCA_033629205.1. Classification (NCBI taxonomy): domain Eukaryota; kingdom Viridiplantae; phylum Streptophyta; class Magnoliopsida; order Fagales; family Fagaceae; genus Lithocarpus; species Lithocarpus polystachyus. The sequence continues at coordinate 1,415,090 of CM066164.1, read as the reverse complement.
CCTTCATCGCCTCTCTCTCTATTTCCCTGTATCTTTTAATTTTAACCTTTTTTTTTTGGTTATTTATAGTGAGAGGCTATTAAACCGTGGTAGCATTGCCAAACACAGTTTCCTCTCTGTATCCTGTGTTTTTTTTTTTTTTTTGGGAGTATTGCAAGCCTTTAAACGTTGTGTTAAATTAACGAAACAATATAATTTATCCTTTTTTAATTGCAAGCGTGGTAGAGTTTTAAATACCCAAACGGTGCAATGTGCGGTTCTTTGACTTAAAAATTGTATATATGTCTAAATTTTAGGTAGGCAGTTATCTTATTTGTCAGTATCTCCTTAATTGTAGGAATCCATTTTCTCTCAGCTTCTGCTATTATATATATATATATATATATAGATATAGATATAGATATAGATATAGATTAGCCTCATCACACACACTTCACGCATGCGATGAGGCTTTTCTTTTTTTGGTTTAGTATCATATATTTTTTTTTATACCAAAAAAAAAGCTTCATCGCACGCGTAAAGTGCGTGTAATGAGACTAGTATATTGCTCCTTTATTTCTTTAAAAAACTTATTGTCATCATTTCCATTCATCCCAATTTGAGGTTTATGCATTTGTCCAATAATATGGTTTTTTTTTGTTGATTTAAGGTAAATATTTGGGCAATTAACTTAGACGTAGTAAAATTAGGGTGATTAACTTAATTTCTATCTTTTTCTTAATATTTAAAAATAATATTACTCTCTTATATTTTGATTTCTTATTGTTATAATATTCTTAAAAAGTTGTGAATTTTTGTGACACATTTTGATTTCAAATCCTAATCTCTATCTGTGTAGTTGAAAAAATAATCTTCTCTACGTGCAAATAATAGATCAACAACCATAGCTAAACTGTAGGTGCAACCATAAATAAATAAATAAATAAATTTATATATATATATATATATATATGTGCCTTGAATTTCATAGCAAAATCAAATAATCGATCAAACTTCCAAATTCCAAATGGAGTAATAGTAACTTTGAGAACTAAACTGAATGCTCATAGTAGTACAAATTTAAATTGAAAAATTAACATAAATTTTAAAAACTAAGAACTATCTACTCCAATGACTATAGCTCATCACTGATTCCCTTCCATCTGTCTTACCGCTATTAATGCTAACAACTATATATGTCGTTGATGATCAGCTACAACACTACTTGGGCTCAACATCTTTGGAGACAACGTTGGCTTCATTTTAAAAATGGGTCACTCACCTAAGAAATAATAAGAAAATTTTAGACGTTTGCAAACCAAATATTTTTTACAAACACCTAGAACACGTATTTAACCACAAAACGGACTCAAATCACCACATTCCCCAAATTATGAAATGCAGAAATATAAAAGAAAAAAAAAAAAAAAAAGAACAATCAAACGTGAAGAAGAAAAAGAATAGAAGGAAGAGAGCACCACTTAAAATAATTAGGGAATGCCTTCATCATCTATAATATACAATATATATCAACTAATTAGTCAAAAATTTCAAACTGATAACCACAAAAAAAAAAAAAAGAGAGATAAATATATATATATATATATATATCATTTCCATGCTTTGAAAAAGAATTCTCACCAAAGTGAAAACAATTGGAGAAAATATTTTAAAAAAAGAACCAGTACCACAAAATTAAAAGAAAATAGATTTTAAAGAGGCTAAAAAAAATAAGAAGAGGTTGTTCGGTGGGAGGACATTACCAATTACCAAAGTCAAGTAGATGAGTGCATTCAGAATGGCTCTATATCTAGACTCTAGAGTGGCAATAGAAAAGAAGAATGGCCAAGATCTGCTTTCTCTCCCCACTGGCCAAATCTCTTTTTGGTAGCCTCTTCTTCTCTCCACCTTAAAACAAAATATATATAAATACAGGATAAAAAAGAGATGAGAAGAAAGTGCATTTTTTTGTATAAAAAATTTGTTAGAGAAGAAAGTGCAGTTATTTTGCGATATAGCTACATAATAACTGATCAATAGTGGCTAGCGGAGAAAGCATGAATTGTGGAGAAACTGAAAAGGAACTGATGAAAAATGTATTTTACAATGAATTTGGTTTACAATTTGTTGTGAAAAGGGAAAAAAAATGAATTTAGTAATTGTATAACAATTAACCACCTATGATTTGTTGTGAAAATGTTGTAAACGTAGCATATCTCTAAGTGATAAACATGGTTGGCAAATTAAAAGCAATTTTTTAGGAGTGAAATATGGTAAATCTAATCAGATAAAAAAAGGGAAAAATGATTTTGTTAATTAAAAAAGTTGAAAACGTTCAATCAAAATAAAAAGTGGAAAGTTATCCAAAAAAATCAGTGGAAAACTAACGCGAGAGAGAAATGGAGAAGTGAGAGAAAAACTGTTTTTTTTTTATATATAATTTAGCTAAAAATTAAGAGTTTTTAAATTACTAATTTTACATGTCTAATCCTATAATTTAAGCTCTAGAAACAGATGAATTTAAGGGTATTTTGGGTATAAAAATTGAGGAACTCAAATAGGAGAAGCCCCTTGGGGAGATAAGGGCCCAAAATCATATATTAAGCCTTGGGCCTTATCCGATGACGTTGACTAGTCCAAAGAGAGATAAATAGGTATGAGAGATTCCAGTTTAGAGCCTCATGGGTATGAGATGAGTGGAAGGTGGTCCAAGAAGGGACTTCTCCTCCAATATGAAAAATATAGGTCAGGTACGCATTCCAACGATGAAGGTAATCTTCATAGAAGCCTTGGCTATAGGAACGTGCCCCATAAACTCACAAGAAGGAAGGAAATCCAAAAGTATCTAAGGAAATCCACCGCATAAAATAAACTGCAACTATTTTTCTGGCCGTACTTATGTGAAGAAGACTCCTAAACAGGGCTGCCTTGGCTACTGCAACTCATTGAAAATCAAAGAGGGTGTCTGATGTGACGGGTACTTAAGTGAGAGCTCAGATGATTAACAAGTGTAGGATCAAGATGGACCTAAAGGGGCAATATAATGTGCAAAAATCCTCCATGAAAGAGAAAAGGAGAAAAAGAGGGAGAAAAAGAAAAAGAAAAGAAAGAAGGAAGAGGAAGGGAAACAGTACTTGTATTCAGTTGTGATTGATTTATATAAAAAGAACCTCCTTGGATAAGGAATTTATTTAATTCTACACTCTTTGTCCTTGAATTATCATCCTTTAAATTCCTACTAATCATTGTCCAGCTCATTAGGGCCTAGTTCTTTGACCCATTCTCTATAAATTTATTGTATTGGGCTCATTGGGCTAGGATTCCATATACTTTAGGCTTGGTTCGTCAAACCATATCCATACACCCTTTAAATAGTAGTATAGATACAGATATAGATTAAGATACGGCTACTTAACAAAATTACTAAACGGTGTTATTTTGTGAGAAAACCCAACTCTTTCACTTCCGTTGAATACACAAAACTCTTTGCTAAAAATCCTGCACCCATGCCCTCTTTAATGGAAGGGGCTGGAAATCATTGAAGGCAACATGATGAGCGATGACACCAGCACTAGTATTGTTGATAAGTCTCTCATCGATCGCAAAAGAAATCGAATCTAAGTTCGGTTTCGGGACTATGTTACAGTCCAGGTAGCCTGTCCAAATCTGATGTGAGCATTTCAGGTACGATTCGGCCTGTAATGGAAACTGGAGCAATCTTGCTGCTTCCCGTCAGAACAATAAAAACCCACTTTCAACTTTGTTCTCTAAGAGCATCTATAGCAGTGGAGCTAAAAATTTAGCTATTTGGCACCACAAAAAGTTACTTTATCTATTTTACCTACACACATGCTGTATCAATGAATCTATTTTAGTTTTAAATACAATAAAATAATATAAACATCACAATAAAATAAGATATCTACTATAATAAAATAATATATCTATTATAAATATCACAGCCACACACACAACCACAAATTTTTTTTTTTTTTTTTTTTAACTTTTGAGCTACAATGCACATCTAAAGATAGATGTGCATTGTAGCAATAAAGCTAAAAAAAATACCTTTAGCTCCACTGCTATATGATTGATTTTTGTGTTTTGGTGAAGTTAAAATAGATATATAGCTATTTAGCTCCACTGCTACAAGTGCTCTAATGTGCCAGGTACCAAGTCGCACACTATTATTTTTCTGGACAAGCCCTTGTAGTAGTGTACCTCGGTTCCAGAATCTGGAATATCGACCTTGTCAACTCGGTACAAAATTTCAATATGTGCCAACCTATCGATGCCCAACTCTTTTACATCTACTACTATTGAGCTTCTGGCCAATCAAACCAAATGATAAAGCATACGCATCCATGCATGAAAATATATATGAATGATGACATTTGTGGAAAGCATATATATCTTTTTCATTTATTCCTAATTGAAGCTTAACCCTCAACATTGTCAATGGACTCTCCACTGTGAGAATCATGGTCTAGAGCAAGATTGCTAGCTCAGAATATGGGTATCAAAATGGACACTCAATTGACTGTGTTTACTAGCCCTTTGATTGATGGATTTATATTGGAATCAGTTACTTATGGAGAAAATGAAAAAACTACAATTTAATATAATATATAAAAAAGAAATACATTTTCTTAGAATAAAATCCAAATTACATTGTTTTAGACAATAGAAGTTTAATTGCTTTTCTCCTAGTTACGATTTAGAGAAAAATGACAATGTTTTGACTTTTAGACTTTAGTTACATAATAAAGATGGAAATTACATGCAAATATACCAGTTGCTATAGATCGTCAACACCAGTCGTTGGAGTGGTGTTTTCTACTACCAAACCAATGACCTATCGACCAAATGGGAGAGGGAAAGTCACTTTGTGTTTATGAAAAATATTTTACCAGGCTGTCTAAAATAAAACATTTTACAACCTTTTATAAAGGATTTTACGGTCAATGGAAAATATTTTACAAGTTTAATTATATTTTATCTGAAAAAAACACCTAAAAATGGAAAAATACTTTATTTTAAAACAAACAAAGCATAATAGGACAACCTTTGCAAGCCACACATTGATCTTAATTGACTTGAAAGGACATGGCATGCGTCGAAAAAAAATGTGAAAATTAGAATTGAAATTATATATAGCTGATATTTAACAAGTGTGTCATGAGTCTCATGACTCTATCCACACATCAAGGAAATAATATATAAATTAAACAAACACATTGTTGTGGAGTGCCTAGATGCATTAATAAGTCCCGTATATATCATATAGTCCTCCGCGTTACGTTTTTGTACACCACTCTTTTTCGTCAGTCCATCTCTGCACAGTTATTGGTTTCACGTACAAAAAATGTTTCCAAAGTGAATGATACATTTAAAGAGAGTTTGGTTCGCTGTAATGTATCCAACATTACAATAATGTAACATTAAGATTATTTATTTATTTTATTTTTTATAATATTACTATAATTTAAAATTATAAAATGTATCACATCACTTTAATCTCATCATCTTCGTAAACAGTGTAATATTGTATTTTTATATTGAGATTACATTAATGTAAAATTACAATAATATAATACTACAGTATAATTTAACATTACAATAAACCGGGTAATTATTGGGTGCTCCCGGAGTACTATTAATGCGTACTCCTCCCTCTCACATAACTGTAGATCCCACTAATTAAATTTATGGTAGGACTCACAATTCATGTGAGATGGGAGAATATGCATTTATGGTACTCCCGATACTCCCGGAGTATCTAATAATTTTCCCAATAAACCAAACCCCCAACATTTAAGTATAGGACAGCCACACATTAATTGATCTTAATCGGCTTTAAAATGACATGGCTTGCATGCGTTTGCAACGTTAATTGAATTACGTCTACAGAAGAGTGGAAATTAGATTGAAATGTGTATATATATAGTTGATAGTTAATAAGTGAAATGAGTCTAACCACATCAAGGAGAAATTATAAGGTTCACATGGTAAATAAGTGACATGGTCCACCATTCCATTAAAAAACTTACACCTATTTAAAGTTGTTGAGTTGGAAATTTTTTTAAAACACTGACTCAGCAATTTTAAACAAGTGGAAGTTTTTTAGTGGAATGGTGAACAAATGACGTGGTTCACCAGAGAACTGTATAATTTCTCCACATCAAGGGATAGAATTGATGATTATACCAACAACTACGTGCCACATGTCGTTGATGGTTTAAATCTCTCAACTACTAAAATCCCAACATTAATTTTCACAACTATAACGCTGCCACATCTATCTCATGCATTATATATAACTAGATTGATAGGACTGACGATCTCTCTCTCACAAATGAGATAACCGAATCTCTGCGTCAATAAATCCACGTCACTGATGGAGGTAGGAAAGCTATTCGATGCAGTCAATGATGACTCGGATGGTTACAAAACCAGTTGTATAGACCATTGGAGGCCCATCAAAGCCCACATTACTGAACATGAGGCGTTACCAATGGAGGCATTAAAATCACAATAACAACCACAACGACTAGGAGTTGTGGGAAGTGGGAACACATATAAAGACCTCACGACACCAACACAAGGTAAAAAATAAAATTAAAAAAAAAAAAAAAAAAACTCTTAAGATCATTCATAGTTATTCTGTGATTCAAAAGGGTTTCCTTGTACTGACTTTGGCATCGAAGACCTTGTGACAGACACCACACTAGTGACCACATTGAGGGAGCCATTTTTCCATATTTGCAGGTACACCAACGAGGATCCAGCTCCATCTGGACGCACTTACAAGGACTGACGATTTTTACTTCTTCATAGATGATGTCCCGCGCGATGCGTGAATTGCTTTACAATTTTATTTGAATTCATTTTTATATATATTAAGACTTATATATAATACTTTTTTTGTTGTATAATAATATTTATGTTTGCCCACAATATTGTTGAATACTTTGAAACTTGATTTTATTAATTCATATTTTATTTTTAAAAAATTGTATAACACTATAAGACTATAACAAATTATAATATTTACCATTAAAAATAGATTTTATTTTTTAAACTGGTTAAATAATTTGAAATCTTTAGATACAAATTTAAAGCATAAAATAAGATTTTATCAAAGTTTATCACTATGGCTCATACTACGCAAAATAGCTGTAAAAAACCTTCAAAGAAACCTACAAATTATGAGTTCTAAAAATAGCTAACTTCATAAATAATCAATTAGAAATTTTCTTTCTCTTTTTCTTTAGTTCTAAAACATAATACATTTATGACTTTCCCAAACCAAAATCTCAAACATCCAAAGACTCAAAGCAAATCACAACATTCACAAATCCACAATGTTCGACTTTAACATCAAAATCGTAAGCTACCATCACTAAATAAAAACCCAAGCCCCTGTCCTTGGTCAAAGCCTACTCATACGGGTTAGGATCAAATAGTACTGCAATGTTGGAGTTATGTAGGTGTCGTTGAAAGATTGAAGATAAATGATATCGTTTTTTGTCTTAGTGTATTTGAGATAGGACGGCATGAAGCCAAGGGCCGTGGGCATGTGTATATAAAGGAGTAGAAGTTAGAATGGTGAATGGAAATACAAAGAGTTTTTTGTGTGTGAGAAAGAGGAAAAGTCTTGAAACAATCAAATGAAATAAATAGTAGTCTTAAAATATTGAATAACAAATGTAATAAAAATTAGTCTTCAAACATTAAACTAAAAAAAATAAAGAGTCCTTATTTTTAAATTTATTCTTATCTCTGATGTGACATAAGAGTATTTCAATTCTTTCATAGAGTGCACCACATGACAAAACCTCATGCTCTCTTGCATAAAGTCTCTACTTATATAAATATATATATATATATATATATATATATATATAAGCAAAGACCTTATATATATACTTTTAATTAGTTTCCTGATTACAAACTTGGTATCAGAGCCAAGTTTGGCCGATTAGTTTGTAAGTTACATTTTTTTATCAATCATAAGTTGACAGGTGATACCGCCATAGTTATCAATCATAACTGCATTATTTTCATTACATTTATGTTAAATTTTGATATTCATATTATCTTCTTGATTTATTTCTTGATAACTCTTCTGTTCCTATTTATTTATCTCTTTGTGATCTTCTTCTATCTATACCACTGTGTCAGATAGTTATTCTTTCATTCTATTTATCTCTCTGTGATAATTGCTTTAATTGACCAATTATCGCCAACATTATCTGTGTTTTCTTATCTCTGTGTTTAGCCCCAAAATCTGTTGCAGGTGTGGACTGTTTGAGATGCGTAAGACCTATATCAATGTTATCCTATAGCCCAGTTAGACCACGGTATCCTAAGCCGAGTGGCCGTTTAGCCGAAGTGAGGCATTGAGGCTTAAAAGTTAGGATAGTGGCAGTTGGAGGTTATACTGTGCATTGAGAAGGCATCTTGTCTCTAGTTAGAATACCCTGTTTCAGATCTAAGGTTAGATCCAATTATTTGGAGATAGAGATAACTAGGTTGTAATTGATTGTTTCAATCAGCTTTTACAGAATAATGAATAGGTTGTTTAGAAGTAACTCTTCTACCAGTTTGTGTAGTAGATCATCATCACTCCCTGAGATTCCACAAGAAAATGGAACCATCTATAGTGAAGAATATGAGTTGTTAGACATAGATCTAAAGCTAGGAGATTGGAATATCCCTAGAGTTTCAACCAGTGAATTCTACAGGACCTCATGGAACTTGAAGAAGGTCTTCAAGACAGATTACCATGTTAGAACCATAGAACAAGTTTATGGTCTTAGAAAGCCATATGAAACATGCTACCTGTTTAGCTCAGAAAAGATTAGCTTACAGGAAGCAAGGACACAAATTCCTTCATATAAGTTTAGTCCAGATTGGAGTTAAACCTCTCATTAGAGAAGGGTTAAACAATTCAATCCTTCTAGCCCTTAGAGATACTCGTCATATAAGGTTTAATGATAGCCTCTTAGGAACCATGGAAACCAGTCTTAGTGGTGGACCAGTTCATTTCAACTGTTTCCCCAATTTCATAGTTGACCTCTATGACGAGCATATTATGAAGGTTCTTACCCTCAATATCAAGTCTCATGGTACCCTCATGGTGCAGGGAGCCATCTAGATCGCCTTGATATACAGAATCTGCTATAAGTGTTGTAGGACCAACCTGAATGTTGGAGCACTTGATAGGAAAAATTTAGGACAAACCCTACTTATCTAGACCAATGTTAATGCTAAGATTTAGGTACCCAGAACCTTGAAATGGTCAAAAGTAGATTTCCCATCCAATTGGACTCTAAAAAATGAGAATTATCCTCTCCAAATCCAAAACCCAGACTAGAATCCAGACTTAGATTTCGTCCAACAGCTAGCAGATGGTTTTGTTAGGCTGAGTTTTGACCAATCTAGGTTTAGAACACCTTTACAGGATTATAGGCCCAGATCTCCAATTGATCTGCAGCCTATTCACACCCCTAGGCAGCCATCTATCTTTCTTAAAGATAAACCTGCATCCCAGTATAGTTCTTCCAAACCTTTAGTTCCTTTCCCAAGGTCCCGAAGAGATTTAGGCCCTGAACTTCACGGAGTTAGGACTACATCCCAGATTAGTACACCTTACTACACAGCTAAACAGGACTCAGTTGTTGATCACAATGACGACAATAGTCAGAAGATAGAATCCTCTTCAGAAACTGATATGGAGGACCCATATCAAGATTTTGATCTCAAAATTTTAAAAAGAGATTTTGAACCAAATATGGATGCCTTAGGCAAAGAATTTGACTTAGAAAAGAACCGAGTCAAAAGAGAAACCTATAAAGCCAACCATACTAGAGAACAAAAGGTTGAAGTTCTTAATGCTTGGAAAGCATTCATGAAAGAGATATCCAACAATATCCCTTTCTTTGAGTATTTTGAAAATCATTTTGATTGGCACAAAATGTCTTGTATCCTCACCAAAACCAACTGGATCAAAGATGACACAAAAGAAGTTGTCAGATCTAGCCACCCACCTCTAGCAGCCATTACATTTAAGTATAAGAACCAGGATGTTCTTGCCACACCCTTTAGGTTTCCTTCAGGAGAAAAGAAACTTGTCAAAAAGGTCATTGAATAGAACAACTATACTAATCAGTGCTTGGATGTCATTGGAAAACAACTTGACAGGGTTGAAGATAAAATGGAAAACAAGGTCATCCTCCAATCAGGAAGCCTTAGCAAACCCATCCCAACCATAGAAAAACCCTTAGTCAGGCTCCCAACATCAGGGCAATCGAATATCAAATCTAAAGACCAATCAGCTTTAGAAATTGTTACCCAAAAGCTTGAAGAATTAGTGAAGAAGGAATCAGTTACCTCTTCCCCTAGCACCTCTTCACCTAGTAGAGCCTCCCAGCTTAAGGTCTTAGATATCCACACAGCTTCTAGTGTTTCTAGTAGAACCTCCTCAGAAAATGAAAAGTAGATAGAACACAGAAAATCAATTTCGAGGATTAAAGGTGAAAAGGCTTCACCATCCTAACCCAACTAGTTTAACCAAAAATTGGTACCCTAGACCTACACTGCCTGATCTTCAGTATGAAGAAAAAAATGTCAGTAACCAATTCTCAGTCTCTTCTAGTAAGCTCTATGAATGGAACATAGGTGGTTTATCAGAACAGGAAATCCTCAATAAAATCTAGCACATAGCGATCTTCGCTAACAATTATCTTAATGAGGGAAAAAGTCACCCACAAGTCATTGACCTCATAGTTTTAGGTTTCACTGGAAAGTTGCTTCAATGGTGGAACAACTGCCTCACTGAGGAATCCAAAGATGACATGAGAAATGCCATCCAAAAGAATGAGGAAGGACTTCCTATCTTTGAAGAACATCCAGGAAGAGGAATTCTTGATGGAGTAAATACCTTGATCTATACGATCATAAACCACTTCATAGGAAAACCTAGCAACATCACATTTAGGATCTACGATCAGTTGAGTAATCTTAGATGTCGAACCCTAGGAGACTACAGGTGGTACGAAGATGTGTTCACCACCAAAGTCATGCATAGGAGTGATTGCAACTCTCCATTTTGGAAAGAAAAGTTCATCAATAGGTTACCTAGGTTATTTGGTGAAAAAGTGAAAAAACACTTTGCAACTCATTAGGAGTTATTGATTATGATAACCAAACCTATGGTGATATCTCTAGCACTATCCGAAGTGAAGGAATGTAGATGTGCAGAGATTTCTAAATACAGAGCCAAGCTAACAAAAGCAAAGCCAAGTACGAAGTAGGAACCTTCTGTACACAATACGGCTTGCCCCCAATTGCCCCTTCTAAAAGAAAATATAAATTCAGGAGGAAAGAATCCCCTGAGAAGACATATAGGAAAAGGACTGCTGCCAAGCATTACAGAAAACGGGAATACAACAATCCCAAATATAGTGATTTTTATAAAAGAGGAAAACCCTCTAGATCCAAGTCCACAGGCAGATACGAGAAACCTTCAAAAGCATCAGGAAAATGCTTTAATTGTGGGAAAAAAGGACATTTCAGGAATGAATGTAAAGCTGAGGCAAAAAACCTCATTAACACCCTTATCAGTGACCAAACCAGTAAAGAAAAGATCTTCAAACTTCTAGAACTTGACCATATAGAACATGTGTCAACCAATAGTTCTAGTGACCATGAAGTCTACTAGTCATCATCTTTAGAACCCTCTAGAAACTATAGCTCTTCTAGTGAACCTAGAATTGATTTAGCTTGCAGGGATAGTTGCTGTAAAAACAAATGTATCAACACACTTAATAGGGAAAAAGAGTCCCTCCTCAATCTCATAGAACAAATTGAAAACCCAGCTATCAAAGCACAAAAGCTTATCCACTTCAACAAAGCTAAATACCAGTTTGAACCTAAGGATAGAACCCTTAGCCAGGATCTAGATATCTCAGAGGTACAAGATGGGATCCTTGTCAATCCTAAATATCCTGAATCCAATTCACAGCATTTATCCATTATTCCTTTCCAAACAAGCCAGGCTAAAAACTCTGACCTGAACATTCCTATCATCCCAAATCCAGTTGATAACCCTGTTGGTCCCATCCAGCCCCAAATATTATCATATTTCAAAACATGCATTTTGCATAAAAATATTTGCTGCATTGCATCCCCTGTTTTCAAAAACGTTTCACCAAGCATATGTGTAATAAAAAACCATTTTGCTTGTCCAGACAAACCCAAACAAGGTACTCAACGAATAAAACACAGTACCAATCGTAGTGGAAGATGAGTTCTTCAACAGAAAAGAAGAACAAAGGAAAAACTCCTATACAGGACTATCCTTAAAACATAAGGCTCAGAGAACAGTCTTATAAAATGCATGAAGGCGCTTCCTTTAAGGGAAACCAAAGAGAAGCAAAATCCCTTCAGGAATCTATCCCAACAGAAGCGGCACATTCCAGTGACAATGTGGTTGATGTTTTGCAGGAGACTTTATATAAGGAATCACATGGAGTATATTCAAATTTTCCATACTCCACAAGAACTATCCTTGACCTCCTACATTCAACCTATATTCTGCAAAATAATGATCTTTTTCAAAGAACCCTTAAAACCCTAAAAAACCATTTAGTAAACCATAAGGCGAAAAATGATCATATTACCAATCTACTCTCTAGCAAAGAGGAAATCCGTTCAAAGGATAAGACTGTTCTAATGGGCACTAGTTTTGCCAGGTTAAGTCTTAAGACTTAAGCCTCGATAAGAATTGCATTTCCCAACTTACCTCTTGAAATACAAGTCTGTGTTTTAGGAAGTAAAGCTATGACTGAATCACTTGACCAATGGTTCAGGCATTTTAGAATATTGGTCACCACTAGACACGCAAATCTTGATGACTCAGATCATGTTAATGATGCTCTGTCACTAGCTCGATGGGAAGCATATTTTGGAAGCAGTCTCAAAGTCTATGAAAGGGCAAGGCACCCCTTTTCTGGATTGTTAATCAATTATAGTGATGTTTCAGAAGAAGAAGAGGAAGATAATCAAATGAATCCTTACTAGCTTTCTCGGATGTTTGAATATGGTTTTGTCAGGTTCATAAAATTAACCAGCCACAACCAAGTCAGCCAGCTTCCTTTGATCATCAAAGAAACTGTCACTACTATCAAGAGCCCTTTTGTCTCTATCAGATGCTAGAGCACAATCCCAAAGTGGGAGATGGATAATTGGGCAACAGTTCAGCCCTTAAAGCATCTTGTTCTTATAGGGGGATATTCTCATCAAGGTCCCTGGTTTGAAGGAAACTCCTTCCTTTCCTATAGGAATCCCCAAGCTCTTTCAGAATGTTGGAGAAACTACTTCAGCAATGAAATTCTTAATGTTACCAAGGAATTATGGAAGAATTACCATTTCATTGGCAACACGAGAAGAATTTTAGTTTTCTCCACCAGGCCAAACTATAAGTCCACTCCACGACTCTCATGGGTCCACAATTGCGACCCTAGAAGGTTCATGATTCCTGGAAAAAATCCAATCTATGAACCACTGATCTATTGCGGTCTTTGTGAACAGTTCACCACCTTTCATGAACAACCCTGCAACGATGATCCCCTATGGGAATCTCTAGAAGAGGATGGAGACAGTTTTAACTGGTAATTTTCTAGATAACACCAGTCACTATTTAGAACAGTTTCTCCAGATCGGCTATTACTCGGCTACAGTACCAGTCACTGTTGATGAACAATACCCGCACTCAGCCGACAGAAAAAGATAAGGGACAAAATATTATTCATGAACAGTACTAGTCACTATTCATGACAATATCCGACACAATTATTCAAAATTACTATTTGCTTTCGGTGGAAAAGGTTTTCACTTCAGTAAAAGAAATTTACTCTTCCAAATTTTCAGCAAATCTTCAGCGGGACCAAGGCTCCCTCCAGTCTATAAAAGGCAGCCTCATCTCCATTCTGAAGCAGGTCTAGTTAGAGCAACTACCTCAAAGTCAGAATTAATTCCCTTCTCATTACAAACCAATACTTGTAATCAGATAGCTACCCCAGTTTACACTTGTAATTCCCCAATCAGTCTTACAATTGTAACCATATGGCCTCAGTCGACCTTCAGTTTGTAATCAGTTTATCCTTTGAACGGATTTCCTCTTTGCCAGAGAGTAGACTGGTGATATGATCATTTTTTGCCTCAAGGTTTACTAAATGGTTTTTTAGGGTTTTGAGGGTTCTTTGAAAAAGATCATTATTTTGCAGAATATAGGCTGAATGTAGGAGATCAAGGATAGTTCTTATGGAGTATGGAAAATTTGAATATACTCCATGTGATTCCTTATATAAATTCTCCTACAAAAACATCAACCATATTATCACTGGAATGTGCCGCTTCTGTTGGGACAAATTCCTGAAGGGATTTTGCTTCTCTTTGGTTTCCCATAGAGGAAGCGCCTTCATGCATTTTGTAAGACTGTTCTGTGAGCCTTATGTTCTGAGGATAGTCCTGTATAGGAGTTTTTCCTTTGTTCTTCTATTCTGTTGAAGAACTCATCTTCCACTTATGATTAGTACTGTGTTTTATTTGCTGAGTACCCTGTTTGGTTTTGTCTGGACAAGCAAAATGGGTTTTTATTACACATATGCTTGGTGAAACGTTTTAGAAAACAGGGGATGCAATGCAGCAAATATTTTTATGCAATATGCACGTTTTGAAATATGATAATATTTGGGGCTGGATGGGACCAACAGGGTTATCAACTGGATTTGGGACGATGGGAATGTTCAAGTCAGAGTATTTAGCCTGGCGTGTTTGGAAAGGAATAATGGATAAATACCGTGAATTGGATTCAGGATATTCATGATTGACAAGGATCCCACCGTGTACCTCTGTGATATCTAGATCCTGGCTAAGCGTTCTGTCCTTAAGTTCCTACTAGAATTTAGCTTTGTTGAACTGGATAAGCTTTTGTGCTTTGATAGCTGGGTTTTCAATCTGTTCTATGAGATTGAGGAGGGACTCTTTTTCCCTATTGAGTGTGCTGATACATTTGTTTTTACAGCAACTATCCCTGCAAGCTAAATCAATTCTAGGTTCACTAGAAGAGCTATAGTTTCTAGAGGGTTCTGAAGATGATGACTGGTAGACTTCATGGTCACTAGAACTAATGGTTGACACATGTTCTATATGGTCAAGTTCTAGAAGTTTGAAGATCTTTTCTTTGCTGGTTTGGTTACTGATAAGGGTGTTAATGAGGTTTTTTGCCTCAGCTTTACATTCATTCCTGAAATGTCCTTTTTCCCACAATTAAAGCATTTTCCTGATGCTTTTAAAGGTTTCTCTAAAACTTTAAAAGTATACTTCTAAACAACCTATTCATCATTCTGTAAAAGCTGATTGAAACAATCAATTACAACCTAGTTATCTCTATCTCCAAATAACTGGATCTAACCTTAGACCTGAAATAGGGTATTCTAACCACAGACAAGATGCCTTCTTAATGCACAATATAACCTCCAACTGCCACTATCCTAACTTTTAAGCCTCAACGCCTCACTCCGGCTAAACATCCACTCGGCTTAGGATACCGTGGTCTAACTGGGCTATAGGACAGCATTGATATAGGTCTTACGCATCTCAAACAGTCCACACCTGCAATGGATTTTGGGGCTAAATACAAAGACAAGAAAACATAGATAATGTTGGCGATAATTTGTCAATTCAAGCAATTATCACAGAGAGATAAATAGAATGAAAGAATAACTATCTGACACAATGGTATAGATAGAAGAAGATCACAAAGAGATAAATAAATAGGAATAGAAGAGTTATCAAGAAATAAATCAAAGAATGAATATCACAATTTAACATAATTATAATGACAATAATGATTGATAACTATGGCGGTATCACCTGCCAACTTATAATTAAAAGCATCATAAGTATATATATATATATATATATGTAAGCAGAGACCTTATGCGATATTGATTAGAGTTTGAAACTTGAAATCAATTTTATATATATTATGACCTACTTATAATAATTTTTCGTTGTATAATAATATTTATGTTTGCCGACAATATTGTTGAATACTTTGAAACTTAATTTTATTAATTCATATTTTATTTTTTAAAAATTGTATAACACTATAAGACCATAACAGATTATAATATTTACCGTTAAAAATAGATTTTATTTTTTAAATTGATTAAATGATTTTGAAATCTTTAGAGAAGAATCTAAAACATAAAATAAGATTTTATCAAAATTTAATTTTCTTTAGTTAGGATTCTGTATCATTAAAAAAAAAAGCAGAAAATTCTTTGAAATTATCAACGATTTTTATTTTTTATCATTATGGCTCATACTACACAAAATAGCAGTAAAAACCCTACAAAGAAACCTACAAATTATGAGTTCTAACAAAGAATAAAAAATAACTAACTTCATAAATAATCAATTATAATTTTTCTTTTCCTTTTTCTTTAGTTCTAAAACAAAATACAATTAAGACTTTCCCAAACCAAAATCTCAAACATCCAAAGACTCAAAGCGAATGACAACCTTCACAAAATCCACAATGTCCGACTATAACATCAAAAACATATTCTACCATCACTAAATAAAAACCCAAGCCCCTTTCCTTGGTCAAAACCTATTCATATGGGTTAGGATCAAATAGTACTGCAATGTTGGAGTTATGTAGGTGTCGTTGAAAGGTTGAAGGTAAACGGTATCGTTTTTTGTCTTAGTGTATTTGAGATGGGATAGCATGAAGCTAAGGGCTGTGGGCATGTGTATATAAAGGAGCAGAAGTTAGAAGGGTAAATGGAAATACAAAGAGTTTTTTGTATGTGGGAAAGAGGAAAAGTCTTGAAACAACCAAATGAAACAAATGGTAGTCTTAAAACAATGAATACAAAATTTAATAAAAATCAGTCTTGAAACATTGAACCAAAAGAAATAAAGAGTCCTTATTTTTAAATTTATTCTTATCTCTGATATGGCTTAAGAGTATTTCAATTCTTTCATAGAGTGCGCCACATGGCAGAATCTCATACCTTCTCACATGAGGTCTCTACTTATATATATATATATATATATATATATATATATATATATATATCGATTGACTAGCCAATATCCCACGCGATACACAATGCATTTTGAAATATTTTGTAAAAAAAAAAAAAAAAATCTTTTAACCCCTTTTGTTTATTAATACAATTATTGTTAGTCATGATTAATTTACAGAGTTTAATAGTAAAACTAAATTCAAACCAAACCCTAGTTCCTAACCATAGTCAAATCCTATTAAAACTCAATATTAAAATTAAAAATTCTATTGAGTTTAGCTAGTGCTAAATTTAGATTTGGCAACATTCTTTGTTATTTTTTGTAAGTATCCCAAACTAATATCAACATGACAATTTGCAATATGCAGTCATTTGAAAGTCACAAACAATAATGGTTAAAAAGTAATTCCAAGAACATTTATATTCGGTTGCCTCTTTAAAGCTTTCAAATATGAAATTCCTCATCATATGTAGAAAACTTCGTAAATTTACAAAGCAAATTGCCAAATATAAGCATTTGCACACCTTTAAACTATAAATTATTATTAGATAAAAAAAAAAGTTTCTTATAGCTGGAAAACATATCCAAATTTACATTCTTTAATGTGTTATTTTGTCATTGTGTGAATGGTCCCCTTCCTACAGAAGATTGCACAAAGTTCATCTCATGCACATATAAACTCAGACTTTTTAATTCACCTTCTTGTACAAAGTACATTAAGCAACAAATAAACTAACATGAGGTCTACTACATTGATGCTTAACAACATCCAAATAACACTCAAAATTGATCAAGAATGTAAACATTAATATCCAAATGTTTTATGGAATCAAAAGCATTTCATTAATTAACAACAGAGAATGAACATTGATAAAGAGCAAGTTAAATTCAAAAAAGAAAGAACACTAAATTAAAATGTGCAAGAAAGATGAAATTTGTGTTGTGTTGATATCTAGCAATAATATATAGTTAAACCAAAAATTCCCTATAGGGCCTTTGAGCACTGTAGCACCAATAGTTGGCAAATGCATAGCAACAGTTGAAATGAGATTTTAATCGAGGATAGTCATTATTTAGCCCCATATAGTTTCAGTTACATGAATGGAAGTTGGAAAGTAAGAAAAGGACGTATACTAAAAGTTGTAATAAGATGCTCTAGATTTTAACACTTGCATATGATGATTATTGTCCCCAAAAAATAAAAATAAACCCAGTTGATTACTAAAATTAAAAATAACATCCCAAAGAAAATAATGGGAAAAAAAAATTGACCTCAAAGGGACATTCCAATTATGATGAAATGTTTGTGGTATTTGCAAAGGTGTGGAGAGAAAGCAATAAAATACGATTAGATTCCTTGCCATTGCCCTTGTCATGGGATTTCATAAACCAACAAAACACCCAATACGTCGAAATTGCAAACTCTAATATTGAATTGATAACAACACAATTAAAACCTAACCCTCTATTGCAAACTCTAATATTAGATTGATAACAACAACAAAAATTAATTTAGTTTATAATAGTTATAGCAAAGTATTTGTGTTTCCTCTTACTTAGCCAAGAACGCGATTACTTTTCTAAAAGAAAATTTCAAAAGGAGAAAAAGAATAATATTTCAAACTCTTACTCACCTTGTTTGAACTCTACAGATTCCAAAATGCAAAACTGCGATTTTTCCATAGGATTTACTCATTTTAATCACAATCTGTCCTACAATACATCAAGAATTTGAGTTATAAAACGTGATTGCTAAAAAACGTGTAGCTAAAGATTTTAGAAAGAATAAAAATTAAAAAATTAAAAAGAGAGAGAGAGAGAGAGAGAGAGAGAGAGAGAGAGAGAGAGAGAAACATTAAAAGAAAAGAAGAGAAGTGATTGTAAAAGGAGACTCATGGTTAGAAGGAAGTGTACTAATATATAACTTAGATAATTAAAAGAGGCAGGCAGCTAAAGGGTTAGATATAGAAGAGCTATATAACTTAGATAATTGCAACAGGCAGGCAACTGAAGGGTTAGACATAGAAGAGTTTTTTTTTTTTTTTTTTTTTTTTTTTTACAAGATAGAATTTCTACTCTAGCCTAATCTAAGTGTATATGTGTGTGAAGCTCTCTCCTAAAGACTTGAACTCCGACCCTTGCCCCCGACACTCCACAAGCATTTATACTTATAGAGTGACCACCGCACCAAGGATCAGCGATGGTAGACATAGAAAGAGTTTGATTAATGGTATGTGAGCTGTAAGTTAAAAAAAATTTAAAAAAAAAAAAAAAAAAAAAAACCTAGATGGCTATCATAAAAGGCGCCACGCGGCTGGATATTATGCTTTCTCGTATGAAGTCTCTACTTTTATATATATACTAGGCTATGTGAGCTGTCTACATCCTTCTTCCCAATTGAGGTGAAGAAGACTTGTCGATTTACATCTTATGCAACCTGCAATACTTTTCATGGAAGTCTGTTTATTAATAGAGATTAAAATAAGGATGTGGTGTAAAAGCCCTCGCTTACACCCTCCAATGCCAATACATCACATAATATATTTATGAATTAAAGATTAGGTCCAAATACACAGAATCATTCTCCCTTTAAACACTGTGAAACAGAAAATTAAAAACCCCGAACTTCTTCTAGTACACGCAGGTGAGCCAAAAAGTTGCCGTTGGAGATGTTGTGTTGAGAAGCATCTGGTGAAGCCACCAGTGACTGTAAAAGACGTCGGTGTCAAAACTGAAAATCCCTCTGCATCAACCTTGAAGTTGAAGATATTTCATAAGAACCTAAAGACATTCTATGAAGGAAACTACTAGATATTTATTGCCGTAACCATAGCTAAACACCTTTGCTTTGGATCCCATCAATTTTATACCCATAAAAGGTATAAACAAAGTGGAAAATATGAACTCAAATTAAGAGAACATCTATATTAGCTGAAGTTTTGAACAACCATAGTGTTGATAGTAGTGGGGGCTGGAGTCACCACGTCTTCTTTGGCTTCTCTCTGTCACTGGCAGAATTTCCAATGACTTCTTCATTTTAAATGGTTCTGGGTTTTGCATGGCTGGGTTTTAATTTTCTTATTAATCAGATTTTTTTTAGTTCTTGATAATGTTGAGGTATTGATCGAGTGTGGTAGTATTTAACCTTTTATTTGCAAAAGTCTGATGTGGCACACTGTCATTGGAGGGTGTAAAACTAACCTTTTACACCACATCTTATTGAATTCAATCTCTTATTAATAACCCTGGCTCTTTTGGTGTTAATACATTCCTCCTCACACTTAAAACTTGGGACACCCTCTTTTTTTTACTCTCGTTCCCATTTTTCTTTTGTCAACTAAAGGATTGCTTTTGTTTCTGTCTATTTGAGGTATAGAATTTACTGTAGTGATAGTGGTTTGCCCCGTTGTATAGCTTAATCATGTCTTAAAGCTTAACCATTGTTGGCTTCTGCAGTTTTCCACGTTAGTCTGTGTGTCTATCTTTGATACTCATTCCTTCTGCTTTTGTCAATATCTTAACCATTGTTGGCTTCTGCACTTTTCCTTGTCAATATCTTACAAAATCATAGCAGGATTTTGTAAATTTAGGCAATGAACTTCCTTCTCGATTCATTTCATTGATATTGTACATTACCATTGAAGAGATGTGAAAGCATAAAAGAACCTCACGTCCCCCAAGTTAAAAAAATTGCACACTGTGCCCGAATAATGGAAGAGATATAGCCTTCATTACTTATCCATGCCTTGAATCATTGTAATTTTTTTCATCCCTGTGCATTTGGACCATCCGATTATTATGGATTCTAATATGTTGCATTTTTATCTAGTTTTAGGCTCTCAATACTTCTGTTGTAGGTTATAATGATATGCATTTATAGCTTTTCTTCTACAAGCTTGACTTATGGTGGTCGAACGGTATGGGAAAACAATCATTGTACAATGTTCATATTACTGTCGATGTAAAGGGATATGGAGAGTCTGATGCTTGGAGCCATCTATTTGGCTTCCAAAAAATTGAGAGCCATATTGATAGTGCCACAGGGGGAAGGTATTGCTTTATATGCCTTCTAGGACATATTACATAGGTTTTTATTTTGATACTAGCCGCAAGCCCACACAATGTGTGGGAATACACACACACACACACACACACACACACACACATATATATACACACACATTTATATTATAATAGGGTGTAATATATAAAAAGTAACACTTACTTCAAGTACTGTCATTTTTTAAAAAGATTTCTATAAGTATTTTTTATCTTTTTATCTCTACAAATATATCATTCTATCATTTTTTGTATGTTTGATTAATATTTTTTTTAAAGTGAACCATATCTTTCTAACTTTTGTTGTAGTTTGTTATATTAAGCTAATATACAACTAAGCTTTATAAGTTTCAACTCTCTTAAGGAGATATCATGTAATCAAAACTCATCACAAAATTACAAATTTATCTCAATCAAAATTAAAATGAAACCAAAGAAATAAAAGATAGACTTCATCATAATTTATTGTTCAAAACAATTGGTAGCCATATCTAATTCATAGCCATGTAGATTGTGTTTTGATATAAACTCAAATTCCTATTTCCCAAAAAAGAACTAAGTATTAATCTAAACCAAAATTCAACCAAAGATATAAAAGGGAGAGAGAAAACTTTGTAATGAGAAATTAAAAAAAAAAAAAAAAAAAAAAAAACACACACACACACACACACACAATCCCAAAACATATATTAAAAAAAAAACAAAAATCATCAATCTTAATTAGAGTTATAAAAAAGAATAAAAATTCAGAGAGAGAGAGAGTACTCAGTTTTTTTTTTAATTTTTTTTTTATGGTAAAAATTGGATTGAAATGGGAGAAATGATATCAAATTTATACAAATAAAATGGGAAGAAGAAGAGTCAAGTTGTAGAAAAGTGAAAATGATGAAGGAAGTGTATCGGTGAAGTAGAGAGTAGTCGGGGAGGTAAAGAGGCAAAGAAAGAAGAGAAAGGTTGGAGGAAGTATAACCGTAGGCGCGTACTAATAAAATGGGAAGAAGAAGAGTTAAGTTATGAAAAATGATGAAGGAAGTGCAACGGTGAAGTAGAGAGTAGTGGGGGAGGTAAAGAGCGAAGGGAAAAGTTGGAGGAAGTGTAACCGTAAGTGTGGACTAATAGGGAGAAGAATTTTTTGTTTTCGTTTTTGTTTTTGTAGAGAGTAGTGAGAAGAAAAGTCTAATAAAGAAAAGAAGAAATAAAAAATAAGTGGATGATGTCGCTTAATGATTGAGTAGCAAAATGTATTTTGTGTGTGTGTGTTTATAAATATATATATATATATATATATTTATATTTATATATAAGGATAGGATGGAAAGAAAATAACACTCAATGTTGAAATGGGCTTTCATTATAGACAATAAACAATTAGAATTTATGATGGTGTGTAGTGTATTATATTTGGCCACAAAGAATTAATTTTGCAAAAAACAATTAATGAAAATGGAAAACCAAAAAATAAAATAAAATAGTGATGTGGTCGTTGATGTGGCTCAACAGGAGCGCAGTAACAATAAGTGCTACGCTTCAACTTTTAGATATATATATATATATATATATATATATATATAGATTGATTGATTGTATATGCACACACTTGAGTTCCTTGACACAATCCTCGAAAAATTAAGAAAATCATATGCGATGCCTTAGATTGTTTGAGATATTGAATTTGAAAGTTAAAGATGTTAATTACAACTTTTTATAAGAAGAAAAACACCTTCCCCTTTATCTATGGGGAATTCACAATTCTTCCTCTAAACAATATAAAATCAAACAATATCCTCCCATAATTATTGAAAATGAGTAAATATCTCATACTCTATTAGCACATAACATAATCTTTTGATTCTTAGAATATTCCACAATAATGTTAATAAAATTCGTTTGAGGGGCAAATTGCAAATGACCAATAGTTAAAGGGGAGTTGCAAACGAATGAGCCAAATTTTATTAATATTCCAAATTCAAAATCTCATAATTTCAAACTCAAAACTCGGTTATTAAAAATAACTTTTAACTTTCCTAATATAGTCAAGAAAAAAAAAAAAACATAGCATGATATATTATAGCAATATTACTTATATAAATTAAGTTGACTATAAATATATATTTCAACTAAGTAACATAAATAAATAAAAATAATCAATAACTAAATATTGATTTAATATGTGAAGTTAAAAGATTAATATAAATATAAGATATTTCGAAAAAATTGTTTGAATGCTTAAAATAAAAATAAAAATAAATAAATTAACTTAAAAGTATTATCAATAATTATACTAACTCTACTATTAGGTTCAAACAAATAAATTGAAACCAAGCACAAAAAGACACAAATTATAACTTACATTTGCATTATATATTTTTTATTAATCAAATATTTTTTATAATAAAAATTAAGTAATTTATTCTTCTATTAATTAAAAAATTTTTGCATCAATTTTTTGACTTCTACTCCAACTAAAAGTCTATTATCAACATTTTAAGAACAACTAATTAGTAAATTAATTTTATATTATTTTTATGATCTATTTCCTCAAATTAAGGGATAACATTTAGCAATTGTTTAATTTAAATAAAACTAAAAATCTATCATCAAAATTTTTTCTAAACTTAAATCTCACGCAACTCACTTTTTTTTCCTCCAATGTGCAACTTATGCTTATGTTTTAATATAATAAATTCATCCTACTTATTGTTCTTTACTTCTGAATTTACATGCACGATATTATAGCAAAGGAAATTTGCTATAAAGAAGCAAAATAGTGGACACTCATTTAAGTTCTTGGTACTCTTATGTAAGTTTTTATTTTTTATTTTTATATATTCTCAATTTTTGAACTCTTTTGTGTATGTTTCAATTTTGGGTTTTGGTTATTGTATTTAATTTGTGAGTGTGTTGAAAGTTTTAATTAGACCATCACTAGAAAAAAAAATCAGTATTGAGGAACTATTTTGTTTATTATGGTGCTGACTACGGTATATATTAAACATTACTCAAATAGGAATGATCAAACTCGAACCACATCTCATATTAAAAAATTAATACAAAGCACAAAAATAATTTTAAAATTATAAAAATAGATAAACACAAATAAAATTTGAAGTCTAAACTTTAAAAAATTAGAACTTAAAGTAATTTTTATTACTGTTTATTTAACAATTTAGGTTTAATTATTTAAAAAAAAATTAGCTAACATATGAATTTTCATCGTGCCATACATCACATGGAAATAATACTTATATATACAATAAAGTACTCTCACGTATATATATTGAACTTTACTTTTCTACTATATTTTTGTTACGGATTATAAGTTGTCTTTGTTATAACGGGGACATGCTGAACAATTCATAAGTTGAATGCTAGGTGGGTAAAACTGGAAGGAGCGTAAAACAATAAAAATTCCTTTTCCAAATTGTAATAGGAGTATGTATATGTGATTGGTTTTTGTAATACCCACCCGTTTGGTTTTCATTTTCACTTCACATCCCTCAAATATTTCCACCTTTTTGTGGGTCCCATACCTGAGCACTTGGTCAGAGACCCATACATGATTTCTGTTAGCCTACCCGCCTCACTCCGCCTCACTCTGCCTTGATCCAATCTTCAGCTCTCACTCCGCCTCTCATAAAATACCATACTATCTACGGCAAAGAAAAATAAAATAAAATAAAATTAAACCCAAACCTATATGTGTGAAGAATAGAGCAAATGAAGCCCAGCAAACTTTTCTCACATTTTCTCAACTTTCTCTTCCCTTGCGACGATCTCCATTGTCACCAGCGGCAGCACCAGGCATTCCTTTTTTTTTTCTTTTTTCTTTTTTTCCTTCAACCCCTAATACCCACAGCGACAATCGGACCTACACAAACCCAGAACTGATGCAGCAACGATCGGACCTGCACAAATGACGAACTGATGCAGTGATGATTGGACCTGCGACGATCTCCATCATCACCACTGGCAGCGAAGACCAAATGGGTTCTGTGATGATGAAAAAAAAAAAAAAAAAGAACTGCAGCAAAGACCAAATGGGTTCTGTGATTAAGAAAAAAAAAAAAAAAGCGCCTGAGACCACCAAAAGAAAGAAAAAAGAATTGAAGGCAGCAAAGGCTAGAGAAAGGAGAGAAAAAAAGAAAGAAAAGTGGAGAAGAAAGTAGCACCTCACGTGTCTTACTCTGACAATGGGTCCAGGTTGTGGGTTTAATTACAAAAATACTATTGAAAACTGAGTTTTGGAAATTGAAAACACCTAAAATATGTTTTCAGTTTTCATAACTCATCACTCAAAAATTAGAGAATTGAGTGTGTAAGAAGTTTATGTTAGGAAATATATATGTTTGCATCGCATACAAAACATACGCAGCGGAAAATAAACGGATCTACTTCATTCGCAATTGATAACATGCACTATGTAGGTTTCAAAATATAAGAACAAGAGAGTGTACCTTGATGCGGTGAAATTCAAAACCGAATGAAGAAGTACTTGGGAACACTTTCAATCTTCACTCTAATTCCACTTGATGCCCAAGATGTGTGGTCTCTCAATCAGTTCTATGTTTTTCTAGGGAGAATATATGAAAGAGTGTCTCTCTTCCTTATATCATATATTACACATATTGAACATACAAACCATTTTATTCTATATAAAATTCTGTATGTTTCTCTCCACATAACTGATTATCTAATTGGGCTAGCCTTTTGGGCCTTCCCAATTGGGCTTTAGTGTGTGGCTTGGAGTGGAACCAAAAGGGAACAAATAAGATACTAGCTCCAATGGGCCTTGGGCTTTTCTGTCAACTCTTGACAAGTTCAAAGTTACCATTAATTATATTTAATACCACTGTATAAATATAATTGCACTCTAGGCCTCATTAATAGATTATATCCCAAGACTTTATTATACATGCAACCCCTTCATAAAATATTCGTAGCAATACAAAGTCATGAATATAGACTGCCACTTTGTAAATTACTACATCTTAATCCTTGAGTACCCGGTTTAATCCTTTTGAGTTATTCACCATATATTTATAAAATCCAATTTCATAAATATATACTTTAGTCTTACTAAAATGGTTAGGCCTAACTCTCTGAATAACTGTACCCATTAAACTTATCTCAAGGGAATATTTTATATCTCCGTTAAGAGACTATGAATTCCATCTTGAGAATATATGTTCCATCAACACTAAATGTGGCTGCCCAACATACTGAGGTTTTGACCGTTACTTTAGATCTCACTCCTGATATATCAAAGCAACCTACATTTCATGATCATGTCCATTATTCTCTAAGGATTAAGAGTTCATGTGAATACAAGTCGTGAGATTTATTATTCAATTGACAGTCGTTAGAAGAATAATAAATCTCACAGCGGTCCAGTTCAATATGTCTTAACTCTTAAAACATATCAACATATTAACTAGAAGTCACCACTTCCATGATCAAGACAAATCATCTTAGTTAATATGTTATAGTCTTCGCAAATGAAATGCCCAATTTCATCACCGACTACGAACCAAAATTCTGAGTTTACAAAGAATTTGTGATCTATATCTTCTGTGACTAAATCACATAAATCACATACTATGCATCTCATGGACTGTTTGATAATGTCCGAATATTCATGTTCCCATTATTTCAGATAAGAATAAAACAACTTTATTAAACACAATATTAAGTCATACATCATTTCTCACATAATGTCATACATAATATCATACATAGCATCATACAATAGGATTTAAGGGCACTTATCCCAACAGTTTAGACCCCTTAAACCCAAACAGATTAACCTAGATAATTAGCTAAGTGATTAACTTAGGTAATTTAAACAATTCTAAGTTAACACAACAACAATCATATCATGCAAAAGTGCGGAAAATAAAGAACACACGGTATGATAACCCAGGAAACCAAACCGGTAAAAACCTGGGGAGGATTTAACCTAACTATCCTCAAGGTAAACTGAATTCACTATGAAAGAATTGAAGTTTACACAATAGTGACTTAGACCACTAACATCCTATTGCTACCTCGAGTAGGAAACTTACTACCATGACCACGTGACAGCTCTAAGTCCACGGACTACTTCTTTCCTTGAATTCTCAGCAAAGCACAAGCACACCTGCTTATATATCTTGAAGCTCTTGATTCTGCAACTGAACGATCGCCAAGCTCTTGACATCAATCTTGAGTTTGGAAACCCTAAGTGTATGTGAAAGTAAACACCTTTAGATCTCACAAATAAGATTCACAAACACAATATTCAGAGCACCAAAAATGTGGCTAGGGTTTTCTCTTTTATACTTAGGGCAAAACATAAAACCCTACACGTCAAACGGGCTTGGGTTGAGTTGGAAATTCTGCAGAAAAAACAATCTGCACGACTTTCAATTGATCGAAAATTAGACTCGATCGATCGAGCCAGGTAGAATTGCACAGTAATATCTGCAATAACTCGATTCCAACTTTACATAAAAACCTCATACTTTGAGTAAGTCTAAACAAGACTAAAACCGTTTTGATCATGGTTTGCCAACATTACAAAATGAAGTTCTAATACATTAGTTCCTAATTCCTTAGAACCTAACAGAGTGATGGAAACAAAAACTGAGTTATAATGCCAAACACACTTCTCAACTGTGAGACTCACATATTTTGAGTTATGGGTGATTGAAACAGAGTTATGAATTATGGAAATCATAAATCCAAACAGCCCCTGAGTATGCAGGTTTGTTACTCTTGAGTCTTGACGTCCTAGTAAAATCAAGTCATAAATAAAATGGTACCCCCTTAATTAGGCCTTAACCAACCCACATACACTTCCGAAAATTTCCCAAAAAGTTGCAAACGAAAACACTTGTTAATCTTCTATCATTGAATATTGCAGGACACATTATATGTGGAGGACATAGAAGAAAGGGAAAATGGTAGGACTCCTTAAATAATCCAGACAGTTAAAGCAGCATTGGCTTTGTGGGTGAAGGAATACATTGGTTACCAAGTGATAGAAAAAGAGGAGCACACCTACATAGAGAAAGCTCTTGAGAGGCTTCTCCTAAATCAGAACATATGCATTTTAGGAAATACAAGTGCCAAGCGCCAAGCTATATTGTCTTTCCTCATTTATAGTACTAGCAATACAAATAACTGCAGAGAGGTAAAGGTGAAAGAGTTTTACTTGTGGGGAGAGACAGGGAAAAATAAAGATAGACCTCTTCATGGACCATTTGTTGCAGCACTCCTCAATGACCTGCTTGGCATCCAGGCTCGAGGTGGATGCGCTTGCGCCGGACCCTATGGCCACGATTTACTTAATGTGGATGAGGTTCATTCAGTTGCCCTGAGAGCTCTCATTCAAAAGGTAAACACTCCCTAAATTGCTGCCACGTATGTATTTTACTTTTTTTTATAAAATAACCAAAGTTTATAAAGAAAAAAAAAACATATAATAATTGGTAAAATATAAAGTAGATTATAAAAGTCGAAGTAAAAACAGAGTATTTCTATTTTCCACTATGTACCCTTGAAATCTATGATGTAGATTTTGAGCAAAAATTTTGTTGTATTTTTATAGGGTTATGTTGGAGTGAAACCAAGATGGACTAGGGTCAGCTTTCCCTACTACATGTCCCATGAGGAATTTGAGTTTATTTTAGCAACAGTGGAATTTTTAGCAATTTATGGGCAACGATTCCTTCCTTTATATAACTTCAACTTAAGAAGTGGTAGTTGGTCATTGAAGAAAAAGGCAGTTAAGGAACTACTTAGCAAGGAAAACAAGTGCAACGTTCACGTATTGCCCATGGCCAGTGCTATGCATGCATATATGGTAAACTTAAACCATCACAATTCAGAAAAATGTGAGAATGTGAATGTGATAGCTAAACAAACTGGATCCATAAATAAGTTTACAGCATATTTGGAAATGGCTAGGTACATTGCCCGTCTCCTCCCCAAGTTCCCTCCACAGCGTAGACTACCAAATGACATAGATATCAATTTCCACTTCAGACTCTAGTTTTTTTCTCTGTGCGTGGCTGTATCTCTTGGACCATTGCACCGACTTCTTTGTATTGCATTTACCTCTTGTACTTTTGTACTTGTTTATTTTCATTTTTTACAATATATATATATATATATATAAAATTCACAATGTTAGGTTCTAAGAATTAGGATCTAATGTATTAGAACTTCAATTTGTAATGTTGGCAATTCATGATCAAAACAATCTTTAGTCTTGTTTTAGACTTGCTCAAAGTATGGCTTATTATGTAAAGTTGGAATCGAGTTACTGCAGAATTCACTGTGCAGATCTGTTAGGCTCGATCGATCGAGAATTAGACTCGACCGATCGAAAGTCGTGCCGATCGTTTTTCTGTAGAATTTTCCTCAGCCCTAGCCCATTTAATGTGTAGGGTTTTAAGTTTTGCCCTAAGTATATAAGGAAAACCCTAGCAATGTTTTTGGAGTTCTAAATGCTGTGTTTGTGAATCTAATTGTTAGATCTAGAGGTGTTTACCTTCACATACACTTAGGGTTTCCAAACTCTAGATTCATGTCAAGAGATTGGTAAATCATACAGTTGCAGAACAAAAGAGTTTCAAGATATACAAGCTGGAGTGCTTGTGCTTTGTTGAGAATTCAAGGAAAAAAGGATTCCGTAGTCTCGGAACTGTCACATGGTCGTGGTAGTAAGTTTCCTACAGGCAGGTAGTAATAGGATGTTAGTGGTCTAAGTCTCTATTGTATAAACTTCAATTCTTTCATAGTGAATTCGTTTTATTTTGAGGATAGCTAGGCTAAATCCTCCCCAGGTTTTTACCGGTTTGGTTTCCTAGGTCATCATATCATGTGTTCTTTATTATTCCGCATTTTTGCATGATATGATATATTTGTGTTAACCTAGACTTGTTTAATTTACCTAAGTTAATTACTTGGCTAATTATCTAGGTTAATTTGTTTGGGTTTAAGGGGTCTAAACATTCTTACACACAATTCTATCAAGCCCAATGTTCTCACAACCATCCCCTCCTAGTGTCTCTTCCACAGCCTCTCTAGGCTTATAACACTTAGGCGATGACCAAAGACTCTCTAGTAGAGAAAGGCCTCTAAATATGGCAGCCTCAACTACAACATTACTCAATAAAATAAATATTATTACATTTTTTGAAAATCTAACCATTAAATTGTATGTTCTTTATGCTCTTAATACACATGTCAAATTTTGTGTCAATCGAATATTATTTACTATATGATCTATAAGCTTATATTTTATACATAATTTTAAACTACAAAAACTTACAATTTAAACAATTATTGATGACATAACTATCGATCTTTAATTTTTTAGAAATTTTGTAAGTATGGAGGATATAAGAAGAAGATGTAATTCAATGATGAATTTGTCAAAATTACCTCCAATTATATTGAGTAAGGTAGTAGCCTTAGATTACAACCAATTTTATAGCTAAACTTTATCGTTTTTTCACAAACTTTTTTATGTTGCAAATAAAGTGATTTAAATATATATATATATATATATATATATATATATGAGTTATGCATTTTTCCTCCATTAGAAAGCCCAAAAATTGATGCATTCAGGGGCAAAGCTAGAAATTTTGGTTTGGGAGGCCGAGATTAAACTATCTCGTAGTGAGTCACAATTCAAGAAAAACTCAAAGTGCTACATATATGTTTTTGTGCACTGGTTTAACCAATGTAATTCTTATTAGCACTTAAAAAAAATAAATGACCAAATAAGTATCTTAAGTTCATTTTCCCTTTCTAAGTTTCTCTTAGTCCTTTTAACAACCATAAGTTCAAACCATTCAAGAAATTAAATATAAATATAACAACTACATCTACATGAAAATATAAAATTTTTAGAATTGAAAATAACAAAATCCTTATATGCCAATATGAAATTATATATAAAAATACAAGATGACTTTCACATTTGGTTGCTTGAGTAGAATAGAAGCCAAAAAATGAAATTTTGAATAAAGCTTATCAATTGGTTTAATAAAAAATAAAAAAATAATAAAAAAAGGAGAAGAATACCCTAGTACTTCTCAAGATCTTAAAGTCATTTTTGCTAGTTTCAAATCAACTCAGCAATCTTTTTTGAGACAAAATTATAAATTTTATGCAAAGAAAAGAAAGAATACAAAGCCAAAAGAATTACCACAGCAAAATAGAGCAGAAAAAATAGCAACAAGTATATTCAGTAACAGAGAGCAACATTTACTAGCAAGTAGCAACAAATGCAGACAACAATATCAGCTTACAACATAGCGCAATATAATAACAATAAAGAGCAATATCAGCTCACTCTAGATCAGAAAAATATATTGAAACTTGGGAATTGAAAAAGTAAAACTTCTTATCAGCCATTGATCTGACATGTGAAGGAGTTTCGAATGTAAAGACTAATAATAAATGAGGGAAAATATTAAAAGATGAAAAGCAAGTTTGGAAGGAACACTAAACGTGGACAAATGGGGGGGGGGGGGGAATAATTTTTCATGTGGGGGCCAATTCTTAGAAA
Source organism: Lithocarpus polystachyus (assembly GCA_033629205.1). NCBI lineage: Eukaryota > Viridiplantae > Streptophyta > Magnoliopsida > Fagales > Fagaceae > Lithocarpus > Lithocarpus polystachyus. Next base: position 1,383,379 of record CM066164.1, on the reverse strand, counting down.
AATGGTTCAAGAATGCAATTTTACCAACTCTAAAAATTTTTTAAAAACTTTTTTGGGGGGGGGGGGGGGGGCATGGCCCCCCCAATCACCAACGTAGCTCTGCCCCTGGATGCATTAATAAATATCCCACCTAATTATTCTTTATATTTATATATATATATATATATATATATATATATATAGTTGAGAGAGGGAGAATATGAATTCTAGATGTTTGAGATATCAAGTGGTGTCAGTTAGTTGAGCTACAAGGCTCATGTCAACCCAATTACTATTATGTGAATTAGTAATATCAAAAAATAATAAATAATATATTTTAATAATAAAAGAAATTTAATATAAAATATTAACTAAATGTTATTTAAGCGATATTTAAGTATTGAAAAAAATACCCATGTTCTCATATCACTAGTGCATTGTTTCTCTCTTGTTTATGGCTCTATGCCCTTCAAGCCTAGCTCCTTTTCAAATTTCAAGTCCTGAGCATACCACTCAGCTCTTGACCATCTAAAAAATATTGCTAGAAGAATTTGAATATGGCCCAATGAACCTGTCAACACCCTCACGCGCCACCCCCAACAATCTGCCAACCAAGCCACATGCCACCAGCTTCAAGTCAAGCTCCTACATGCACCTCCATCTACCACGTCTTACTTACCGCATCAGTTACCATGTCAACACGCCACATTTACTTGTCAAATGTGAAATTTAGCATTTGACACATCTAAATAAGTTATTGTTTTTTTATATTTGGTGTGCTAACTGCTAAAAATTTAGAATTTAACACACTTAGTGCCAATGCTTTGTTCCATCCACCATATCAACATCGTCCATGCTAGTGTCTAATTCGCATTTTTGCTTAGTATGCAATTCTTAGGTATTTTTGTAATACCATTTGGTTTCTTTGATAATATATTGAGATTTTGTAGACCATTTTGTATTGTATTTCTCTTAATAATAAACTGTATCAATTTAAATACCAACACAGATCGAAACAAACCATAATATTGTTGGAAAAACTAGTTTTGTATCTCATACAAAACACACAGCGGAAGCAACACAAGGATCTACTTCAATCATGAAAGATAACATATAACCTTAAATTCTAGAACAAAGAAGAGAAAACGTACCTTGATGCAGTAAAATTCAAAAACAAGACTTGAGAAAACCTTCAATCTTCATCCCAATTTCACATAATGCCCAAGATGAGTGGTCTCCCAATCAATTCTTAAGTACATTGATTTTCCAAAAGAAAAATGTATTCAAAAGATCTTGCAAATAAAACTGTTTTTTTTTTTTCCCCCCTTCTTTTTAATCATACGTACTTTTAACTTGCCTAGACAGTTACTTTATTTACTAACTCTTATTAAATAAAAACTGATTATCTAATTGAGTTAGCCTTTGGGCTAGCCCAATTGGGCTTTAGTGTGTAGCTTGGGATGAGACCAAAGAGACAAATAAGGCACTAGCTCTAATGGGCCTCGGGCTTATCTGTCAACTCTTAACAAACTCAAAGTTATCATTAATTATATAACAAGTACCACTATAGAAATATAATTGCACTCTAGGCTTTATTAATAAATTATATCTCAAGACTCTAATATGATATCATTTGACCCCTCCATGAAATATCCATAGTGAACAAAGTCATAATAAACCGTCTCTTTGTAAACAACTATGTTATTCCTTGAATTTCCAGTTTAATCTTTTAGTTATTCATATTTATGAAATCTAATTTCATTAAATATAAACTTTAGTAACTCTTTACTAAAGTGGCTGGCCCTAAATAACCAGTTCCCATTAAACTTATCTCAAGGGGATATTTCATTTCTCTATAAAAAGAGATTATGGATTTCATACTGAGTTTAGTAACTCTTTACCATGTGCGGTTACCCCAACATACTATGTGCGGTTACCCAACATACTGAGTTTTTGACCGTTAAATTAGATTACACTCCTGATATATCAAAATAACCTACATTTCATGATCAGGTTCACTATCCTCTCAAGATTGAGAGTCTATGAAATTAGAAGTCGTGAGATTTATTATTCAGGTGACAACTGTTAATTTAATAATTAATCTCACAACGGTCAAGTTTAATATGTCTTACTTAAGACATATTAACACATCAACTAGAAGTCTCCACTTCCATGATCAAGACAAACCATCTTCGTTGATGTGTTATAGTCTTCGCAGATGAAACGTCCAATTTCATCACCGACTATGAACTACATTTTGAGTTTACAAGAAACTTGTGATTTATATCTTCTATAACTATATCACATACAATGCACCTCAAAAACTATGATAATGTCCAATTAGTTCATTTACAAATAGTATCATATAATTAAACAATTTAATCTGTTAACTATATAAAAAGAGTCAATAGGCTTAGGAATAGTGTTTTGGTTTAATCAAGTTTTTGGCCTTTCTAATGCTACTAAAAAACCTTTTATACTTTTTTTTTTAATGTGTAAAGCTACAATAGTTTTGCTATATTATTTTTGGTTTTTTTAATTTGCAGTGTTTCACAAAATTATTTTCAATAGGCTTAGGAATAGTGTTTTGGTTTAGTCAAGTTTTTGGACTCATTCTAATGCAGCTAAATAACCTTTAATACTTATTCAAGGCATTTAGTCAATCTGGTGGGATGACTTTTTTTTCTTCACATGTACACCAATTTGTTTTTGTTTTGTTTTATATTATATTATCTATATATAAAAAGAGCAAATGCCTTGAAATTACAGTATTTTTGGTTTGTTCAACTTGCACTGTTTCACCGGCTGCTATTTTTTTTTTTTTTGAATGTTAAAGCTACAGTAGTTTTGCTACATTATCTTTACTGTGTGATCCATTGACCCCTGTTGTTATGGATAGAGGACAATCCTTAATTATACCTCCTTTATTTGATAGCACTAACTATGCATACTAGAAAGTACGCATAAGAGCTTTCTTGCAATCATTAGATGAAAAAGTGTGGCAAGTTATGGAGATAGGCTGGACCAAGCCAAAGGAAGCGCCAACTGATTGGGATGATGCAAAGATCAAAGCGGCTAACTTCAACAGTAGAGCATTGAATGCCTTATTTAGTGCAGTCACGAATGAGGAGTTCAAGATGATATCCTCTACTGAAACTGCGAAGGAAGCAGGACCATCCTCCAAACAACCTATGAAGGAACTAAAGCTGTCAAGGATTCGAAGCTTCAAAGGCTTTCCACAAGCTTTGAAGAGATTAAGATGGAGGAGGATGAGTCATTCAATGAGTTCTATGCCAAGCTCAAGGACATAGTGAACTCTACATTTAATCTTGGGGAAACCATTCCCGAACCTAAGATTGTTAGAAAGGTGTTTAGATCTCTACCTGAGAGATTTCATGCCAAGATCACCGTCATTGAGAAATCAAAGGAGATTGAAAAAATCCCTTTGACAGAGTTGGTTGGCAACTTGTAGACCTACGAATTAGGTTTGACCAGGATTGGGAAATCGAGCAAAGGTAAGAGCGTGGCACTGAAAGGCCAAAACCAGTGACACAGATGAGCCTTCGGACAATGAAGATTCTAAAATGAAATCCTACATCACAAGGCAGTTCAAAAAGTTCATGAAGAATGTCAATGCGAAATGATTTGACAAGGATCGAAAGAAATCAATTCTTCACAATTCAAGAGCCAAGATAAAAGAAAGAAGGATGCTAGGGAAGGCGGTCAGTACACTATTTCCTCCGAACCAAAGTGTTTCGGATGTCAAGGTTTTAGACACATGAAACAAGAATGTCCAACTTATCTCAAGACTATTGGGAAAAGCAAGGCCCTTGCTGCTATCTTGAGTGACACCGAGCCTAAGGATGATTCAAACAATGATGATGATGGAATCCTGAATGCCTTCACTACCACTGTGAATCCTATTAAAGGGATTGTTGAAGAAGTGGATGAAGAAGAGGACTTGATGGAGTCTAAGTTTCAGAAGATGGACGAACAAGATGACATCCATACAGCCTATGCAAAATTGTACAAGGTCTCTGAAAAGCATGAGAAATTGTATAGGCTGGCCACCAAGAAGCTAAACGTGGAACTTGAACGAGAAGAAATCTTCACAAAGTTTGATGAAACCAATCAGATCATTGGAGCACTGAGGTTTGAGAACAATTTCTTGGCCAAGAGAACCAAGAAGCTTGAAATGGATCTATTTCAAGTTAGAGCTCAGTTGGAGAGGACTTCAAGTGTAAAGCTTGATGAGATGCTTAGCTTACAGAAATCCGCTTCTGATCGAACTAGTTTAGGGTATTATTTCTCTTCCTCTAATATTGCTTCTTCTAGTACTACTGTGTTTGTTTCACCTGCTAATAATGTTAAATATGAGAATAATGATCTGAAAACTATTTTAGCTAGTGAAAACATAGACAATGGTAAATCTATCTTAGGAGCACTCTTAAGCTTGATAAGAAAGAGACTAAAAACCCTAGGGCTAAGAAGAGCAATAACCAAAAGTCTAAATAGAAGAAGCAGCATCTCTGTCATCACTGTGGAGCGAATGGACATACTCGACCTAATTGTTATAAGTGGTTAGCCACTTAACAGAGCAATAGTATGACCTCATCCGGAAACTAGAATCAGTTTCCATCCTCTCTTACTCCTCTTGGAGATCTTTTCAAAGCCCTCATGTTCCTTTCGAACTTCAACGGGTTCAATTCTTCTCCCTCACTGCCAGATCAAGGGTTCACTAAACGGAAAGGTTCTTCCAAGGTGTGGAAGGAAAAAGGCTCGAAGTGATTTAGTTACTTTTTCTCTGTCTCTCTGTCTCTCTGTCTCTCTCTCTCTCTCTCTCTCTCTCTCTCTCCCTCTCTTTTTGATTAAGCATTACTTGTGTGTTTTTCTTAATTGTTTTGAGTTAGTCTAGTTTTATGCTTTGCTTTGTTTAACATGTTTTTATTTGTTTATTTTCAGTTTTGTTTTATTTTGTTTTTCATTAAAAAAAATTAGAAATTCAGAAAAATACAAAAACAGTGTATGTTTTGTGTATATTGGTATTTGTGTACCTTGGATGGATATTGAAACAAAATTTTCTAAACTTTGTATCTTTTGTAGTTTAGATAAACATTTCTATACACAACTAAGCAAGTGAGCTTTGTGGCTCGTGTTTGTGATGAGTAAGATTAAATAATTTCTTGTACTTTACACTCGTATCATTCTTTTTGACAAAAATGACTAAAAAATCCTAAGAGAAAGGCATAAATAACCATCTCACCACTAAAGCCCACCAATCATGATATGACATCTGTATGCTTCGACATAGCAAAAGTGCAATGTCAATGACATCTGTATGCTTTAACATAGCAAAAGTGCAATGTCAAAAGTTTAAGATAATTGGGTATTTTCTTCTCTCTCTTATATTCCCATATATGGTATGCTCAAAAGAAAAATATGCAAAGAAAAAATAAAAAGCAAAAAGAATTAAAATGCTTTTAAATATGATTGCAAGTGTGTTTATAGGAGATGTGGGAGATATAGGATGTATCTCAAATGTGATATTCCCCATCAAGCAGTTATGATTGTGTATGAGTTAAATTGATTTTCTCATATCTCAAATCGTCATAACATGTAGACACTTATACAATCTTGTGATGTTTTTCACTCACAACAAGCAAATTCTTTACTACTTTTGATACATGTGCAGGTACAATGTGATTTGGTCATCACAAGGAATACATGTGTTAATGTATACTCACTAAACTTTCTAGACTTGTATTTAAAATATAAAATTGGTTAGACTTGTTTTGTGTATGTGTGTGTGTGTGTGTTTTGGATCTAAATTCTTGACTTTTTTTTGTTGAGAGATATTTTTGAGAGCTTAAAATGTTGTCTGGATCTTTGGTTGAGTAGCTTGCTTGAATGCATTCATTTCTATGTTTTTCTCTTATTTGAAAAACTGTTTTTGCACATCTTGACAGCTTTTCAACAGCTCTTGACTGATTGCTATCCATCGAGACCTTTAATCTTCCTTTCCCGACAGAAGTTAACACAATCTCGATCCATTGAAACTTTTTAAGAATTTTTCTCAATAGCTTCTCGCCAGATTCTCGATCCATCGAGAAAATTTCTATCTGCTTAATAGATGCTCGATAGCTGTTCAATCATCGAGTTTCTTTGCCTTTGACAGCTCTCAATAGCACCTCAACAGATAAATCTATCGAGAATTAGTGCTCGATAGATTCTCGATAGCTCTCAATCCATCGAGCTTCGTGTTTCTATATATAGTTTATGCACGATTTTTCTCTCATTTCTCTCTGATCTCTCTTGAAAAAACACTCTTTTCTCTCTCCCAAACACTTCTCACTCAACCTCTTCACCTTCCCTACTTGATCTTCAGCCCAAATCTTGTGTTTTTCATCTGGTATGATCTCTTTTCTCTCTTTTCATCATGCATTTCATACTTTAGACCTAGGTGTTTGGTGTTTTTGAAATTTTTGGGGTTTTTCAAAATTGATGAGGTTTTTGTGAAATTTTTGGGTTGGGTTATGCTTACATGATCCTATATGCTCATGCATTGCATCACAATTGCATTTTCACAATGTTTCATTCATTTAGATGTGTATTCTATATGTTGAAATCTTGTGTGCTGATAGGTTTTCTTTCTTTTGATATTGATATTGTTTGGTACTCTTTTGCGTGTCTCTCTCTCTCTCTTTTTCTTTCAGATAGTCTGCGCATGGCACCCAAGCGCAAGTCTAGTCCATCCAGGAACCCTCTTCATTCCGGGGCATCTTCTTCTAATTCTACTCCTCTTCATGTCAGGTTCCATGATGATAAAGCCCTTTAGGACTTTTCGAAGACCTTTTCTCGACGTGTATTTATTCGGAATGCCAAGTCGTCCTTTCAGATTTTTTCGATACTGACTTACCCACTGTCATTCACAGTAGGGGTTGGGAGTCCCTTTGTGACATTCCGGTCAGCTGTCCCGCTGTGATCATACAGGAGTTTTACTCAAATATGCATAGTTTTGATTACTCCATACCTCGCTTCATCACTCATGTTCGAGGTATACGTCTTGTAATCACTCTGGAGCTTATCTCCGATGTACTACACGTCCTAAGGGTATCGCATCCTGATTACCCCGGCTGTCCTCATCTTAAGACTGTGTCTAAAGACGAACGCATGTCTCTATTCTGCGAAGCACCTTCATCTTGGGGTTAACGTCAAAACACCTTTACTCGAGCTTTGCAAAAGGTCTGATGTTCTTGAATATGGTGATGACATTTGTTTTACATCCCTTGTCTCACTATAATTCAATTACTGAGCCTCGTACTCGATTTTTGTTATCCCTTCTTGAAGGGCTTACTATAGACTTTCCCTCTCACTTCATACTCTCCCTTATCTATAAGGATATGGCGACCCGTAATAAGCTTATTTTTTCCTTTTGCTATCACGAGGATCATTTGCCATGCATCTGTCTCCTATCTAGAGTCTCCTCACTTCTCTATCATAGGTGCCATCAACAACGCACCCGTTAGACGAAGCAAGGCCCAGCTTCGACTGAAGCGGCCACAAACCGAGACGGTGACTCCTTCAGCTTCTTCCACTCCATCTACCTCCACACCTTCCTCTTCTAGTGGTGGTGTGATGTTAGCGACCATCATGGCACAGTTTAAGCTCATGGATGCTCGCCTTGATACTCTCAATGATGAGTTGTGTCAGGTGAACACCTGTGTCAGTCATATTACACGATGTTAGAACATATGTGGATCATGTTAAGAATATATGTCATTTAGAATTGGTTAATCTTTTTGACAAAATGCACTTTACTTGTAATTGGGTAGATCTAGGATGTGTTTAATACTTGAAGGAGCAAGAGTTCAAGTTCAAGTATTGAAGTCATGCAAATCTGTCCAAGAATCAAGTGAAGAAGTGTTGTTCTTTAAAGCTCGATAGATAACTCGACAAATATATCTATTGAGATTTAAAATGTGAAGCTCGACAGATAAGCTCGACAGCTGTATCTATCGAGAATTACGAAAATCAGTTTTTCAGATATAATTTCACACATATCCATGTGTGTTTGTATAGGGTTTCTTTTCTTACAACCCTAGACATATATCAGGATTATTTTAAGGGTTGTCTCACTTGATGAAACTTGATGCAAAGGTTTTGTTCAAGCAAATTGTGACCGGAGACAGAATTTGCCCTAGTTTATCTTTCTCTTGAAGAAGCTGCTACATTTGTACGCCGTAGGGTTTTGTAACCAATGAGCTTCTTGATCTTCATCGTGTTGATGAACTGAAGAACTTTGCAGCCAACATCTTTCTCAAGTTGGTGTGTTAGTTATGTACTTGAATCCGTGCATCGATTGGTTAGTCACATACTGGGAGCCGTGCATTGAAAATGTGAGATTGTCACTACATTACAAGTCCAATTGTTTATTGGGGTAAGGATTCAACTATAGGTTGGTATAAGGTATTGGGATTTCTTTACTTGTAACCGCTTGTTTTGATAATAGTGGATTCTAGGGAGTGATGACCTTAAATTCACCCGGTAGAGTTTTGCCTTGAAGGTTTTTCCCATTCGTAAACAAATCACCGTGACAAATTTATTTTCCGCTGCATTTAACTTAATTGATGAATTGTTTGTGCTACCACGCGTACGTATTGCATGTTAATTGACTTAATTAATTTACTTGGCTAATTAATTGGTTAATTCACTGTAAGGAGTCAATACATTCTTGGTCTTTCAAAAGGAAATGGATATTACAATGTTCGTGCATTGCACGGGAATAGAGCTGTAATATGAAAATATATAAAAACATTTTGATTAGGGATGAGTCGTTTTATTGGGATTAAAAGTCTTAAGTGTATATTAAATAAAGCAAAAGGATGCTCCACCTGATATAAGTACGAAAAAAAATAAAAATAAAAAGTAGAAAGTATGTACTTTTCTCTATCAGAACACGTAGAACACAATTTTTTATAAATTATATAGTAAGTATGCTCATGATATTGTAACATTCTAAACATATTTAATTATATCTTCACAAGGTACAAGCTGAGTTTCAAAAAAAAAAAAAAAAAAAAAAAAAAAAAAAAAAAAAAAAAAACTTAGTTCCTATGCTCCCTTCTCACATTTCTTTGTGTCCGTTGCCATATTCCAAAGGTCTTCATCAACCAATCAAGTTTTATTGTAGCCACAATGTTGCCAATTATCACTCCAATGATTAGCCCAAATCCATACCCAACCAAAACTATTTTCCAACCAAATTCAAAGAGAGACACAGTAGAATCTTGAATTTGTTCAGAAGTTGAAGGTGAAGGTAGTGACGAATCAGAAACCCAACATTTCTTTGATAATGGATTACCACACAAGCCTAAATTCCCCATAAATGATTTGTTTTCAAATGTATCAAATTGTTTCCCGTGTGGTATAGAGCCAGTGAGTTGGTTATGAGAAACATTGAACCATTCGAGAAAAGTAAGTTGTGTTAGTTGTGATGGAATCTCCCCTGAGAGCCTATTTTGAGAAAGGTCTAATGATTCTAGCATGGTAAGATTTCCTATAGATAGTGGAATGTGTCCGGTGAGAATGTTGTTGGAAAGATTCAGCATACGAAGCCTTTTCAAATCTCCAATGTAACTTGGAATCTCTCCAACAAACCTATTACTTGACATATCAATGGCTCTAAAGAATTCTTGGACCTTGTCGTATGCTATATCTAGACCTTTGTTTGTTAGTTCCATTGTATAATCATAATCGTAATACATATGGTATGTTCCATCACTAGAAAATATTTCTGCCTGAATATATGTCAAGTGGAATTCATCGTCCAATTTCAAGGTGTTCCAATTTCTGAAGGACTTTAATGGCAACCTTCCGATAAAACTATTGTAAGAAAGATCAATGATTCGCAAGTTGGGGAACTGATAATTGGTTTCAAGACTTTCTAATATTTGCCCATAGAATTTGTTGGACCGCAAGAGGAGAAGCTTTAAGTTTGGAAGATTTCCTAACCAAGAGGGAAAAGTGTCATTGAATTGATTATTACTAACATCAATGGCCTCTAACATGGTGGAATTGGACAATGATCTTGGTAATAATCCTTGGAATTTGTTTCCTCTCAAACTAATCATCCTCAATTCCAAGATATTGTGCAAGCATGGAAGAAGCGAACCACTAAAGTAGTTGTCAGACACATCAAGGATATGAAGAGAGGTCATGTTGCAAATAAACAAAGTTCCACTAAGGTAATTAGCAGAAATATCAAGAAAATAAAGATTATTTTGTTTAAAGATGGAGATTGGAAACTGACCTTCAAACTTGTTCCCCCAAAGACCCAAGACATTTAATTTTGTGAGGTTCATAAGCCCAAAAGGAATTGGACCAGTTAAATGATTGCCGCCCAAGTTAAGGACAACCAGTTGTGTCAGGTTTGTAAGCCCAAAAGAGATTGGACCAGATAATTGATTGTCACAGAGGTCTAGAAAAGCAAGCTGGATAAGATTTCCAATTGAAGACGGGATGTTACCCACCAAAGTGTTATTTGAAAGCTTTAGGTAAATGAGATTTGTGAGGTTACCGATTGAAGAAGGAATGGATCCTGAGAAGTTGCAACCCCAAATATTCAAAGCAATCAGGGAGCCGAAGTTTCCCATAGAAATGGGTAGCTCACCTGTGAAACCGGTGCTTCCAAGGTCAATTTCCTCCAGACGACTACTCAAATATTGGAAGTCAGGCCAAGAACCGGTGAGATCTTGGTTGTACTTCACGTCAAGAATCCGCAAATTTGGTAGCTTAAAGATGCCTATTGGAAATTTTCCATGCATTCCACAGTCATGGAGATAAAGGGACCTTAAATTGGACAAGTTTGCAAAGATATTAGGCACCGTAGAGAATATATTCACCCCACTTAGATCAAGGTTTTCTATGCGCGTTAGGTTTCCAACTAGGCTTGTTAGGCTCAAATCTTTGAAATGCAAGTATTTGCCCAAAGAAAAATCATTGTTGCAACATAGATCCAGAGATGACAATTGGGAAAGTTTTGAAACGTCAAATGGGATTTGACCAGAAAACAAAGAATAAGAGAGATTGAGATATGTGAGTCTTGAGAGATTGCTGACCTGGGATGGGATTTGAGAGTAGTTGAAGTGATTGTCAGCAAGGTTAAGACTTTGTAAGTGAGCAAGACGGAAGAGAGTGCTGTTGGAGTTGATTGAACCATAGAGACAACTGCTACTGAGGTCAAGGCCAATCACATGACCTGTGTCCTCATCGCAGTCAACACCATCCCATGAGCAACAATCACTGTTTTCACCTTCTAGCCTCCAAGATCTGACCCTAGGATATGCATCAGGATCAGAGGAAGCAGAGTTGTTTATGATAAAGCTTTCCTTGAAATGCAACAAGGCTGAGCTCTCATCATCATGGCATAGCGGCTGCTTGGAAGGAAACGAATGTATAAGATGAAACAGAGGGAGTATGTAAAGCAAGCGCATCAACATGAACATGGTGTAGTAAAATGATGATGATGTCCTAAACCACTAAATATGTATGTTTAGCACCCTAAGCTGTGTAGTTGAATACAAATTGGATTGAAAATATTTTTGCTATTTATAGACACAACCTATATGAAGTGCTCAACTACCGCGTGTTGTCGTAAATCCCTCTTACGTCAAAAGCGTAAGCTTGAAAACATTAATTGGCAAACTTTAATGCACGTCCTTATCTTTGAAGAGCACAAAAATTAAATATTGACACGGGTGTCTCATCACCAAATAAATAATTTGTCAAAATTTGATCATCAAATTGGTGAAGTTGTAACATTAACATAGGTAACTTCAATCAGTATTTTTAGGTGATTTTCAAAATTAATTGTGGAATTATCCCAAAAGAATTAGCAAGAAAGTCATATATCAATGGAAAATTCCGTTTAGTATCACATAGTTGTCCAGTAGCTTATTACCTAAATATGAGATAAAAATATATATATATATATAGTTTTTTTTAGCTTTTATGGTAAAAGTTTAACAAATATATATATATATGGGCAAAACTTAGATACATACCTTAGGTACTGTTCGTTAGATACTCCCTTTAAAATTTAGCCACCTGTCTATACACCTAACGGAGCAAACGTGCGTCTGTTAACATCCTTTTTCCATATTTTTTTTTTCTTCTTTTTCTTTTTGGCCGTGTCCTTCATATCTGAAAGCCAAAGTTCATGACCCAGAATTTTCCTTCTTTCTCTCCTTCTTTTTTCTTGGAAAAATTATCATTAACCCATGTAATAATTATTTAGAATCCACACTCCAATATGGAATTAAGATCAGTATCTTTGTCAGCCACCAAAGCCAGGCACCTACCGAGCCTAAACCAGCCGTTCAAATTGCAAACCAAAGTTCAAATCTTTGAGATCAAAAGCCAGCAATTGACTGTTTAAGGGTTAGATCAGGAAAAAGAACTATCAAGAGAGATCAGAAAAGAGAGGAATAAAGAAAGAAATAGAGACGGCATCCAACAAATCGTTCAATTGACAACGCGAAACACACGAGCCAGCCCTTTCCTCCTTCTGAAATCTTGATTTCTTCAAAATCTAGAGGTCTGAGGGTGTGAGAAGAGGGACGTTGGTCTTCAAAATCTGGGTCATGAATTCCGGTTTTCACACATCTGAAGGAGAAGGCCAAAAAAAAAAATGTTAACATAGATGGCTTTCAGATATGAAGGACACAGCCAAAAAGAAAAAGAAGAAAAAAAACATGGAAAAAGGATGTTAACATAGATGGCTTTCAGATCTAAAGGACACGGCCAAAAAGAAAAAGAAGAAAAAAAAATGTGGAAAAAGGATGTTAACCGTTAACGCACGTTTGCTCCGTTAAGTGTATAAACAGGTGGCTAAATTTTAAAAGGGGTACCTAACGAACAGTACCTAAGGTACTATATCTAAATTTTGCCCTCTATATATATATATATATATATATATAAAAGTTAGCTTTTTAAAAATTAACACACAAAAAATAGATTTGTTAAATTTGAAAACAAAAATAAAATAAAAAACAAAAAGTTTTTTGCCGAATGGTGTGCAATATCTAGTTTTCAATGTAACGAACCGTGTGCAATATAATAATTGTTTTACAACTATCTAGGTTGATAGAATTCACTCTGAAAATAGCGAATTTTTAAATATTGTTTTCCTTTCCTATTTGATTTCCAAATTATTATTACTTATGATGCTTGGAGGGTTGCTCCAATTGCAAGATTAGTGAGTGTTGTTTTGAATTAATCGGTCTGTGGCTTTTGAGAATTAGGAAAAACAAAATTTGTTTAAATCTCTCAGTGGATTCCAATAAATTTGTTTAGAGAGAGAGAGAGGCTCCTGTTAGGACTCTCTCACTATTTAATTTAACAAATTAAAATTTTTTATAAATTAAAATGATGAGGAAAAAAGAGGGAGCGAGACTCCTGTTAGGACTCTCTCACTATTTAGTTTTAAAAATTAAAAAAAATTATAAATTAAAATGATGATGTGAAAAATTGTGGGAGTTTCAGAGGTTTCAGTTTTTAATATATATATTTATATATATATATATATATATATATATATATATATATATATATATAGAATATGGATTAAAACATGGCTACCTAACAGAATTACTAAACGGTGTTATTTCGTGAGAAAATCCAACTCTTTAACTTCCGTTGAATACACAAAACTCTTTGCTAAAAATCCTGCACCCATGCCCTCTTTAATGGAAGGGGCTGGAAATCATTGAAGGCAACATGATGAGCGATGACACCAGCACTAATATTGTTGATAAGTCTCTCATTGATCGCAGAAGAAATCGAATCTGAGTTCGGTTTCGGATCTACGTTACACTTCAGGTAGCCTGTCCAGATCTGATGTGAGCAATTCAGGTACGATTCGGCCTGTAACGAGAACTAGCACGATCTTGCCGGCTTCCCGTCAGAACAATAAAAATCCGCTTTCAACTTTGTTCTCTCATGTGCCAGGTACCAAGTCGCACACTATTATTTTTCGGGACAAGCCCTTGTAGTAGTGTGCCTCAGTTCCAGAATCTGGAATATCGACCTTGTCAACTCGGAACAAAATTTCAATATGTGCCAACCTATCGATGCCCAACTCTTTTTAGATCTACTACTATTGAGCTTCTGGCCAATCAAACCAAATGATAAAGCATACGCATCCATGCATGAGCATATATGTGAAGGATGACATTTGTGAAGAGCATATAAGAAACAATTGCATCTAACATAATATAACTGGACAAAATTGGCCTATACTCTTTTCACACAAACTAAGTAGCATTTTGCCCCCTTTTCCAAACTAATCAAGGAAATGCCTTTCTTTTGAAAATCAATTTTCTAAAAATCGAGTTAGGCCCTATAGCGGCGTTTTTAAGGAGCCTATAGTGACGTTTTCAGGACCTATGACGGCGTTTTATAACTCGATCTTTACAAAGTCGAGTTATAGGAAAAAAAAATGAAAAAAATTGCATATAACTCGATTTCATGAAGATCGAGTTATAAAACGCCGCTATAGGTCTTGAAAACGTCACTATAGACTCCTTAAAACGCCACTATAGGGCTCCAAAAAAAATTTTTTTTTAAACTCGATTTTGAGAAAATCGAGTTTCAAAAGAAGGGCATTTTCCTAATTAGTTTGGAAAAGAGGACAAAATGCTGCTTAGTTTGTATGAAAAGGGCATTTGCCCATTTTGTCCTAATATAACTTGATCATTTATTCCTAATTGAAGCTAAGCCATCAACATTCTCAATGAACTCTCCGCTGTGAGAATCATGGTCTAGGGTGCTAAGAATATAAAGTGAAAGAGAAAGATTGAATAGTCTGTATATTCTGTGTAAATAATAATGTACAATAAAGAGCCTTATATAGTCTAGGTATGTGTGCAGTATAAGTAACATGAGTAAACTACAAGTTTAGTATACTGGTCCAAGCCCAATGGGCTAATCTAGTCTAAGCTATACGCTAACATAGGGCAAGATTGCTAGCTCAGAATATGAGTATCAAAATGGATACTCAATTGACTGTGTTTACTAGCCCTTTGATTGATGGTTTTATATTGGAATCACTTACTTATGGAGAAAATGAAAAAACTACAATTTAATATAATAATATAAAATAAAACATTTTATTAGAATAAAAATCAAATTACACTGTTTTAGACGATAAAAGTTTAATTGCTTTTCTCCTAGTTACAATTTAGAGAAAAATGACAACATTTTGATTTTTATACTTTAGTTACATAATAAAGAAAGAAATTACACGCAAATACACCAGTTGCTATAGGGGAATCTCCAACCACCGGACCATCAGCACCGGTCATTAGAGTGGTGTCTTCTACTACCAAACCGATGACCTATCAACCAAATGGGAGAGGGGGAGCCACTTTGTGTTTTTGAAAAATATTTTACCAAATTGTTTAGAGTAAAATATTTTACCAAATTGTTTAGAGTAAAATATTTTACAGTTTTTTTATAAAGGATTTTACAGTCAATAGAAAATATTTTACAGGTTTGGCTATATTTTACCTACAAACAAACACCTAATAATGGAAAAATGTTTTACTTTAAAACAAATGTAGCATAATAAGATAGCCTTTGCAAGCCACACATTGATCTTAATTGACTTGAAAGGACATGGCATGCGTCAAAAAAATGTGAAAATTAGATGGAAATTATATATGGCTGATATTTAACAAGTGTGTCGAGTTCATGACTCTATCCACATCAAGGAAATTATGAATAAATTAAACCAACACATTGTTGTGGAGTGCCTAGTGTTAGGTGCAAGGCACCAATTAAATACAGCCCACAAATTTTATAATAGCCTATGTAATGAGCTTGTTGGACACGAATAGAATTCAATTTCTATAAAAAGTCTTTTATATAAGTTGATTTAGGAATCCATATGTTCCTAGGAGTGTGAGACGGCAGAATTTTATATAGATAAGGTTTAATAGGTTTTGTGTGCCGCATATTATAGTGAAAAAAAAAAAAAAAAAAAAAAAGCCAAGAGGGAGCCACCTAGAGAAAGAAGACAGCCAAGAAAGAGCACTGTACTTGGAGAAGAAAATAAAAAGGAAAGAGCAAAATGTTGCCGCTTTTGAGAAAGACAATTAGTGTGTGAGAGAGCAAAGAAAATAAGAGAGATTTTTTTTCTTTAACCGTGAGACATACACAAGAATTATTGTAATTGATTTGATAATAATGAAATTATTCGAAGTTTGTCCCATAGTTTTTCCCTTCAAAAAGAAAGGGTTTTCCACATAAATATTGTGTTCTTATGTGTGATTGTTATTTTGAATTGCTAATATTGTTGATAATATTATTTGGGACCTAACAAATGGTATCAGAGCCAAGGTTAGAGTGGAAGTGATGGCTAGAGAAGAAGGCGAGGCTTCAGGAATTAAGAAGTTTGATGGAACAGACTTCGGGTATTGGAGGATGCAGATTGAAGATTATCTCTATGGAAAGAAAATGCATCTGCCTCTTTTGAGGACGAAACCTGAAACTATGAAGGATGAAGATTGGAACCTTCTTGATAGGCAAGTATTGGGAGCTGTTAGGTTCTAAGGAATTATGAACTAATATATTAGAACTTCATTTTGCAAGGTTGGCTAACCATGATCAAAACGGTTTTAGTCTTGTTAAGTCTTGCTCAAAGTATGTGCTTTTTATGTAAAGTTGGAATCGAGTTACTGCAGAAGTTACTTTGCAAATCTGCTAGGCTCAATCGATCAAGAATTAGACTCGACCGATCGAAAGGCGTGCAGATTGTTTTTTCTGCAGAATTGCCAACTCAGTCCAAGTTCGTTTGACGTGTAGGGTTTTATGTTTTGCCCTAAGTATAAAAGGGAAAACCTTAGCCACGTTTTGGAGGTTCTAAATCTTTTTATGAAACCTAGAGGTGTTTGCCTTCACATACACTTAGGGTTTCCAAACTCAAGATTGATGTCAAGAGCTTGGTGATCGTTCAGTTGTAGATTCAAGAAATTAAAGATATACAAGCTGGAGTGCTTGTGCTTGCTGTGAATTCAAGAAAGAAGTTGTCCGTGGACTCGAAGATGTCACGTGGTCGTGGTAGTAAGTTTCCTACTCGAGGTAGCAATAGGATGTTAGTGGTCTAAGTCACAATTGTGTAAACTAGATCTGCTTAATTTACCTAAGTTAATCACTTGGCTAAATATCTAGGTTAATCTGTTTGAGTTTAAGGGGTCTAAATTTCTTACAAGTGGTATCAGAGAGGGTAGCTTTTTATTATAGATCTTTTGATCTAAAAGCTGATCCTTAACCCCTGTTGTCATGGATTCTTTAAAAATCTTCTTACCAGTATGCCACATTGTCTACTTATTGTGTTTGTCTCTTGCTACTTTTGTTAAATCTTTCCTTGAGTTTCTTAGTATAATCACATATGATGATAATTATTTGTACTATACTGCTTTAACCGCCTTAAAGGCACGTGATTCTTGTCTTTGGTATTTGGATAGTGGTTGTTCCAGGCACATGATAGGAAATAAAGCTTTGTTCAAGGCACTCTTTGAAGGAAAGATTGGGACAGTCACGTTTGGAGATGGAAGCAAATCTGTGATCAGAAGCATTGGCACTATGGATATTCCAGGATTACCGGTCTTTGAAGATGTTTGGTATGTTGATGGGCTGAAGGCTAACTTACTCAGTATAAGTCAGATTTGTGACAAAGGACTTAATGTTCTCTTCACTAAGCATGAATGTGAAATACTTGATGGAAGAGGTGACTGTATGTGTATTGGTGTGAGGACAGCTAACAAACTGTTATGGTATTACTCCAAGTATAAGTAACAAATGTTTTAGTGCAAAAATCAATCAAGTTGACTTATGGCATCAAAGGTTAGGACATGCTAGTCTTAAGCAATTAGAGAAGATTTCCAAGTGTGATACAGTTATTAGCTTGCCCAAGTTTGAAAAGATAGAAAAATGCATCTATGGACCACGTCAAATGGGTAAACAAGTGAAGTCTAAACATCTGTCTGTAATTGATGTTCAAACTACAAGACCTTTGGAGTTGTTACACATTGATCTCATGGGTCCTGCCAAAATTCAGAATTTAGGTAGAAAGAAGTATATTCTAGTTGTTGTGGATGATTTTACCAGATATACATAGGTTGTACTTTTGAAAGATAAAGCTGAGGCTCCTAAAAAAATGATACATTTGTGCAAAAAATTGCAAATAGAAAAAGAAACTGTGATAGCCAGAATCAGAAGTGATCATGGAAGAGAGTTTGAGAACACAAAATTGGCTACTTTTTGCAATAATCAAGGCACACAATAGGAATTCTCTTCACCCAAAACACCACAGCAGAATGGAATGGTGGAACGGAAGAATAGGGTTGTACAAGAGATTGCTCGTGTCATGCTACATAACAAGAAGATGCCTAAATCCTTCTGGAGAGAAGCAGTTAATACTGCATGTCATACACTCAATCAGGTGTATTTCAGACCAGACTCCAAGCAAACTCCCTATAAACTCTAGAGAGGAAAGAAGCCTATTGTCAAATATTTCAAGATATTTGGTAGTGACTGTTACATTTTACGTGATAGAGACTAGAGAGAACCTGTAGAAGTTTGATACAAAGAGTGACAAGGGTTATTTTCTGGGATACTCTTCCACCAGTAGAGCATACAGAGTGTACAATCTAAGAACTAAAACATCATGGAGTCTTCCAATGTTGTGATCAATGATGAATTAAATTCAGAAGGTCATTTAGAAAACGCATCTCCGGTTAAAGAAAAGATCATGGAAGTTAATGATTCACTACCTGATAATTATATGGGAAAGCATACAGAGGAAGAGTTGATGTTATTGAATGATACAGCTTCTGTACCATCAAGTTCAGAACCATCTACACCAGTTCATGAAGCTCAACAAGAACAGAGAAAGTTCAACAGTTCATCAGAACAGAAAAGTACCTCTACATCATTGGTCAAAGGTCCATCCTCTAGAGTTAAGTTAAATCATCTTGTCACAAATATATTGGGGAGTCTGAATGAAAACATGAGATTGAAATCCAAAGCTTTGAATGTGATTACTCACTCATGCTATCTATCCCAATTTGAATTGAAAAAGGTGGATGAAGCTATTCAAGATGCTGATTGGGTTAATTCTATGCATGAAGAACTTCATCAGTTTGTTCAGAATGATATGTGCGAATTAGTTCCTAGATCAAAGGGAGTCAATGTTATCGGAACTAAGTGGATATTCAAGAACAAGTCAGATGAACATGGAACTGTTATCATAAATAAATCGAGACTTGTTGCTCAAGGGTACACACAAGTAGAAGGGATTGATTTTGATGAGAGTTTTGCACCAGTAGCAAGATTGGAATCCATTAGGATACTCTTGGCAATAGCAAGTCATTTGAATTTCAAGCTGTATCAAATGGATATTAAGAGTGCCTTCTTGAATGGCATGTTGCAAGAAGAGGTATATGTTGAAAAACCAAAGGGTTTTGTTGATCCTCACAGACCAAATGATGTCTACAAGTTGAAGAGAGCCCTCTATGGTTTGAAACAAGCTCCACGGGCTTGATATGATAGGTTAACGGCATATCTCAAAGAGTATGGTTTTAAAAGAGGATTTGCTGACACCACTCTCTTCATACGAAAGGATAAGAATTATTTTGTAGTTGCTCAAATTTATGTTGATGACATTATTTTTGGTGCTACTAATGATTCTCTTGCTCAATCTTTTGCAGATGAAATGAAGGCCATGTTCAAAATGAGTATGGTTGGTGAACTAACTTATTTTTCAGGATTGCAGGTGAAACAAACGGAGTCTAGAATTTACATCAACCAAGCAAAGTATGCAAGAAACTTGGTCAAGAGATTTGGACTTAACAAGGCTACACATGCTAGAACACCAATGGCTGCAAATGTAAAACTCACAAATGATCCATCAGGTGAGTCTGTTGATGTTACATTATACGAAAGCATGATTGGTTGTCTTTTGTATTTAACTGCAAGTCGACCTAATATTGCTTTTAGTGTGGGTGTTTGTTCTAGATTTCAGTCTAATCCTAAGGTTTCACATTTAAATGCTATTAAAAGAATTATAAAATATGTTGGTGGAACTTGTGATTATGGATTATTTTATAGCAAAGAGTCAAATATCTGTCTTGCTAGATTTTCTGATTCTGATTGGGCTGGTAATGCCGATGATAGAAAAAGCACCACTGGTGGGTGTTTTTATGTAGGAGCCAATCTTGTCGCTTGGATGAGTAAGAAGCAAAATTTTATTTCTTTGTCTACGGCAGATGCAGAATATATTGCTGCTAGAAGTTGTTACTCACAGCTTCTTTGGATGAAAAAGCTTTTGAGTGATTATGGAATATCACAAGACACCATGGAAGTTTATTGTGATAATTCTAGTGCTATCGATATGTCTAAGAATCCTGTTCAACATTCTAAGACTAAGTATATTGATATTAGATATCACTTTATTAGGGATTTAGTTGAAAGAAAGATTGTTGTTCTAGAGTATATCTCTACTAAACGTCAGAATGCTGACATTTTCATCAAACCACTTGATAGAAGTAAGTTTGAGACTCTTCGTCAAGTTATTGGTGTGATTCTTTGTCCCTAGTCATTCTTGACTTTCATGGTCCTTGTTCTTCATTGATTTTTCTCTTGTGACCATTTTTTTCTAGGATTTGCATTGCATAACATTCATGCATTTCATTCTATGATGTTTTAAAAAAAAAATAAATAAATAAAGGGTAACAAGATTGTGTTTTGCAAAATGTGTTTTGCAGTATTTTTCTTGAATTTGAAAACAAGGTTGGTCAATCTATTTTTACATAACATATCTATGTACCTTGTTTAGCTTGGATGAACTTATTTTATTGCACTTTACTAGTTTGAGCTTTGTAGTGCGTGTTGTGTGGGAAGATGTTTATAGTTTTTGATCACATGATCTTGATCTTGAAATCACATGCCTTTGATTGTCAGACTTGAAATTTTTGAGAATTGCATAAATAACCATCTCACCACTGTTTATTAGCCAATCATGAACACCTTAGTGCAAATCATATGATTTTGTGCTCGAGAAAGTGTAGCACATGCACACAAAAAAAAATAAGGTGTAGCCTCGGTTAAAATGTTAAAATTGGTGTGTACATTATTGGGCTATAATAATTTCTCATTTCAAATAAAATTGGTGTGTACATTATTCCGGCTACTGTAATAAGTTTCTAATAAATTGAAATTGGTATGTATATTATGAGGCAAATCAAGAAACTTACATGATTGCAATCTTTTATTCTAGGAGATGTGAAAGTTATATGATGTAACCCTTTAGGTGATAGTCTCTTTCAAATTTATGTGATGAATTTTGTAGAAATTGTGATTGATTTCGATTCACATATCACCTCACATGTTTTCTCAAGCTTTTGCTAATTGCACACACTACACAAGTTACTCTTTGCTAAACTTTGTACATGTTACTGTGTGTGTTTTTGGTCTGACCAACCAAGTTTGAAAATTTCTTAAATTGCATGCAAAACATGTTTGATGTTTGAGATCTTGAGGAGAATTGAGTGATAATCTTAATTTTGGGAAACTGAGATCAAAACAAGTGTTTTTGAAAAGCATTTCATTTCATACTCATGCATTTCATTCATAAAATTTAATGCCTTGAGAAGTTTCTGTTCAAAAATTGCTTTGTTTTTTCAAAAAATTGATTTTTCCAGAATTTCAATCAATCGAACCTGTTTTTCGACCGATCGAAATTGCGATTAAATCCTTTGGTCAACTTCTGCCTGTTTCGATCGATACTTGATTGGTTTTGGATCAATCGAAGCACTTTCGACTGATCGAATCTAATTTTCGATCGATCAAAAATCATGCTGAGAGTTTTTTAAAAGGACTTTTTCTCACGTGTTCTACACCTTTTCAAAAATTTTCAAATTGTCTTTTCTCTTTCATCGACTGGTCAAGGCTCCAACAAGAATTTTTTGTCGTTTTCCTCCGAATCTTTTGCATTGTTTCTCTCCTCTAGGGCCAGTATGTCCATTTTACCCTTCTTTTTGCATTTATTTTCATTTCACATGCATTAAATCATGCATTTTCTTTGAAATTTTTGAACCTATGCAAATTTGGGATTTTTTATGTTACAAGCTTTTTCTTTGTGAATTGAACATTGAGTTTTTGTTGGGACACTATATTCAACTGAACCATATGGTTTAATTTGATTAATTTGATGATTTGTGAGAAATTGAAAATTCTAGGGCTTGAAAAATGCCGAATTTGGGGTTTTTATTCAATTTGATCTAAATTGATGAAATTGGCTTGTTAGATAACTTCATTTGATCATTATATTGTGTTTTCTAACTTGTGTAATGATCAATTTCTCAATTTGTTGGGTTTTGAGAAAATGGGTTTTTCAAATTTGGGATTTTTTTTATGTACGTTCATGCTCAAGCCATTTTTGTGAATTTGAAATATAATTGAACTGTTTTTATTGCATTAGACCATGCATCATTTGAATATTCTGATCATGCATCATATAGATTTTTTTTTTTATTGTTCTTGTGCTAATCTTGCAGTCTGCCCTTGGTTTTCTTTTATCTTTTTTCTTTCTGTGTCTCTCTATCTGGTCTGTAGCATCATGCCTAGGAAAACTAGAGCTCATAGGACCTCTTCTTCTTCACCATCCTTCGATAGTAATAGGTTTCTGAGTGAGAAACATCGGGAGACCTATAAGACACTTAACCTTAGGAGGAACATTTGGGGTAAGCGTAGGGTTCTTCTAGATGAGTTAGATGATGAGGTGAGGCGTAACTTTGAGCATCGGGGTTGGTTATCTTTAGTAGACATTGATCATCTGCCTCCAGCTACCCTGATTAGAGAGTTCTACTCGAACCTCTCTATCCATGTCTATGATTCCAACACTTTGGTAAAGAGTTGGATACGAGGTGTAAAGTATCGCATTACTCCTTCGGTTTTGTCTGATGCTCTTGGGGTACCCGTGGTTTCTCATCCTGTCTATCCCTATGATGAGTCTCCTCCCCTAGATGATGTTATGTCATACATCACTAGTTCTTCTATCCAGTAGGGTTCTAATCCTCGGATCACGTCTGCTGAGCTTACTGAGATTCACTATCTTTTCTTTAGGATTGCCTGTCATTCCTTGTGGCCTATCTCTCATCTACACACTATCTCTATTGAGCAATGTGTGTTTCTTTATGCTCTTGTTACTGATGCTCCTATCAGTTTTCCTCATCTTTTTCTTCGTTCTTTGAACAAAGTGCATAGGAGCAGTTCTACTGCTCATGCCTTGTTTTTCCCTGTTTTTATTCATTAGATTCTTTTTCCATTTAGGGTTAGGTGATTTCCCAGCCTCTAAGCCTATTTATATAATTGCTCCCATTGGTGCCACTTTTCTTAGGCAAAGGGCTGCTCAGCTTCGAGCTAGCTCTAAGCGTCCTAGGGTTGAGCCTTCCAGTGTCTCTTCTCCTCCTCCTTCCTCTTCTATAGGTGCTCCTACGGCAGAGACGTCTGATGATCCGACTGCTGCTACTGCTACTGTTTCTCCACCTTCACCTACGGATGATTGGGACATTCGTCGAATGTTGGATACTGTCATGACCGTCCAGGCGGCTCATGGTCAGCTTTTGGTGGACATGCTTGATGAGATACGTGCTTTGCGAGCAGATTTGGAGAGTTTTTGACGTTCTCCTCCACCACCTCCTTTTGCTGATGAGTAAGTGTCCTTTGGCAATTCTTCACAAAAGGGAGAGTACATTGACGTAGAGGAGTAGTTTTTGTCTTAGGGGGAGATTTTGATACTTTTGTGTTTTTGTGGAGCTGTGGAGCTTTTAGATTGTATCTAGGTGCTTCATTTTATATTTATCTTTTTGGCTCATGTTATTTTGTTTGGGTTGTCCATGATAAGGGGAGATATATTGGATACATTATTTGTATATGTTTCTTGTTTCACATTGTGTTACTTTGCTTATTGATTTATATTTATGAGGTTATTCATGATATATGTCTTTATTTTGTGTTATGTGAAATCAAGAAATTACTTTCAATATTACTTGTATTTTCCACACGTGTGTTTATGTATTTGTTAAGTGTTACAAGAATATACAGGTTGATTCAGTCGTGCTGCTTTCTACACTTGCAACTGATAGATAGTAGTTAGGTTGAATTTGTTTAGTTGGCCTATTGTTTTGTAATGGACTGTTTTTTTTTTTTTTTTTTTTTTTTTGTAAACTTTGAGCTTTATGTTAAGTTTGTGTTTTGTCACGAATTGCCAAAGGGGGAGTTTGTTAGGTTCTAAGGAATTAGGAACTAATATATTAGAACTTTATTTTGTAAGGTTGGCAAACCATGATCGAAATGGTTTTAGTCTTGTTAAGTCTTGCTCAAAGTATGTGTTTTTTATGTAAAGTTGGAATCGAGTTACTGCAGAAGTTACTGTACAAATCTGCCAGGCTTGATCGATCGAGAATTAAACTTGACCGATCGAAAGTCGTGCAGATTGTTTTTTCTGCAGAATTTCCAACTTAGCCCAAGCCCGTTTGACGTGTAGGGTTTTATGTTTTGCCCTAAGTATAAAAGGGAAAACTCTAGCCACGTTTTTGAGGTTCTGAATGCTGTGTGTGTGAATCTTTTTGTGAGATCTAGAGGTGTTTGCCTTCACATACACTTAGAGTTTCCAAACTCAAGATTGATGTCAAGAGCTTGGTGATCATTCAGTTGCAAATTCAAGAACTTAAAGATATACAAGCAGGAGTACTTGTGCTTGCTGTGAATTCAAGAAAGAAGTTGTCCGTGGACTCGGAGCTGTCACGTGGTCATGATAGTAAGTTTCCTACTCGAAGTAGCAATAGGATGTTTGTGGTCTAAGTTGCTATTGTGCAAACTTCAATTCTTTCATAGTGAATTCTGTTTTACCTTAAAGATAGCTAGGTTAAATCTTCCCCAGGTTTTTTACCGGTTTGGTTTTCCTGGGTTATCATATCGTGTATTCTTTATTTTCCAAACTTTGCATGATATGATATATTTGTGTTAACCTAGATCTGCTTAATTTACCTAAGTTAATCACTTGGCTAAATATCTTGGTTAATCTGTTTGGGTTTAAGGAGTCTAAATTTCTTACAGGAGTTATTTGAATAACTCTGTCAAGATCAACTGCACACAATGTTGTAAGAGAAAAGACCATAGTGTATTTAATGAAGGCTTTGTCTAGCATGTATGAAAAGCCGTCGGCTAACGACAAGGTGTATCTGATGAAAAAGTTATTTAATTTGAAGAAGGCAAAAGGAAATCCTATAACGCAGCATCTGAATGAGTTCAATACAATCACAAATCAATTATCCACGGTGGAAATTGAATTTGATAATGAGGTTCGTGCATTGATTCTTTTGGCTTTTTTACCAAATAGTTAGGAAGCCACGAAAATGGTGGTGAGTGATTCTACAGGGAAAAGCAAACTAAAATATGATGATATTCGAGATTTGTTCTTAAGTGAAGAGGTTCGCAGGAGAGATGCGAATATAGACAATGCACAAGATCAAGCTTTTGTCACAGAGAACAAGAGCAGAGGTAGAAGTAAAGGACCTAATGATTGAAAATTCAATGGTAGGTCACAATCAAGAAATAGATCTCAGTTCAAGGAAACCAGAGAATACTTTCATTGTGGGCAAAATGGTCACTTAAGAAGAGATTGTTAGCATTGGAATAAAGACCAAAATAAAGGAAAATATGAAAAGAATGATAACGAGAAAAATACTACAGCTACTGTGATTGTTGAGGATTTTGTAGTACTCTCTATTGAAGAGTAAAAATGTGAGCATGTTGCTAATAATGATGTTGAGTAGGTTGTTGATACTGCAACCCCCCACCATGTTATCCATATGAAGGGATTGTTTACCACGTACAAAGTAAGAGACTTTGGTATAGTGAAAATGGGCAATTATAGTGACTCAAAAATTGTGGGAATTAGTGATGTATGCATCAAAACAAATGTTGGGAGCACTGTGATGTTAAAGAATGTGTGACATGTTCCAGATTTAAGGATGAATGTGTTTTCTACATTGGCTATGGATCGAGCTAGTTATTGTAACTACCTTAGTAATTGAAGATGGAAACTTACTAAGGGGCCATTGGTTGTTGCAAGAGGACATGCATGTTGGCGTATGTACAGGATTCATGTGAAGACCTGTAAGAAGAAGTTCAATAAGATTAAAGATTTTGAGAAGACTCCACAATTAAGAGTTAAGATTGGTGATGATGTCAAGAGGGTGAAATTCTCATTGGCTGATAGTGCTTTAGAAGAGGAAGTGATAGGTGATGAAGAATATGAAGATGCTAAGACTACATTGGATGATGATGAAGTGAAAGACCTTGGAGGTCTTAAGCAAGGGGAGCAATATCCTCCACTAGAGATTGTTGAACCTCAAGAGAAGAGGATTGCTAAAGAACATCGAACTGTTAGCTTTAAGAATAATTGGGCTTCTAGTGAGGGGGGCGGCCAAGGGATTGGATTAAGGATATCCAAAATGAGATTAATTATTTGAGAATGAAAGGGATTGACGTTGATGAGGTGTTCTCAGTGTTAATGAAGATAATGAAGAAGGTCAAGCTTGGAGTCTACTTAACCGACATGGAATTGAATTGAAGAAATAGATTGAAAATCTCCTCCCATTGATGGGCTGGAGGGGAAGATTGTTAGGTGCACGGCACCAATAAAATCCAACCCACAAATTTTATAATAGCCCAAGTAATGAGCTTGTTGGACACAAATAGAATTCTATTTCTATGAGAAGTCTTTTATATGGGTTGATTTAGGAATCCATATGTTCCAAGAAGTGTGAGGCGGCAGAATTTTATATAAATAAGGTTTATTAGGTTTTGTGTACCGCATATTATAGTGAAGAAAAAAGAAAAAGGTGCTACACGAGGAAAAAAAAAAGCTAAGGGAGAGCCACTAAAAGAGAGAGCCACGTAGAGAAAAAAGATAGCCAAAAAAGAGAGTTGAGCATGGAGAAGAAAATAAAAAGGAAAGAACAAAATGTTGCTGCCTTTGAGAAAGACAATTAGTGTGTGTGAAAGCAAAAAAAATAAGAGAGATTTTTTTCTTTAACCGTGAGACATACACAAGAATTATTGTAATTGATTTGATAATAATGAAATTATTTAAAGTTTGTCTCATGGTTTTTCCCTTTAAAAAGAAAAGATTTTCCACATAGATATTTGTGTTTTTGTATGTGATTGTTATTTTTTATTGTTAATATTGTTGATAATATTATTTGAGACCCAACATCTAGATGCATTAATAAGTCCCGTATATATCATATAGTCCTCCGCATTACGTTTCTGCACGCGACCCTTTTTCGTCAGTCCATCTCAGCACAGTTATTGGCTTCATGTGCAGAAAATGTTTCCCAAAAGGACGATACATTAAACATATATTTAAGTATAGGACAGCCACACATTAATTTATCTTAATTGGTTTTAAAATAACACGGCTTGCAAGCGTTTGTAACTTTAATTGAATTAGGTCTAGAGAAGAGTGGAAATTAGATTGAAATGTGTATAGAGTCGATAGTTAACAAGTGTCATGACTCTAACCACATCAAGTGATAGAATTGATGATTACTTCTAAAATCCCAACATTACTCTCAAGTATTTGGTTAATTTTCACAACTATAACGCTGCCACATCTATCTCATGCATCATAATAATTATATATACACACACTTGAGTTCCTTGATTAATATAAATATAAAGGGGAAAGTTAAAAGATTAATATAAATATAAGATATTTCAAAAAAATCGTTTGAATACTTAAAATAAAAATAAAAATAAATAAATTAACTTACAAGTATTATCAATGATTATACTAACTCTACTATTAAGTTCAAAAAAATAAATTGAAACCAAGCACAAAACAGGCTCAAATTATAACTTACATTTACATTATATATTTTTTATTAATAAAATATTTTTTAATAAAAATTAAGTAATTTATTCTTCTATTAATTAAAAATTTTTGAATTAATTTTTTGACTTCTACTCCAACTAAAAGTCTATTATCAACATTTTAAGAACAAGTAATCAGTAAATTAATTTTATATTATTTGTTATGATCTATTTCCTCAAATTAAGGGATAACATTTAATAATTGTTTAATTTAAATAAAACTAAAATTCTATCATTAAAATTTTTTCTAAACTAACATCTCACACAACTCACTTTTTTTCCCCCAATACGCAACTTATGCTTATGTTTTAATATAATAAATTCATCCTACTTATTATTTTTTACTTCTGAATTTACATGCATGATATTATGCCAGAGGAAATTTACTATAAAGAAGAAAAACAATGGACAATCATTTAAGTTCTTGATACTCTTATGTAAGTTTTTAATTTTTTTTTTTTTTATATATTCTCAATTTTTGAACTCTTTTGTGTATGTTTCAATTTTGGGTTTTTGTTATTGTATTTAATTTGTGAGTGTGTTGAAATTTTTTATTAGATCATCACTAGGAAAAAATTGGTATTGAGGAACTATTTTGTTTATTATGATTTATGCTAACTATAGTATATAGTAAGCATTACTCAAATAGGAATGATCAAACTCATGCCACATCTCATAGTAAAAAATTAACACAAAGCACAAAAACAATTTTAAAATATAAAAATAGATAAACACAGATAAAATTTAAAGTTTAAACTCTAAAAAATTAGAACTTAAAATAATTTTTTTATAATTTTTATTACCATATATTTAATAATTTTGGTTTAATTACTTTTAAAAACAAATAGCTAACATATGAATTTTCATCATGTCGTACATCATATAGGAATAATACTTGTATATACAATAAAGTACTCTCACGTATGTATATTGAACTTTACTTTTATACTACATTTTTGTGACAGATTATAAATTGTCTTTGTTATAACGTGGACGTGCTGAACAATTCATAAGTTGAATGCTAGGTGGGTAAAACTGGAAGGAGCGTAAAACAATAAAAATTCCTTTTCCGAATTGTAATAGGAGTATGTATATGTGAGGCGATTTTTCTTGTATAAAAAGGCTTTGGTCAGTTTGTAAGAATATAGAAAAAAAATGGAGGCTATTACGATCACTTTTAAGTTTTTAACCTAGAAAAAAAAAAAACCATGCAGCTTTCTTTGTGCCTTTTCTCTATGCTAGCCGCTAGCACTTTGATTTTTTTCTTTATTTTATTTATCTAGTTTAATATTAGTATTCATGAATAACTAAATTTATAATTAAGATTAAGGATGAATCCTTATTGAAGATTACATTAGTATTTATGTAATTTTATTTTTTTGAGATAATTTCATAAGAACATATATTTATTAACTAAGTTGTACTTAGTACCTATTTAACTATTAAAAACAATTTCATTTATAAGTGATATTTTGACTTTTTTTTTTTTTTTTCAAAGACGAAACAAAATTTTTGTTTTTTTGATGGAAAATAGAAGATACAAAATGTTCTTTATTGATAATAAACAAAATATAGTGAGTATGCTATATTACGTTCTTATTACATTAAAATAGTATTAAAATATTTGTTTTGCTTTTTATATCAAGTTTTTTTTTTTTTTTAGAAAAGCTTTTTATATCAAGTAACATACATATGTAAAGAGGAAGAGGAAATGACATCATGTATTGGGCTAAACTAATCTACGGATCTTTTAAAAACTGACTTCCATTTTATTCTTATACTATTAGCTAGGATACCACATGCTACTCAAGATAATGTGGGTGAGAACCCCTAGACTGATTACACATCATGCCTTTTACTGTTAAGCAATTCATAGTCAACTTCAGTATGGATCTGGCTGCTGGCATCATATTACCCTCATTTTTCTTTTGTAATATTATTCTAGGTCAAAAAGTTCAAATACCACGTCTTTTTGCATGCAAGTCTTACCATTTCAAAGTGGGAACAGGATCCGAGGGCGATTTCACTTGAATTGGATATACAATATTTTAAAGTGGTGCCAGATTTTTGTGGGTGCTGTCGATTTAAGCAAACTCATAGTTTTAAACCCATTGGTAATCAATTACTTTCTCTTTAAATATACCATGCATATCTTTTCTCCGAGTCATCATATTCTTCTTCTTTATCCTCTTCTTCAAATATTTCATCCATCCAAATTTTGTTTCTTTTATTTGTCTTCTTGAAGCATGGAACTGGAGAAACCCATGTTAGGAGAAGCTCCTAGTGCTCATCAAAAAAGCAAGCAAAAGAATGGTACTAGGAGCATCAATTCACATGGAACAGCAAGCAGTTCTCAACCCTCTGATGATCTTTGCCATCGTTCTGAATCCTTTAGGACACTAGAAATGGGTGTTCCAAGGGCCAACTCGACCGAGGAAAAACTATCTTGGCTGCGCTCTCAAATCATTGGCGGTGATGCAGAAATCGATTCTCTCTTTGGAAAAAGAAGACTCACCTATGCTGATCACACAGCCTCTGGTCGGTCTCTTCAATATATCGAAACTTTCATCATTGACAATGTTCTTCCTTTTTATGGTAATTAAGCATTTCTTCCTTTCTATTATTATGGGTATGTTTGGCAAAAATTAAAAAGTTAGCTTATTTTAGTATTTAGCTTATTTTTATTATTATTTATGAATTTTATTGCACTTTTTAATACTACTCATATGTCTCGCTGTATTATTTTAACTAACTTTATATTTATCTACTATATTTTCAGAAAAAAGTTTTCAGTTCTAATAAAAAATATGCGAACGAATTTCAAACCGATCCATACTATCATAGCATGTTCTTTAATTAGAATCTCAAGTTATTGATGATGAATATGTAAGCTTTATTACGAAGAAAATGTCAAAAACAGTACACATAGATAGAAGCACCTCAACAACTATGCTGCTGAAAATTAATTGAAACTAAATGAACTACCGACAACATGGCTGATACAATCAAACCATACACCTAAGCAACCACGACAGGCTATGATTCCAAATTACAATCTTGCCGCTCAATCAACCAAACAATACACTATGACCTGTCTCAAATATATACACGATTTTCTCATCTCATTTGTCCAACATGACCGAAGATTGTCTTCTGCTCTCATCCGGTTTTTGATTTGCCGTTTTATAATATGCTGCACACTTTCTTTACAATTATTTAATGGGTAATTACACTCTCTCTTTTTTTTTTTTAGATTTAAGGGAATGACACTTCAGTCTAAATTTAAAAGAAAAAAACATTTTCTTCTATTAACATGACCAAACTTTGTTAAACTGATGTTAAAAATGTTGTGCACTAACTCGTTTTTTATACTTAATAACAAGCTCCCAAAATTATTATTCATTTCAAAATTGAAATTTTTTTTTTTTAATTTTTAAATAAAGAGTATTTTAAAATATTCAGAATGACTTTTGCTTTTCTCTCTTAAAAAAAAATGACTTTTGCTTCTTTTTTTCAACTGAGAAGAGATTTATCATGACAAGTCTTTTAGTGCTTGATAAAGTTTACATTTTAATTACAAATTTATTAGTCACGTTTTTACTAATCATATTTAAACTTTGTTAAAGAAAATCTTATATAAATTTAAAATATTTTATTATTGATATAAACAAAATAAGGGTGCTATTTTCTTCAAACCTAGAGAGGAGAGGGTTTTGTTCCTTTAGATTTAAAGTTGATTATCATTTCCCAAACTTAAAAGGGAATAAGTGTTTTAAGCATTATGATTTTTTTTGTTTAACTTTTTGAGTACCCAATTTGCGTGCAGGGAACACTCACACTTGTGACAGTCATGTGGGGCACTGGACAACAAAAATGGTGCATGAAGCAACCAGTTACATCAAGAAAAGCTTAGGTGGTGGACAAGAAGATGCACTCTTGTTCTGTGGCTCGGGCACAACTGCTGCTATCAAAAGGCTTCAAGAAGTAATGGGAATTGCAGTACCATCCATTTTGAAAGATAGGGTACTTAAATTCCTTCGTAGTGAAGAAAGGTGGGTGGTTTTTGTTGGTCCTTATGAGCACCACTCCAACCTTCTCTCATGGCGGCAAAGCTTGGCTGAAGTAATAGAGATTGGTTTAGATGACAATGGCTTGATAGACATGGAGGCTCTAAAACTACAACTTGAGACTTATAAATATGCCAACCGTCCAATTTTGGGTTCCTTTTCGGCTTGTAGCAACGTGACTGGAATTTATTCGGATACGCGTGCAATTGCCAAATTACTTCATCAATATGGAGGTTTTGCATGCTTTGATTTCGCAGCAAGGTATGTACAATTTGTGCAAAGTTCATTCTTTAGCTTCTTCTAGTCTTTGGCATCAAGAGATTAGAGATGCCAATTTTCTTGACATGAAAATTTGTATGTGTTCAGTGGCCCTTATGTGGAGATTGACATGAGATCTGGGGAGATTGATGGCTATGATGCCATTTTCCTTAGTCCACATAAGTTCCTTGGTGGGCCCGGATCACCTGGCATACTTCTGATGAGAAAGGTCCTCTATCGACTGGAATCTTATCCACCATCAACTTGTGGAGGTGGAACTGTTAATTATGTCAATGGCTTCAATGAAAAGGTAATTGAACCTCTTATATGGATAATGTTATTGCCTTGTCTACTGGTACTGGACCCATATCTGATTCTAATTGGTATATATGGCACTTGACCCAGTTATGGGATTGATGATTGAGTATGCAGGTCTGTTACTCTTGAGTCTTGTCCTAGTAAAATCAAGTCCTAAATAAAATGGTACCCCCTTAATTAGGCCTTAACCAACCCACATACACTTCCGAAATTTTCCCAAAAAGTTGCAAACGAAAACACTTGTTAATCTTCTATCATCGAATATTGCAGGACACATTATATGTGGAGGACATGGAAGAAAGGGAAAATGGTGGGACTCCTCAAATAATCCAGACAGTTAGAGCAGCATTGGCATTGTGGGTGAAGGAATACATTGGTTACCAAGTAATAGAAAAACAGGAGCACACCAACATAGAGAAAGCTCTTGAGAGGCTTCTCCTAAATCAGAACATATGCATTTTAGGAAATACAAGTGCCAAGCGCCAAGCTATATTGTCTTTCCTCATATATAGTACTAGCAATTCCTCATTGGCTGGTCTCAAAAATGGGAGTAATGACCCGTTTAACAATACAGAAAGCTGCAGAGAGGTAAAGGTGAAAGAGTTTTACTTGTGGGGAGAGACAGGGACAAATAAAGATAAACCTCTTCATGGACCATTTGTTGCAGCACTCCTCAATGACCTGTTTGGCATCCAGGCTCGAGGTGGATGCGCTTGCGCCGGACCCTACGGTCACGATTTACTTAATGTGGATGAGGTTCATTCACTCGCCCTGAGAGCTCTCATTCAAAAGGTAAACACTACCTAAATTGCTGCCACGTATGTGTTTTACTTTTTTTATAAAATAATCAAAGTTTAAAATGAAAAAAAAAAAAAACATATAATAATTGATAAAGTATAAAACAGATTATAAAAGTCGAAGAAAAAATAGAGTATTTCTATTTTCTGCTATGTACCCTTGAAATCTATGATGTAGATTTTGAGCTAAAATTTTGTTTTATTTTTATAGGGCTATGTTGGAGTGAAACCAGGTTGGACTAGGGTCAGCTTTCCCTACTACATGTCCCATGAGGAATTTGAGTTTATTTTAGCAGCAGTGGAATTTTTAGCTATATATGGGCAACGGTTCCTTCCTTTATATAACTTCAACTTAAGAAGTGGTAGTTGGTCATTGAAGAAAAAGGCAGTTAAGGAACTACTTAGCAAGGAAAACAAGTGCAACGTTCACGTATTGCCCGTGGCCAGTGCTATGCATGCAAATACGGTAAACTTAAACCATCACAATTCAGAAAAATGTGAGAATGTGAATGTGATAGCTAAACAAACTGGATCCATAAATAATTTTACAGCATATTTGGAAACGGCTAGGTACATTGCCAGTCTCCTCCCCAAGTTCCCTCCACAGCGTAGACTACCAAATGACATAGATATCAACCTCCACTTCAGACTCTAGTTATTTTCTCTGTACGTTGCTGTATCTCTTGGACCACTGCACCGACTTCTTTGTATTGCATTTACCTCTTGTACTTATGTACTTGTGTACGAATTTTCATTAAAAATATATATATACACACACACACACATTCAACAGTCCCAATTCTATCAAGCCCAATGTTCTCACAACCATCCCCTCCTAGTGTCTCTTCCACAGCCTCTCTAGGCTTATACCACTTAGGCGATGACCTAAGACTCTCTAGTAGAGAAAGGCCTGCAAATATGATAGCCTAAAGTTACAATTTTACTCAATAAAATAAACATAATTACATATTATGAAAATCTAACCATTGCATTGTAGGTTCTTTATGCTCTTAATACACATGTCAAATTTTGTGTCAATCGAATATTATTTACTATATGATCTATAAAATTATATTTTATACATAATTTTAAACTACAAAAACTTACAATTTAAATAATTATTGATGACATAGCTATCGATTTTTAATTTTCAACAAATTGTGAAAGCATGGATGATATAAGAAGAAGATATAATCCAATAATGAATTTTTCAAAATTTCCTCCAATAAAAAGATATTGAGTAAGGTTGTAGCCTTAGATTATAACCAATTTTATAGTTAAACTTTAACCTTTTTTCACAAACCTTTTTATGTTGCAAATAAAGTGATTTTTTTATTAAAAAAAAAAGAATATATATATATATATTTATGAGTTGTGCATTTTTCCTCCATTAAGAAAGCCCAAAAATTGATGCATTTAGGGGTGGAGCTAGAAATTTGGTTTGGGGGGCCGAGGTTAAACTATCTCGTAGCAATTCAAGAAAAACTCAAAATGCTACATATATGTTTTTATTCATTGGTTTAATCAATGTAATTCTTATTAGCACTTAAAAAAAAATTGTGGAGGAACGAAGCTCTCCCTTAGAAGGTATTGTACGCTTTGGGAATGGGCCGAGGAGGCCGATGCCACCCACACAGATTTGCTTAATCCCACATCAAGGAGAGACGCCTCCCACCTGTAGCTTATAAGCATGAGCTCACAAGTGAAGTGTACCCATCAAGTACTCTCTTTGATATGGGATTGAGCAAATCCGTGCGGGTGGCATCGGCCTCCTCGGCCCATTCTCAAGGCAGATAATACCTTCTAAGGGAGAGATTTGTTCATCCACAAAACTAAATGACCAATTAAATATCTTAAGTTCATTTTCCTTTTCTAAGTTTCTCTTAGTCCTTTTAACAACCATAAGTTCAAACCATTCAAGAAATTAAATATAAATATAAAAACTACATCTACGTGAAAATATAAAATTTTTAGAATTGAAAATAACAAAATCCTTATAAGCCAATATGAAATTATATATAAAAATACAAGATGACTTTCACATTTGGTTGATTGAGTAGAATAGAACCAAAAAATGAAATTTTGAATAAAGCTTATCAATTGGTTTAATAAAAAATTTAAAAATAAAAAATAAAATAAAAAAAGAGAGAAGAATACCCTAGTACTTCTCAAGATCTTAAAGTCATTTTTGCTAGTTTCAAATCAGCTCAGCACTCTTTTTTAAGACAAAATTATAAATTTTATGCAAAGAAAAGAAAGAATACAAAGCCAAAAGAATGGCCACAGCAAAATAGAGCAGAAAAACAACAACAGGTATATTCAGTAACAGAGAGCAACATTTACTAACAAGTAGCAACAAATGCAGCAACATTTACTAGCAAGTAGCAACAAATGCAGACAACAATATCAGCTTACAAAATAGCGCAATATAATAACAATAAAGAGCAATATCAGCTCACTCTAAATCAGAAAAATATATTGAAACTTGGGAATTGAAAAAGTAAAATTCTTTTACCTACTCTTAAAAAATTTTTAAAACTTTTTTTTGGGGGGGGGGGGGGGGGGGGGGGGCGCTTAATAGTTGGGAGACGGAGAATATGAATTCTAGATGTTTGAGATATCAAGTGGTGTTAGTTAGTTGAGTTACAAGGCTCATATCAACCCAATCACTATTATGTGAATTAGTAATATCAAAAAATAATAAATAATATATTTTACTAATAAAAGAAATTTAATATAAAATATTAACTAAATGTCTAAGCGATATTTAAGTATTAAAAAAAATGCCCATGTTCTCATATCACTAGTGCATTGTTTCTCTGGTCTATGGCTCTTTGCCCTTCGTGCTAGCTAGCTCCTTTTCAAATTTCAAGTCCTGAGCATACCACTCAGCTCTTGATCATCTAAAAAATATTGCTAGAAGAATTTGAATATGGCCCAATGAACCTGTCAGCACCCCCACGCGCCACCCCCTACGATCTGCCAACCAAGCCACATGCCACCAGCTTCAAGTCAAGCTCCTACATGCACCTCCATCTACCACGTCTTACTTACCACATCAATTACCATGTCAACACGCCACATTTACTTGTCAAATGTGAAATTTAGCATTTAACACATCTAAATAAGGTATTGTTTTTTATGTTTGGTGTGCTAACTGCTAAAAATTTAGGATTTAACACACTTGATGCCAATGCTCTGTATAGTTGTTCCATCCACCATATTAACATCGTCCATGCTAGTGTCTAATTCGCATTTTGGCTTAGTATGCAATTCTTAGGTATTTTTGTAATACCATTTGGTTTCTTTGATAATATATTGAGATTTTGTAGACCATTTTGTATTGTATTTCTCTTAATAATAAACTGTATCAATTTAAATACCAACACAGATCGAAACAAACCATAATATTGTTGGAAAAACTAGTTTTGTATCTCATACAAAACACACAGTGGAAGCAACACAAGAATCTACTTCAATCATGAAAGATAACATATAATCTTAAATTTTAGAACAAAGAAGAGAAAGCGTACCTTGATGCAGTAAAATTCAAAAACAAGACTTGAGAAAACCTTCAATCTTCATCCTAATTCCACATAATGCCCAAGATGAGTGGTCTCTCAATCAATTTTTAAGTACATTGATTTTCCAAAAGAAAAATATATTCAAAAGATCTTGCAGATAGAATTTTTTTTTTTTTTTTTTTTTTTTGTTCCTTCTTTTTAATCATGCGTACTTTTAATTGCCTAGACAGTTACTCTATTTAATAACTCTTATTAAATAAAAACTGATTATCTAATTGGATCAGCATTTGGGCTAACTCTGGGCTTTAGTGTGTAGCTTGGGATGAGACTAAAGAGACAAATAAGGCACTAGCTCTAATGGGCCTCGAGCTTATTTGTCAACTTTTGACAAATTCAAAATTACCATTAATTATATAACAAGTACCATTATAGAAATATAATTACACTCTAGGCTTTATTAATAAATTATATCTCAAGACTCTAATATAATATCATTTGACCCCTCCATGAAATATCCATAGTGAACAAAGTAATAATAAATTGTCACTTTGTAAACAACAATTTTATTCCTTGAGTTTCTAGTTTAATCTTTTAGTTATTCATATTTATAAAATCTAATTTCATTAAATATAAACTTTAGTAACTCTTTACTAAAGTGAATGACCCTAAATAACCAGTTCCCATTAAACTTATCTCAAGAGGATATTTCGTGTCTATATAGAAAGAGATTATGGATTTCATCTTGAGAATATGTGTTCCCTTAATACTATGTGTAGTTACCCAACATACTGAGGTTTTGACCGTTAAATTAGATTTCAGTCCTGATATATCAAAGTAACCTACATTTCATGATCAGGTTCACTATCTTCTCAAGATTGAGAGTCTATGAAATTAGAAGTCATGCGATTTATTATTCAGGTGACAGTTGTTAATTGAATAATTAATCTCACAACGGTCAAATTCAATATATCTTACTTAAGACACATTAACACATCAATTAGAATTCTCCACTTCCATGATCAAGACAAACCATCTTAGTTGATGTGTTATAGTCTTCGCAGATGAAACACCCAATTTTATCACCGACTATGAACTACATTTTGAGTTTACAAAGAACTTGTAATTATATCTTCTGTAACTATATCACATACAATGCATCTAAAAAACTATGATAATGTCCAATTAGTTCATTTACAAATAGTCTCATATAATTAAACAATTTAATCTGTAAACTATATAAAAAGAGTCAATAGGCTTAGTGTTGGGAAATTTAGACCCTAGTTAATAAAATTAACAAGTTTTAAACCTAAATTGTTAATTAGATTTATTATGTATAAAACTTGTTAAAACAAACAAACATCAATATCATGTCAAAATTATGCAGCGGAAAAATAAATAAGATAAGATATGATAACCCAGGAAAACCAATGAAACAAACTTGTTTCATAGTAAAAAAACCTGTGGGGAAATCTTCCCAAAAGGCAATCCACTATAGTAAAGAGAAGTTTCAGATCTAGTACAAAACGTTTGTCCCTAGACTCTACAATCCCCGTAGATGAACTTACAGCAGAAACCTTCTACTACTTCAAAACCTCTGAACTCTTCAATATATGAATGACACCCTTTTGATGCACGAATCTTAGTACGTGACTAACCAATTGCGCGGATCCCAGTACGCGACTTAATCACCAACTAGAAGAAGATTGTTGACTACAAAGTTCTTCACTTCATCAATAATGAAGATCAAGAAGCACTTGGTTACAAAACCCTAAGGCGCAAAAGACGCAGTAGCTTCTTTCAAAGAGAATAAAACATTGGTCACCTTTTGCATATGTTCTCCTTGTATCCTCTTATGTGACAGCCTCTAAAATAAACCTTATATATGTCTAAGGTTGTGAGAAAAGAAACCCTACACAAATACATAAGCGTGGGCCGAAAATCAAATCTGGAAATCTGAATTCCCATAACCTCGATAGATACCTCAATCGATCGAGAATCTATCGAGCTTCATTTATTAAATCTCGATAGATAGCTATCTGTCGAGCAGCTGTCGAGATATCTGTCCGCGAGTGTCAAGCTATCTGTCCAGCTTTAATAAATAGCCCTTCTTCACTTGTTTCTTGGTCCAATCTTCATGGCTTTAGTACTAGACTTGAACAACATGTTTCTTGAAGTATTAAACACATCCTCGATCTAGCCAATTACAAGTAAAGTGCATTTTATCAAAGGATTAGCCAACTACATAAATATTGACATATGTTCCTAACATGAATCATATATGTCCTAACACTTAGGAATAGTGTTTTGGTTTCGTCAAGTTTTTGGACTTTCTAATGCTACTAAAAAACCTTTTATACTTATTCAAAGCATTTGGCCAATCTAGTGAGATCGATTTTTTTTCTTCTCATGTACACTAATTTGTTTTTGTTTTGTTTTATATTATATTATCTATATATAAAAAGAGTAAAGTTACAGTATTTTTGGTTTATTCAACTTGCACTATTTCATTGGCCACTTTTTTTTTTTAATGTGTAAAGCTACAATAGTTTTGCTATATTATTTTTGGTTTATTCAATTCGCAATGTTTCACAAAATTATTTCCAATAGGCTTAGGAATAGTGTTTTGGTTTAGTCAAGTTTTTGGACTCATTCTAATGCAACTAAATAACCTTTAATACTTATTCAAGGCATTTAGTCAATCTGGTGAAATGGATTTTTTTTCTTCTCATGTATACCAATTTGTTTTTGTTTTGTTTTGTTTTATATTATATGATCTATATATAAAAAGAGCAAATGCCTTGAAGCTACAGTATTTTTAGTTTGTTCAACTTGCACTGTTTCACCAGCCGCTTTTTTTTTTTTTTTAAATGTGTAAAGCTACAATAATTTTGCTACATTATTTTTGGTTTGTTCAATTTGCAATGTTTCACAGAATTATTTTCAATAGGCTTAGGAATAGTGTTTTGGTTTAGTCATGTTAGGACATATGTGTAACATTTGTTAGGAACATATGTCACCATTTTATGTAATTGGCTAATCCTTTGACAAAACGCGCTTTACTTGTAATTAGGTAGATCTATGATATGTTTAATACTTCAAGAAACCTTGTTTCAAGATCAAATATTGAAGCCATGTAAGTCTGTCCAAGATTCAAGTCTGAAAAGTGTCTGTCATTAAAGCTCGACAGCTATCTCGACAGCTAGCTATCTATCGAGCTTGAAGAGCTATTCCAGCCCCGTGGCTCGACAGCTAGCTCGAAAGATGGACATCTATCGAAGTTTATGAAAAACAGAATTTCAGATCTGTTTTAACTCTAATCCGTGATTATGTGTTTGGACTTTCTTTTCTCACAACCCTAGATATATAAAATGATTATTTTAAGGGCCATAAAGAGGACGCAAGTTGCACAAGCATTGAGCAAAGTCTGTTCAAGCAAATTGTGACCGAAGACAAAGTTTTGTCATAGTTCATCTCTCTTGTAAAGAAGTTGCTTTGTTTGTACGCCGTAGGGTTTTGTGACCAAACATCTTCTAGATCTTCATTATGTTATGAACTGAAAGACTTTGCAGCCAACAACCTTTCTAGTTGGTGAATCAAGTCACGTACTGGGATTCGTGCAATTGGTTAGTCACGTACTGAGAGCTGTGTAATACAAGGAGAAATTGTTACTACAGAACAAGTCCAATTGGGTATTGAAGTAAGGGGTTCAACTGTAGATTGGTATAAGGTACTAGGATTTCTTTACTTATAACTACTTGTTGTGATAATAGTGAATTCTCCGGAGTGATGACCTTAAAATCACCCGGTGGGGTTTTTACCTTGTTGGTTTTCCCCATTCGTAAATAAATCACTATGTCATTTATTTTCCGTTGCATACTTAGTTTAATTGGTGATTTGTTTATGCTACCATACTTTTGCATGTTAATTTGATTAATTAATAAACTTGACTAATTAATCAATTAATTCATCACAATAGGTCAATACGTTTGTGGCCTATCAAGTCAAGTTTTTGGACTCATTCTAATGCTCCTAAACAATCTTTCATACTTATTCAAGGCATTTGGCCAATCTGGTGAGATGGATTTTTTTTCTTCTCATGTACACCAATTTGTTTTTGTTTTTTTTATATTATATTATCTATATATAAAAAGAACAAATGCCTTGAAGTTACAATATTTTTGTCTTTTTCAACTTGCATTGTTTCACCAGCCACATTTTTTTTAATGTGTGAAGTTACAGTAATTTTGCTACATTATTTTTGGTTTGTTCAATTCACAATGTTTCACAAAATAATAAAATATTAACACAACAAATTGGCACAATATTTTCACAAATGTTGATGTGTTAATTTCTTATAGGTCAAAATAAAATAATAAAATATCATATTAGAACCAACCACAACTAAAAATAAAGTTATTGTGCAAAACAAGTGCTACATCCACAAAATTTTTCACAACACTTTCATAACAAACCATAAGTGGTAAATTATTATTAGTTTTAATTTAAACTTGCTAATGAAATAACTTTTTTACCCACCAATAACAACATGTAACAATCTACTACTTATAATTTGTTATGAAAAGGTGGTGGACATAACATTTCTTTTGTGAAAATGCTAAGACATTTTGTTGTCATCAAAATATTTTCAAAACTGCTGAGTTATCAATTTTTTACAAGTCAAAATAAAATATAACAAAATTATAAAGGTACTATGAAATGTTGTGTCATTTTATTGTGTTTCTAAAAATGTTTTATTGGTTTAGTCAACGTTGTTGAGCTAAAATTCACTATTTCACATACAATTTTATTAGGTTGACTTTTTGTATTTTTTTTTTTCATCACTTTAAGTAAAAACATAGTTTTACACCCAAAAAAAAAAAAAAAAAAAAAAAAAAAACTTAGGATAAAAACACTTTTCATCCTTTATATGTTTGAGGTAGTTTACAATTCCTCTTTTAACTTTAAAATCAAGCAATTTTTTCCTTAATATTTTGAAAAAGAGCAAATATGTCATATTGTGATCCTCTTAGTTAAACCCTAATGTAAGCTTATGATTCTTAAAATATTTTATTGTGTAATGTCTAAAATAATCCAACTAAAATTTAACATCCCAAAAATTTTCTTCATGTATTTTGAGTTTTAAATGGTAGTAATGGTTGAAAAGTTGAAATGATAATATAAGGTGTTTTATTTGTTATCTAAAGAACATTGATTTCTAGGTTTAAATTTTTGAAACTTATTATTTATCTAATAGAAAATTCAATGACACATGCCTTTTGTTGTTGTTGTTGTTGTTTTTTTTTTTTTTTTTGGCTTAGCAAAACTCAATTGCTTATTGTTGGAAGATGATGATATTCGTTATCATTCTTAAAAAATTTTATTGAGTGGATATATTGCCTTTTGCAAATAGGTACTAAAAACTATTACAGTAAAATAGATATTTATATGTTAAATAGCTACTCTAACTTTGTATAATCAAAATTCTTATACGAATGAAATTTGGTTTAGTCAAGTTTTTGGACTTATTCTAATACTACTAAAAAACCTTTCATACTTATTCAAGGCATTTGGCCAATATGGTGAGATGGACTTTTTTTCTTCTCAAGCACACCAATTTGTTTTTGTTTTGTTTTGTATTAAATCATCAATATATATAAAAAGAGCGAATGCCTTGAAGCTATAGTATTTTTGGTTTTCAACTTGCATTGTTTTACCGGCCGCTTTTTTTTTTTTTTTTAATGTGTAAAGCTACGGTAGTTTTGCCACATTATTTTTGGTTTGTTCAATTCGTAATGTTTCACAAAATAATAAAATATTAACACAACAATTGGCACAATATTTTCACAATTGTTGGCGTTAATTTCTTATAGGTCAAAATAAAATAAAATATTATATAGAAACAAACCACAACTAAAAATAAAGTTATTGTGCAAAACAAGTGCTACATTCACAACATTTTTCACAACACTTTCATAACAAACCATCGATGGTAAATTGTTATTGGTTTTAATTTAAACTTACTAATGACTACTCTTATATAAAATTAACATAAGAATATATTCCATGGCAAGTGTGTGCTGCCCTAACTAGTTATTTATAACATGTCAATAAATTGGATTTTAGAGCATAAATACTAACAAATAATCAGAACAAACTGAATAGATCAGAACAATGGTATATGAATTCAAATATTTTGACCGTTCCAATTGGGATTGGGGATATAACATAATTGATGACTTTGTTCAAACCCCTCTTTCTTGTGGAAGGTCAAACCCGAACTAAATAACTAGAGAGATTTTCACAAATATACCAGAAAGGTTATAACTTCTAAGGCCTTCACTAAATAAACAAAAGGCCCCAAAATTTTAATGCAATTAAAACTCTAAATTGTTTTTGTAAGGACACAATTTTGCAATGTTGGGCTCTCAAGTGAGATGAACTTAGACCCAACACATAAACAGTATCCGTGCAATGAATTTGGGCTCAATAAACTGAGCTAAAAAATGAGGTGGTTGATAGTCAAAGTGTGATTGTAAACAAATCAACAAAACCGAAGTGCTGATATTATATAAAGTTGTCATTGGCTTGGTCCGAGAAGAAATATTCTTACAATTGTTTGAATGCCTATAACTTTCTCTCTTTCTCTCTCTCTTAGTTGTTTCTTCTCTTTTTCTCTGGATTGTTCAATGCCTTCTTTCCTTGCCTCCAGCTCTATTTATAAGTTAGTTCTTCTCACGTGCCAGTTAAGCGATTTTTTCTTGATATTTGTCCCATCAACCTTCCCTTAAAGTCTTTACACTGCAGCTGTAAAGGGTGAGAGTCACTGTTCAGACATCTTTTCCCCATTAATGCGGCCACAGGGTTAGCTGCAGGATAATAAATGCGGTGGTAGCAGCCTTTTACATAATATCTCATTGCTTCCACTTGTCCTTTTTGCCTATATATCAGGGGAATCTTCGGAAATATTAAGATAAAGGCTAGAGTGTTCATCTTGGCCGTCCCTTTGATCATCCGAAGAGGTAATATTCCTCGGACCACTTCCTTCCGTCTTCATGCTAACTAGATCTTAGTGAGGAGTTAAACTATGTTCCTTCCTTATGATTTACTGTCCTCGGACGGATAGGTCTTCTCGGATAGGCCCACTGTCCATCATTTAGAGTTGGGCCTTTGACCCCTACAATTTCAAATAAAAAATTTGTTATAAGTTTCTTATGATGTACTGAATAATAATTTAAAATCAATATTCCTTACAACTTGTAAAAGATATAATTAATAAAACTTAAATACAAAAACTATATTAACAATTTTGTATCTTAAGAAATATAAATAACAGTTTTTAATATATATATATATATATATGTATATATATATATATATATATAGTTGAATAAATAATATTTAATGAATATTTTGAAAACTTCCTTATCAAAAAGGCTTTCTGTGTTTAAGCAAGATTGTAATGAGAACAGTAACAGAAAGAAGAGAGAGAGAAGGTGAATACTGGAGCCGCTTTAAGGGAGTCATGGATTGAAGAAATCATAGACCCTAGGATGGATGGCAAATATGACATGGCTAATATGGAACTACTGGTTAGAGTGGCTTTGCAATGTGTGGCAGAACACAAGGATGAAAGTCCCACCATGAAGCATGTTGTAGAGATTGCTCTATGCCATGGTGACTAATATCATTGGAAAGTAGAGTTTCTTTTTCTTTTCTTTTTTTGTTATGCTATTGCTAACTTTCTTTTTCCAGTCAAATAGACAATCCGAAGCCATAAATAGAACAATTGTTGATTCATCAATATTCTTGGAAATTTTCACGCCAAAATTTTTAGCTCCTGATCTCCAGAAGAACTCTCGAGTCAAATTGTTAAATTCTATTTACATCAAGCACTTGAAAACAATACAATCAAGTTGGGTCCACAACAAAATTCTGAACACCTCCAATTTGCCTACCACCTCACACTTGAGCGCACCATAATATACATCTTTTATGACCAGTCTCAGCCGTCTGGGTGGTAAGA
This sequence comes from Lithocarpus polystachyus, assembly GCA_033629205.1. Lineage (NCBI taxonomy): Eukaryota > Viridiplantae > Streptophyta > Magnoliopsida > Fagales > Fagaceae > Lithocarpus > Lithocarpus polystachyus. The sequence continues at coordinate 1,338,411 of CM066164.1, read as the reverse complement.
AAATTAAGGACTGCTGTAATAATATTATGAATTTTTGTTGTGACCCTACCATAAGGACTCAAACAATATCAAAGTTGTATTCTACGGTTATATGCTTATGCCACATACCAGATAATACCCATACGATTAGTTCAAATCAGCAGGACAATTGCAAGGCTCATTTTGGGAATTTTGAAGCTGATTTCCTGTGGCCATCAAGAATACCACCCATCAACCATCAAAGTCATCAAGGCCCCAGTCTAAATGTTCAAAGTAGATGCCACACTCAAAATGCATTCAACCCATCACAATAATTGATTTGACAAATTTTTATTAGTTCTCATTTAGATCCACCACTAATATCATTTTATCATTTATCATTAATAAGTTGTTGCCTTGACAGTTGAAAAAAAAAAAAAAAAAAAACAACGTGAAATTTTTTTTGCTCTAGAATTATTGAGCTCGTAATACTCAACAGATCATATTTGTGAAGTGCTTTATCACGGGAAGAAAATAATTCAGATCATGGCTGCCAAACCCAGCTATCATTCTCAAAAAATAGAAATAACATATTAAAATAGATTCCAGTAAACTCATAATTATTTATGGTTGCTCCTAAATCTTATGGATGGTAAAACTAAAATAACGAAAATATTTCATGTTTAGATCAGCATAATGACTGCATCTTGTATTGAACTTTCAAACAACAGTAAGAAAATCTTTATATATTATTATGTCACAGTCACTAAATGTCACTTATACTAGCAAAACTGAAGTTAGTAAGACACAGAATAACAATAGAAACTACCTTCTCTAACACTTCCATTACATACATCAGGTCCCATGGCTTGGTTATTTTAAACTAAATTACAGGTCTATTTTTCATCCACTCCAAAAGAGTTGTTAGATGTACAAGATTGTGATGCGCACAGTCCTTTGGTGCAATCCTATTAGCAGAAAACAAAACAGGTTCTATTAGTTAATAGTCAACAAAATTTGTTAAAACAGGGGAAAAAGGAAAAAATAAAATCCTGCAGGCTCATTGACTCCTAGGGAACCCTGTTGGGTCATCTAAAAACAAAGTGCTAACATGCAACCATGTCATCAACAGAAATCAACACTGTCCATCATATTAGGTATGCATCAGCACATGCATATATTAAAAAAGAGCCACCAACTGGACTGGCAGTGCAAAAGTTGACATGATCATCCTGTTTACAAATTAAGAGGTCAAAAGGTAATTTATATGTACATGTTTAAACGAACAAGAAAGCAAAGAAAGGGAGGCCATACCAATAGATGCACCATAGTTTTTACAACAGATACACATCCATAAGATATGCGTAGCTAAACCATTGAAGATGTATATACGCGTGACAGAGCATAAACAGACATAAGCTCCTACGGACAACAGAGTACTGCAAAGGGAACCATATCTACAGATGCAAATAAATATGTATCATCTGGGTTTGCACTTTTCTTTTTCTCTGATGAGGAAGTTACACATGCACACTCAATTGATCATGAACCCAAAACCTCACCCTCCAATCCATTATTATGGAAGGGGGGAAAGCATCATTTGAGCTAGAACATATGCTTGTGAGCAAAATCAGTGAAGATAGACAATCCACAGAACAGGTGATAAAAACAAGCATCATACCATTACATGAAACGGGTATAAAGATGCATTATATACAATAAGCCGATGCTTACAATGTCTAAAACTCTAAATGAACTCTTTGCAAGTGGACTTGTTGTGTCCATGACCCTTGCATCTGCTGCACTGGAGTTGACGTTTCACTACCTCTTGTGATCCATACCGCTTCGTAGTGGGCCGGCCTGGTGGACGGCGGGTGGGAGGTGGGGTTACAGTTACAGTGAGCTGAGAAGAATCTTTTAGCACAGGCACGTCTGCATTTGGAATAGGATTTACAGACTCTGAATAAGTTAATCTGTAGCTCTCCGTTGTGAAGTATCTGGAACAATAATCATATGGGCTCCGACCCATGCAACCAAGAACAGCAATTGCATGGCAGCATGGTAAACCAGTTAACTGCCACCCTTTGCAACTACAATCCCAATGATCAATATCAACCATTTCAATGGTGTCACCACGAACCTCAAATGTGCTACCAGCTGACAGTAGCACTTGAAGGGGATGAACTTTATGGTTTTCCTTTTTGAGTTTTTCCTCCATGGATGGAGTTAGTCTAGTCAACCACTGGATAGAATCTGCTCGCCGTGTGTAAATCAACTCCATAATCTTGCCCCTTATCACATCAACCATCTGTGTTATTGGTAATTCATGTGCGTCTGAAGCCCAACTATAGAATAGCTCCCCAAAGTTTGATGCCATATGGTTATATCTAGCACCATGAAAATATGAATTTGCCCAGTTCAGGGGTTCACTTTGTACAATCCAATTGTAAGCTTCTAGAGAAATACTTTTAATACTTTCAATAGATCTTTGGAAGCTTTCAGGCGAAGATGCATAAGCAGCAGCATAAAAATCCTCAACCATGAGTCGCTTCACCTCATGAGAAAACTGCCCTTTTAAGTCTCTAATAAATTGCTCAGTCAAGTATCGTAGGCAGTATGCATGGTACGAGCCTGTAAATATATCAGCAATGGACTCCCTTAACCCCTTCTGTCTGTCTGCCACAAATGTTATAGGACAAGATGTTGAGAGGGCAGATTTCAATTGTAACAAGAACCAATGCCAATTATCATCAGATTCTGCATCAACTACAGCAAAAGCAACAGGAAATACACCATCATCTCCATCTGCTGCTGTTGCAGCTAACAGCGTGCCTTGATATTTTGACTTTAAGGGTATGCTATCAAGAAAAAGAAGAGGCCGACAACCTTGTTGGAAACCATATAACGAGGCATGGAACGAGACAAAGAGGCGATGGAAACTTGAGTCTTCCTTAGTGGTGAATGTAGCCAGACTTCCTGGATTGGTCTCCATTATCCTCTCACAGAAAAAAGGTAACTGATTATAAGCTTCTTTGTATGAACCCTGAAGCTGCTCCTTTGCAATTTCTTTCCCACGCCATGCCTGGAAGTAGTTCAGTTGTATTCCATATTCCTGTTTGATGTCATTGACAATATCCTTGGGCTTATAATTTGGGAAAACTTTCAACTTCTCCTTAATAATACTAGCCACCCAGCTCCTAGTTGCCTGATGCCCTGTTGTTGCAACAGCCCCTTCACATGTATGCGTTGGATTCATCTTTTTAATGCATATTAATTGAGTGGTTGACAACCTTGAGGCATGTATTCTCCAAGGACAGCCTTCTGCTTTGCATTTGACAGTCACACGATGACTATCATTCTTCTTGTACCTGAATGCAAACTGATGTGCAATTGCATATTTACGCAGAGACTCACGAAATTCATGAACACTGTTGAACCTTTGCCCCACACCTGTAATGGTATTCTGCCACTGTTGTGCACCTTTAGCATGCTTCTCATCATTGGAACTAACTATAGAGAAAATGGGAGAAATTTCAGCGGGTATGATCATATGGGTGTCAACATGATTGGTATCATCTACAATATCAAGAGCAGCATCAAGTGTGACTTCGGGCTGGGTGGTATCATCCACAATACCATCTACAATGTCAAGAGGGGCATCAACTGGAAGAACAGTTTCTGACAAAGTTGTTCTGCTTGACCTACAAAATCCAAGGCTTTACAAATTTAAACCAAAAGATCCAAAAGTAACAAATAAACTTTACCTTAGACATCAAGAAGACTACCTACTGGCAGGCAAATTTGATACATCAAGAGCAACAATTTCTTCCATAATGACATAAACATCAGCAGTAACAGAGTCTCCATGGAACTTTATCATGCGCTTTAGATCTTTGTCATTGGAAATCGTAATAAGAGTCTTATTATTGCCAGGAAGGAAGTATTTAATATACATGGTATCAATGCTACAATTAAACATTTCTGCCACTTCCATCTTAAACTCATTAAACTTCATTTGGTCATCAATGTCTATAGCATGAGCATCACCACCTCTGTACGACAACGAACCATCTCTATTTGTCTCAAATTCTCCTCCTAACTGACATATCGCTATAATTTTCTTCCCCGCCATGACCTGCCTCGGTCAAAAGTACACTCTTATTTCAAATCATTCAAAAGGATAACAAACAAACTTATCAATTTCAGACACTAAAAACTTTCAAAAAGAATGAAGCCATTGAAATTTGACACATTGCATACAAAATCACTATTATCATAAACCCTCTCCACTCAAGTAAGCCATAAAAAATTTTCTCAAAAAAAGAAAATAAAAAGGAAGCCATAAAATTAACATCCCCAAAACCATTTTGATTTTTGTGAAAATGTTGGAAACAAGTTGAAACTACAACTAAAAATAACTAAGTATCAACATGCAAGGGCTCAGGCCCTCAACAAAGCTAATTCAACATGATAAATTAAAGAAAACAAACAGCTTATATAACCAATTACAACAACAAGAACTAAGCCTTAGTACCAAAATTTTGGGTTATCTATGAATTTGCCCACGTGTATTCTTTTCTAATCATTCTATTTTATCCGGAATCATACTCTCTCTTACCTCCAAAACGAGGCCCTTTTTTTACTACTTCCACTAATTGATGCATACTTATATAACCAATTGACAGGTAAAAGAAAATTCCAATTGCATTAGATGCAGGTATTAGGCAACTGATTTGAACTCTAATAATTTTAACCCCATTTTTATTTTATTCATAATTTGGAGATTTTCTCAGCATCCAAACACAGAAGGGACCTCCTAAACGAGGCCTTTTTTTACTACTTCCACTAATTGATGCATACTTATATAACCAATTGACGCGTAAAAGAAAATTCCAATTGCATTAGATGCAGGTATTAGGCAACTGATTTGAACTCTAATAATTTTAACCCCATTTTTTTATTATTCATAATTTGGAGATTTTCTCAGTATCCAAACACAGAAGGGACCTCAGAAACAGCAAAGGTGCATCCAAAAGGTCAGCAAAAGAAAAACCCAGAAGCAAAAATTGCACAGAAACCTCACCAATAGCCCCAAATAACAAAAATTTCGAAACTTTACCCTCTCAATTCAAGCACAATAAATTCAAATACGTCATCCCCATGCCTAACCCAGAAAGCATAAATAAACAAATATATATATATATATATAAATAAACACCCAATGCGCCCTAGAGAACAAAAAATTCAAAATTTTCAATCATAGAAGCCATTGAACAAAAACCCCAAATTGCATTAGAGGGTGATTGGCAAACCCTAAGATTATAGAGAATTAAAAATTCAAAAACGTATATATGTGAAGATAGAAAATTGTTACCTGAGAGGAGGCAAGAAAGCGAAAGAGAGGTGTTGGGTGCAGAATCCAAATTGAAATTGGGCTCTGTCTCTATCTCTCTCTCTCTCTCTCTCTCTCTCTCGCCCACAAATTCGCCACAATTTGCTTACATCTACGTAAAATACGTCCAAAACACAAAAACAGAGAACCACAGAGAGAGAGAGAAAGAGAGATTGTTCAGGGTTAAATTTGGGGGAGGTTGGAAAGTTATGTCGGCAGTACCACAACAAAAAACCGAAGTCTTACAAATCAAACGTTACTACTACCACTACTCCTAGTATTTAGTACTAATGCAAAAATTGACTTTAGACTAGATATGATATGTTTCTCTTGGTTCATCAAAAAATAAAATAAATAAATAAAAAAAATGATATGTTTCTCTTCTCTTGTTTGTTTATTCTTCTGTCACTCTTGTTTTTTCACTTTTTATTTTATTTTATTTTTAGTAATAATTAGGATACAACTTTATGCACAATTTTATACCACAACTTGCCACCTGGCAAATTATGACACAAAATTGTATAATAAGTATTACTCTTTTTATTTCACTTGTTATCATTTTTTTTTTTTAATGTTATTGAGCCCTCTAAGTTTGTGATAGCTTCTAAATCGAACCCTTGACTAGGGCCGCTCAAGCACCCATAAAACTCAACCCACCCAATTGAGCTGGCTCCACCTAAGGATTGCCAACGATTTTGACTGATGGATTGGGTGAATATTGAGTATGTAATTTTGTTTTTCCCATGCATTGGGTCTAAATGTCAAGTACAAGAAATGTTTACCTTCCAAACTAACTCTAGCGAACCAAGTAATATGAAGTCGGTTTTTTTTTTTTATAAAAAAAAAAAATTGAAGGCCTAAAAAGGGTGGCCTAACCCTTTTAGACCCAAGACTCTATTCAAACCCACCTGCTCGGGTAAGAACTAGATCAACAAGAAGTGGTGTTTTCTGTAGTCCACCAAATTTGGGTTAGAGGATGGTTCATACCAAACTCTTATAGAACTATCATTATATAGAGTAAGAATTTGGAGAGAATTCTTACAAATTAGTTTTTTAGGAAAAAATTTTGTCCAATATAATTTTGGTTAGACATGTGAGTATCACAAAGATTACTTATTGTCATTCTCTAATATTTGTGATAAAAATAATTTTTCAAGAACTAAGCATGATAAACTCTGCCGTGTCAATAACACCCCCCCCCCCCCCTCTTTTTTTTAGAATCATAACCAAATGTAAGTCATTTAAGCAACGAGTTAAGTGAGATTGTTTTAAAATCAAATTGGAAAGAAATTTGATTACATTCATGAGTTGTGAGGGTCATAAAAGTTGCTAATATTATGCTTTGGTCCATAACCAAGATTGGGTAAAGTTTGAATAGATGAAATCTCTTCTCTATTGGATGATTCACCGTTTTATTCTGTTTTCTGTCTTCTTCTTCTTCTTCTTTTCCTTCTTTTTGGATTGGGGTGTTATTAAAAAGTTACAAGTAACTTGGTAGTGATTTTACCAATACTTCTTCTTCTTCTTCTTCTTCTTCTTCTTTTCCTTCTTTTTGGATTGGGGTGTTATTAAAAAGTTACAAGTAACTTGGTAGTGATTTTACCAATAAACTAGTAACACCTTTACAAAATACATGTTAAAAATTAAAATTATCAAATTAAACCAATACTTTCCTTTATTTTTCAATTTGTTTTTTCAAAGAGTTTATGAATCAAGTTGGCACCACTTGCAATTACATATAACCCTTCTTCTCTTCCCCCCCCCCCCCCCCCCCCTTTTTTTTCTTGAGGGTTAATGTAATGGTCTCTAAAGTCTCATGAAATTCACAATATTCTAAGTTCAAAACTTCTAACTGATATTTTAGAGCCACCTCCAAGAAATCATTCTCGTATTTACGTGATAAATGTGGGAGTGGGGCTACACATACCTCACATGCTCGAAGAACTCACTCAAATAAACCCAAAACAAAAGCCCCTTTATGGATGTAGATTAGGTTATTAGTCCACCCATACTATGCGTAGTTGGAGTGTACATCTACAACTTCAGAGACTTGCCTTGCAAATCTATCAATCGTACCTTCTTTATTAACTACACCTCAACTAAATGAGTATTTATCACCCATCTTTGTGGTCATTTAGTGTCTCTCATATTTTATAAAAGGGAAATGCTAACGAGTGCCCTTAGGGCACTCGTTAATAATCCATTTAAAGAAAGTTTTATGAGAAATGAAAAAAAGTAATTAATATTTTGACAGTTTTTTTCATTTCTCATAAAAGTGGAATCAAAACTTTTTTTAAGTGGATTATTAACAAGTGTCCTAAGGGCGCTCGTTAGCATTTCCCTTAAGGCACTCGTTAATATTTCCCTTTATGAAAAAATGTCAAGAGATTAGCCCAATGTATAAATGAAGGGGAGGGTGGGAGGGGAGAATCTTCCACTCTTCTCTACCTTCCATCTGCTGCCTTGGGACAGTCAATTTATCAATAATTGTGAGAAAAGGTAGGCAAGAAAAATAAATAAAACTGCCCTTGTAAAATACGAAATGTGCCATAATATTGAGAATAAATGTGACAAGTACTTGTGCATTAAAAGTCCACATCTCAAATTGCAAGTGATAGCAATGTTTTATTCGTATACTTTCTATTTTTGGTGAAAGGATTTTGGCAAGTCAACATTGCAAGTGACATTGAAGGGATCAAACAGTAACTGTGCCCTGTTGAGTATTAGCATAAATTCCAATGTTTCTGTGGTCCAAGTTTTTTGGCAAAAAGTCAAATCTCTGATATCATCAGCTATATTTGTACTATCTACATACACATTGCAAACCATTCGAAGTATTTGGATGAGAGTCATGCCCTCTTCCATTAGCCTTTATTAAAGAGTAAAATCAGTAAAGTAATTTACATCATCACACAGAGAGGATAGCACAAGCAACTAATGTAAACCCAGTTCAATTCGCAGCTAAAAGTTAAAAGCATACATATGCAAAATAGTCAGGAGAAGAGCTCTCATGGAGCCCAACAGATAGATAAACATCTCTCAAATTATGAAAGCTAACTGTTCTGCCCCGCTACTTGCATCTCTGCAGTTTGTTTCTCCTCTGATTTTGGGAGCTCATGGTAGCGAAACCATGAAAAGTAGCCGAGCACACAAGACACAGCTGTTATTTAAAAAAAAAAAAAACGTATTTAGTGCCTCGTTGAAGTAAGATAAATCGACAACACATCAAAAACAAATGAGTAGCAATGACTTTCAGATTCTCAAGTTATTGCACAAATTTTCAATAGCTATTCAGAATTAACCAAGAGTCTGATAAACATACTGCTCACCTATTTATGTTTAAAAGAGGGATCCTCCTTTCATCTCATCACAACACAAGGCATTTCTAGGGAAAAGCACTTATCTCATAATGGCCTTAATTAATCACTACTATGCCTCATGTTTGATGTGGCTAACAAGAGTTCTATGATTCACTGGTTTCATACCCATGAATAATAATCAGTGCTAACAAGATTACTTCTGTTCAAAGATACAAACACACATGAAATATTCTAAGTCATACTATTAGTCACCAGAAATATCATACAAACACTTTAACTACTATACCTGAAAAACTAATGTTCTTAGTTGAGCTGCTGACAACAATGTTGAGCTTTTATTAGTTTTCATCACAACATTTAAAATAAGTTTTAATTTCAGTTGGCAGGAATGACAAAACAAGATTCATTATACTGAACCAAAAAACTGATTTTAGCTTTTTAAATTAAGAAATTAAAAAACACCAACCATAATAAGATTAATAAAGGAGTAGTAGGTTATGAGTTTTCAAACTTACAAAATTTGATGAGACCAAAATCTAACAGCAAATTGGAAAGATATCAGTAGTGCTTAATCTCAAAAGGAGGGAAGAAAGGGGTGAAGGGAGACAATCTGCACATAGTGCTTGAAAAGATTTCCAAATTACACACATAATGGAATTAACAGGGCACGGGAAGGGAAAGGAATCCTGCTCCACCATTCTGGACTCAAATAATCATTCGTTCTAATAATGTTTTCCTTCATTGTTCAGCGACAACTAATCCACAGAATTTTCAGAAAGTGAAACATTGAAATTATATTTAAGATAGACAAGCTAACAAAGATCAAGTAATAACACTCCGAGCAATCTGAAACACACAGAGTCCATACCACTCTGATTACAAACTAATGTCTAGTTGCAAGTAATGAGAATGACACACAAAGATGCTACCATATCAATGCTTACCCTTGTGGTTAAGGTGATTATACAAATTTTCGTGAATCTCATAGAAAAAGTGTATTCTATAGGTTTTAAAAACTATTTGTACTTGATGTGTCTCCTTTTTGGAAAGGGAATTTGCTTTTCTGTGGTAAGAAGTGAGTTGTGACAGGGTATAAATCTCATTGGTAGGAGAGATGGTATAAAACAAGTGGAAGGTCTGCCAATTAGAAAAAGTCGATGAAAGATTTTAAAGATGAGGAGTAGGAAAAGATGCAAGTTATGAATAAAGTGACGAATAATAAATACTGAGTTGCCTAAAATGAAAATAAATGCTAACAGGTCTGCTGCATAAGCTACATAATCATTTGAATCTCAAGGAATAACCCTTTCGTTTTTTTTCTTCTTTTTTCATATGCATTTAAAAAAAAAAAACCTTGTGTGGTTTTTGCCAGAAAAGAAAAAAATATATTACAAATTAATAAACTTCCAATTTAAACAACATAATGAAATGAAGCAGATTTCAATGTTATCACTTTTTAAAGGCACTAAACTACTGTTTCAATGAGAATGCATCCTCTTGCTCGGGGGTATAATACTTCAATAAGTTATGGCACATACCTGAAGAGTGAGGGGTGATTACTTTCAGGCTTAAATATACAAAATCTGAAATCACACTCATTCGTACCAGACACAAGGAAATGAAATTGTACCTTGTATGACCGACAAATAAACTATAAACCACTAAAAAGTAGATGAAAGGAAAACACACCTCTTCAGTTATAAAGAAGAGCGCAAGTAAACCCATCACCAACAAGCTGGTTAATTGTGTCCCGGAACTTGTGATAATCCTCAACTTTGTTGTAGACTTGATAAGAAATCCTTGCATACCCAGTTACCACATCAAACTCCCCATCTTTTGGTGCCCTGTAATAAATAGGCACTTCCACACCAAACTTCTCCCTCAAATGTGTCCTCAACTTCAAAGTATCCGAATCACTTGAAATCCCCAAACAAGCTGGCAACCCAACCATGATCATGCTAGCACACATCTCCGGAGGGCATCCAAGATTTGTCTCCCACGCTTTTGCCAACATCTGCCCCATCTCCACAACATTCTCGTGATTCCTCTTCTTGATCCCCTCAATACCACCCTCAAACCTATTGACAAACTCGAACACCTTAGGAACCACCAACTGAGCACTATAGTCCCTAGTTCCAATCCAAGCACTTTCCACTGCCAACCCATTTCCATACTCGTGAGACACAACCGGATGGTGCAAGTCTACGCACCCAGGCGACTTCCTACAATACAAAAACGCAATGGAAGGTGGGCAAAAGAACCACTTATGCAAATTACTAGTGTAAAAATCAGCACCAATGTCTTGCATATCAACATCAGTACACCCAATTCCATGAGCTGCATCCACAAAAACTTGATCCACACCTTCCTCCCTACAAATCCTAACCAATTCCTTAACAGGTATAACCACACTAGGCATTGAAGTTATGTGATCAATCACAGCTAACCTCACTTTCTTACCGTTCTCTTTCCCTTTCTCTAAAGCCTTCCTAAACTCAAACACAATCTCATCTTTAGAATTCACAGGGAAGGGCAAATGTACCTCGATAACATGCCCGCCGGCACGGGTGACATAGGCCTCAATGGACTTTTTCACAGCACCATAAGCATAGTGAAGCATAATGGCAACATCACCATGATTGAATTTGCCTTCAGCGAAAGACCAGGCGATGTTTTGGAGGACGATGGCGGCTGCAGTGGTGGCGTTATCGACGATGGAGATTTCATCGAGGTGGTGGGCATTGATGAGGCGTTGGAGGAGGATGCGGGACTTGAGAATGCCTGGTTTGAGTTCGGAAAAGTAGAAGTGATCAGGTTGGCGAAGGAATTCGAGTTGCAGTTGTTGCTGGGACTGGATAATGGACAGAGGGCAACAGCCAAAGGAACCATTGTTGATGCGAGCTACGGTTGGGTCATGGTGGCTGAATTCATTTTGGATTTCAGCTTCAGTGATTGAAGAAGATGATAAAGATGAAAGCTTTGGCTTTTTTGGGATGTGGGTATTGGAGTCACCATTGAGATGAGGGTGAGAGTGAGATTGGGAGCCCATGGTGTGATGGAGTTTTGGGTGGTGGTGGTGGTGGTGGTTGTGGGGGGCTGTAGAGTTTGTAGGGTTTGGAGTTTGAAGAGGTTGAATTTGAGAGAAGAAAAGGTCAGAAACTGAGTTGAAAAAAACAAGAACCAGTTACAAGTGGGTGTTATGGGAGGTTCCACCTTCCATTAACTGAATAAACTAATCAGCTTCTGACATATCATACCGTCCACTCTTCTTGTCTCCTTCTCTCTCTCTCGCTCTCTCTCTGCTACTCTTTTTTATGTGTGTGTTACTCACGTGTGAGAAAGAATATTGGTAATTTGGTATCCCACTATTGTTCTCGCATTTTTGTGAAAGAAAAAGAATAAACCTTAATATTCTTTTTTTTCTTTTTTTTCTTTTTTTTTTGCATAAACGGGAGATATAGGAGATAAACAGAAGTCTTACACAAAACTACCGTACAAGGAAACACATAAACACACAAACTAAACTGAAGCAAACTGAACACAATCTAAACAACACCAAACCGAAGAGAGATATAGTTTACACTAAACAAAACACCACTAGATCCTTATTAAGCGCGACGACTTCGAGATCAGATAAAACCCATGGAGTCCCAATATAAACATTGCCACAAAAGGTAGGGCATGTATCATACAACACTTCCCTTCCCGACTAAGAAGCACCCCTCTTTGTCAATAAGTCCAAATAGCTATTAGCCTCTCCCCATATATGGTCAACACATGCCTCCCAGTCCATGTTGAGGAGCCACCTGCAATCCAAAATCAAGTTAGCAAATTCCATAGGATAATCTTCATTAGTTTTTAACCATTTGTAAGCAAGAAGAGAATCTATTTGAAGACAAACTCGGTGATGACCCTTGGCCCATGCTCGAGCCAACGCCCCTCTGATACCCCACTGTACAGCCATAGTATTATTGGTGACTCCCAGGTGTAATGAGAAACCCCACAACCATTCTCCATTGGCTGTGCGTGCCACGCCACCCACACCAGACTCTCCGGGGTTGCCTAACGAGCTTCCATCTATATTAAGATTTACGTAAGGAAAAGGAACCGAGCTCCGCCTAACGTATTTGAGGGAAGACGGGGATGGTGCCTCGACGGAACGGTGCTGAGGAAGAAAAACTTCGTGGCATGAGATATAGCATTTTGTTTTAAAATATGATAAGGAATGAATTTTCCTGTAAAGATCAAAAAATTTCAACCCAACCAAATTTCCCATATGATAAAAGCAAATATAATGTTCCATGGGATATAACACAAAGGGGAATTAAGTTTGGAATTAAGCTTGCACCAATCATTGAGCTCAAGCCTGAAAAAAATCATAAATGAGGAAGTGCATAGGAAAAGAGGACAAAATATGACGTGCAAAGTGGCAATCAAGCAAAACATGAATTGGCGTTTCAATCTCATTGCAATGGGGACACACTTGATTATTCAGGGCAGCATGAGGGAAAATGACCGATTTGGTGGGAATACGATGGTGCTCACATTTCCAAACAAAAAGTCGAATTTTAGGAGAAATTTTTAACTTCCAAATCCAAGACCATGATACTGAAGACCGCCATGTAGCCTCGTTGGATTTAGGTACAAGAGAATGGTAAGCAGATTTTACAAAGCAAATACCCGCGTGGTGGTCCCAAACACAGTCATCAGTAAGAGTAGCAAGGGAACTAGGAATAGGTAGTGGCTGAGCATAAATAAATTGGGTTATTGTCAATGACAATATCATACTAAGAGGTGTGAAATCCCATTGGTGAGTGTTAGTGATTATTCTAGCCACCTTAAACTCATATTCATAAGGAAGAAGTGGGCCATGAATAAGACCGCAGATTGGTCCCGAGGATAGCTAATGATCCGTCCAAAAATTTATATTACAGCCATTACGAATAATCCACTGCAGACCACCCTGCAAGAGATCCCGCCCCCGCAACAGAGCCTTCTGTGAGGGAGATCCAGTATGCGAAGTGGTCTGCAAGAGATCAGTTGTTCGATAATGCTTTTGGGAGAGAAATTTGGCTAATAAAGGATGTGGGTTCTGCCATATTTGCCATGCCTGATTCATAAGTAAGGCATCATTGGTAGTTTTGGAATCCCTAATACCCAGCCTACCACAGACCTTAGGCTTGGTGATTGTGTCCCATTTAATGATGTGCACATGCCGTTGTGTCGGTGTGTCGCCCCCATAAGAAAAGTTCTATAATTTTTATTAGAAATTTTCAGAATTTAAATCCCCCTTACTCTATTGTAACTATTAAATTATTAAGAAAAAAAAATATTATACTCTTTACTTTTTGATAAATTATCTTATGCATCTTTCTTCTCGTACTTGTTGCCACTTTTGTTTCTCCCATGGCATGTACCTAAATTTAGGGGATGTTTATGTTTTATGATTACAAATTGCTTGATTTATTATTTGTTGAGGACAAATTTTTCACACCACATGGCTTCATTTCATTAGCAACCCCTGCCATGTCAACACTATCATGAATTTTGGAAAAATCTCTTCTAAAGCCCAAAAAGCCCATATTTACACAAAAAAGACGCCGAAGCCCATAGTCCAAAATTCATGGCAACGTAATCTCATTAAAGCCCATAGTTCGAGCTCATGGCACAACATCTCATTTTCGGCTCATGAGTCTCATCGGGGGAATTTTGGGAGTCGTGGTTTGGAGGGTCAAGAAGTATGTTCAATAAAGCTTCAGCGATTCAAAGTTGATAAAGGAAAGCATGTTACATGGCTAAATATATATATATATATATATTAGCATCTTATATCTAGCATTAAATGCTCTATTTACTCTCCAAGATTTAGTTAAAATACAAAAAGACCATAATTACATCTCTAAAACTTCATCAAATATCAACCAACAAGTTTACTTACCAAAATTATATATGGATTAAACATATAATTTTTTCCAAAAGAGGAAACTTAACTGAAAATACCAAAAAAACAGCTCCAGCAGAAGTTGCAACAGCTTCTGCAACTCCAGCAGAAGCTGCAGACAGCTTTTGCAGAAGCTGTAACAGCTCCAGCTAAGTTACAGAAGCTCCAGCAGATTGACATATGTCCTAAAATGATGTCATTTGGCCATTAATACCCAAAAAAAACAAGAGGATTTCATAAAGATTACCTTACCATTTTTAGTTTAACCATGAGTTTAATGCCAAGTATTCTCCTCCAAGCAAATGATGTCATTTAAATGACATCATCCAGCTGTGTCATCAATGATGTCCTAAAATTTCTTCTTTTGGTTGAAAAACAAAAGACCACTTACCTTGTTAAAGATTTTCCCCTATTTGCTAATTTTCCCTTCAACTAAGTTTTGATCTAGTTACACACTTGGCTCTATATAAAGAGGACCAAGCTACACACTAGAGCATTCCATTCCTCTCTCACTCCATGGTTTTGAAGCTCCACTCATTTTGCTACCACATACATATTTTCCTACTTCCCAATCTCTTTTACCAAATTCCTCTTCATAAATAACAACACAACACACATATTACAACACACTATTATCCATTGTTCATCTTTCTCACACCCATGATTCTAAAACTTCATCATTTTTGTTGCCCAAAAATACATCTCCATCTCATTCTTTATTTCCCTTACAAAAATCTTCATTCTTAGAAAGCAACATAACCCATTACATATCACAAAAAACCACTCCAGCAGTAGCTCAATCTCATGTATTTACTACATTTAACCTTAATATCATCTATCTCACACTTCCGTATATTTCACAAACACATTCCCCACAAAATACCCATACATACCTCTCATACATCTTTAAATTTCATGTCCAACAAAGTATCTACATATAATTCTCATACATAATACAAACATCATATCTCACAACATATATATATATATATATATATGTATTTCTTACCATCTCCACACATCTTAAACATATCAAACACTCTTCCAAGAACTCATTACTAAAAGCCCTCTTTTATGAAAGGCAAAAACTTATAAAATCAAAAGCCCTTCTTATGGAAGGCAATATCACTCATATTTTACCAAAAACTAAAAGACCATTACATGGAAAAAATCATTTAAGTGCATGATCAAAGGGACAAACTTAACCAACCGATGCACACGGCTGGACATGCTCTCTCTCCCTCCAGTTGCACCCATTTTTTCCTTTCAAGCATGAAGTTACCATGAAAGGATTCACTTTGCCAAGCTGCTGAAACGTTAAGCCCACTAGTGTTGTACGGCTGGAGCTGCAAAGTCTGAAAGTTGCTGAAAAAACTAAGTCCACTGATGCTACGGCTTGAGCTGCAAAACATAAAAGATAAGTCAATGTTTTCTCCATCTTTGAAATTACATTATTAAGTATATGTTAACTCATCATCATCTTACCATTATCTCACCATTTAATGAACATGGTCTCACTAATGCTTCATTAATAAACATATGCACTAATAAATTGAATCCATATTACTACCGGACTTATATTATTTGGACATAAACCACCATTGGACTTGGACATATATTACTTGGACATGGACAATTACCGGACATACCTTATTATATCGAACATGAACCATGAACCGCAACTTGACATGGACTATTGGACTCATCCCATTGTTGGACATTCGACACCTAATTTATTATTTTCTAACATTGGACATCACTTAATATACATAATAATAACGTATCAACTCATCATCTAATCAAAGCTATCATTCTTAGCATATTATTTATTTATTTATTTCAACCATTATCATGATTCTAAGATTTTGGGCGTTATCTATTTTGTAGACTTAAAAATACACCGGAAGCCATTGGTCTATGCGGCCCAATGTCGAGTTCCGGGTTGATCTCCCCAAAACAAATCCAGGCTTAGCAAAGTCACACCTCTACCAAAGACAAGTGGCTACGCGCAAAAAACGCCCCCGACATTATTATTATAGACACGTTTGTTTCTATGAGTTGGAACTTGGGAGTGTTGTTTCATGTAAAATCATTGGTTGGTTGGATTCTCCAAGTTAGATTAGGATATATATAGCTTGTGTTTATGTTTGTCCTTTTTTTTTTTTTTTTTGGGTCAAAAGATCTTAATTATTTGTTCATTTTCCATGGGTTTGAATGGATTAACGAGTTAGAAATATATTTTGTTTAGGCCAAGATTTAGAACAATACTTATATGCTATTCCTTAGGTTCCCTTCTTAAGATTCTACCATGTGAATTTTTTCTTATAGAATTAAACTTTATTTTTTAGTTAAGTATCTACGTGTCAGAATCTTAAGAAAAAAAACCTAAGGAACTGCATCTAAGGTATTGTATCTAAGTTTTGTCATTTTGTTTGTGTACATAATGAATTGGTGATGTTTTGTATTGTTACTCCAAGAAGTTTATTAACAAAATGAATGAAAGCTAAACTTGACTTTTATAGAGATGAATCATAGGGATGCACTGTGTTTTTTCATGCTTTGTTTAGTGGATTGAGAACAATAAACAAAATGAATCTAAAATCTAATGGGATATACACGACTATAATGGCTTGACTGGCTTCTAATAAGGGGTCAACTATGTATGTGTATTGTGGGCAATATGTTATTATAATAAAAATAAATGGTGATGGATTGTGTTTGAAACTCAAATCATCCTTCGTAATAACACAGGACGATGTTCGTTTCATAATAAAAGAATTCATATTCTCATGATGACATTTTTTTCTTTTCTTTTTAAATTTACTTAAAAGAGGTTTACACTTTACTCCACTAATAAGCCTCTATTCAGCCTAATCAATATTTACCTTTGGTTTCAAGGAAGAGGTTAGAAAATGTGTGGCAGCCTAATCAAACTTAATACAAGGCAACCAAAGCCATTATTTTAAGTTGAAACTTAAAAATGGACAGTGTGTGTTTCTTTTTGTTGGGGCTTTTTTGATGTCGACCTCATCGGCTTTAATTTTGGCTTGCATTATGCAGCTGACATTAAAATGACATAAAGCTAAGCTAATCTAATTTTTCTCATTGTACTCGTCACATTCGTCATTGGCAAATATCATTTGGCATTTGTGAAGATCCACATGATAAAGTGGACACGTAATAGGTTGCGTCTAGGTTGCTCCTTGGCCCCAGTTATCAATTCATGAACGAAATTTGGATGGTGACGTTGAGGGCCATGATTATAGCTCAATTTATTTTTAATTTTTAACGAAAAATTTCTAAGTCTTAGATTGGGCAAGAATTGGAATTCAGAGTTTTCATATAGACAAGGAAGCAATATTCTTAGTCCATTCAGCTATAGCAAGTTCTAATATTTTAGCATGCCAAACTTGTGTTCCAAAGCCCATTTCATCCGCTAAGCCCATTATAAACGAATAAATCGCATACAGGGTAAGATTTTTAGCTAAAAGAAACAAATATCACCACCCACACGGTGGACAAATTACATGGCGGTTCAAACTTCTCACAAACCTTTGTTAGAATTTCAAGTATAAAAATTACTAGTTTAATTTTGTTAAAGACTACTATATGGTGGTCCAAATGACCATCTACCTGTACTTTTTAGTCACATGATTTAATTAGTCAAGTGACTTATTTAAATGATTTAATGAACTTAGATAGTCTTACGAACTATCACATAGTGTGTTGGAAGAGATTCATCCAACTCAATTTAGAGAAAAACTTTGTTCTATTAATTTTTCGTGATGGTTGCCAACAAAGAATATGCATAAAGAAATTGTATGCTTACACTAAATTAAAGACAACTTTCTCGGGCGAGACCAACATTTCAGATTCCTGCTCATCATGTAGACGACAATGAGTTAGCATGCCTATCATGGTAGTCCATGTTGGGCATGAGTAATAACATTGATCTTGCATTATTGATGAGAAAATAGATCCAAGACAAGCTTCAAACCTACAAACAAGAAACAAAAACCAACCGAAACTCTAGCACTTAAAACTAACTTCCCTTGTCATAAGCAGCTATGTTCTGTGGTTCACATTCAGGACTAAATAATCGAACCAGTAAAGCAGTCGTAGAGCTAACTGATACTGCTCCACAAGCTGCCCACCGAAGGCTCCTAGGCACCGTAATTCTAGGACCTGCATGAGCAGAGGAATCGTATCTTGTTACCACAGATATAGTAAAAAAGTAAAATACAGTCACAAGTGGGAGATGGAAGAGCTGAAAGCATAAGAAGGTCCCTTTCAATTGCCTGCATTTGATCTTGAAATTTATTGTAGTATTACTAGACCAATCATGTTAGATGACAAGAAATAAAAACAGTAGTTCAGATTCATTGCCTTGTGACACAATCATAAACGGTCCTTTAGTCAGAAACATCCCCATAAACAAGATAACACATTCACATAATTTGATATTTCTTATACCACGAAGTATTCATCATCAAACAGCCTTTGAATTTTATAAAGTATAAATAAGTACTTGTGACAATGAAAATAAATAGCTGAGTCCTAATGGTCATATTTCCCTGGAAAGGACGGAGAATCAATACCAAACTTTAGCATGTAGATTGCCGATTGAAGACCAATCACTTTTCAAAATATCAAACTTAGAGAAGACGTCAAAATTTGAGAAAGAGCAATATTAGCATAAAATACAACAAATATAATACCACTGACATCTTCCTCCAAGGTAAAGATTAAGGATCATACTAATTAGTCATTTACCAGAGACAAACAAAACATAAATAACAAAAGCAATGGAAAACATAAGACATACCATAGTGCAATCTACAAAGAATCCAAAATCCTAATCCTCCTCCAACGGTAAAAATTCCAGCCGTTTGTCTCATTAGTCTAGAACATGGTTTTGAATCCGACCTCATCAACTCACCATCAGAAAACCCAAGGAACCGCCTCAATGCCATCTAGCACTTCCCTAATGCAATCCAAAGCCTTTAATCACATAACAACAAACATGCCCAAACTTAAAAATTTGAAATCTTTCACCAGGGAAACAGAAAACTGACACAAACCCAGATGAGAGTACAACTAAAGGGCCATCTTATACTCAATTACATATAAAATAACCTACTTCAAAGTGTTTCTTGTTATTGATTCCTCTACTTATTCATACACATAAACATCAAACATTTGGAAAACCCACTTATATCTCATGTCTACAAGCATGGTTTAATAATACGAACCACTGGAAAGAAACAATTTTTTATATTAGTTTTGGGTAAAAACATATTCTGTGCTTTTAAATCATAGCTCAGTGAGGTATTATGTCAAACATTTAGAAGGCAAGCTCTAAAATGGCCTTAGAGCATCATTTCAACTATAAATTTCAAATAATTTTAAGCAATGAAGAAAATGTAAGAACCACCCAGGTAGAAACAAGCTAATACTGAGAGAAAAGATATACCTTGTTGAGCTTTGATTGATTTTATAGATTATAGATGGCTTCAAGCTGACGAGCTCTATTGTTGAGCCGATGATGCTGCTGCCGATATCACCTTGCCTCCGTGTGTTTGTGTCTGGGTTTGGGATATGAGAGAGGCAGAGCGTTAGGGAGGAGACTGGAGAGGCAGCAAAGAGTTGAGGAGGGAGGAGAAACGTGGAGTACAACTACAAACAGCATGCGAGAGTGTGTTGAGAAGAGAGACAAATACATGAGATAATAATAATAATAATAATAATAATAATAATAATAATAATAATAATAATAATAGTTGCTAACCCGTGCAATGCACGGGCTAGTTAAATAAAAAGATAATTAATCAACCACATGGTCAAAAAAAAAAAAAAAAAAAAAACCAATAAGAGACTAATTTGTTCATCAAGTAAAGTAATCAACCTAAGTGGCATCAAAGCTCATGTATAAAACTATTAATCTATTGTCAAAGGGTCAAATGACAATGTGGAAAACATTTCATAAATAACTTATTGATAACAGGTATAGAGAGGGGACTATTGTAAATCATCAATGGAATTGGAGTCAGCATCTCATTACAAATGGAATATAGCTCTATATTAAAACTAAGAGTAAAGTTTCAATCATTCTCTTTCTATAAAACATTATCGAAACTATATGTAGTTTACCTCGGTTTCAAATAGAAATTACATGAAGAAACAACTATTTTGAATCATTATCTGAAAAGGAGTGACAAAAAAAACTAAAATAAGATGAAATTCCTCAAACATATTTCAGCATCAATGTCCAAGTTGAGCTCTATGTATAGCAGCCAATTAGTCACTCCAATTGAAAGCACAATGTTTGAAAGAATCTGCCAAGTATCTTACTCACAATTTTCATCCACCTCCCTAGATCACTAAACTATACATCTAACTACCTTAACTTCAATATTGAATACAAAGATAGAGCCAAAATGTCTCATAAGAAAATGCGTACAATAAAGAGCCTTGAAGCCAATAATATCCTCTAAATTACTTTGCATAAGAACAATCTAATTTATTCTATATAAAAAAAATAAAAAATAAAAACATTAAATATTCTTTCCTAGTCCACTAGCAACAGAAAACTATTGAAGCAGTTATTATTAACCATAAAAAATAAAACTATTGAATGTGTTAAAAAAATTAGATGCATATTAATATATTTTATACCTTAGCTTTCCTAGTCCATTAGCACTTGGCTGACAAACACAATCCAAACCAAACTTGAACTATGCTTAATGTCAAAATACTATCTTTACAAGCCATGCATCCAACCCACTATCTTTATCAAAAGGAAAAAGATAAAAGATAGCTAAATCCTCATGTTCTCAAAATCAAAAATCACATATAGACTGTGTCCCGAATAACATGCACGTTGTAGTATCATAATAGGTCCAACTGACCTTTTGCCACATAACATTTAGTCCCCACCAAAACTTCCAACACCTTTTAAGCCTTAATAACGAACCTAGTAAGGGAGAAATTATTGTATAAAATGTTCATGCTGATGAGCAGTGGTAACAACAGAAAACAGAAACAACAACAAAGAAATAAAGGACTCAAGGGACTATTCTAAGAGAAAAAAGGAATTGGCAAGCTCTTTCACTGTGATGTTCTTGAAGCATTCACTAACATAGCAGCATCGGCAATTAAATGTGATGAGTCTGTAAACCAAAACATATATATCATACTGCTACTTTGCACATAAATCTTTTTAATTACAAATAATTTGTTGCACAAAAATATCATTAAAAGTACTTAATCTCAACATGAATCTCAATGTAATATAGAAAACAAACCATTAGTAGATTATCTAGTCCTCTCCAACTATCTTATGGGTCTGTGCATTTACATTACAAATTCTTTAACTTCCCTTTATGTTGTAAACTTGTAGTTGTTTCTTTTTGCAGATTATGCATGTATAAATGTTAAAATTATCTACTTCCTTATAGCACGATCTAATCAGATCAACTACACCACAACTTTAAAGAAGGTGGTATCCTTGACAGATGAAAAAAAATAACTTGGAAAGTTCCCCCATCTCTTATAAACTAATTTTCATTATTTCAGTCTAAACTTACATTAGCAGCCAAGAAAAACAGTAAAGCAAATGAGAAACTCAAAAACTACTTAAAAGCTTAGTTGAGTATTCTTTACTCTTACTTTTGTGTTATTTCCCATCTCCAAGTCTTCCATAGAACATGTCCCATTAGTGAGTAATTCCTCCATTACTTATTAAATTTTTTTAAAATAGAAGAGAAAGAACTAAATTGGACTCTACTAACATGCTAGTAAGTCATCCACATTTTTTAGGGTCCCACATAGTTCAACTCCTTCCACATCTTGGACATATTTGATAACATGATATAAAAGAAAAATTATGAACAAAGCATGAATCTAATGATTGATTGATGTGCACCTAATCGTACCCAAAATATAAAATGGAAATTTGACTTTATGTTTCTGCTGTATTAAAATCTACCTACAAATCACTCTCAGACAATTCCTCTATTCATGTCAAGGATTTTATGAACGGTTTGCAATTATAATACCTCATATTTCTAGCTTACTAATTTGTAAAATTAATTTTTATCAACTAAATGTGTCCATTGCATTCATAGCTGTGACTAAGAAATAGAGAGTACTAAATAGTTGAATCCATTTCTCTGCAATCTCTCTAATATCCTTGTAACCATCTGACTTCTACATGGAAATGCACACATAAACCTCTTGTCAATTAATTGATTTACCTAATAAAAATTGGGGGTTTTGAGAACATTCCATGGAGATCCTAATCCTTCCTAGTTTTTGAAAGGTATCAGAAATAATGCATTGAGATACTAAAAAACAAAAGGCACAATATTATAGCAAGTAAATTGACCTTCGTCACTATAGTGAAAAAAGCATCCCATGTTCCAAAATGATGCAATCCTAGACAATAATTTTCCTTCAGATTATTGTTCAATTTTGACAATTTGCAATCCACACAACTGAACCAAATAAAATAAATAAATAAAACAAGAAAGCACCATTAAATAGTAAACAATCAAGTTGTATCTCTCTTCAATAACTACTTAAAACCTAAAAGATAGAACAGCAAGAAAAATGGAAGAGTTTTTTTGGTTTCCTCTATTTTTTAGACAGCTTGTCATAGTTTTTGAGCAGTGCATTGGCTAGATCCAAGGGAACCTCCATATACAGTGTATAGAAGAAAAATAAAGGCAAGAGAGATAGAGAAAGGGACTACCTTCAATGGCTTTCAAATCTAGTAGATATTCATCAATACCACAACCTCTTTATTGTACTTTGGTTTAGTTGCCCTCAGTTTCTACACATAAATCAACTGCACTCAATTTGCATAGAGTACGAAATGTAAATATTTTGTACCCTAAATGGCACAATGGATTCTACAGTCACCTTGCCTAATCATATCAAAATATGCCCAAAGGGTCCAAAAGCCAAGACAGTATTTAAATTAAAAACTTTCACCCTTGACCATAACACTGCTTGCCTTATAAATCAATTTGCTTTATTCAAATGAAAATCCCAAATTAAAATAAACCACAATCTTCTAGTCGTTTGATTTAGATTTAGAAAGCAAGTATTCTATTGCAGTTATCATTATAACTTATTCAACAGATTTTAACACCTTTAAATTTAAAACAACAAAATTAAACAACAATTAATTTGCATTTGTCAAATGACTACACTACAACATTCAAGCTTCAAATGCAGATTTTAACAGTGATCAAGGATAAACCATCTAAACCTAAGAAACAAAGCAAAAACCATTAAAAAAAAAAAAAAAAAAAAAAAAAAAAAACTAAAACACATAGGTCTGCCAGCATACCCTAACCCAAATTCGTTTATCAACACAAAATCCTCCAGTCTAAGCATGCTTACCATCAAAGAGCCCCAGACATTTGAGGGAGACTATTAAACCAATACCAAAAAACCCTTTCAATTATTTCTCCGCCTTTTCTGCTTCTTGGTGTTGTAGATGTCTTCTATCATGCTCTGCTTTTTCTCATCATTCAACCTTAATTAAAACCAAAAACCCAAATAGTATTAATAATTGATGAAAGTAAGTCCTAAATTACAAAAATTTTAAAATAAGAATATAGTTCCTGTAATCTAGATTCAGTGTGTACTAAAAATAATGAATACTCAACAAAGCAACCATAATATACATAACCATAGAAAACAATACTCAGTTCTCACACGATACAACAACAATAGCCAAAAAAAAAAAAAAAACAATTTCAATAATACAAAGCCAAGAATAGCCAATAAATATTATAAAATGATATTTATAATACAAAACTATTTCTAAATTTAAGCGTGATTGGAATACAAAACAATTAGTATTAAAGTGGGTTGTGCCTGGAAACATAAATTTTAAAAAAATTACCACGAAATTTGCCTCCACTGATTTGGTTGGAGGGGCGGTGACGATCTTCAGAGAAAATTGCAAATGGGTGAGTTTAAAGTTGAGGCTTTGGTTGATTTCGGAACTTGATAAACAGAGAGGCTGAGAAAAGGAGGGCGTGGGATCTGAAAATTTAAAGCAACGCAAAGCAAGATTAATAACAAAATCAAAAACCAAACCAAACATACCAAATCGTCTCCCCAACAGCCAGATGATTCTGGCGAAAACCCGTTAAGAGAAATAACTGTAGCCTCTCTCCAACGGAATTGTTTTAGTCACTGAAACTTGATTTGTCCCAATGTCCCATGAGAGGCGGTCTCTTAGATCTGATTGGCGTTTGGGTTTTGGGGAAGGAGAAGGGCAGAGAGATAGAGAAAGAGAGAGGAGAAGGAGAATGGCGTTTTTGGTATCGGGCTTGATTTTCACAATTGTTTGTGAGTGTTGTCGTGGGTTTGAATGAATGAGTTGAAAAGGAGTGTAACTTAACGGGGTTTACGAATGTCATAGAAAGCAGAGGCCTGTTGGAGAGTAATTCCAATCATGACAACTTACAGTTTTATTTTATGAAAAATGTCGTGTTCATATTATTTTTCTTTTTTAAATATTGTGCTGAGGTTTTTTATCTTTTAAATATTATGCTGTGTTGAAAAATTGTGACAGTTTCAGAAATTTTGATTTTATATATATATATATATATATATAAATATATAAACTAGCCCATTGAAGCCCGGAGCCTTCAGCCTATTGATTTTCTGTGTATCATTTTATATATTTTAGTAACTTCTTACTAAAGTAGTTAAGTCTAACATTCTGAATAATCAAATCCATTAAATTTATTTTAAGGTAATATTTTATATCTTCATGAAGAGATTATGAATTCCATCTTGAGAATATATGATTCTTCAACATTAAATGTAGCTACCCAACATACTGAGGTTTTGATCGTGACTTTAGATCTCACTTCTGATATATCAAAACAACCTACACTTCATGATCAGGTTCATTATTCTCTCAGGATTAAGAGTTGATATAAATAAAAGTTATGAGATTTATTATTCATTTAACAGTCGTTATGAGAATAATAAATTTCACAACGATTCAGTTCAATATGTCTTAACACTTAAAACATATCAACATATCAACTAGAAGTCTCCACTTCCATGATTAAGACAAATCATCTTAGTTGATATGTTATAGTCTTTGCAGATGAAATGCTCAATTTCATCACCAACTACGAACTAAAATTCTGAATTTACAAAGAACTTGTGATTTATATCTTCTGTGACTAAATCACATAAATCACATATTATGCATCTCATGTACTATATGATAATATCTAAATATTCATATTACTATTATTTTAGATAATAATAATAAAACAACTTTATTAATCACAACACAATATCATACATAGCATCATACAATATGATTAAAAGGGCACATATCCTAACACAAACTTCCTCGACACCTTGTGGTTCAAAGTTTTAGGTAGATTTATGTTGTTTGAAGTAACTAACTAATTATGCCTTTTTTTTTTTTAAATTGCAATCCTTTTCGATACTTATAAATAGGTGGCTTTTTTGTTTTCTTTTTTTGCTTTTTGCTAAAATGTTACTTTTGTCCCCAAAGTTTGCACAAATTTCACTTTCATTGCCTAAATTTTAGATAGTTTGCTTTCGTCCATAAACTTTTTATAATTTATATCCCAATAGTTTAGGGACAACAAATAAGTATTCTATTCGATAGCTTAGAGATGAGAATGAACATTTTAAATTAAAGATTGATAAGTGTAACATTTTCAAAAGTTTGGAGATGAGAAACAAACTCTTTTAAGTTTATAGACGAAAAGTAAAATTCTTGCAAATTTTAGGAGCGAAAAAAATATTTAGCCTTTAAAAAAAATAATAAAAAAACCCTAACTTGGTACTTGTAGGTATGTATTGTTGGAAATCAAAATTTGTGAACTTTTGTGGCTGTAAATATGTGTTTATTTCCTCCAATTTGATCAATTGTACTCAGTGATCCGCCTGAAAATGGACCATCAAACCAAAGGTGGGATACAAATTATTTCCTCCAATTTGACAATCAACAATCGATTGAAAACTAAGCTAATCCAACTTGATTTGTGAACACCCCTAAATATGGGGAAGGAGAATTGAGTGCCATATCCTTGATATTTGCAAAAAAAAAAAAAAAAAAAAATTCACACCAATTAAGTTGGTAAGTTTTCATTGAAAGTACCTCATTTGACACATCAACAACGATTAACTCCTCAAAAAAAATAAAATAAAATAAAATTACCCCCCAACCCTTCCCCCACCCCTCCCCCCCCCCCCCCCCCAAAAAAAAAAAAAAGAGCTTCGGAATTATTTATTAAAAAAAAAAAAAAAAAAAAAAAGAGGAATGATGTGGAGTGCAATCCGTTTTTATAGAATCGCAAGGTCAAAATAGACAATCCACTCTCACCCAGCCTCTATAAGTAAGAAATGAATGCATATGGTTTCATCAGATGCCTTTGAGAGAGCAGGGCGCCGCAGTGTGATGGCGCTCGTGTTCCGTTGCGGGCACATAGAAATCTCAATTCCTTTTATTCATAGAAATATGTGGCAGCCTAATCAAACTTAATACAAGGCAACCAAATCCATTAATTTAAGTTGAAACTTAATAATGAACTGTGTGCGTTTCTTTTTGTTGGGGCTTTTTTGATGTCGACCTCATCGGCTTTAATTTTGGCTTGCATTATACAGTTGACATTACAATGACATAAAGCTAAGCTAATCTAATTTTTCTCATTGTACTCGTCACATTCGTCTTTGGCAAACATCATTTGGCATTTGTGAAGATCCACATGATAAAGTGGATAGGTAATAGGCTGCGTCTAGGTTGCTCCATGGCCCCAGTTATCAATTCATGAACGAAATTTTGGATGGTGACGTTGAGGGCACTGATTATAGCTCAAATGATTTTTTTTTTTTTTAAGAAAAATTTCTAGGTCTTAGATTGGGCATGAATTGGGATTCAGAGTTTAATTTCATACAGACAAGGAAGCAATTTTCTTGGTCCATTGGGCTATAGCAAGTTCTAAAATGGTTTTCCTATTTTTTTCTTATAGTCGTTTTTAATTAGTGTGTTATTTTTGGAAAGTGATATATTTGTATTTCTTCAAGTTAATTAAAAAAAAAAAAATTGATTCTTCAGTTTCCCGGGTACCAAATACATTTTAGCTGAATTGAAATTTGTTTAAGCCTTTTGTTAAGAAGGCTTAAACAAATTTGGTCTCTATAATTTGGACTTGTTTTCAATTTGGTCCTTTCAACTTTTCAAAACTTTCATTTTAGTTAATATATATTAAAACTATCTGTCAAGTACTTAGTCTGTTTGAGATTTGCTTATTTTGTTAAAACTAAGTAAAAGTTAACTAAAATAGTATAGTAAGATTCATGAATAATATCAATAAGTACAGTAGCTTATGAATAATAGTAAAAATAAGCTGAATAATAGTAAAAATAAGCTGAATAATAAAATAAATTGGCAAAAATAATTATGCCAAACAGATACTCAATAGTGTGTTTATCCGTAAGTGAAATGACAGCAAGGAGCAAGGACAAAGATGACAACAAATTTACAAAGGACCAAATTAAAAATGAAGTCATAATATAGACCATGCCTATCTTTTCTTAAAATATATTTTTCAAATTTTCAGTGAATCGCGGAATTAGGAATTGTACGGTTTGACACTTTTTTTTAACCAGTTAATGAACCAAGGAATCATTTTCTTTTAACTAGTTAATGAACCAAGGAATCATTGTATTATCTAAAAAGTAAAAATGTTCATTTCTAAAAGAGAAATGTTATGTTTAGAATATTTTTATAACAAATTATAATTAACAGGTTAATATTGGCTGTTACTATAGGTAAAAAAATAATTTCAATTGTGAGTTCAAATTAAAACTAATAACAATTTATTACCTATAATCTATATATATATATATATATATATATATAAAGTTTGTTTAGTCCAAACTTAATAAAGAGTGAAACTGTATTTCTCTAACAAGTCCAACTTAAATTTAAACTCATCATTATCATTATTTTTAAACAAAATTAATCTTGCTTAATCAAAACTTAACAAAGAGTGAAACTCTATCTCTCTGATAAGTTTAACTTAAACTTAAACTCAAATGTTATAATCTATATAAAAACGAAAATTCTGATAAGACTCAAAAAAAAAAAAAAAAAAAAAAAAAAAAAAAGCAAAGCAAAGCAAAGCAAAGGAAAAAAAAGACTCACGTAACAATTAAGCCTGCTCCTCTCACGCTACTATTTCTCTCTCTTCTCCGTTTGTAGTCTCTACCGCAAAGTAGAGAACAACCGAGCTTACTGATTGTCTATGCATGGTTTGTATCAGTTTTATATAATTATTTGCAGTTGTGATATAGGAATTTGAGTTAGAGAACATGCAACCCTTTAATTTGAAGTTAGGAATTTGCTTTTGAAAATCAAGTGTGCTGTTCATAAATCACTGTTTTTTTTTTTTCATCTTTTTATTTATTTATTTATTTATATTTTTTGTTTTTAAGTTAAGGCAATTTTTCTATTAATTTGTGATTGAGATATTCTTCGAAGAATCCTTCAATACTCCACCATTAAATATTGAAATTGTCCATTTAATTTAATGGAAGTTTTAAGCTGGCATGGTTCGGTTTAAAACTTTAAAGCTGAGATGTCAAAGTTTATTTCTTTATTATGTTTTGCTTTTTCTATAATTTTGTCATTTTTTGAATTTTTTTTTTTCAGGTCCATTCTCAAGTGATTTTCCTAAATTAAATTCTAAATTTCCAATAAATCTCTACAAATTCTGAAGCACAATTATTTCTTATGATAATCCCCCTTTGGTTCTTAAATTATTTGGTATGTGGTTATATATTTTCCACAAATTAAATTCATATACAAACTAAAGCACATTTATTTCATATGATAATCCCCTTTTGGTTTTTAAAATTTTTGGTATGTGGTTATAAATTATCTTAAGCTTCTTTAGTTTATGAATCTTTTCCCTCCTCAAAACCTTAGCAATTACTACCTTAAAACCCTAAACTTAATTCACTTTAGGATTAAAAGGAAAAAAAAAAAACGCAAGCAATCTGATTCAACTTTCTCCTTTGATTAATGAATTTTATGTCGAATTTTTTTGTATTGTTATTATTAATAAAATTTCAATTCAACATATGTGGATATTTGTTTATATTGTTATTAATGAATTTTATCTTTTATGTTGAATTTTTTATTTGCTTTCATATGTGCCTGAAATTTT
Source organism: Lithocarpus polystachyus (assembly GCA_033629205.1). Classification (NCBI taxonomy): domain Eukaryota; kingdom Viridiplantae; phylum Streptophyta; class Magnoliopsida; order Fagales; family Fagaceae; genus Lithocarpus; species Lithocarpus polystachyus. The sequence continues at coordinate 1,308,552 of CM066164.1, read as the reverse complement.
CTTTCTATCTTATTCTTTTGTTATATTTAGACTTGATTTTCTTTTGAGTATTTGGGTTAATTTTCATATTTATATTGACATTGTTTTCGTGGGTTTGGTTTTTGGTTAAAAATTTCTACTAATTATTTTTTTATATTGTACATGGCAGATAAAATATTTCTATTTTTTTTTTGGAGAAAAATCAAAACTGCAACCTATGTCTTCCTACCTAGGGAACGATAAATTCTTATATGGTATTTTATATATAAATTTGTTGAATTTAGTTTGGTTTTGAAGTAGAATTTGGGGATTCTATAAATTTTGAAGTTTTAAGTCTTGGAGTTTTTGGTTTTTGGTTTATGTGATTTTTTGTTTTCTTATTAAAAGCTATGATTTTTGGTTGATTAATTATTTGTTTGGATTAATTTCAATTAATTATTTGTTTGGATTCAACATAAAAGATAATTGAATTAGGTATTATAATTTTGATATTGTTCCATGTTTTGAATTTCTATATTGTTATTACTACGAGAAAGTCATATTGCTACTCAAATTTGAAACTTGGTGTGTCTTCTTCATATCATGGTCTTTATTTATATATTTGCAGTTTATATTGGTTTTGAGTATGTGTGTGTGTATATATATAACTATTGAGAGTTTTGCTTTATTAATTTAAGAATTATAAATTATTTTGTAGGTTTCGGTAATTATGTACTTGCAACTCAATAATGTTCAATGTTAGATAATACTTCTAAACTATGGAAAAGTATAGAAGTTAAATTTTTTTTTTCCAAAGTCAATAATTTTTCCGTGCATCGTACGAGTTAGCAACTAATTTATTATAAAAATATTGTAGACGTAGCACTTCTCTTCTTAAAAATCTTATATGAAATTTAAAATAACTAAAGAAATAGTTAATAAAATCATTTTCTTTAACAGTGGTATTCCCATAAATTTATGGCCCGTAACTACAAAACTTTCTAGGAGAGTGCATGAGCAAAGAACCTGAATCTCAGAATGAACCAGAATATTCAGATGGAAAAGAGCAAAGAATAGACCAAATGGTTTGAGGCTCAAAATCCCTGGCTCGTGTAGTGTCCAAAGCTCCGAGGCAAAGGTTGCAAAATTTAAACCAAGTTATAGTACGCACATTACATACTGCATTTAGTACCATATCTTCCAAAACCAAGTTGAGTACTGCCTGGTTCGCATCCAAAAAGAATTTTTCTAAAGGACAAAATTTAACAACAAAAATGATTGTAACTTAAAACTATAACCTTACTAAATAAAATAAATATTACTACATATTTTGAAAATTTAACCATTAAATTTTATGTAATTTACGTTCTTAGTACACACGTAAAATTATATCAATCGAATATTATTTACTATATGATCTAAAAGTTTATATTTTATGCATAATTTTAAATTATAAAAATTTGTAATTTAAACAATTTATTGATGGCATAACTATTAACTTTTAATTTTCTAGGAATTTTGCAAGCATGAAGAATATAAGAAGAAGATGTTATCTAATGATAAATTTGTCAAAATTCACTTCCAATAAAAAAATATTAAGTAAGTTTGTAGCCTAAAGATATAACAAAATTTGTAGCTAAACTTTATTATTTTCTAAATTTATACGTAGTTATCAATACATCATTAGATTATATTGCTATCCACCAACTAAATAAATGACTATTGGAAACAAATAATCCTTTATTTTGTAAGCTCCCCTCTTTTATTTTCTTAGCAGCTGCTGTTGATTTAGCATATTTCCATTATTATTTTTTTTGATAAACTTCAACTTTTATTCAAACGGAAAGTGCAGAGAGACAATCTCCCAAACAGGCCAAGTGGACAACTAGGGAGATTATCCTTATTAAAACAAAAGGACTCACAAGTAGCAAGAGATAATTTTGCAGTGACATGAGCTGCAGAATTACTCTCCCTTTTAACCCAACGAAAACAACACTTAATAAAACCTACTTTAAGATTTAAAATGCACAAACTAAATTAGCAATAGACCAGTCTGGAATAACATCTTCAACAGACGGGGTCAAAACATCGCTTTGCATCTCCTTCAATAATGATATGTGACCATCTTTCTTGGATTGCTAACAGGGCAGCCCACAAAATTGCATTGGCTTCAGCTACAATGGGGGACAAGGATGGTGGGTCTTGGACCAGGCTTTGGATACTATGCCCTTGTCATCTCTAGCAACAACTGCGAGGGCAGAAGAAGACTCGGCTACAGCTGCATCAACTTTAAGTTTTATCCATCCTGGGGGAGGGGTCTCCCATCTAAATACAGCCAGTGCAGCGAAGGAGGGCTTTTCTGATTCCAGCAAAGTTGAAAATTCAAGGAACTTGAAGTTTATCTGCATTATGGAGTTTGGAATGTCAACCTGTCCCTCTCGAAAAGAAACTTGATTTCTAAGATGCCAGATTTCATCAAGAACAAGAGCCATGTTAAGGGGAATAAGCCATTGGTCTTCAGAAGGGCATACAGCTTGAGGAGGGTCCAAAATTAGCTTGATGATGTCCGTGCGGGGAGATATATGGTGCTCATCAGACCTGAAAGCCCAACAGTTAAAGAGTGCCAGATTGCTTTGGCAACTAGGGATCCAAAGTATAGATGGCAACAAGTCTCCACTTCGAAACCACAAAGGAGACAAGAGGGGTCATCAATATTGATTCTTTTGAGCACATTGTCCTTTGTTGGTAAGGAATTAGAGCCAACAACATTTTTGAAGAACAGTTCTCAGAAATCATTTGGGAAGCCAATTCAAGTTGATATCTTTTTCAGCCACCTCTACCTTAAGCTTGGTGAGGAATTCCTTGATAGGCTCCCATAACCTGGCCCTCTCCTCGTCACATACCACAAGCTTTAACTGCTCAAGATCCATTATTGATTCTGGAAACTGAGTACGCAATCTCAAGCACCCTTTCATGTTGAGCTCTTTTAAATTACACAACTCACCAATGTGTTTTGGCAACTTCATAATGCTTAGGCAGTCAGATATGTCTAGAATGCTTAACTTATGGAGGCTTCTGATTGAATCTGGTAGCTCTGACAAATCAGTACATGACCTAAGCCTTAGCACTTCTAAATTCACCAGCTTTCCAATTTCTTCTGGCAGTGCAAACAACTTATGACAGTTGGTGATGCTGATTTTTTTGAGGTGGACGATATTACATAGCCCAACAGGCAATTCCTCCAGATCATTGCAATAGTCAATGTTTATCTCCGTCAAATTTGGAAATGCATCAGAAACCTGAATTGTACAATCCTCAAATGCCCTACCAATATTACACATAAACAAGGATATTTTCTTCAAACTCTTCAATGGTACTAGGGTCTTGCAAAGCGAAGAAATTGAAACCTTCTCTAATCTGATTCTTTTTAAATTGGGTAGAGACCCGAGCAATTGAAAATTGCTTATTTTGGAATGAAAGAAACCATAATTATTGATTATCAAAACCTTGAGTTTATCCATTTTCTCCACAAACTCAGGTAAGGTGTAATTCTTTGAATGAAAATTCAAAACTAGAACCTCAACTTTGGATCCTTGAATGTTGCACCAACTGGACGAGAATAATTCATCTGCAAAAAGAATATTATACAATGTGACAAGCCATCAATATTATGTGAATTACATATTGTGTATGTCTGCGTGTCTTTGATAGAGAGAAAATGTGCCAACCTGTTGAGATAGATAGTAGGCGAGCATTAATGAGTTGCTGTTTTTGTTCTGTCCACCACTTTGGTAGATTGTTTCCACTTATGTTAATAATCAGTCTTGGCCTTTGTCCTACAGACTCCTGGCTGCTCTGATGCATAGCAAGCTCTCTAAGAATATCATGTTGTGTGACAAAGTCTTCATTGTAATAGCTTTTGACCTCACTTGCATCTTTCCTGTGAATGGGAAAAATTAAAAGCTTAGAACATATTCAAAAATTTCACCTTCACATATGAAAAATATATGTTCCATTATCATCCAACAAAATTAAGAATATAATGACACAACAAAGGGAAATCGATACTATCAGTTTCCATCTACAATAATTATATTCAAGTGTATGCCAGACAAGATGCAAAAAGGTGTTAACTATAAAATTTGAAATACCCCTCTTTGCCAGGGCACGGTAATTGGAAACTTGGAATCTATTCTTGTTTCTAGATTGGCATAAGTTTCCTTTTTTCTAGCTCTTGTTAGTAATCACCTTTCAAATCAATGGTATGAAAAATCCTAAATCGGCAATTGACATGCCAAATAAACTATAATAACATATTATCAAATGCCATCAGAAGTTAATTAAACCATAAGAAAAATATTTTGGGCCTTAGCGCCAGGCATAGAGTTACAGCACAATACAACTAGCAACTAGCAGTAATCACGTGAAGAAATCATACAACAAGAAAACTGTAGTATAGAGATAAAAGCCAGCATACCTTGCCATCACAAGACTAGCCAGATTTCGAATGGTGAGTTCTTGCAAATTGGCAATGGCTTGGATGCCATCTTCATCCAGTTCATATAATTCTGCCCACATATCAATGAGGGCAGCAGCAGGGATCCTTTGGTCTTCGGGAAATGAACCTAGGTCCATGAAACACTCTTTAATGATGACCTTGTCATCTGAAAATTCTAGGCTTTTTTGAAGATGAGCAAGCAGCTCCGTATCAGAACTAAAATAAAATTGACCATCAGACCATTTCATTAGTCTACTGTGCCATACTACTGCATGCTGCCCACACAGTGAGCCACCAATCACTTTAATGACTAGTGGGAATCCCCCACAGCCTCTTACTATCTGCAATTCAAGGAACCAGATAAACGCAGTTATTGTTTGGAGATAAAGGGGTAATATTTGGGCCAAGCAAAGCTTAAATGTATGTGTATTAAAACATAAATATATCTAACAGATTTTTTTTTTTTTTTTTTTTGATAAGCTTTTTATATCTCTCACAGATTGACAAAGTACCTTTTTGACTTCTTCTTCTGCTGGAAAATAAGAGCTCCCATCATGTAGGATTGCTGAGTGACGAAAAAGAGTCATTGCATCAACATCATCTAGTGGTTTTAAGTGATATGTAAATTTAAATCTTGGAAATGCAGTTCTTGAAGTAACCAAGATCTTGTAATTGGGAAGATCAAACTTAAACATTTCAGGAAGGGATTCTGATCCAAGCCAGACATCATCTAGGATCAACAATATAGGATTAGGGCTAAGATGATTCAGCAGTTGTGACAGCTGGTCGATTGCATCTTCATCACTTTGAATTTGAAAATTAGGCTGCATGTCCTTATAAGTTAATAGGTTCTGCACAATGACCTTCACATTGGGAGTTTTTGAAACGTTCACAAAGAGAATATTGTCCTCAAACATTGCTGTCAAAACACAATGTAGTTAGAAAACTGCCACACAGGCACATTTCATATCGCATAATATTACACAATAATGGCCAAGTCATATGAACAGAATACCCAATCCCAATCGCAGCAAACAGTGAGATGTGAGGGAAAAAAAAAATTATGAGAAACACCACCAATTATGAAGATATGAGAATTTCCTTTAAAAAAAAAAAAATTAACCGTCTCGTTTATTTCACTACATTAATTCATTTTAGGATTCAACAAAGAAGTTCACAATGTATTTTGTTTTTGCTATCCACATACTAGCACTATAAACAACTTCAAAAGTATGCAAACTATATTTCCCAAAACACTAACCAATTAGAAAGTAAGATTACACACTGACACACAAAAGAGATGGAATTACCTCTAATTTGATCATCCCGACAAAGCATTTGGACCAATGTGGTCTTCCCACATCCTCCAGGAGCAGTCAGTAGAAGCAGCTGCACCTCCTCCTTCAACAGCAGTGTCTTCAACTCCTTCATTGGCATATCCAACCCGACTGTGAAATCCGGGGGATCACGAACTGTGCACGGCACTCCTTTTCTATCCACAACCGAATCCACTTTCTGCAGCAGAAGATTCACATTTACCAAAGTCCTCAACCCATTCCTTGTGCTATGTACTTGCAAATCAACCTGACAGAACCTGACGATTTCTTTGTCCAACTCTTCAAGTTTGTCAGAGTAATAGACTTTGAAACAGTAGTTCCACCACCGGATTTTCAAGCACTTGCGAACCAGCTTCTCTCCCTTTTTCATATTTTCGATCAAGTTCTCTGTTTCCACTTTTCGGAGATCAAGTTGTTCACTTAATTGTGTTATTTCGTTGACCGTTGGTGCCAAATTATTTAACGTGGATTCTAGGCGTTTAAGAATGGGTTTGAACATACGGGCTTTGCTTACCACATCCTTAACCGTGTCATGTAACGCTGCAAAGCCCTCACCAAATGCAGCCCCAAGAGCAGCCCCTCCGACAAATGCTGCTGCCATAGCTTTGCTTCAAAGATTCTAAACCCAATATAGTATTTGGAAACCTAATTGAGAAACTTTTTTTTTTTTTGGGATGACCTAGATTTTTATTTAAATAAATAAAAATTGCAATACAGTGGTAAACTAGCGGTGAGGCCTGAAAATTGCAATACAATGGTGTAAAGTAGCAGTGAGACCTGAAATTTGCAAAGTTAAATCAACACTTTATATACTACAAAAAAATTATAAACATCTTTCGTTCAATTTCTTAGTGGTGCTCCGGAAAAGGAGCGGAAGGCATATCAATTGATCGATCAGTACAGGCCGAGTGCCAATTCATTATAAATATGTAAATATGAAAAAAGAGTTTGCCGAGTGAATTACTATTTCACTCGGCAAATTGCTCAGTACATACGGTCTGTTTCTCCGAAATTGCGCATCTTTACCTTCAACCTGGAAGCGTCCTTTCAGAACTCGGAACTAGAAGCGAAGCAACAAACAAGTGACATTTTTACTAAATTACTTTCTTTTTTTTTTTTTTTACTTCGTACTAAATTACTATTATTGCCTTATTGGTTTGGTAATCAAAAATTAATAAATATAGAAGTTAAAAATTTGTGAGTGTCTACCAAAAAATAAAAAATTGTGAGAGAGGGATAATATTGCTATGATCTCAGTCCTTGTTCACCTATCCCACTACTATGTTCCATTTCCGCCCAAATTAGGATGATGCTAATACAGTTGGGCCCATGGAAATATTATCATTCCAACTTATTCACTTTCCTTTTCTTTCGTACTCGAAATGATATTCCTTCCTTAGAGCATTGTATCGGTAGAGCTATAAATTTAACTATTTGATATTATAAAAAATTAATTAATTTATTTTATTTTTTCATTTTACAAAACACTTAACAGCAGCAGTTTTATTTTAACTTTCAACAAAATAAAATAATATAAACAACACAATAAAATAATATATCCACTACAATAAACAACCATCACAACCACTATTGCAGTGAGTTTGGCCTTCTATTTTTCTTCCAATCTGACTAACGCACATGTTCTTTTTTAGACCCCTTAAAACCTAAACAGATCAACCTAGTTATTTAGCCAAGTGATTAATTTAGATAAATTAGGCAATTCTAGGTTAACACAAATATATCATATCATGCAAAGTGCGGAAAGAAAATAACACATGATATGATAATCCTGGAAAACCTAACCGGTAAAAAACTTGGGAAGGATTTAACCTAGCTATCCTCAATGTAAAACAGAATTCAGTATAAAAGAATTGAAGTTTACAACCATCACAACCACTATTGCAGTGAGTTTGGCCTTTTATTTTTCTTCCGATCTGACTAACACACATATTCTTTTTTAGACCCCTTAAAACTTAAACAGATCAACCTAGTTATTTAGCCAAGTGATTAACTTAGGTAAATTAGGCAATTCTAGGTTAACACAAATATATCATATCATGCAAAGTGCGGAAAGAAAATAACACATGATATGATAATCCAAGAAAACCAAACCGGTAAAAAACTTGGGAATGATTTAACCTAGCTATCCTCAATGTAAAACAGAATTCATTATGAAAGAATTGAAGTTTACACAATAGCGACTTAGACCACTAACATCCTATTGCTACCTCGACTAGGAAACTTACTACCACGACCACGTGACAGCTCCGAAACCACGAACTACTTCTTTCTTGAATTTACAGCAAGTACAAGCACTCCCGATTGTATATCTTTAAGTTCTTTGAATCTGCAACTGAATAATCACCAAGCTCTTGACATTAATCTTGAGTTTGGAAACCTTAAGTGTATGCGAAAGCAAACACCTCTAGATCTCACAAAAAAATCACACACACAGTATAAAGAACACTCTAAAATGTGGTTAGGGTTTTCCCTTTTATACTTAGGACAAAACATAAAACCCTACATGCCAAACCAGGCTTGGGCTAAGTTAGAAATTCTGTAAAAAAAATAATCTGCACGACTTTCGATCAGTCGAGTCTAATTCTCGATCGATCGAGCCAAACAGATTTGCATAATAACTTCTGCAGTAATTCGATTCTAACTTTACATAAAAACATATACTTTGAGCAAGTCTAAACATGACTAAAAACTGTTTTGATCATGATTTTCCAACCTTACAAAATAAAGTTCTCATACATTAGTTCCTAATTCTTTAGAACCTAACAACACAAATTTGCAAAAAAAAAACAAAATTCACAAAACTTCTATTTGCAAAACCCATAAAACAACCTAACATATTAAATCTAAAAACTGAAGAGAGCTGAGAGTTGTTAGCTGAAAAATAGTGTGCAAGGGAGAAAGGGGCGAAAAAAAAAAAAAAAAACAAACAAGCAAACAAACAAAACATTTAAACAAACAAAACACAGGAGAAGAAAAAGAAAATAGTGTGCAAGAAAGAAAAAGGAAAAAAAAAAAAAAAAAAGAGCGTGTAGTGTAGAAAGAGAGTGTGGAAGTGTAATAAAATAATATTTTTTACTTTAGCTTTTTTGGTACAGTATACAATTATAGATGATTGTGCACTGTAGTATGAAGTTAAAAAATTTTAGCTATAGCACCACCATTGCAACATGTTTTTTTAGTATTGATGGTGCTAAAAATAGTAATATAGTTTTTTAGCACCACTAACAGAACACTAGCAACATTGGTGCTAAATAGTTATATAGCTATTAATGTACCCTGCAATAGTGGAGCCAAAACTATATTTTTTGGCTCCATAGTTAAAAGAATTTTTATTTTTTTATTTTGCGTTTACACTGCTTTTGTCTTTCTCCTCATTACCTCTCCCTGTCTCTCCCAATGTCCACCATGCCTTCACACTACTTTTGGTTGTGTTTTGGTGGTTGAATGAAATATTATTTTATTATAGTATTTATATTATTTTATTATGTTAAAGGCTAGAACAAAATTACTGTTGTTGAATGTGAAAATGTTAAATAGATACTAAAAATTTGACTTCACTGTTGTAGATGCTTACTTTTCCCTTCTTTCCTCTTTCCTTCCCCCATTTCCAAACACAGTGGAAAAACATTAATCGCATGGGATCCACCACTTTACATTATAAAATGACGAATATGTCCTTAACATTTGTCGGGGGGAGTTTTTTGCGCGTAGCCAAGTGTCTTTAGAGTGACTTTGCTAAGCCCGGATTTGTTTTGGGGAGTCAAACCCGGAACTCGACATTGGGCCGCATAGTCCAATGGCTTCCGGCGTATTTTTAAGCCTACAAAATAAATAAAGCCCAAAGTCTTAGAATCATGATAATGGTTGAAATAATTAAATAAATAATATAATATAATATAATATGCTAAGCAAGATAGCTTTGATTAGATGGTGAGTTGACACGTTATTATTATGTATATTAAGTGATGTTCAATGTTAGAAAATAATTAATTAGGTGTCAAATGTCCAACAATGGGAGAAGTCCAATAGTCCATATCAAATTACAGTTCATGGTTCGTGCTTAACATAATAAGGTATGTCCGGTAATGGTCCATGTCCAAGTAATGTATGTCCATTAATGGTTCATGTCCAAATAATATGTCCAATGATGGTTCATGTCCAAATAATATGTGTCCAATGGGGGTTCATGTCCAAATGATATGTGTCCAATGATGATATGGATTCAATTTATTAGTACATATGTTTATTAATGAAGTATTAGTGAGTCCATATTTATTAAATGGTGAGATGATATTAAAATGGCTTGCATCCAGCGGTAAAATGATAATGAATAAAATATATTTAATAATATAAATTTGAGGATAAAATGTAATGACTTATCTTCATATTTTGCAGCTCCAGCCGTAGCATCAGTGGATTTAGCATTTTAACAACTTTCATGTTCTATAGCTTCAGCCGTAGCATCATTGGACTTAACATTTCAGCAACCTTCATGTTCTGCAGCTCCAGCCGTAGCATCAGTGGACTTAACATTTTAGCAACTTTCATATTTTACAGCTCCAGCCGTAGCATCAATGGACTTAACATTTTAGCAACCTTCATATTTGAAAGGGAAAAATGGGTGCAACTGGAGGGAGAGAGAGCATGTCCAACCGTGTGCATCGGTTGGTTAAGTTTGTTCCCTTAATCATGCACTTAAATGATTTTCCCCATATAATGCTCTTTTAGCTTTTTGTCAAGTTTGAGTGATGTTGCCTTCTATAAGAAGGGCTTTTGATCTTATGAGTTCTTGCCTTTCATAAGAAATGGCTTTTAGTAATGAGTTCTTGGAAGAGTGTTTGGTATGTCTTAAGATGTGTGGAGATGGTAAGAAATACATATATATATATATATATATATATATGTTGTGAGATATGGTGTTTGTGTTATGTATGAGAATTATATGTAGATACTTTGTTAGACATGGAATTTAAAGATGTATGAGAGGTATGTATGGGTATTTTGTGGGGAATGTGTTTGTGAAATATATGGAAGTGTGAGACAGATGATATGAAGGTTAAATGTGGTAAATACATGAGATTAGGGCTACTGCTGGAGTGGTTTTTTGTGTTATGTCATGAGTTATGTCGCTTTCTAAGAATAAAGATTTTTGTAAGGGAAATAAAGAATGAGATGGAGATGTGTTTTTGGACAACAAAAATGATGAAGTTTTAGAATCATGGAGTGTGGGAAAGATGAGTAATGGATAATGGTATATTGTAATATGTGTGTTGTGTTGTTATTATGAAGAGAAATTTGGTAAGAGAGATGGGGAAGTAGGAAGATATGTATGTGGTAGCAAAATGAGTGGAGCTTCAAAACCATGGAGTGGGAGAAGAATGGAATGCTCTAGTATGTAGCTTGGTCCTCTTTATATAGAGCCAAGTGTGTAACTAGATCAAAACTTAGTTGAAGGGAAAATTAGCAAATAGAGGAAAATCTTTAACAAGGTAAGTGGTCTTTTGTTTTTCAACTAAAAGAAGAAAATTTAGGACATCATTGTTGATGACACAACTAGATGATGTCATTTAAATGACATTATTTGCTTGGAGGAGAATACTTGGCATTAAACTCATGGTTAAACTAAAAATGGTAAGGTAATCTTTATGGAATCCTCTTGTTTCTTTGGGTATTAATGGGCAAATGACATCATTTTAGGACATGTGTCAATCTGCTGGAGCTTTTGCAACTTAGCTGGAGCTGTTACAACTTCTGCTGGAGCTTTTGCAACTTAGCTGGAGCTGTTACAACTTCTGCAGAAGCTGCCTGCAGCTTCCGCTAGAGCTGCAGAAGCTGTTGCAGCTTCTGCTGGAGCTGTTTTTTTGGTATTTTCAGTTAAGTTTCCTCTCTTGGAAAAAATTATATGTTTAATCCATATATAATTTTGGTAAGTAAACTTGTTGGTTGATATTTGATGAAGTTTTAGAGATGTAACTATTATCTTTTTGTATTTTAATAAAATCTTGGAGAGTAAATAGAGCATTTAATGCTAGATATGAGATGCTAATATATATATATATATATATTTATTTAGCCATGTGCTTGGAATTGATTTGTATGAAAAATAATAATGTGATATAATTATATTTTAAAACTTATATCATATGATGGACATTAATTTTTATGTAAAGAGCATGGGGAGTTTTATCATTTTAAGTGTTATGTGATATGAGAGACTTACCCAATGTTACCTGTTGCACACTGACCCATCAGAGTTCAGGGAATTAGGGAAGACTTGCCAAGCAACATGCTTTCCTTTATCAACTTTGAACCGCTGGAGCTTTACTGAACATACTTCTTGGCCCTCCAAACCACAACTTCCAAAATTCCCCCGATGAGACTCATGAGCTTGGATCATGAGCCAAAAATGAGATGTTGTGCCACGAGCTCGAACTATGGGCTTTGACGCCTTTTTTGTGTAAATATGGGCTTTTAGGGCTTTAAAAGAGATTTTTCCAAAATTTATGATAGTGTTGACGTGGTGCAGGTCGCCAATGAAATTAAGCCATGTGGCGTGAAAAAATTTGTCCTCAACAACATTTTTTAGAAATTACAAATGTTGTAATATATGAATTTTCTCATTGTTAATAAGGGTACAAAGGTAAAAAAAACACATTTTTTTCCTTTGCAAACCAAACACAAGAAATTAATATTAACTCTCACATTTTCTTCTTTCCTTTCTTTCCTTCATTCAAACACATCAATTATTTAATGAAATATTTTCTCTTCTCTTTCTTTTTTCTTTCCGTTCCCTTCCTTCTTTCCTTTCTTTTCCCTTTTCATGGCTACAACCAAACATATTAGATCATATACAGTTAACCATAAAAAATCACAGTTTCTAAGCAATGCTTATATCTTTTTTTTTTCTTTGTTTTTTTTTAATGTTTCCTACATCTTCAAGAACTGTTTTTGTTGTTGTTTTTGGTATCGAGCTTGATTTTCACAATTGTTTGTGAGTATTGTCGTGAGCTAATGAATGAATTGAAAAGGAGTGTAACTTAAACGGGGTTTATGAATGTGAGAGAAAGCAGAGGCCTGGTTGGAGAGTAATTCCAATCATGATAACTTACAATTTTATTTCATATTTTTAAAATATTGTGCTGAGGTTTTTTTTTTTTTTTAAATATTGTGGTGAGTTAGAAAATGGTGAGAATTTCAGATATTTTGGTTTTATATGTATATATTAGTTGAAGGTCCTTGCATTGCACGGTATTATGTTAAAACTTGTAGAATATATATAATTAGAGAAATGATTTATCCACAACATTTTTACAACAAATTTTAAGTGGCAGGTTGTTACTGGTTGTTTGTTGGGGCAAAAAAGTAATCTTAGTGTTAGGTTTAAATTTGAACCAATAACAACTAACCATCTATGATTTGTTATGAAAATGTTGTAAAAATGTTGTAGACGTAGCACCTCTCATATAATTATTATAACCAAATAAGTCATTATTATAATGAAATGAATAAATTGCATTGGTATAACAATTATCTTCTAACATACCATTTGTGCTATAATATCATTTGTAGTTACATGTATCAAACTATTGGCATATGAATTTTATATCTAATGAATCTACAATATAAGTGATTTGCAGTATTGTTAATAATAATATTAATGATTAAAATCTTTAGAAAAAGTAACATAAAATTGGTCACTTTTGAAAGATAGAACTATTCGAGGAATAAAACCTTTCTTCTAATTAAAAAAAAATTCCAAAGTTCTACATCTAGATTACAAACCTTTGTTAGGATGCTTGAAATCTTTTTGACAAACCTGAAAAAAAATCAAGAAGAAAATTAAATAGAGTTAAAAAAAAAAAAACAAAGTACCATATAGATTGCAAAATTGTATGTAAATTTAATAGTCTATAATTGGAATTTGCTATGACAACTTACATATATATTGGACAACAAAATAATTAAATTAGATCAAACCATTAACATGTGAATTAGATCAAACATAAGGAAATCACCCCCTAAAAAAAAGAAAAATGTAAGGAAATTAGTTTAAACAAAAGGCAACAAATACATAAAACGTATTTAATTGATTATAATAAAAAATTAGAGTAAAAAATACATACGGACATGATTGTAGGTGGAAAAATGGGAGCTTAAATAAAAAAAAACTGTACAATAATTTGGAGAATGAAAAGCTACACCAACTAACGGTGTATATATATACATACTCCACCTAGAAAAGGAGTCCAAGTAAAAATCAAATACTCTAAACTCCTTGAAATTACCTAACCAAGAAGTTTAGGTTAATTACATATAAGTTTTTTTTAAAAAAATACTTTATCCAAAAAAAGTAGTTAACGTTATTAGCTAGATTATTATTAATTTTTTTTTTGTTTACGTTAAAGTTAATATAAGGAAGAAAAAAAAAAAAAAACACACCTTACAGGAAGCCGTATGTTTTTTTCAGAGATACATTTACTTTATGATAACAATGAATTAGAGATAAGAATGAATTAGAATCCTGATATTTTGAATATGAGATATGAATGAATTAGAGTCCTGATTAATCTAATATTAATCTACCATTTTTTATTTCATTTTTTTTAGAGATGCACTTACTTTCTAATAACAATGAATTAGAGATAAGAATGAATTAGAGTCCTGATTAATCTAATATTAATGAGAGGTGTTACGTCCACAACATTTTTCACAACATTTTCACAACAAATCATAGGTGGTTAGTTGTTATTGGTTTAAATTTGAACGTAACACTAAGATTACTTTTTTGCCCCAACAATAACAATCAGTAACAACCTGCCACTTAGGACTTGTTGTGAAAATATTGTGAAAAATGTTATGGACGTAGCATTTCTCAATATTAATTTATTAAAAAAGGTCTCCAAGTTGAACAAAGAAGAACTCCTACATTTTTGTTTTTGTTTTAAGTAAAAGATTAGAAAAAAAGAACTCTTACGTTGAACCTATTAAAAAAAAACCAAAAGCAAATTTTTATTTCTTTATTTTTTTTAAAGAAATAAACTACTTAATAATAAAAATAAATTAGAGTCCTGGTAGTATACTATTCCTTTTTAGTTTTTTAAAAATCTAAAAAATTAATAAAATTCTGCAATTTGGTGAAGCCACATGGCGTAACCACAGCATCTAAACCCAACTTTTTATTATACCTCTACCTCTTTCTCTATTCTTCTCTATCATCGATGCATATTAATCCTATTGGTTCAGATAGTCCACCAAAAGAACTCCCACATTTTTTTGTTTTTTTGTTAGCAACAGATTAAAAAAAAGAACTCCCACGTTAAACCTATTAAAAAAACCAAATAATAAATTAAAAAAGGTCTCCAAGTTGAACAAAGAAGAACTCCTACATTTTTGTTGTTTGTTTTAGGTAAAAGATTAGAAAATAAGAACTCGTACGTTGAACCTATTAAAAAAAAAAAAACCAAAAATAGGTGTAGTGTGAGGTTTTATTTTATTTTATATATAGGCCAAAAAGCAAATTTTTATTTCTTTATTTTTTTAAGAGATAAACGACTTAATGATAAAAATGAATTAAAATTCTCAATGTATACTATTTCTTTTTAGTTCTTTAAAAATCTAAAAATTTAATAAAATTGTTGCAATTTGCTAAAGTCACAAGGCGTAACCACGGCGTCTAAGCTCAACTTTTATTATATATAATAATATATTATGATATGATATATAGATATATAGACTAGCCCATTGAAACCCGAAGCCTTCAGCCTACTGAATTTTTGTGCACCATTATATATTTTAGTAACTTCTTACTAAAGTACTTAGGTCTAACATTCTGAATAATCAAACTCATTAAACTTATCTCAAGTGAGTATTTTATATTTTCGTGTAAAGATTATGAATTCCATCTTGAGAATATATGTTCCTTCAACATTAAATGTGGCTATCCAACATACTGAGATTTTGATCGTGACTTTAGATCTCACTTCTGATATATCAAAGCAACCTACACTTCATGATCAGGTTCATTATTCTCTCAGGATTAAGAGTTGATGTAAATAGAAGTCATGAGATTTATTATTCATTTAACAGTCGTTATGAGAATAATAAATCTTACAACGATTCAGTTTAATATGTCTTAACACTTAAAACATATCAACATATCAACTAGAAGTCTCCACTTCCATGATCGAGACAAATCATCTTAGTTAATATGTTATAGTCTTTGCAGATGAAATGCTCAATTTCATCACCAACTACGAACTAAAATTCTGAATTTACAAAAAACTTGTGATTTATATCTTCTGTGACTAAATCACATATTTTGCGTCTCATGAACTATATGATAATATCCAAATATTCATGTTACTATTATTTTAGATAATAATAATAAAACAACTTTATTAATTACAACACAATGTCATACATAGCATCATACAATATAATTTAAAGGGTACATATCCTAACACAAACTTCCTCGACACCTTGTGGTTCAAAGTTTTAGGTAGATTTATGTTGTTTGAAGTAACTAACTAATTATACCTTTTTTTTTAATTGCAATCCTTTTCGATACTTATAAATAGGTGGTTTTTTTGTTTTCTTTTTTTGCTTTTTGCTAAAATGTTACTTTTGTCCCCAAAGTTTGCACAGATTTCACTTTCATTGCCTAAATTTTAGATAGTTTGCTTTCGTCCATAAACTTTTTATAATTTATTTCCCAATAGTTTAGGGACAACAAATAAGTATTCTATTAGATAGCTTAGAGATGAGAATAAACATTTAAAATTAAAGATTGATAAGTGTAACATTTTCAAAAGTTTGGAGACGAGAAACAAACTCTTTTAAGTTTATAGACGAAAAGTAAAATTCTTGCAAATTTTAGGAGTAAAAAAAATATTTAGCCTTTTGTTACCATCGCCTTTAAAAAAAATAATAAAAATATCCTAACTTGGTACTTCTGATGGGAATGGCGAAATATGACCATCTCCTGATCGTCCATAAGGGTCGTCCATGAACCATTTGGGAAAATTCAAGTCCACCTTCCGTGAAGGAAGGAGCCGTCCATAGATGAAGCACTTACATAGACGAAGTGTACAGACGACCATATGACCCTTAGAAACTTTCAAGGTACGACTTCCATCTACATACCCAAGCACAGAGTTTAGGAGAAAGAATCAGACCCGTAAATGTCGCCGCAATTACCTCAAATGCTTAACTCCCTTCAGCGGTTAATAACTTTCATAGCCGTTGAAGAAGTTATGTCGATGTCCATAAACCTTGGAGCAGTTACAAAGCGAATAACCGCTCTAAGGTTCACTATATAAAGACCGGCTTGCTCCAAATGAAAGTAAGTTTTTCAGAACATCGCTTCCCTCTAAGTCTAAACATTGTTGTTTTCTACAAGAAACTAACTTCACCATTGGAGGGGATTTGGCCGGTCAACCCCGGTCATCCTTTGATTGTATTCTTCCTTACAGGTCTTCACAACCATCGACCGCCATCGAAGCCGGAACGTTCAGCCTACTGATTCTCTACATCTTCAGTTGGCGCCGTCTGTGGGAAGGATTGACTTCGAAACTTGTGTTTTCCTTCCTTTGACAAAAAGGCTGGATGGTCCAGACAAGATCAAGGGCCACAAGCCCAGGCCACCAGGGAAGTAGAATTGCGTCGAGCGTTCCCAACCCTGAACGCCATACAGTGCCTATCGTGCAGCCGCCTTCCATCCAACACATGCATTCTATGGCCGCCGCCATGGTGGAGTTAACCCGCCAGAACCAAGAATTGACCAGAGAGATTGATAGAAGGAGGCAGTCCTTCGAAAGACCCGTGGAAGGACAAGCCCAGAATCAAGAAGTTAGAGCGAATACCGAACCTGAGAACCAGTCTCGAGGTACCGCTTCGCGGAGGATGCCACACTTGGAGAAAGAGATGGATCAAATGAAGAAGGCTATGGACGAAATGAGAGAGAACATGAGAAGAGTGAATCCCGTAGATGACTTGGTTCATCGTACGGACTCTCCTTTTGTGACTTCCATTAACAGTCACCCTCTGCCTACCAAATTCAAAATGCCTTCCTTGGATTCATACAACGGGACACGCGATCCGTGCGATCACATCGCGACCTTCAAGACCACGATGCATCTCCAAGGAGTCCCGGACGAAATTATGTGCAGGGCCTTCCCTACAACCCTCAAGGGACCGGCACGGGTGTGGTTCAGTAAGATACCCCCGAATACGGTAAGTTCTTTTGAAGAATTAAGCAAGTTGTTTCTCAATAATTTCATTGGGGGGGCAAAGACACAAACGTTCCTCATCCAGCCTATTAACTATAAAACAAGGAGAGAATGAAAGCTTGCGGTCCTTCATCACTCGCTTTAACAAAGAAGCCTTGACTGTAGACGAGATGGATGATAAGCTACTATTGGCAGCCTTTCACAACGGGGTTCATTCGGACTTATTCATCCACAAGTTTTATGAGCAAGAGCCACAGACAATGGCTGAACTCATCCATTTAGCACAAAATTTTATGAATGCAGAAGACGCTATTATAGCCAAGAAAAGGAAAAGAGCTGAGAAAACAGATGCAAACCCCATGCGTCACCCCGAACAGGGTCCTCGTCCAAAGAAGGGTCGAATGGAAGAAAGGAAGGAGCGAGATAGCAAGAAGATAGTTTCGTCTTCAGGAAGGCATCAGCAGTACACACCCCTAAATACCCCACTTGATCAGGTACTTATGCAGATCAAGGATGATCCTTCCTTGAAGTGGCCGGACAAGATGAAGGGAGACCCCAACAAACGCAACAAGAACAAATATTATCGCTTCCATAAGGACCATGGGCACGACACGGACGAGTGCTATGACTTGAAACAGCAGATAGAGAATCTAATCAGGCAAGGAAAGTTGAGGCATTTAGTTGGAAGGGACCACAAAGATGAGAAGATGAAGGGAAAGATGGAAGAGTTACCACGACCCCCACTCGGAGAAATAAGAGTTATCGCAGGAGGGACATCAACGGGAAACTCTTCCAAGTCAAAAAAGGCGTACCTTAAGGCGGTGCAGAACGTCCAGATGTCAGGACGACCCCCAAGGACGAGTAATGTAGACGAGCCAACCATTTCTTTCACGGACGAGGAAGCTGGAAGAATCCATCACCCACATGACGACGCAATCGTCATAACTTTGCTTATTGCGGGGTACACCACCAGAAGGGTGTTGGTGGACAACGGAAGTTCGGCAGATATATTGTATTATCCCGCATTCCAACAAATGAAGCTGGGACGGGAACGGCTTCGTCCAGTATGCTCACCATTGGTAGGATTTGGAGGAATGAAGGTACAACCTGTGGGCACCATTACTCTGCCAGTGGTAGTGCGATCATACCCACAACAAGTATCCAAAGAAGTGAATTTTCTTGTGGTGGATTGCTCGTCTTCCTATAACGCCATCGTTGGAAGGCCAACTTTAAACAGTTGGAAGGCAGTAACATCTACCTACCACCTATCAGTCAAATTTCCTACAGAGCATGGAATAGGACAGGTGCAGGGAGATCAATTAGCAGCAAGGGAGTGTTATTTAGCTTTAGTGGCTATGGACGAGCACATGCAGACAATGAGTGTTGAGGAAAGCAGAGTTGCCGCAGAGCCAACCGAAGAGCTTCAGGACGTTCCTTTAGATGAAGGCAATCCTGAAAAGTTTACCAAGATCGGAACAAGTATGAAAGAGAAGACAAGAGAGGACCTCGTTCAGTTCCTCAGGAAGAGTATTGATGTTTTTGCATGGAGCCATCACGATATGCCGGGAATTGATCCAAGTGTGATTACTCACCGTTTGAATGTAGACCCCTCCTTTAAGCCTGTTCGTCAGAAGAAAAGAGTATTCGCCCCCGAGCGAGATAATGCTATCAAGGAAGAGGTCCAGAAGTTAACCACAGCAAAGTTTATCCGGGAAGTCTACTATCCGGATTGGTTGGCAAATGTCGTGATGGTGAAGAAGGCGAATGGCAAGTGGAGGATGTGCGTAGACTTCACTGACTTAAACAAGGCGTGTCCTAAAGATAGCTATCCGTTGCCACGCATTGATCAGTTGGTTGATTCCACAGCTGGCCATCGGTTGCTAAGTTTCATGGACGCCTTCTCAGGATATAATCAGATAAAAATGGACGAGGCAGATCAAGAGAAGACCTCTTTTGTTACTAGTCAGGGTCTGTTCTGTTATAAGGTGATACCCTTTGGTTTAAAGAATGCAGGAGCAACTTATCAAAGGTTGGTTAATCATATGTTCCGCCCACAGATAGGACGGAATGTGGAAGCGTATGTCGATGACATGCTTGTGAAGAGCTTGGATGAGGAAAGACACATGGACGACCTTCAGGAAACATTTGAAACACTCAGACGATATAACATGAAGCTAAATCCAACCAAGTGTGCATTCGGAGTGTCTTCAGGGAAGTTTCTAGGGTTCATGGTTTCACAGAGGGGAATTGAAGCGAATCCAGATAAAATCCAAGCTATATTAGCCATAGAACCACCAAAAAATATCAAGGAAGTCCAGTCCCTTACAGGACGAGTTGCAGCATTGAATAGGTTTGTATCGAAAGCTACCGACAAGTGTTTACCCTTCTTCAAGGTCCTCAGGAAGGCGTTTGAATGGACGGACGAGTGTCACTAAGCCTTCCAAGATCTTAAGAACTATCTAGCGACGGCTCCATTGCTGAGTCCGTCCGTGTTGGGAGAAGAACTGTATTTGTACTTGGCAGTAACCCCACACGCCGTGAGTTCAGCTTTGATCAAGGAAGAAGGGAAAGTACAGAAGCCAGTATACTATACAAGTCGAGCACTTAGAGGAGCGGAAGGACGTTACCCGCTAATGGAGAAATTGGCTTTTGCTTTAATAACAGCTTCTAGAAAGATGAGGCATTATTTCCAAGCTCATGTCATCAACGTCATGACAGACCATCCACTCAAGAAGGCGATGAACAGGCTGGAAGCCGCAGGACGACTGATCCAATGGGCAGTTGAGCTCAGTGAATTTGACATTAGGTACAAGCCAAGAAGTGCCATAAAGGCTCAAGCCTTAGCAGATTTCATTGCAGAATTTACACCAAGCTACGAGGATGAAGGTGGAACGGAAGAGGATAAGAAGTGGATCGTCCATATAGACGGATCGTCTACACTGTGTGCAGGGGGGATAGGAGTTATCCTACAATCACCAGAAGGAGACAAATTGAAGTACAAGGTTCGCTTGCAGTATAGAATAACTAACAATGAAGCAGAGTATGAGGCCCTTCTTAAAGGACTAGAATTGGCTAAGTCCGTAGATGCAGAGTCGATACTCGTCATGGGTGACTCTCAGTTAATCATGGGCCAAGTGAATGGGATATATGAAGCCAAGGAAGATCGAATGAAAAGATACCTGAACAAGGTGATGCGCCTAGTGCAAAAATTCAAGAAAGCTAGTTTTGTTCAAATCCCAAGGGAAGAGAACATGGAAGCAGATACTTTGGAGAAGGAAGCCTCAGCGAATGAAGTGGTGGACGAAGTTGATGAAGTACAATATATGCCACGGCTCGACCTCCCGGAGGTATTACAGATAGAAGGAGAAGAAAATTGGATGACCCCAATAGTGTCATACCTGAGGGACGGGAGGCTTCCAGAGGGGAAGGACGAGGCCAGGAAACTGAGGATCAGATCGGCCAGGTACATCCTGATGGACGAGATGCTCTACAAAAGGGGTTTCTCTCAGACGAAGCGAACTACGTATTGAGGGAATGGCAAAATATGACCATTTCCTGATCGTCCATAAAGGTCGTCCATGAACCATTTGGGAAAATTCAAGTCCACCTTCCATGAAGGAAGGAGCCGTCCATAGATGAAGCACTTACATAGACGAAGTGTACAGACGACCATATGACCCTTAGAAACTTTCGAGGTACGACTTCCATCTACATACCCAAGCACAGAGTTTAGGAGAAAGAATCAGACCCGTAGATGTCGCCGCAATTACCTCAAATGCTTAACTCCCTTCAGCGGTTAATAACTTTCATAGCCATTGAAGAAGTTATGTCGATGTCCATAAACCTTGGAGCAGTTACAAAGCGAATAACCGCTCTAAGGTTCACTATATAAAGACCGGCTTGCTCCAAATGAAAGTAAGTTTTTCAGAACATCGCTTCCCTCTAAGTCTAAACATTGTTGTTTTCTACAAGAAACTAACTTCACCATCGGAGGGGATTTGGCCGGTCAACCCCGGTCATCCTTTGATTGTATTCTTCCTTACAGGTCTTCGCAACCATCGACTGCCATCGAAGCCGGAACGTTCAGCCTACTGATTCTCTACATCTTCAGTAGGTATGTATTGTTGGAAATCAAAATTTGTGAACTTTTGTGGTTGTAAATATGTGTTTGTGTATATATATATATATATATATATATATAAAGTTATGATCAATTGTACTCAGTGATCTACCTAAAAATGGACCATCTAACCAAAGGTGGGATACAAATTATTTCCTCCAATTTGATAATCAACAATCAATTGAAAACTAAGCTAATCCAACTTGATTTGTGAACACCCCTAAATATGGGGAAAGGGAATTGAGTGCCATATCCTTGATACTTGCAAAAAAAATTTCACATCAATTAATTTGGTAAGTTTTCGTTGAAAGTGTTGTACCTCATTTGACACATCAACAAGGATTAGCTCCTTAAAAAAAAAAAAAACAAACAAGGATTAACACCCCCACCCCCCCCCCCCTCCAAAAAAAAAAAAAAGAGCTTCGGAATTATTTATAAAAAAGAAAAAAAAAAGAAGGCGTAAATACACTTTTAGTTCCTATAATTTGGCTTTTTTTTCATTTTAGTCCCTATATTTTATTTTTACCACTTTTAGTCCCTAAACCAATTAACGCGCAAGGTTTAAGTCCTTGAAGCACTATTCTGTCACCAAATTAACGGAAAAACTTACGGATTAATAAAATAATAATAAAAATTCACTGTAGCACTGACACATCAACATTTAAATTTAAAAATATATTTATTAATTTTAACTAAATAAAAAAAAATCAAATTCAAAATTCAAATGAATAATGATTTAAAAATTAAGATAAAAATATCTTGTAGTAACTTTCTCAATTTTTCTTAAATTTTCTTGTAGTTCAAAGAACATGAACATCAAACCCAGCGACAACTTCAAACCCAGAATCAAAGAACATGAACATCAAACCTACAGGAAAAAAAATGAACATCACCAAATCAAAGAGCATAAACAAGAGCAAACACACAAAAACCCACACGAAAACCACACCCAAACCAACAACAACAACAACCCACACTGATCAGACCAACAACAACAACAAACCCACACCGATTAGACCAACAACAACAACAAACCCTGCAATCCCAACCAACGAACCCAGTCGAACTCAGCATCCACCAACAAGCTCCCTTCCACCGAGACGGAACCGGACCGAGATTCCTATTGGAAAAGCTACACCGGCCAGATATCGGTATCGAGAAGACCGATAATGACATCGGAGCCGTAATCGGAATCAGACTAGAGACTGCGTTGGTTCTTGAGGCCGAGAAATTGAGGAGACTGAGTGGTGTGAAGCTCGCGACGGCGGTCCTCGAACGCGGCGAGGACTGAGGGGTTTTTGAAGATCGTATTGGCTTCGCTTTGCGTGAGAAAGGCGGAGAAGCTATCTCTTTCTCTAAACCCAGATCCGATCAAACTCAGATCTGATCAAACCCAGTCAAACCCAACACAGAAATGAAAAGCCAGCAACCCTAGTGGCGGCGGCGCGTCGAACTCTCCCTCTTCGTCGACGCCGTCGAAGCGCTTGAACAAATCACACAAATCAACAAAGATCTAATCTTTTCTAACCTTCAATCTTCAACCTAAACCACAAAATCCCTCACTTCATTTTTTTTTTCTTTTCTCCTATTCTTTGGTTTCTCTCATCTGTGCAAATCTAATGGAGCGAGCATCGCACCACCACAATTAGATCCAAACCCACGAGTGCTGTGATAGCATGAAAACCGGATCTAGGTTGCAACTGTACTGGGTTTGCCATATAGGTAGCTAGGTTAGTTTTAGTTGCAACGGATCTGCTAGTGAGTTTTGAAAAAATTTCGGGTTTGTTAGTGAGTTTTTTTTTTTTTTTTTTTTTTTGGATGCATACGGAATAATTTTCTTTTTAATTTTTTTATTTAATTAAAATTAATTTAGACCCGCTGATGTGGCAATTTTTTAATGTCAAAATAAATTTTTTAATTATTATTTACTGTGTCGTCAGTCACGTCAGCATTTTCTGTTAGTTGGGGGACGCTAAGGACTTAAACGTTGCGCGTTAATTGGTTTAAGGATTAAAAGTAGTAAAAATAAAATGTAAGAATTAAAATGAAAAAAAGTCAAAACATAATGACTAAAAGTGTATTTACGCAAGAAAAAAAAAAAAAAAAAAAAAAAAAAGAAAAGAAAAGAAAAGAAAGAAGGATGCGGAGTGCAATCCGTTTTTATAGAATCACAAGGTCAAAATAGACAATCCATTCTCACCCAGCCTCACTATAAGTAAGAAATGAATGCATAGGGTTTGATCAGATGCCTTTGAGAGAGCAGGGCGGCCGCAGTGTGATGGCGCTCGTGTTCCGTTGCGGGCGCATAGAAATCTCAATTCCTTTCTTTCATTTCATATATATATACATATACTCTGCATATAGTAATGCTATATAAGAAAGGTCTTGTACATCATTTTCCTTTTTTTTTTTTTTTTTTTAAACTACTTAATACTTATGTATTCTGGGTCTAGGCCGCTCCAATGGGTTCTCGCTTAACATAATTTTGTTAACGTGTGTGAGTTCTCTATTTCACCCGGCCAATATTTGATTTCATGTGGCAGCCTCAAGGTTTTACATGTTTTCCCCATTCATGTTTCAATTCAGGGAACTGCCCTAAATCTCCTTTCATATATCTCTATCTTCCATTTTCATTTCTGTTGCAATTGGTTTGGTTTGCATGATTTTTCTTCAATTAAATGTTTTGATTCGATAAATTGTTGGATTGCTTTGAAGAGTCTATAGAAGATGGAGCGATATGAATTGAATTTTTTTTTTTTACTTCAGTTTTGTAGACATTTGCTTGATATTCTTTATCGGATAAAAAAAAAAAAATGAATTGGATGTTGTTATGTGATCATTTCTTGGTTTGTAGATGAGACAACATTTTATAATATCATTGTACTTGTTTGTTGTTTAGTATTTTCGATATGTTTAACATTTTATTGTTATTGTTACTTAATTTAAAACTTAAAATAACATAAATTATATACAAAGATATTGAAATATGCTTAAAAATAAATAAATAAATATTAATTAATTTCCGTATCTACTACATATCTTATTCTAGATTTTTTTTTTTAAATGTTGTATTCCTGTATCCTTACCGTACCGATATCTATATCCGTATAGTCTGCTAGCATGGTGCCCGTTGAGTCAGACAATACAGATTTGGTTCCGTAATATCTATATTGGACCTCTAGAGTTTGTAAACAACACTTTTTTTTCTTTTTTCTTTTTTTCATCTCAAACATTTTCTGGAGTGGTGGTTTATGTTCACATTGTATGTGATATCTATATTTGTTGTTTTTAATATATTTCTAATTAAATGCCTGATGATATGATGCATTTTTTGGTTCCCTAATTGTAAGTTCTGTGTTGTAGTCATCAGACCATGATAGCTGTGGACCTGTGGTTCTTGACATTTGCTAAGTAGGTGAGTGGTTTTACGAGTCTAGTGTCACAATTTTGAAGAAACTGTTCTAAATTGAAGATTAGTTTGTGTCAATTATTATTCTGTTGAATTATCTAGCAAAACGACAATCTATGCAAAGTTTATGTTACAAGTATTAGTCTCTTAAGCTTCGTTCAAAGAAAAATGGGAATGAACTTCTGCAATCTGTACAGGATGCATAAAGCTGATTTATTGGTCCTAACTTCTGCAATCTGTACAGGACTCCTAAGCAATAAGTCAAATTGTATATTTCAATATCCTAATAGCAGGATTTTGATTTTTGCGCGCATATATAGTTTCCTATGCATTTTTTATACTTGTTAAATTGCTGGAAAATGTTAGGATTTGCTGTAAATCATGAAACTATTGAAATATAGTATCTTGCATGAGATAAGCCAACTTGGGTAGCGAGATAGTTGATAAGTGGGATTAATGACATAGACAACATATATGCTTGAATCCTTTTTAATTTTGTATATGGCAAAAGTCCATGTCAAATATTTGCCAACAATTTTAAAATAATTGAACCTAAGATGGAAATGGCTAAGTGGGAGAGAGGTGGTCTGTTGTTCTGTCCTGTGCTTGCATGTCTGTTTTTTTTTTTTTTTTTTTCTAGTGTGTTAGGTGAGACTAAATACATTCACCTTGGTTTGCAGATTTGCTAAAGTTTAAGTACTTCGGAAAGCATGGGACGTAAAGGATTGTGCCAATCCCTGCTTGCCTTACTCTTTTGTTTTTGATTGCTTGGAAGCCCTAGTTTTATTTTAGGCAGTTTTTGGTTCATGAAAGTTGGGATGGTTCTGTGGGGAATGCAATTGAAATTATTGTTTCTGCTGATGACTCTGCAATTTTTTACATGTCCTAGTTGTAATAATTGCAGCCTCGGTACTTAAAATTGGTGCTCTGATATGTTTTGAAACCATCCTTATTCTTTCTTTAATCTGAACAGAAGAATGATATTTAGAAATTTGTTGAATTGGAACAAATATTTTAGCTATATTAAGTCTTTGGCAAAATGGTGGAGGACTGGTCTCCTTTTCAGGAAAGGTAAGGCACGCTAAAAGCCCTTTTTTTTTTTTTTTTTTTTTTTTTTTTTTTAAATTTGTGTGAACTTATTTATTTTTTTTATCAGTATAAACTCATTTAATAGCTGGGACTCTGCAATTTTTGAGTAAAAGAGTAACCTTTACCTTTTGTACTGTTGATATTGCTGCCATAGCCATAAAATAATTCGAAGAAGTCATTTGATGAGCATGTTTTGCCAACAAGCACCACAATGAAAACATCAATCAATCAGTAGACCTGCTTTTAAATGACATCATAAATAATGTGGTCATGTTAATCAGTAATCTTAAGGGTAAATATTATTGATTATAATGTTTTTTCAATCCAGTAAGAATTTCTTTGAGAAGGGTAGGTTGTTTATAAATCAGAATGAAATAGCATCCTAGAAGCACTTTAAAAATAATAACAATAATAAAAGATGATTCAGGAGTATACTTTTTATATACTATATGGTTCAAAGTTGGCTACAAAAACCACTTGGTACTGCTTGGATTCAAATATAGTTTGTCAACAAAGAACTAGACCTCTACAGGCAATATTTTGGATGTTCAAGAGTATATTGGTAATTTTGGAAGTGTAGGAGGTATTTGGGTCATTTTGAATATTTAAGGGTATTTTGGTAATTTTGAAAGTGTAAGGGGGTATTTGGGTCGTTTTGAGTATTTAAGGGTATTTTAGAAGTTAATAGGATATTCAACTAGTTTTAGAGGTATTTGGGTCATATTGGGGATTATTAATTAAATGGGTCGAGCGGGTAATGAATAATTAATTTATATATAAACGGGTCATAAATGAATAAATGGATAATTACACACCCAATCCATTTATGACTCAATCCGCCCATTTGTCACTCCTATGTACAACATTTGCACAGAGCAGCAGTAATATATAGGAATTGTGTTAAAGGATCCTAGAATTACACTGTTGTATCCGCAGTTATTGAATTCGTGTCCAAGCTGAAGTGTGCTTCTCAGGAAGCCTTATCTGTATCTGGTAATAGGGCAATTCTTGTAAAACTGGGTTACAATATAGCATAGGTACAGCCGATTAACAATATATATATTTTACATAAATGTTTAATTAATTTTAGGTTTAAAGAAATAGCCCAAATAATTAAACAAAACAATATTGTCATATATTTTTTTTTGTATTGTTTTGGCTGGGAATTGCAAATCCTTTTTGATTATTACTAATCGCTAATTCGTGCGATGCACATGATAGTTAAATAAATATTTAATTAATCAACCTCACATTAAAAGAAAAAGCTAAAAGAATCACGGAAAGACTGATTTGCCCACCAAGAAAAAGCTAAAAGGGAGAGAGAGAAAAAAAAAAAAAAAAGACACTGAAAAAGGAATTTTATTTGCAAAGAAGTGCAACCTTTGTATGTTTACTTGGCTCAATGTCAAAATCCAAATTCAATTTTGAAACAATGAAAACACACTTCATATTAATTGTAAATCAGTCTCACTACATAAATTCACTTTTCGCTCTAATGTATTTTGTAGATCAAATATTGTCAAAAGAATTCCAATAAACACTATTGCCACATCTATATTTGTTGTAGGCATTTAATTTACATTGAAGCCAATAGCAACCGCAATAACTATCACGGTTGCTCAATGCTATGACAATCTAGATCCAAACATTTTCTTCTAGAATCTCATCTCTTTTCTTTAAACCTACATATCAAGTTTCGTGAACATGCATCCCCCTCATCTTCATGGAAGAACAAAAGAAAATGAAGTTGATAGCTTTATATTTATTGGCTGCTTTACAAAGGAGCATCACTCCTTCAACTGATGACGTAAGTGTAGCCTATACATAATAATCACCAAAGGCAATGGTGAAATTGACCAAAACATCAATTACAGATCTAAAAATAACATGTATACATATACCATATAAGAGGAAACTCAACTATGTGCTCTTGAGATGGTGCTCAAAGGCTTTCGGTATGATGATAAGCCTATCTAAGCAAGAAATAAAGGTTGCACTTGAAAAACAGCAACAAAAGCCCAATAAAAATACTTCACAATACTTAATTAATGCGTTAGTGGTCCTGTTCTGGTAGTGCAAGAAAAATAAATTCTCTAGCAGTAAGGGTGAAATTACACTTAGAGTCCAGCAGTAAATGATTAAATAAATTTAGGAAAGTGTTTACTCCTGGGGGTCCTTGTGTGTCTCGGTCAGGAGAATTGATTGTACTTTCAGCCATCATTACATCAATGTGAGGGAAGAATTTCATTGTTACAAATACATTATATCCTTCAATAGTAAAACAAAAAGTAAAAATTAAAGGTTCCATGTGAAGAAGAAAGGGATTAATTGGCATGGTGTGAAGGGAGAGAGAGATCCCAGCTCAGTGCAGCAAGTGTTAAATTAAGATTTTGGGAAAAATATGTACATGAGGCATGAATGTGGTAATGTGGGCTATTTTGAGTAAGTGAGATGGAGTTAATGCTGGGGTTAAGACTTTAGTGAGTGGTGGACTGTTTGTGACTGATTAGGAAGCATTTATGAGTTGTGAATATGCAAAAGAGGAAAGGAATGTCTAAGGCTAGGTGAGTGTGGGCTAAGGGGAATGAGTTGCGAGCTTGAGGAGAGCTAAACCACAAACAAAATAGCAAACAAATCAGAAGTTTTAGAAGGAGTAGCTATGTGTTTATGGGCTGGGGTGCTTATGCTTCTATAGTGGAGTTTAGGGAAGCATTGATTAACAAGAATCCAAAAACATAGGACTGATCAGGGTCAGAGAATCAGGCTTAATCATCCTAGGATTTGGCCAGAAGTAGGAGATTTGCTTTTGGGGCTACCTTGCTTCCTTAGGTAATATGATAAATGGTGGGTTTTTGGGGTGTTTCACTTTAAATGTCAGATTTCTGAAGTTGAGTTTAACCAATATGATTAAGGCAAGTATCAAGGAGGAATCCTAGTGCTGCAACTAAGATTTGGACCCCAAGAAGTAGGATTCTACACCCCAAGCCAGGTGTCAAAGTTTAAGCTTTTTTTCAAGGGGTTCTGCTGAAGATCCCTTTATGTCGTCCAAACCACATGTTCTAAATTTTTTCCCCTTTAGGATTCATGGGCTTGGCACATGAACCATGTCTTGAACGTTTTTGACATTTATAGCATTGATTTGTTGAGATTTGGATAACTTGGTTTCAGCCTCCCTTCCACTAGAGATATAATCTTGAGGAAAATGATAGAGTTCTATCACCCATTAGATTTCAGCTGATATCACAACCTTTAGGCATTGTTCACGTCAGGTAGAGGGTGACAGAAAGTTGATAGGACAGCCTTTAGTTCATCCCTAAAGACTTGATTCTCTTGTAGAGGCCTCCAGCTATACCTTGGTCAAGGATGAACAAGGGCTGGTTATCCATTTTCAATCCTCTGCCTCTTGCTGGGGTTCTTTGGATTGGGCTTGCTCATGTGGGCTAGTCCCTTTGGGCCAGGTTGTGTTCATCCTACAAAATGGACATCAACAACACATGTTGTTGCCATGGGTTTTTATCAGTTATGGACTCTTATAATTAGTAAATATTTTGGGTTTTCATAGATACTTGTAATGGGTCTTTGGGCAATGAGTTGTAAAATAATAGGATAAGTTTCAAAATGTCTTTGTAAATAACATTTACTATTTTTGAAAGTGATAAATTCCACATCATAAGTAATGTTCATGATTTCTAATAATCACATCATAATTTAAATGGTGAGCTTGTGGGATTGAATAATTACCATGAGCTTCGAAGATGGGTGTTGCAATGTAAATGATGACCACACGTTCATAGGTTTATAATATGAGATGAATATCATAATTTTCAAGATAACTCTCCATGATCTTTTATAAAATGATTGATATGGTTTTTGCCATAGTAATGTTTAAAAAACATTGTTCATCTTTTAAATGAAATAAACATAATATTTTTTGCCAGGCGTTAATAATCTCGAGCTTTTGATAATATAGTGCCAACGTAAATTGGGCTTTTGATATTGCCAGTGAGAACTGAGCTTTTTTGATGTTGCCAATGAAAATTGAGTTTTTTGTTATTGCCAGTGAGAACTTGGCTTTTTTGATGTTGCCAGCGAGAACTGGGCTTTTGATGTTGCTAATGAAAATTGGGCTTTCGATGTTGCCAATGGAAATTGAGTTTTTGACATTGTCAATGGAAATTGGGTTTTTTGATGTTGCCAACGAGAATTGAGCTTTTTGATAAATAATTTGCCATGAGTTTGAATCATGGGCTTTGATTATAGGGTTGAATCCCATTGATAAGATAGTATTGCCATGAATTTGAATCATGGGCTTTGATTATCGGGTTGAATCTCATTGATAAAATAGTATTGCCATGAATTTGAATCATGGGCTTTTTTTTTTTTTTTTTTCAAATATTGCTAAGCATAAAAATTCTTAGGCTTTAAAAGGAATAAGATTTTAATTCGCTCAATAAATAATTTAGGCTTTACAAAAATATTGCGTCTTATAGTGTTTTACATTTGTAGCCCAGCTTTGTGACAAAAAAGAAAAAGAAAAAAGAAGTTTAGGTATGCCAAATAATTTGTTTGTGATGTTTGAAAAATAATAGGTGTTATTTAGATAATATTAGGTGTAAAAAAAAATGTACCCTAAGTTTGTGATGTTTGAAAAATAATAGGTGTTATTTAGATAATATTAGGTGTAAAAAAAAATGTACCCTAACAAACGGATAATACTATTTGTGGTTCATTAATCACTACAACCATTAATCACTACAATTAAGAGTTTAAATTTAATTGAGAAACCTAATATATAATATATAAGGAATTGTAATTAAATTTTTTCATTAAAAAGCTAAGTGAATTAAGTGGCACAACATTGTCACATTTATAATTTATTTAAAAGATTAATTGACCTTAGTGCTCCACACGTGGTCTGGTAGGATAAAAAGTTTGTGTTATTGATGTTATGAGAATCTTAAAGTATGCCAAAAGTTTTTTTTTACCTCAAATATAGTTATTCGGTAGAGTAATATAGTAGTTAGGAATCTATGAGTAGAACTCACTCTCAAAAAGTGAGAGTGTCCAAGAATTTATAAATATATGGTTAAACTTATACTTAATTCATGTAGGACACTATGATTATAACATATACACTTATTGTGAAATTAAATGCATATTTGCTTTCCATAAAAAAAAAAAAATGAATAGAGTTCAAATCTTTCTCACCATTGTAACTATTGAATTAAAAAAAAAAAAAAGTGCCAATAGCTCAATATCTTTACAAAGATATGAGTGGATACAACTTGCTCATTGTAGAGGCAAACTGATAATGAAGAAGCAGTGTAATTGAATATATAACATACATAAGCTGCAATTTTATTTTTCCTCTCTTTCGTTTGTTCTCCTAAATATGTTTGACCTACGTGCGTGTCAAAAATGTTAGGAAGAGCAATAAGACTATAAGAGTAAGGTTTTTGACATAAGAGTAAGGTTTGGTAGTTACTTGGAACTCATGGACTAAGGTTGCTTCCACGAGTACATCATATATGGCATGAAAACAATCAAATAGCTTCCTGTGTACGAATGTCAAATGTCCTTTTCTGCCATTTTCCAAAGAAACAATGCAAATGAAAATGATTGCCTGCCATCCACGCTTAATTCTTCAGAAAAAAATGCAACCATTGGATGTCATGTTCTTTTGCTACCACAAGAAAACTGTGTTATACCTCAAAGAAGGGGAAAAAAAAATATTATGTGCTACTTTCCTAGCTAGAGTACAATTGTACAATCATGCACCAGAAGCTTTTCTCAAAGAACTCTGCTTTCAATTTCATAGCTAGTATGGGAACAATGCCATCCCGCTCTTCACTTGTCCAAGCCTTGGTACACATCTTGTGGAAACTTCTAGGTACTTTCGGTTGTCAAGATTAAAGAAGCTAGTGCCTGACCACACCAAACCCAAATTAGATGAACAGGGTCACCTGTACTTTTATTGTTTTGCTACTAGCTTTCTTCCATCAAAATAAAGAAAGGGGTAATGATCATGAAGTGAAAACAAATTGGAAATTCTTATATAAAAGGTATACCAAGTCACTCATGTAACAATCCAATAAGTGAATGTTCATATAATTTAATATTATACTTTTTTTTTGTCAAATGTTGGTCCGACCAATTTTCTATGTGATATTTACTCATTGGATTGTTAATAGGTGACTTGCAAGAGAAATTTTCTATGTCGATTAGGGCCTTTGTAGGTTATATATTCAATTACCATCTACACATATTTTAATCTAACAATAACAACAAAAATTAACATTATGGCCAAGTTCCCAACATGTATTTTAAATCATATGATTCATTATGTAATTTAAATAAATCAAATAACTATTAAATAGATCATTGGATTAAAAATACACATGAATGGTTATGTACATTGCTATTAAAGGTGGGCAATTTTTTTCCACCCCATTTTGGAAAAAAGTTCTGCCAAAAAAAAAAAATGTTAAAGTTTTCAGACAAAGTAACTAAGTACCATAACTCA
Organism: Lithocarpus polystachyus; assembly: GCA_033629205.1. Lineage (NCBI taxonomy): Eukaryota > Viridiplantae > Streptophyta > Magnoliopsida > Fagales > Fagaceae > Lithocarpus > Lithocarpus polystachyus. The sequence goes on along the minus strand of CM066164.1, from coordinate 1,275,370 downwards.
GTGTTTGCATGCCATGCATAAAAAACATGATTGTGTAAGTTACTAACGAGTAAGAAAAGCCTATGACAGGTAGGCACGTGGCTTGTGCTTGCCATAAGGATAATTTATATAGTTGAGGACAAAAATGAATCTAGAGATATCTTCCTTCTCTCCTATTTATGTGGATATGTAGGCTAGAGCCTAGAAATATTATCTCAGCTTCAGCACTTTCGTAACTTGAACATTAGCAAGGTTTGACTTATAGTCTCTGTATTCACCATTCATCATCACGTGCAGCACAATACATTGACAATAGTCATTACAATATGTTGATCATTAATACCAGTGATCTTTTTATATCTTCATCATAAATCTTTTTTTCTTTTTTTTTTTTTCTTTTTTTGGGTGCTATGATGCTCTAATCCATAGCTTAAACAATTAGTTTGTCAAAATTTTCCATTTTCCTTTTCTCACTTGTGAAAGAACTTTGCTAGCTTGTGTTTGGTTAAACTTTGACTGCTCTTGTACCCAGGTTATCCTTCTAATCAGATTAATATGCTATGATTATTGGTTTTATTTATTATTATTTTTTCTAACTCCACCCAATCTAGATATGGGGTTGGTTGATTTGTGTGTGAATGTGTGATTTATCAGAAGTGCCTTTTGAAGAGATTTTATAATCTTCCTTTTGTGTATTTCTCATTTGCTGGTATGAGTTTTATGTGCATAGTATAAAAGTAAATCCCAAGATAGAAGCAAATCACCTGGAAACTGTTCTTGAATTCTGATAGGCCTTAATCACTGTCACGGCTCATAGCCTCATACTATTGTGACTTAAAAGTTACTTGTATTCCACAGTAAGTTGAAATCTAAATTATGTTTTTTTTCAATTGGTTTCTTTGACAATCTTTTATCATCAAAAGTAATCGGTGAGTCGGAATACAGGTTTGCGATCCTCTTATTATGATCTGCACGTCTACAAGTTATGATCCTATATTTCGAAAATTGCTTTTAGTTTTCTGTAATTTCTTCAATTTAGACAAGTGCTGCACCTTATTGATTTCCTTAGATTAATGTCTATCCATGTTCTATTATCCCCTTGAAGATATGATTGTCTTAATTATTTAGTATTGATGTTTTTGGTAAAGCCTTGTTTTTTGACATGGTTTTTGTGATATCAACACTCATAACTTTACCATCTAAGCAAATTCACATACTCTCTTAATCATATTTTGTTTTTCTATTTTGCCTTCTAGTGACAAGATCAAAGATTTTTTTCTTCTAGAAAGCATCCGAGTCTTTGTATTAATTATTTCCATTTTTATGCTTGCTCACTTTCTCTAAATATTAATTTTAAGGATTTTGAAAAGCGTCCTTAAATGGCTCTTTCTGATGTTATATTAGCACCATAATGGCACATCCTTCTTCTTCGTGTTCCATTATTGCTTGCCTTCTGTAGATTTATGCATGTGAAAAGGCTTTTCTGCTTACTTTATGTTGCCTTATTGACAGTGTTTTCAGTAAACATGGGGCATAAGTATCTCCTTCTGGCATTCTGTTTATGGGCTTTAACATGCTTACTTCTTCCTGCTTCTTCAAATGGCCTTGTGAGGATTAATTTGAAGAAGCGACCCCTGGATCTTCAAAGTATCACTGCTGCCAAAATGGCAAGAAAAAAGTCAGGAGAGGGTGTGAAGGGCATATACAACTATCTGGGGAGTTCAGATGAAGTGATAGTACCTCTTAAGAACTATTTGGATGCTCAATACTATGGGCAGATTGGAGTTGGCACACCCCCACAGAATTTCACTGTCATATTTGATACTGGAAGTTCCAATCTATGGGTTCCATCATCAAAATGCTTTTTTTCTGTAAGTTTTTCTTGATTTTATTTTGTGACCTTACAGTATCACCTAATACAAGTATTTATTGAGTCACTAATTTGCAGATTGCCTGCTATTTCCATTCTAAGTACAAGTCAACCAAGTCCACTTCATATAGCAAGATTGGTAAAGTTAGCAACTAGCAGTTTAATGTTGTTAATAGTTTTTGTCCATGACTGTATGTAGACAAACTATTTAGAAGTAATAAAGGTGTTTCTAATAGAAAATTGAAATTATACATATTAAATTGTGATTCAGGAAAATCTTGTGAAATAAATTATGGATCTGGATCAATTTCTGGTTTCTTCAGTCAAGACAGTGTTGAAGTTGGGGATCTTGTTGTCAAGAATCAAGTGGGTTTTTTTTCCCTCTTAAAAGTCTTTCTTGAAACGGGTTTTTCTTAATGATTCAGTAAAGGTGAACAAGTAATCTTTTTTATTCTTTTCCTTTCTTATTCAGATTTTCATTGAGGCTACACGAGAGGGCAGTCTCGCGTTTTTGTTAGCAAAGTTTGATGGAATACTTGGGCTTGGGTTTCAAGAGATTTCAGTTGGGGATGCTGTGCCAGTGTGGTAAATTTCTGTTTAGTTAGATGTGAAATATTGTATTTAAGTTTTTTCTCCTCAGAATTAAGACCATTACATTTTTTTTCTCTTCAAAATCCTTGGTGCCTTGGTTAGCCTGATTTATATTATAAGAACACAGGTACAATATGGTGCGGCAAAGTCTGGTAGATGATGACGTTTTCTCATTCTGGTTTAACCGAGATCCAAATGCAAAAGAGGGAGGTGAAATTGTTTTTGGTGGTGTTGATCCAAGGCACTATAAAGGGAAGCATACTTATGTTCCAGTCACTAAAAAGGGCTACTGGCAGGTAAGTAAATAAAAATAAAATGTTCGGAAAAGTTGTCCCTTTTCCTTGTGCTTGCTTCCCTGGAAATGATGAGTTGATTTTTAAATTTTCTGTTCTTTGCTTCAGTTTGACATGGGAGATTTTCTCATTGGGAACCATTCAACAGGTGATTTCATAGAAATTTAATCATAGCAGCAGTCCATTTTATTGTTTTTTGAGCACTGACAAATCTTTATATTCAGATGCACTTGAGGAGATGTCATAAGGTGTAGAAAATAGAAACAAAAGAATATATAAATTTCCAATAACCATCTATCTGCTACACTTAGATTGGCTCCTTATGTAAAAAAACCAGTACTTGTTCATGACCTCTGCTTTTGTAGTGTACATCCCATAATACAGTCTTAAAGTTCTTCAAAAACTAATTTTGAAAATTTATTACCATTTCTGTCAGGTATCTGTGAGGGTGGTTGTGCTGCTATTGTGGATTCAGGAACGTCCTTACTCGTTGGTCCAACTGTATGTGCTTCCATCTATTGGAAAATCAGATTATTTTCGTTAGGACCTTCAGGATTGATTTCTCAGCTTTTTCTGTCATTTTCTTTTCTTTTGGGATCAAATTCTTACTTACTGACCATGATTTCCAGCCTGTTATCACTGAAATAAACCATGCCATTGGAGCTGAAGGGTTTGTGAGTGCAGAATGTAAACAAGTTGTAACTCAGTACGGAGACTTAATTTGGGATCTCTTAATATCAGGGGTGGGTTGTTTTTATATTTTCAATCTACTTGTCATCTTACTCTCTATGTACAAATCTAGTTTTTGTTTTTTCTCAGCATACTATCTTCGTGATTTGCAGGTGACACCTAACAAAGTATGTTCCCAGATTGGTTTATGTCTGTTTAATAGGGCTCGGTGAGTGAGTTTTTATTGCTTCATGGTTATTCATTCTCAATGGTTGATTTTACAAACTTCATATCAGCTGTCTACATCCTTAGAAAATGATTCATAGTAAGGCAATTTCAAGTAGGATGTACCATTCGTACACAATGCATGGAAATTGGTATCACGAGACCACTAGGATAAGAAGTTACTCTCATAAGGTTAAGCGCAAAACAAAAATTTGAGCATCCTGCAAATGTATATCAAACTGACTTGCAAACCCAATTTTACGCAGCTCTGTAATACAAAGTGTGGTTGAGAGGGAAAACATGAATGGATCATTGCCTAGGGACGATCTTTTGTGCACTGCTTGTGAAATGACTGTTATTTGGATCCAGACACAGCTAAGACAAAAGGGAACAAAGGACAAAGTACTTCAATATGTCAATGAGGTGACATACTATATTCACGCCCACCATTTAGAAGTTCAAATTGGCTATAATTTTTTCAGTAGCATTAAGCGTTGGTTTTGATCTTTAACAGCTGTGTGATAGCTTGCCAAGTCCATCAGCAGAAGCAGTAATAGAATGTGAGAAGATTTCAAACATTCCAGACATTACATTCACCATCGGAGAAAAACCTTTCACCCTCACTCCAGAACAGGTTAGATTTTGATATGGCAAACGGTTCTACAAGTTCATGATATATAGTTGTATGTGTTTGTTAAATTCATTGGTAGAGTTGGGTTGCTTCCTTGTTTTGCACAAGATTACAGTACATTTTTGGGTTGAAACATAAGCTTCAGAAACATTTGCTAATATAGTCTGTCTATAATTGGTATTGGAATCGTTTGCATCAATATCCATAATATGTTTGTAGTATCAGAGAAGTCAAGTTAGAGAGACTGAACTGAGGTTATTAACATTAATGCAAAAGTTCCGGTGTAATTTATGACCTTTTCAATCTTAATAAAGTTATAAGGCCAAAGCTGCTTCCAACACTCTCATCCTACTAATATTAAGTTTTGCCTTTTCACATGGGAATCTAGAATAAAATGGCAACATCAATAGCAGCAAGTTATCTATATCTATAAAATATCTAAAAGCTAAATTGTAACATTTATTGTTGCTATACTTCTGTTAAGCTACATTTGCTTAGCATTTTGGTCCAATTGGGTCTATTTCGGTCCACTTCGATCCATTTTACTCCAGTTCGGTCTATTTGGTTCAATTCGGTTCTTTTTGGTCCATTCATTACTTAGATTGATTCCTTTTTTAGCTCAAAAATTCACGTTTTTCTTAATTTTTGAGTTGAAAAATATGAAATTTTATTTTATTTGGGTCAAACTCTTTTGTTTTGGGCTCAAAAATACAAACAAAATAGATATTAAAAATTAGAGATATAAGCCATAAAAAAGCAATATAAATGATAAATATTCACAAGATTACATTAAAATTCAAGTTTCAATAATATAGGCATTAAACTTATATTTGGAAAGAAAAAAAAAATGCTACAATTTTAAACCTATATAATAATTTAAACTAAATGTGACATGTTACATGTGTTCCATGGAATGAAAATATACATATTTTTTTAAAAAATATTCTTCAATATATTCAAATTAGTCAATTGATTATGGTATATTTAAAAAATAATTCATTTTAATAATATATTCTCTATTTATATATAACAATATTATAACTATATAATTTAAATCTTTTTATTAAATTATGTTATATATATATCACTATGTATTGTTGTTGGAGAAGGCTTTGATAATACTCTTATAAAATTTGCGACTAGTGCAAAATAAAGTGCAAGGACATGATAATTTGGATGAAAAGTCAGTACCTGCAGAATTCAGAATAACTTGTTTGCATTGGGTAGTTAAACCAACAACTTAAAGAAACATTAGTACAGGCCAATATCATTTTGCATGTCTTTATTTTCATTATTTAGGAGTACTAATAGTTCTTCATGTTCTGTAACCACTTCGCCTATTTTCAGTATATTCTGAAAACTGGAGAAGGCCTTGCTACCGTCTGCATCAGTGGATTTATGGCTCTAGATGTCCCTGCTCCACGCGGTCCTCTGTGGTATCTTTTTTTTAGCCTTTTTCATAGATAACATATGCATGGTAACATTGCATTTCAAAAATTCATGCGTATGTGCATTTTCCTTAAGTTTTATGTCTCATGCTGAAATTACATGCTTGCAGGATTCTTGGAGATGTATTTATGGGGGTGTACCACACTGTGTTTGATTTCGGTGATCTCCAACTGGGTTTTGCTGAAGCTGCTTAGTGACCCTCCTGTCTGGTTATTTATATGTTGTGATCATATTTCTAAGAAATTTATAGGTATTGTAGTTTGTGGTTAAGCGATGTAATCTACATAACTTCATGATGGTTAGCGGACAATAATCATGGGCGTGTCTAGTGCCTTATTTATACACATTGCAAGAAAATACAACTTATCCTATAATTTGTACATGCTGAACGTAAGAAATGGGCAGTATATATTTCATCCTCAGCAGCATTTAAGGTCTAGGAGAGAATTAGGTTTGAAGGGGGAAATTTATGTACATTAGTTTTTTTTTCAAATTCAAACTAGAAAGGAGGCTATACAAGGTCCTGAGATGTAATACTCTTGCCATAATAATGTAAAGTTCAAAATATACAATAAAATGGCTGCAAGTTCTGCAGCTCCCTCTAATTCAAAAAGTACTAAGGTTCTACAACATTGTTAAGACGTCCTAGACAGCCAAAGCCATTACCTTGCATACTGTAATTTTTTGGAACTTGCATTGATTTCCCACTTTATCCTTCATTCATGAAAGATTACTATATGATTTATCATCCTCCACCACCCCCCGCCGCCCCCAAAAAAAAATAAAATAAAAAATAAAGAAAGAAAAGAGATCAGTTTATTATTGCTGAACTTAAATATCATTGTAATTGGTTCCATGTCATTTTAAACCCTGAATGTCACCATTATCGAGAACCCAATATACAAATATCAAAGGTGGGACAGCGAGGCTGAAGGGTTCCCCAAGAGTAATATCCTCAGATATGTGGCTGGGAATACTTATACACAAGAATAATCTTGTCACCATTATCAGCAATGCATGTTTATGCGACTCACACAAAGCTTCATTCTAAGCACTGCAAAGGGAAGAGCCACAGCATATACTTCAAAGAAAGAAACAAAAAAGATAGCATAAGCATATGCCTCATAAGACTTAACATGGTCTTTGAATCTACTGCCTCTATTTTTCCACCAACATTCCCCTAAACTTTAAGAATATCCCAAGGGGCAGTTGGGTAATTTCCTAAGCTTCCAAACACATACAGAAATGCTCTACTCTGCTGAGCTTTCTGGTTATCTCACAAGTATCATCCTACGGGACCAAACTGTTATTTTCCACTGTCCAACCAATATGCAATTGGAAAGACCATTACAGCTTCAAAATTGAGGCTAATTCATATTCTAGAATGACATTCGAACCCTATTCACAGCCTAGAATTGCTTCTCTCATACTCCCTACTCAAGAGTGACAAGATTTTGCAGGTACATTTTATCCCAACCCTAATCACTTCGCCTACAACTTCTCCCCTGTAATATTGAACAAAAAATTGGGATCGCCAGTTATTGCCAAAAAGAAAAAAAAAAAATTCTAATATATGATGGCACCTATACAACTGAGGGAGCAACCCTTGTTGTGTGGTTGCAGTCCTGATTTTCATGTGTAAGTTGTGCATAATAGAATATACCCCTCTTCAAAAAATGTGAAGTCCTACATTCAACTTAGAAATTTTCCGAATAAATCATTTGCACTTATCAATGCTCTTAAAATTTCAACATAAAAAATGCATTTTATTTGACCCCTAACCATACAAGTGCAAAAAACAGTGGGCATGAGTCACATCATAAACTATATAAACATTAAACAGAAGGCAGTGCTACCAATACATAAAGTACAATGCTGATGCTCAGCTGCAAGGATAACATTTCACTTTTCTTCATCACTATCATTGCCAAAAACTGATGCAACAGCTACTTTCGGTTTTTTCTTTGCAGCACTACCAAATGAGTTCTGTGTTAAAAATAAAGACCAATGAATTAGTAGGAAGACAATATTTGTTAACCAAAGTTGCTACTACTCCTTATACCAAATTTCAAATATTTTTGCATTGTTAACAAACACAAAGTCTCCAATTTCCATTGAACTAGAATGAACCAAAGAGGTGTAGGAGGTACGTCACAACTCACAAGCTACATAATAAAGGTTGGGTATTAAAAACGATGGTTGTGACAAGTGGATACAGTTCCCTTATGCCACATGTATAATAAAAGAGTCTTCACTGCACCATACATACATTATATCACATTACATATAACTAGCCTCCTCATCACACGCACTTTGCACGTGCAATGAGGCTTTTTTTTTTTTTTTGGTCTAGTGTCATAATTTTTTTTTTTTTTTGGTCTAGTGTCATAATTTTTTTTTTTTTTTTTTTAAATTTTGGATAAGTTTGTTTTGAAGACATGGATTAGTAGAAGAGTGTCCTATTTTGTATGCGTTTTAAGTGTAGTTAGAGATATTTTTACCGGGTTGTCCACAAGTTTTTTCCTTGTTAAACATAAGCTTTGAGGGTACTTTTGAACCACATAAAAGTCTAATCAAAATAGGAGAATCCTCTTACAGATAGTATAGATAAAAGTTGGGTAGAAGTCATAAATGTGACAACTGACAAGTGGATATTCTCCCCAAATTATACACTCTAAAGTGAGTTGATATTGGTCTAAAAGGAAAGCTGTGAGACACAACTGACAAGATGTGTCCCAGACATTGCAGCATTAACCAGATATTGAAGAATTAAATAATCTGGCACCTAATTACAGTTGCATGTATAACTTCATGCATGAATATTATGTATTTACAGTTGCATGGGAAGTCCATGGCATCAAGGACTCCAAAACTAAAAGGATACAGCATTATGAATCCAAGGTCCTAAAATCAGATTGGATATCAGAGAGGAGAGAGAGAGAGAGAGATTGGGCACACCTTGGAGGTACCACCTTTAGAAGAAAAACCAAACTTCAACACCTTCCGCGGTTCCTGATCTGTGAGTGCAGTAGCAACTTTCACTTCAGTGGGAACTGGAGCAGACCCAGAATCTTCCTGTTGCTGTTGCAGCTGCTGCTGCTTACGAGCATTCTCCCTAATTGGCCAAAAAAAAAAAAAAAAAAGAGAGAGGCAATTAGGCTCTAGAATGACATATGAACCCCCAACTCCCCCTATTCAACACCTACACCCCCCCCCCCCCCCCCCACCCCCCCCAAAAAAAAGGCAAGGCATAGCTTGGGTGAAGGAATAAATACATCTGAGCAAACTTAGCCATTTCTCTCTCCTGACGTTGCTGTTCTCGTTTTTGCCTATCATCCCGACTGCTTGTACCATGCATTTCTCTCATTTCTTTAAAACGCTGAAAATCTCATCCAAGGATGTAGCAATTTAGACAAGGTTATCATAAACATCAAAATTAAGTGTCAACAGTCAATGTAAAGGTCAAAGTAAAATGCTTACCTTTCTGTGATTGTGATCATATGAGCTAAGGTGAGCCTCGAATTCCATAGCCAATTTGTATTGCTTGTTGCATAGATCACAATAGAACACCTTGCGTATTTCTTTCACCTCAATTTGAATTTTCTGCTCACGTTCTGCTAACACCTGGATTTTCATAATGTGCACGAAGCAAGCAGTAGAAGCCACCAGGTAATAAAAACTGCAGGAAATTCTCAAGACCTTCCAAAGTTGATGGTCCTCTATGATATACCATTCCCGTCAAAAGACATACATATATGCTATATGCAGCCTTCTGCTATTTGATTTGGGTTTCAGAAGAAGTAAAGTATCAACCACAATACTAACTAATAATTGAACATTTTGGAGCAACTACGAGTTTTTTTATAGGCAACTACAATTTAAAAGGCATACCTCCCTCTTCTTTGCATGTTCTTCAGTCTCCTCCACCTCAACATCGAGCTTTCTCCGCTGAATATTTTCTTCTGCAGTAAAAAAATCATCTTGCTCTTGTTTTCCAACACCTAATTTTGGATCTCTGATCCCAGATCTTATTGGCTCAATTATTCCTGCAACGAAGGAATGTACAAATTTTATCAATCATACTAATTAATGAATGGATGTGAGTTAGATAATTGCAAAAAATGGAGAAAAATAAAACAAAAAACACTGATTCCTAAGCTTATAGGCAGCAAATATTATGTAAAATTGTAAACCAGTCATCAGGCAGTGAAAAAATAATATTAGCAATGCTGGGAAGTAGTCGAAAATTCAAACTTAAAAGCATGTGCAACATAGATTAAAATAATAATATGAGTGAGTTTATGGCTCAATTTAAGCATTGCAAGAAATTTCGAGAGATGTTAGCTGCAGAAAAAGGATAAAAGATTCGAGAATCAATGATTAAGGAATAAAAATTACATACTACAAGAATTAACTATAATATGATTAAGAGCATTTCACTGGAAGCACACCTTGCTCATCCTTCCCAAGACCCTTCCCCTTCCATCCCATTTTTTGAAGAAGCCTAAAACCAATATTAGATGATGTCAACTGCGTGTCCAATGAAGCTTGTTCCACATTATCCAGATCTACATTTTCTGTAGGCCTGTGATTGATTGGCAAACGAAAATCATCTGCCAAATCTTCAATAAGGGAGTCCCGATAAGCCTATAGCACAAGATGCAGATAACAACCCTCAACAAAATTGGTGATCACAAGATTCTTATATTTACATAGTCTTGTCAAAGAAGTAATTAAATATTTATTGCAAACATGATTTAGCATAAATTAAGAAAAATCTTGAAAATAGTTTAACAAATGATTCTGCTGTCACAAAGTACATATTTTGAAATAATTCCTTAAAATTAAATATTTCTCTTGGGCAACAAATCTGACAGTTTTATAAACAGATTGCATACCTGGTCCTTTTGATGGTGCTGTTTATCTCGAGCACTCATTTCCTGTCAGGCATTAAAGTCAATTTTAAATCGCCAATATGATGAGCACAAAAAACAAGGTTCAATATTCCGAAAGAGATTTTTATGACAAAGTTCAGAAAAGAGAATGATCAATGTGAAGGGAAAAAAAATACGGAATTACTAGGCTCACTACAGACACATTCTTTTTCACACTCAAGAGTCAGGATACCAAAAACTACATTTCTTAAATCTTAAAATATATTCACTAAGTCACCATCTTCCCAGAGTGCGCCAAAAATATCAACAAGGTGAGACTTTTACAATCACTTTCAACAGTTTCTAATCTATTCAGAAAATGGGTTTTTTCAAGGAAACCAAATTTCCCATCTAGGAGATGATTTAGGGTGCCTTTGTATAAACTGTAGGAAAACAATGTTTTGAGTTTCAAATGAGCATTTGTAAAAAAATAGCTACGAGGAGTTGTGGTTGTAAAACAGAGTTTTGGGTTTTAAAAACGCTCTTTTAAGCTCCTAAAACGTGTAACCAAAAACCCTTACACACACACACACACAAAGAATACTAAACAAATCTATTCAGTTCAAAGTCACTAAATTTCCAATGTTTTTGGCCAAATTCAGAAATGGGTCTCAACAAAAATCAGATTCCCCAACTGGGAAAGAGGTTATATACATAAACATGCTACAAATTCTTCACCTTTACCAACATAAACAACCTAAAAACTATCTGAAACAAAGAACCAATCCAAAAAGTAATATAATTTCAATGAAATTAAGCCAAAACCCAATACAATAATAATACATCTGCACATGATTCATAAGAATGACAAAGTGAATCACTGACCAAAAAATAAACCCTAGATTAAGGTCTGCAGAGACTATGAATAACTAGTAAAGTGACAGTTAATCAAGATTTTTAATTGATTAGAGATTAAATTTAAGCATACAGGAAAAGAATCATGGATTAAAGAAACTCACCTAAAAGTGTTTTCAGAAATCAAAACGACTCTGCTTTCCGATCTCGACCTTGCTCTGTTTTTTTGGGGTGTGAGAAGATCTACTTCGTCTTCATATATAGAATGAAGACTACTTTGGGCTGGACAGACTGGCCCAATTATTTAATGGGTCCATTTTGAAATATTTTGGGCTACATTTTCTTTTTCCTGAGAAGATATTTTGGGCTGTAATGACTTGATCAGTGTTGGGCTTGAAATTTTTTTCAATTTCTTCACAGAGAAGTAGGACATTCATAATGTCTTGCTAAATGGTTTTATTGAACATGCTAATGGGTGCGTGAATGCACTCAGTTAAGAAAGAATCGGAAATTGAAAGACTCTCGTTATATTACGAAGTAATAAAAGTAAATAAACAAAAACCATTATAATTAAATACTGTGTGACTCTAAAAAAAATAAAATAATTGATTTCGATAAATAATTTTTTTAAAAGAAAAATATAACCTTAACCAATGTAGTTTATGTTTTAAAAAAAAAAAACAATGCACTTTGATATTAGTTAATCAAACTCATGGTTGTTACGAACTCACCCCACCCCCTTATTCTCTGTTATGTTAATGACGGTAGGTTTATTTTTTTTATTATTTTTTTTCTAAGTGTTATATGCCATGATCATGTTAAAGACTATTCGAAGAATTTAAAGGATGTGGGTGGCTAACTAAGGAGACTTAAGTGGTAGATTAAAGAGCATTAAGCAACACACACACACACACACACACACAAGAGAGAGAGGAATAGGGTTTCTAACACAAAGGTAGTCCAATGTAAAGCTTGCGATAGCTTCTGTAAGAAGTTTGGGGTGAAGGAGAGAGAAGATGGCGTTTATAAATTTGCTAAGACAAAAGAAATGAAAACATAAGGCTTGAATGCTGTCCAAAGTATTAAAGATGAAGATCAAAAAGTGCTAATAAACGAAGAGCAGATTAAAGAGAGATTAAGAAAGTTATTTTGACTAACTTTTTTAAAGGGAGAAATGATTGAACAAATTGAGTAACCAAATGGAGCATAGAACAAAAGTCATTTGAAAGAAAAAAATGATAAAAAGCAAAATAATTAACAAACATGTTTTGAAGTCCACAAAAGGTAGAGAACAAACATGCACACTACACAGTCATGCTTGGTCTCAGTGCACAATTATAGGAATGTGACGTGTAACTTGTTATTGGGTTATTTTAACTTTAAAAAAAAAAATTTGAGGGGGCTAAGTATAATTATTTTAGATTTAAATTTGAAAATATAATGAATATATAATATATTTAAATTGTAAAAAAAAAAAAAAATCAGGAGGGCCATGGTTCCCCTGGTCTTGCCTTAATTAGGTCCATCTCTACAAGGGAGTAGATAATTAATACAAATTCAATAAATTTATAGTAATATTTTGAGCATCACTCTAATTAAATGTAACGTTAGTGGAGAGATTTGCAAATCTAAAGCGAATGTTTTCCATGTGAGTGGGCTCATTTATCTTATGAGGTTTTGGTCGCGTGAACAAAACTGAGAAATAAAAGACACAACTCGTAAAAATTCATCAATATATGAAACAATAACTTGAAAAAATAGGCTGCATTCGGCTGACTAGTGTAGATATCAAAATCACATTATCTTTTTCCTTATATATATATATATATATATATATATATATATATACATATAGGAAAAGGTGCTCTCCACGTAAATTCAAAAGAGAATTTTTTTTTTTGGGTACAAAATTCTATTTAAAAATAGCATTACCCTTTTCTCTTTCTTTTCATTTTATGAAAACATTAATTTTAACGGACAAGTAGACACCGAGTCTATCTTTCATATGAAACATATTATTTATGATAGGGTCACAAATCACAATCTGCTTGATTGTTGCATATCATTTTTCCATGTTGAGATCGAGTTGCTTATCTACCTAGCTAGTAGCTACTACTCAAATTCTAGATATCACAAAATCACAAATACAATATTCAATGATACCTAAAGCACCAATTAATGTTCTAGAACGCTTTTATTAAACAATAAATATGCGACCTAACTTTATACCACTAACGGATAAAACTCATCACTTTGATATATACCAAGTTATGGAGATTGGAGGAGATTGCATAATTAAAGAATTAACCAATTCGTGTATAGAACTAATCACTACATAATTTGCAGGCCCACACTTCAATCATATAATCTACTATGCAATTCTAATTGTCACACACCATATTCGTTTCATAGAATATTAACATTATAAACTTTTCAATTGATTATTGTGAAAACAGCAAGAAATTTAAATACATTATCTTAGTTACTTATAAAACTAGTTAAGGGCAAGAAGGAATAGGATTAAGGTTCCGTGCGTAAGATTTCAAGTTTGGCATGCATATTCTAGCTCTTAAATAATAGGATTTCAAAGATAACTTAATGGTAGACAACTTGCTTGCAATGCCTTAATTGATGGAAACTAGGATTGTATACAATTTTCTAACACCTTTAAATGCTACAATCAGTGCTTGACACCAATAAAGAATTTTGAAAACTTTGATGATATGGGTGCATGACGGTCAATTTTTTGAAAGTCTGAAGTTCTAGTGGCTGTATTTCAATGGTGGCAACTATTTAAAACCATTGTGATTGAAGAGAAGCTTCTCAAGAAGAAAAGGGAAGCCAACTTTTGTTATTAAAAAACCCTAAACCTTACCGACCAGTGCAGTGCAGTGCATGAACGCAAATATCCACAACCTAACATAAGCCTCTTTTATGATTGTATACATTCTCAATTCTTTAGTTTAGATACGAATACTTTTTCTGCTTCTTTTCAGCCATGTATAAAAAACTATGTTCCTTTAAAGTTATTGTTGGTGGGGAAAAGCACATGTTTAGCTTAATTGTTATTAGGGAGAGGGTTAATAATCAATAAAAACATGTTTCATGCCACAAACCTAAGTATAGTTCTTAGTGAATTATATAATTAAATAGAGATACGATATAGTTCGAATCCAATCATATAATACAACTAGTAGCTAGGTTGTTTTATAAAAGACTAACATGTTTTCGTAGTGTCAATGTCATAGGTAGTATATCCTGCTAGTTAATTAAAAACACTTCGTAAAATAAACGCTAGAACTCTTAGATCCATAATTTATTGTAAATTTGTAAAAATCATTACCAACTTCTTGTACTTTTATCGTTAATATTATTTGTTTCTCATGGTATGCCACACGTAATGTAGTGAAAATGATTCCTAGAAAGAATCACTTTTTGACATAATAATTTGGAAAAGAAAGAATTATGAAGGTAATGATGTGTTTAAAAAGTTAAAAACACGAAGTAATGAAAAATTAAAATCAGGTAGGTCCAACCAAAAGGGTTAGAAAAGAGAGAGTGGCAGTGAAGCAAAGTTTTTGCATTCAAAGGTGAAGAAAAGACTTAGTGGGACAACGAAAAACCCCCCAACTAATTAGTTATTAGTTGGGGGGTTTTTCGTTGTCCCACTAAGTCTTTTCTTCACCTTTGAATGCAAAAACTCTGAAAGTAATATGAACCACTGAAAATATGCTCTTCTTGAGTTTGAATTCTACTGCCTAAGGTTTCCTTTTCATACAATACCAAACTCCATTTCATCTTAGCCATACAAAATTAGGCTATCATTATTGAATTTTCAAGATTCCCCATGTACCTACCATTGGATCAACATATATAACAAAATGAAGTGTACCTTCTCCTAGCTAGCTAGTATAAAACACCAAGCCTCCCTGCATAGAAACCCAAGTGTACACATTCAATACAGTTTCTTCTCACTTGAATCAAAGCTATATAGCTTAGCTGTACCATTAGCCTAACCTAGAGTCATGGGCAACAACAGGCAGAGAAGATCTTCATTTTTCTCCTGCTTGAACATCTTCAACTCTAAGAGGCCTCTAGGAGGGGACGATTCATTTGATGATACAGTGCACTCAAAAAGGATATATCCAAGTGATTATGACAGGAGCCATGGTCTTGTAGCAGACCACAAAGTTGACACTAAAGCTACAGTTTACATTAACCAGTTCCGGGAAAGAAATATCAAGTCATAATGATCCAATGCCAAATTGTCACTGTTTATCCTGCAGCTCCAAAGGCTTGAGAAGTTGAGATATATCAAGAGATGTGTCTACTTTTATTGTTTCTTTATACTGTAATTTTTTTTTTTTAATTTGAAGGCCTTTATACTGTAATATAATCTTATATATTCTTGAGTGTTGCTTTTAGTTAATTGTGGGAATCAAAATAGTTTTGATGATATAAATAAAATGAAATTTTGTTTGTGCTCATGCCTTTTGTGTTTTCCACTATACAGATTGTTGTGCTCTATTCATTCTTGTTCTTTCAATAGTGTATGTCTCACTGGCTTTAAAACCTTGGGATGAATATCATGGCCTAGCCAGATCACTCTTGTTATTGCAAGAACCAAGGAGCTTGCTAGCTAAAGTCAGTAAAAATGGCAGAATATATATACAACTCGGTAATTCTATTATTATTCATTTTCAAGGGTGAAAGTGCCTTAGATTCCCCCTAAGTTTAAGGACAATTTTAGAAAATATATATATGGATGGCCTCCCCTCATAAATTTATCTATTACTCATATAGCCCAATAATCTTTAATTATAAAAAATTTTGTTCTCTAATTTTGTAAATTAGCTAGCCCTCCCAATTCTTTAGTCCTGGTTCCTCTACTATTCATGTTATTTGTCTCTCATAGTATGGTACACCATACATGTAGCGAAAATTAAAAGGATGGTCTATTGAGTTACTGTAATACTAGACTGACAAAAAGTTTTCAGACCATCCAGGTGGCATGGCAATTTGAAAAAAGAACTGTGAAGAGATGCTCTAGTAAGTGACTAAAGTAATGAAGAATTTCCAGCATCCAGTTGGCAAAATAATTTGGAAAAGAAAGAACTAGCTAGGGAGGAGGATGAAGGCCAAATGTGTAAAAAAATTAAAGTTAGAATAAATACTGTTTACACTCTCAAGTATTTACAACAATATCATTATACTCCTTTCATCAACATCAGTTAGAAACTTAGAATTTTATCATCAACATGAAAAAAAATGTAGATTTGGATAGAAAAAAAAAAAGAAATATGATGTTGTTTTTAGGTAGGTTAACAACGAAAATTTGATGAGCACATTAATATTATTGTACTAGTCAAAGTGTGTAAATTGCAAATTTTAAAATTTGATAGACCAATTTAGAAGCAACCATAAACAGAGGGTCTAAACGTTAAAAATTAAAATCAGGTAGGTCTATATTAAAGTGCTAGGATTTAGTTTTGTGTTGGGTGAATTCTTTTGACAAAAGTTCAAAACTCGTGTCAATGAGGGTTGTAATTATTGCATCTTAGTTTAGGTAAAGTGTTCATTGATTGGAGGTTACTTAAAGATCTCAAGTTGAGGAAGGCTCGCTCAAGTGAAGGGTGTGTTTGTTTGGAAGGATTTTAGGTAGGATGAATAATTTAGAAGAGAAAAGTGAGAGAAAGAAGTTTTAGTGGGTGTTTGGTTGAAAGAGGATGAGTAGAAAATTTGTGATGGGGTTCAGGTGTTTTCTCCCCAGAGCCACCAAAAGTTTTCTCCCCAAAATTGGGAGAAAACTGAGAAAAGAAAAAGCAGCCCCAAAATGGATGAAAATGCCCATGTGCACTTGCACATGGGTTTCGTCCACATTAGTTGCTTCCCCCCTCACCACCCCCCCCCCCCCCCCCAATTTTTCTTTGTCAAGTTGCTTTATTTACTATTTTTTTTTTTCTGTCTGCTTGCACATACACAATTTTTTTGCTAAAAAAATGTGTTACTTTTTTTTTTTGTTTTATTTAATGAGGAAATAATTTTTGTAAATTTATACCAACTTTATTATTCATCCTCTCTTTTTCCTTCTTAAGCAATTAAATAAGTTTTTCATCTCAATATTTTGCATTTATGATTATGCTCGAACACTATTTTAACCTAAACTTTTACTTAACTTTAAGTACTCTCTGATGCATGACTTTCAAAGCTAAGGATTTCATATCAAAGAACATCTCATTTCCTTTTGTTTTTCTTTATAGAGAAATAGTGCCTCAAAATGTTTTTTTTGGAGACATACTCTTGCTAACTCACCCCACCCACTCCATATTCTCTGTTTTGTTAATGATTGTAGTTTTATTTTTTTGGTGTGTATGTGCGACGTGCGTGCTGAGAAAAATGTTATTTGTTATGATTATGCTAGAAGTGACTTATATGAAAGGGAATATATACAAAATTCTCAGATCTATTAGATGCAAAAATTAAGAAAAAAAATTATGCACAAAAAAAATAATTTCAAGAGATAATATTTACGTGATTTGACAATTTGCTTACATTCACAGAGTTGTAAGGATTTCACTATTTACAGGAAAAAATACAAGATGCGGCAGTACAATTTTCTCTCTCAAAACAATACCAAAACCCTAATCTCCAGGTTATAATCCAGATTAAACATAGCTAGACTCTACAAATTCCAACACTACAATCAATAACACTTAAGCATACCTATTGAGAAACAAACAAATGTGCTAATTTTTTGGCCAATAGGGAAGTTACTCGACTAGAATGAAAAGTGTATTATGGTCTTTATGGCACATCGCCTAAATTTTCGTTAACGTACTATTTACTTTGGGACATGTTAGGGTTTCTTACTTTGTATATGACTAAAAAAATTGCTCCTTTTTTGGAATATTTTTATGAATACAAAACTCATTTCTTTCACTAAAAAATCATTTAATAATGAGGCTGCATTATTATTATTTTTTAATAAATAAGGATTATCATATTAATGAAGAGAAAATGAGGGCATAAAAGCATCTCTAGAGCTCAGGGAAAAGACCCAAGCAAGAAGAGAAAAGATATTTATGGGCCCATTCCACAGAAAAGCTACATTTATGCAAGACATCTACAAAAAAAAAAAAAAAAAAAAAAAAAAAAAAAAAAAAAAAAAAGAAAGAAAGAAAAGCAAATACCCTTATTAAAACCTTTTTTGATACATGCATAGTGATAGTAGAGATGGGGGATTTGAACCTTGAGTGTCTTCATTGGAAACATCAAGAGATACCCTTACTAAAGATAGTTGTTCATAATTCTCATGTTTCATTATTTATGTAACCCTCCAGCTTATGTTCTAGGAGCTTTAGATTTTTCATTGTTTTGATACCATGTGAACTAGCATTTTTTATTGTTAATTTTATTTCTTTTTCCTTTGCTACCCAAATAAATAAATAAAATTAGTTCAGCAATATTTGAGGTACATCACACTTCTAACAATGGCCTTACGTTGACCTACAACAAAATAACAAACAGTGATTCTCGAAATGTTACAAATTTTACTACATAGATCTACAATCTTATATATATGTTAGTTTTTAAACACTTAATAAAAAAGGAACTAAAATTTTTATTTATCATGTTGTTAATATGACACCAATCATATTTATTCAATTTGTAAATTTTTTATAGTGTGAAATTGTAATAACTTTAGTATTTTAAGATGATAATTTCTCCCATAAAAAAAATGATAATTCGTGCTATGTAGTAAGGACATTTAAAAGAGCATTACCCTTTTCTCTTTCCTTTCTTAAAAAAATTTAATTTTAGGAAAATTATTAGTTTAAATGTTACTATTCATGTAAACTAGTAATTGTCCTTTCAATTGCCAAGTAGACACTATTAGTTTAAATGTTACTATTCATGTAAACTAGTAAGTTTACGGTGAAGAAGACATATCAGTGAGAAAATAGGAAAGTAATGGACCACAGAAAATATGCTCTTCTTGGGTCTTTGTTTTTTACTTTTTTGTTGAGAAAAATGCTCTTTCTTGAGTTCTACCATCTAAGGTTGCCCATTTTGCTTTTGGAGATTCCCCATAAACCTACGCCCTTGATTTAACAAAACAAATTGAAGTGCACCGTCTCCTAGTATATAAAAAACCACCAAGCCTAGCTCCCTGCTTTGAAATCCAAGTTTCTTCTCACTTAAATTAAAGCTAGCTTAGCTGTGCCATTAGCCTAACACCTAGAGTCATGAGCAACAACAAGCAGGGAAGATTTTCATTTTTCTCTTTCTTGAACATCTTCAAAGCTAAGAGGCCTGGATCTGGAGGAGGGGACGATTCATTGGATGATGCAATGCACTCAACTAAAATATATCCAAATGATTATCACTGGAGCCATCCAGTGCATGGCAGAACCCAACCTTTGTCTGCTGAGACTTGGCTTGTGTCCTGTACTTCAGTGCACTGTTCTTGTGAAGATGCTGATGGTGTAGATGACCCTAACATTGACACTAAAGCTAGAGATTTCATCAAGGAAAGAAGATTTAAGACATCAGAATCCATTGCCAAATAGTTGTCACAGTTTATCCTGCTTCTGGAAAGGCTTGAGAAGTTGAGATATATCAAGGGATGTGTTTACTTTTATTAATTGTTTCTTTATACTGTAATATAATCTATACTTGAGCGTTGCTTCTCTAGTTGATTGTGTGAATCCAATTAGTATTGTTGAAATAAATAATATGAAATTGTTTTTGTGCACAAGCTAGCTTTTGGTCCTATATACAGATTGCTGTGCTTTAAAACCTTGAGATGACTATCATGGCCTAGCATTCTTGTCATTTCAGTATATTGTTACAAGAACTAAGGAGCTTGCTAGCTCAAGTCATTACAAATGGCGGAATATACATACAACTTGGTAATTCTGTTATTATTCATTTTCAAGGGTGAAGTGCTATGGATTCCCCTTACGTTTAAGGACAATTTTAGAATATATATAGTATATTATATGGATGGCCTCCCCTCATGTTTATAAGTCACGATTTAAATATATATATATATATATATAATATTCTATTTTTATATGTATACTTATCTAAAAATATACTTACGTAAACTTGAGATTAAATTGTATAAATTTCTAAATAAGTTTATATGATATCAAATTATTATTTGTAATTTATTGATAATATGAAGTATATAAACAACAAATTTAATTGTAATTTGGTCAAATTATTTATTTGTAAAATAATTGTAATTTAAACTGCATCTGGTTCAACTGAAATTATTTTACAGAAAACATCTTACAGCCTTACAGTAACAGGAGTTTAAATGGAATGAAAAATCTAGTTAACCTGAAATCTTTTACTGTAAAATAGGACCGGTTTTGGTGTAAGAAGAACTACACTTCTATTTTCCTACATATCATTTTTAGCCTCGAAACCAAAGAATGAGAAGAGAGGAGAGCTTAAACATTACGCATATATATAACCCAATAATCTTTAATTATAAATTTATTTTTTTCTCTAATTTTATAACTTAGCTAGCCCTCCCAATTCTTTAGTCCTGGTTCCCCTGCTATTCATGTTACATGCATGTAGCGAAAACTAAAAGGTTGGTCCATTGAATTTACTGTAACAAAAAGTTTTAGACCATCCAGATGCCATGATAATTTGGAATAGAATTGTTTATATTATGAATCCGTAAATCATTCAAGTGGTATAACTATCGTTCAGGTGTGGGACACTATAGTGAAAGATGCTCTAGTAATAAGTGACTATATATAACCTAAAGTAATGAATAATTCCCAGCACCCAGTTGGCAAAATCATTTGGAAAAGAAAGGAATAGATAGGGAGGAGAATGAAGGCCAAAGGTGTAAAAAAAGTTAGACAAAATACTGTTTACACTCATTTGGAATCGTTTTTAAATCGTTTTATACAACAACGTTATTTGTACTCCTTTCATCAACAATCATTAGAATTGTATTGTTAACACAAAAAGAAATAACGTTGATTTTGATTTATTAAAAATAAATAAATAGACGAAATCGTTTTTAGGTAGGTTAACAGAGAAAATTGTGACGAGCACGTTATTATTATTGTAATAATCAAGTGTAAAAATTGCAAATTTTAAAATTTGAGAGACCAATTTAGAAGCAACCATAAACTAATTAGATGTTTATAGTGCATTTTGTCAAAAAAGTTAAAAAATTTAAATCGGGTAGGTCCATATCAAGGTGCTTGGATATAGATTTGTGTTGACGAATTCTTGTGTAAAGACTCGTGTCAATGAGGATTGTAATTATTGCATCTTAGTTTAGATAACGTGTTGAATTAGGAGTTACTTTAAGATCTCAAGTCGAGGAAGGCTCGCTCGAGTGAAATAAAGTGTTTTGGAGAGCTTTTCAAAGCCTTTTTCACTTTGTAACCAAATTCTTATGTCAAGTGTATTTCCGCGTTTTTGAATTATGGTGATATTCTTATGGTTGCTTGTTGGATTTGGTAAACTTTTATTGATTGAATTGATTCATGTGATAATCAGTCCGATTATTAGGAAATTAGATTTTTCACAAGGTACTTGCTAAGAAAAGATTGTATGAAGTAGAAGCAAGTGAATGGAAAGACCAACATTGAGTAATTGTGAAGCTCCCTCAACAAGGGTGCTCACTGTTCAGTCAATAGAGAAAAGCAGCGGACCACACAAAATATGCTCTTCTTAAGATTACCACTGTTAAACGTATAAAGTGTGAGAGAAAAGACTGAAAGTCTGTATATTGATGTGTATAACAATGTACAATAAAGAGCCTTATAACAATGAAAGACATCATTGTGAGCAATGTCGTTTCTGGCTTTTCTTTGCTGGGTTTTGCTCGGGATTGACTGCCACATCACTCGCCAGCATCTTAAGAAAGGCAATCTCAAGTTGTTCTCCATCTCCTCTGCTGACCAGCCTGCTGATATCTTCACCAAGACTCACCCGCCTGGTCGTCTTCGAGATCTTATATCCAAACTCCAGTTGGCTTCCTCCTTGCCACCTCGAGTTTGAGGGGGGGGTGTTAGTGTATAGCTTAGGCTAGATTAGCCCATTGGGCTTAGCCCAATATATTGTACTTGTACTTTACCCTTATATAGGCTAGGTATGTGTGCAGTACAAGCAATAAGAGTAAAGTACAAGTACAATATATTGGGCTAAGCCCAATGGGCTAATCTAGCCTAAGCTATACACTAACACCCCCCCCCTCAAACTCGAGGTGGCAAGGAGGAAGCCAACTGGAGTTTGGATATAAGATCTCGAAGACGACCAGGCGGGTGAGTCTTGGTGAAGATATCAGCAGGCTGGTCAGCAGAGGAGATGGAGAACAACTTGAGATTGCCTTTCTTAAGATGCTGGCGAGTGATGTGGCAGTCGATCTCAATGTGCTTGGTGCGTTCATGAAAGACATCATTGTGAGCAATGTAGATAGCACTACGATTGTCACAATAGAGAGGAGTAGCAGTGGGCTGTGGAGCATCCATGTCAGCCAAGAGCCAGCGAAGCCAGACAAGCTCGCAAGTGGTGTCGGCAAGAGCACGATACTCAGCCTCTGTACTGGAACGGGAAACCACATCCTGCTTCTTGCTACGCCACGAGACAAGAGAAGTACCCAGCAGGAAACAAAAACCTGTGATAGAGCATCGATCAGTCGGATCACCTGCCCAGTCCGCATCTGAATAAGCATGAAGTTCGAGAGAAGACCGAGAGGAGTAGTGGAGACCATGATAAAGTGTGCCTTTAACATATCGGAGAATCCGAAGAACAGCAGCATAGTGGACAGAACGAGGGGCATCCATGAACTTACTAACCATACCCACGGCATGCGAAATATCTGGACGAGTAACAGTGAGATAGATCAGACTACCAACCAACTGTCGATAGCGAGTAGCATCAGATAAAGGTTCACCATCCAAGGGTGTGAGCTTGGCATTGTATTCCAAGGGAGTGGAAACAGTCTTGTTGTCGGTGATACCAGCTTTAGAGAGAAGATCAGAAGCATATTTTGCTTGGGAAAGATAGTATCCATCAGAGGATGAGGTAACCTCAAGCCCAAGAAAGTAGCTGAGAGTGCCCAGATCTTTCATCTCAAAATGCTGACTAAGGAAGTGCTGAAGAGAGCGGATACCTGCAGAATCATCTCCAGTAATAATCATATCATCAACATAAAGAAGAATAAGAGTGATACCAGCAGAGGATCTTCGGACAAAGAGGGCAGTGTCATGAGGACTCGAAGTGAAACCCTGCTGAGCAACAACGGAGCTAAACTTTTCAAACCAAGCTCGAGGAGCCTGCTTGAGGCCATAAAGAGCACAGCGAAGGCGACAAACTTGACTACCTGAGTGTGGATAGCCAGGGGGTGGTTGCATGTACACTTCTTCTTGGAGGTCTCCATTGAGGAAAGCATTCTTTACATCCATTTGATAAAGAGGCCAACGACGAACAGCAGCCACTGCAATGAGACATCTGACAGATGTAAGGCGAGCAACAGGAGCAAATGTTTCCTCATAGTCAATGCCATACTCCTGAGTAAAGCCCTTGGCAACAAGGCGAGCCTTGTATCGTTCAACAGATCCATCAGCCTTGGTCTTAATCTTGTAAACCCACCTACAACCTACTACAGACTGACCAGGAGGCAAATCAACCAAATCCCAAGTATGATTTTTATGAAGGGCATCTAGTTCTTCGTTCATAGCTTGCTGCCAAAGAAGGTCAGTATGGGCCTCACGATAGGTGTGAGGTTCATAGAGAGTAGCAAGGGCAAAAGAGCAGTGATAATCAGTGAGATAATGGGGAGGAATGCTTACCCGAGTGGATCGACGCAGTTCAGGACCAACAGGAGACTCAGAAGAGGGTGGTGCCACAGGATCCAAGTCAGGCGGATCAGAAGCCGGGGACAGAACCGGAGATGAGTCGTCTGGAGAGGCAGCTGATGTCGAAGAATCCTCCACAAGTTCAGGATAGAGAGGGAGGAAAAGATCAGTAAAAATGGGTGACTCTGAGGAAGAGGATGCAGGAAACTGCTGAAGACTCGTGAAAGGACGATGTTCCCAAAACTCAACATGACGGGAGACACGAAGGCGACGAGAAATGGGATCATAACAGCGAAACCCCTTTTGAGATACACCATAACCAAGGAAACAACAGAGACGAGCACGAGGCTGGAGCTTTGTTCGTTCATGAGGAGGAAGAGAAACAAAGCAAGCACAACCAAAAACTCGAAGAGAGGAGTAGTCAGGAGTTTGACCATAGAGAAGCTCGAATGGTGATTTGTTGTGTGTGGTTGGTGAAGGAATACGATTAATGGTGTACACAGCAGTGAGAGCTGCCTCACCCCAAAAGCGCTCGGGAAGAGAGGCAGAAATGAGAAGGGTACGGACAACATCAAGAATGTGACGGTGTTTTCGTTCTGCACGACCATTTTGTTGAGAGGTGTAAGGACAAGACCGTTGAGGAAGGGTACCATGACTGTCTAAAAAGGATAGGAAAGATTTATCATTATATTCTTGAGCATTATCTGACCGAAAAACTTTGATAGTGCTACTGAACTGTGTTTCAACCATTTTATGAAATGTTTGGTAAATAGACACAAGTTCAGACCTATGGTGAAGCAGATAAATCCAAGTATAACGAGAGAAATCATCCACAAATATGACAAAATATCTAGACCCCCCCTCAGTGGGAACCGGTGCAGGACCCCAAATATCAGAATGTATAAGATCAAAAGGTGCAGAAGAAAATGAGTCACTATTATTAAAGGGCAATTTTGTTTGTTTGCCAAAATGACAGGAAGTACAATCAAATTTTTGAAACTGAACTGAACCTAAATGACCTTGAGAAGCTAACAACTGGAGACGAGATAAGGATGGATGACCAAGACGAGCATGCCATAGATCAGGTGTGGCAGTGGTAGCAGCTGCAGAAATAACTTGTGAAGGAATCTTCAAGTTATGAACCTCAAACATACGACCAACCTTACGGCCTGTCCCAAGCACTTGACCCGTCCGGGGATCCTGCACATCCACACCATGATTAGTAAATAGAAGATCTATGCCTAATTCACAAAGTTGACCAACAGAAAGCAAATTGAGGGATAACTTTGGGATATGAAAAGTGTCACTAAGGGATAAATAAGGAGAAGAGATTGTTCCTTTATGACTAACAGGCATAGGAGTTCCATCAGCAGTGTAAATGGTGATAGGGTGTTCTAAGGGTGCCTTATCAGAAAATTGGGATTCATCAGGAGTCATATGATTACAACATGCAGTATCAAAAAACCAAGGTTGTTTACCTGAGGTGACAGAAAGGGCAGTGGAAGTTCGGGATAAAACCTGATGAACTATTGCCTCAATATCAGCCGCAGTAGGTGAGGAAGCCAAAGATGGACCTGTAGGAACTGATGAATCTGAAGGACATACAGCAGCTGCCCGAGGAAGAGAAGCTTTATTCTGCTCTTGCATGAATTTCTGCAGTTTGCGACAAACTGAGATGTCATGGCCTTTGGCACGGCAAAACTCGCAGCGAGTACCTTTGGAAGACTGAGAGGTGGGACGCCCAGAGTTTATTCGTGGAGGAGCAGTGAATGCAGCAATGGGAGGCTGTGGAGATGGTGTAGCCAATACATGATCAGATGATGACATGTGATGAGTAGGCCGACGGTTCTCCTCAGAAATGAGCTCCTTGACTGCAGCATCAAGAGAAGGAGTAGGAGACCGGCTAAGCAGAGAAGCCCTAGTAGGCTCAAAATCCTCACGTAAACCCATCATGAAGTGCATAAATTTACGACGATCCCGATATTTGACAAAAAGCTCAATGTCCTTGGAACACACTAGTGGAGGATCTGCAGCAGAGAGTTGTTCCCACATAGTAGAAGTCTGAGAATAAAAATCAGATATAGACTGACCTGGCTCTTGTCTCATTTGATAAAGCTTTGATTCAATGTGGAACTCCAAGCTTGAATCATTAGTGCAATTATAACGATCAGCCAGAAATTTCCAAGCAGCCTCAGCAGTCTCAAGATGAGGAAGTAGATTATGAATGGAAGGGATAGAAGTATTGATAAACCAAGACAAGATCTTACTTTGAATGCTCTCCCATTCCTCTAGGCGTTCTTCATAATCATCTACTGTAACAACAGTCTTGGAGGCATCTTCAGTAGCTGTGGCTTTCGACTGAGGTTTTGGTACTGGCTTAGGAATTGAACCAGTCACATATCTCCATAATTTACGACCCTTGAGAAAGACAGTCATATTCTGAGACCATGCATGATAGCTAGTAGGACCATCCAACATAATGGTGATAGGACGTATGATATCTCGGTCACTTTGTTGAGCCATAATGAAGAAAATGACCAAAAAGTGAAATTTAGATACCTCAAATGAAGAAACGGAGCTCAAAATCGGAATCTACGCGAAAAACTGAGCAAGATAGGCTCTGTTGAAAAATTTTGACTTTGGTCAAAGTCAAAGTCAACGGTCAACAGTAGCGGTCAACGGTCAAAGTCAACGGCTGACGTGTGCTGACGTAGCGGATGACGCGGATGCTGACGTGTGCAGGATGACGTCAGCCTAGGGCTGACGTGGCAGAAGCAGATGTTGTCTGGCGCGTGAGGCGCGTGAAGCGCGTGAAGGAGAGTGGCCGGCGCGTGGTAGCGCGTGCGCAAGGACGGAGGCGCGTGGCGGCGCGTGTAGCGCGTTTTCGGCAGTCAGGATCTTCAGGCAGCGCGTGCGGGCGCGTGTGATGTCGTTTCTGGCTTTTCTTTGCTGGGTTTTGCTCGGGATTGACTGTTCTATCACTCTGCGGCTTTGCTTTGGCAGTTGGCTGAACAGGATGGTGAGATCCGAGAGTTACAGTAACTGTGGGCGTAACGGCGGTGACTCGCTTCGGACAGTGACTACTGGATGAAGGCGAGGGCAGCGGAAGAACGCCGGAGATGTCCACAGGAACCAGAAAGTCAGAGGAATGGCTCTGATACCATGTTAAACGTATAAAGTGTGAGAGAAAAGACTGAAAGTCTGTATATTGATGTGTATAACAATGTACAATAAAGAGCCTTATATAGGCTAGGTATGTGTGCAGTACAAGCAATAAGAGTAAAGTACAAGTACAATATATTGGGCTAAGCCCAATGGGCTAATCTAGCCTAAGCTATACACTAACAACCACCTGCAGTGCAATTTCTTAGCTTACTAATGATATTTGATTTTCAACCATTCATATTGGTTTGGCAGTGTTGAATTCTCGTGATTCTCTACCTACCCTTGTTAGAACATCACAACAAAGAGAAGCTAGCTTCCCCTATAAATACAAGCTTCCCCTGCACTAACAACTCAAGTGAACACAACACACATACAAAACTTTCTTCATACTTAAGGCTCTCCTCACTTGATAGCTAGCTATCTGTGCCATTTATCAAGCAAGCTAGAGTCATGGCCTACAAGCAGCAGAGAAAATCTCCATCTTTCCCTTTCTTCGGCATCTTCAAAGCTAGGAAGCCTCGGGGAGAAGATGATTCATACGATGATGCAAAGAGTACAACCAAGATATATCCAAGTGATTCTGACAAGAGCCATTACGTAGCTGACCGCAAGGTTGATATAAAGGCTGGAGTTTACATCAACAAAATCCACCAAATCCACAAAAGCCAAACTATGGGTGAACACCAATCTGTCACAGTTTTTCAAGCTGAAAAGGCTTGATCAAATATGTCTTATGTTTCTGGTTTCCTACTGTAATATTCTTTAGTACTCTTGCTACCAGTTTGTCAATCAAAATCGTTTTGAAATAAATAAGATGAATATTTGTTTGTATACAAGCTTTTTTATTTTCCACAATATTACAGAGAACTAACCAAGTTACATGTAGTCTCTTCAAGCTCTATTCATTCTTGTAATTTTTGGATAATTTTGGTTCACTGGCTTTACGGTCTACTAATTAACATGATCTTTAGCTGTTGTGGAGAGAGATTATTTTTCCAGAAAATTACCAGAGCAATATGCTTAAAGCAGTCAAGTTTCAAAACTGCTTGAACTTAATCAATACGCATGAGTTTGGGCATCTTTGGGTGCATACAACAACCTTATTATAACTATAATGGCCTAACTAGATCAATCTTGTCATTTAGCATATTGTTACAGGAACCAAGAAGCTTCCTAGCTAAAGTTTATAAAAATGTCAGGCTACATTAAAATAACCAGTGTGGAGCTCACTATGAAAAATTGAAGAAAAACTTGAATATTTGCATTAATTAACTTTGATTATGTACAAGAGTATTTAGCTAAACTACAAGTAGCTTTACATCAGTTGTCGTTTATGTAGATCTGTTTTCTGCACTGTCTTGTAACACTCTGTTCCTTGAATCACCAGCTTGGTCTTGATCTATTGGCTTGATCTTCTGATACTCTCCAATGTATTCTTAAGAACACAGAAGAAAGAGGAATGTAATGAGAGAAAGCATGAGTTCAAGTTACTGCTTGAGAACTTCAACAATGAAAAATTCAGCAAATTAATGGCATTTAATTTGCTATTGGTTTCACCAAGCTATAAAAAGTCAAAACATTTGCAATCATGAAGAAACATAACGGTTAAACTTTAAAGCTGCCGAATATTTAACTATCATATGACATTCTTTGGTTTGGCTTCACTAGATCTATGCTAGAGCAGTTGAGCTAATTAAGCTGCTGAATATTCTTGAGTTAACCATTTGCAAGCAACCTAATGGTTAACGCTACACAATTCTCTTGTCAATAAATTAAGATGTATTAGCCTAAGTACAATCCCATGAAGAGGGGTTGTGGTTTCTTCTGCACAATTATTGTACATGGGACATGTTATTGTTGTCAATTCTCTTTCTTTCTTTTTCTCCTTTCTTTTGGGTTTTTGTTCCATCTTTACATTACTCAATTCTTTTTTATTCAGTCGTAATTCACTTCATAACTTTGATGAACAAAACCACCAGTGGCGGCGTTACGTTCAGGCCAGGGGGTTCAAAATGAACCCCCTGACCTGGAATTATATATATATATATATATAAATTCTTTTACAAATTTTTTTTGACTCCTTTAAAATAAATATTTGAACATCTTGACCATAAATTTTGTTTAAATCTAGCTAAAATAAACTTGAATATGATCATTTTAATGTTATTTTCACAATAATTTCACAATAGAGGGTAAATGATAAGTTGTAACTAGTTTTTATTTTGACTCACAATTGATATCACTTTTTCCTTTCTTATGGTTTTGCTAATATATCACTTTTTTTTACATACCTTTAACAACTTGTCACTTATATTTTGTTGTGAAATTTGTGTGCAAGTGTTGTGTCAACAGCACTAGTCTTAAAATATTTAATTTTATAATAGTGAAAAAAATGTTTCAAATTTTTGCTCGTTCATTAAAAATAAATAAATAAATAAACCTTCTATTTGGGACTTTGGCTTACTTTTCCGTTGACAACCAAATGAAGTTGTTTTTCCTTGCATTTTTTTTCTTCCTCAGCAAAAAATTAAACTACCGTTCCAACCAACTGATCTATATTTATATCTGTGATTTCTTTCTTCATTCTCTCTTTCTTCAATTTATGTTTTCTTAGCTTTTATCTTTGTTTGATCAAGTAGTTTTCTTAGTTTTTATATCTGTTTGCTTCAATTATAAGAGAGTGACCATGTGTATGGTTAAAAAACTGTACACTTCAAAAGCAAAAATTTATATCAGTTTTTTTTTTCTTAGTTCACATTTACTCCTAGTCCCACTCCTAGGTTTGTTATTACTCTTCTTTATCTTATATTTTTATTTAATTAATATTACATATAAATATAATAAGTTATTATGCATTCAATAGTGGTTGTCTTACTGATCTTTATACTATTAATAAATTTTTAAGACTATTACACACTATAGTTGTCTTGTGTACTAAATTGTATTTATTTTAGATTATTGTACATAATACGTAAGTTGTATATACAAGAAAAATAAATAAATAAAATTAATCATTTTAATTTTTAATCGCTCTTATGGCAAATTTCTAGCTCCGCCACTACTGACCCCCCTAGGAAAAAAATCCTGGAGCCGCCATTGAAAACCACGCATATAATGTCTGTCCTGACTCCAGAATGATTTTTGCTGAAAAAAAGAGAGAATAAAGAGAAGAATAATATACTACAAATGTCCTTGAATGACTAAAACCCACTAAATCTCGACCAGAAACACAGAATGAATTTCATGTTATGGATCACATCTTAGTAATAATTCAAGTCTAGATTTGGCCAAACAATTGGCACGGATTGTTTTGAAATCTCTTGAGTCACATCCAGGATTGGCAATCATGCGAGAGAATGTGCAGTGAGCATGCATCATATTATAGTACCAAGTGACTTGGAATGTCAAGATTTTAGTAGCTTTCCCCTTGTGTGAGTTGTGACCCCTAAAAGAATCATGCTATATATATCTATGTCAATATTCTTTACCTTGGTAAAACTACAAAATACTTCAGTACTTGAGCCGAATTCAATGTTTCATTCTTCAGTCACGCACTTAATTATTCAACTAATTTAGAGATTACTTAGCATATAATTTCTGGACATGCATTTCAAATTTTGGGCTAAGGTTGTATGCAATGCATTGCATTGCTGGCCTCTACTAGCCCAAGAGACATCAAGTACCAAAAATAAATGATACATTCAAGGTGAAATATTAAAGACATAATAAAAAACCTGCATGTGCTAATTTCAGAAATACTTTTTTTTTTATTCTTCTCTGTCTCTCTCTTTTTCTTTACCACTCTCTGAATGATTCCTCCAACAAAATAAAACACGGTTCCCCCTGTCGATTCAACTCAAAATATAAGAAAGAGAAACAAGACATGATGGATGCTGTGTGCTTTGTAAATTGTACAGCTCATAGCAGTAAGGAATGGTGACCATTAAATTAGTAAGTAGTTTGTGTTTTCTTTTTTATGAGACCCCTTGTGAATTTGGATGGTTCTCTAATATATATGTGCCGCCTTAAAAAACTAACTGTTTTAAACCCTTCAAATTCGTCCTTTTGTACTCCACTATAATAATTAATTTAAAAGAAAAGAATCTGAATCCTATTTCTCTTTCCTATGATGTTACTGAAGATATTTCTGGAAGCCTCTAGTTCTTCTTTTTTTTCTAGCCCCCTCTGCTTATATATTATATATCACAATAAATTAAAAGCCTTTCTTTTGGAAACAATCTTGCCCTTTTCTTTCTATTTTTCTTTTTCTTTCTATGTTGAAATTTCAATAAAGAAAAAAAAAAAAGTAAAATTCTTCACATTTACAATATGTTACAAAATATCTAAGTGAGTGGGAAATATATTTTGCTCTCCAGCTAAGGAACTTTAGCTAATATACAAATAACACAATCCATGGTCCCTGACTAAATCATAGAAAACCTCTTTACTTTTTTTAAGCTAAAGTAATTGAGCAAGTGTTTACATGTATAGCACCATATCCAGAAGATATATACTTTTGTGATGCCCTTTTTAAAATAAATAAATAAATAAATCAAGCAATATGCCATGCAAAAAACCAACAATAATGGCGCAGTGAGAATGAAGATATATATTGTGGTTGAAAGGAGTGAATGTGTGTGCAAGTGCACGCATGTTCAGCCTGATGTAAAGGTCATGTAATTGTAAAGGCATGGTCATATGGAACATGTTATTGTGTAGGTGTGGGAGCAAATTTCATATTGATAATCCAAAATTTCAGAAAATTCTCATATAAGCCACTCCATAGATATTAGGGATTTTCATAATTGCTGGATCTTCTAAAAGGTATTCCTATGTCTTGGACTAAATCTCCTCCACCCAAAGTACAACTTTAAATCATGGACAATCAATATGACTATAGAATCTGGTAAGTAGAAAATATGCCTCTTAATATGTAGTGATCCTACTTATACTCCTAGAAATGGTTCATTCTATATAATATTATTCAATGTATTTAAAGTACAAGTATCATAGCCAATAGCCACTAGCTAGGAAGTAACTCCAAGTAATAAAGTTTTTTTTTGCTAAACCCAAGTAATAAAGTTTTAATTCCTCCTTTTAACTGCCTTTAAATTTATAATTAGCTAGGAATAATGTTGAATGCACAATTAATATGCATGTGGGATATTCTTCCTTTGAATTCAAGTCACCAAGACAGACTTCAACACTTCACAGAATCAAGTCAAGAAACTCCCCCAAACCAATCCTTCACCCTACAATTCCTCAATGGCATCTTTGAATTAGTATATGCAGAATTGATACCTTCATGCCCCCATCCTAACACTTCTACTATCTGCATATATATATATTTTTTTTTTACTTATTCCTTTTTCTTTTTCAGGCAAGTAATTCATTGAAACCAATCTAAGAAACATTTAGAACCCAAAATATACTCACAAAGCAGCCCAATATATGTTGGAATCACATATTACAATTTACAACCAATACATTTCACCTGTTTCATGTGCCTAGTAGGTTTTAAACTTACGACCTCACCTTCCAACTAATTATTATAGGAGAAGGAAGTGCCAATTGAGCTATAGCTCGTTGGCACATTTCTTCTTCATTACCAAGAACTTGCCAATACTAGCATATGATACATCATGAATTCTCATTCAACTCTGGCCAACCTTGCTGGCTAATTACCATCCAGCCAAAGGATTCAGACAACAATTTTGCTTCTTAAATTATACAGTTTCTGAAGGCTTCAAATTAAGCGTTTAAGACCATTAAATTTGAACAAATCTAAAATATGTGGATAATTACCACATGAAAAATGACAAGAGCATTATTCAGTTGTGTACAAATAAAAGGAAAGTATTGTATGCATCAGATAATTAATCAATTGATCTACTTCATAATTTGAAAATTAAAGCTTGGGTGAAGTTGTTGTATCTAATCCACATCTAATTTAATTGATATTATATTATTATTATATGCAATCTTCTTGATATCTCTAAATAGATTCACAAAACTGAATGGAAAGAACACCTGAATAGGTCACAGATTAGATTCTTATCAGATACTAACTTACAATGAAATGGCTCGATCAATGGAAAGCGCGTTCCAATTAACTTCTTACCATATAGGCATGTATACATATAGCAAGTAACCCAAGTTTTTAATGTATCCTGCGGGGGAACCAAAATAGGAATGATCTGGCTCTGTGGCTTAGGTTTTTGTGTAATGGCACGATATGAATGCACTGGCTTAAGGTCCGCAGCTTCCAATTTATTACTTACGAATTAAGTTAGAAGAAGAACTGCAAACTTTTTCATGTTTCATTCACTAGCCATTCTTTCTTTCATATGACTAATAAAATAGTGCAAGAAGGCATGTACCATGAGACATGTAATAATAATAATAATAATAATAACAATAATAACAATAATAATAATCTTTATTTATATATACATCTAAAAGCTGAAGCGTAGTATTTATTATTGCTACTCTCCTGTTGTGCCACATCATCCACCCACTTCCAAAATTCTCTCTCTTTTGCTTAACTCTTTTATTTTTCTTATTAATTTCTCAACTTATTATTATACTTTCTCCAACTTTTCCCGACCCCTTCCTTTTACCTTACCATTCCCACTACTATATACCTTAATATCACTTTTATTCTATCTCTTTATCTTCCTTTATTTTTGGCTTTCATATCCCCTCTTCTTACTATAAATTTACAATTCCCTCTCTCATTCTTTATATATTTTCCCACACACAAAATGTTATTTTCTCTCTCTCAAAATTTTTTTTTTCATTTTTTGGTGGAATTTTTTATTTTTCTTGCATCTTTAATTTGGTTGATGAGTTTTTGCATTATTTGGAACTCTACTTTATGGGTTGATATGATTAAGTTATGTTTAATTTGTTATATTTTTTTTTCTTCTCTTTGATTTCATAGATGTTATACTATTGCATTATAAAGATAGTATATAAAAATATAATGTTATTTTATTACATGATATAACATGACTATAATTTGGTGTTTATTTCTATATTTTTAATTTTCACTTTTTTCTTCTCATATTATTTTCTATAAATTTCTTACTATTCTCTCTCTTATTCTCTCTTTAAAAAGTAATTATTCTCCCTCTCTTGCTTTTTTTTTTTTGTATTTTTTTTAACAACTCTACTTTATATTGATGAATCATTGTGATTTTTAAAACTCTATTTTGGTTTCATATGCTTTATTTTGTATTTTTTAGTTCCCCATTACAAGTACTCTCTCTCTCTCTCTCTCTCTCTCTCTCTCGGTTTGATTTTTGTTTGATTTAATACTTGATTATTTTGGAAGTAAGAATTTGAGTTTATATCGAAACACAATCTTGGCTATGCTAAATACAGCATTCAGTCCACTTCATCTATTCGGTCTACTTCAGTTACTTCGGTCTAATTCGATCTATTTTGTTTGACTTTAGTTCAATTAGGTCCATTTGGTCTACTTTGGTCAATTCAGTTTCACTTCGATCTATTTTTGTCCATTTGTTCTACTTTGGTCAATTCGGTCATGTTAGGTCCACTTTGGTCCATTACGTCCAATTTGATCCATTCCGTCCAATTTGGTTAGTACGGTCTATTTGATCCACTTAGGTCTATTCAGTCCATTTGGTCTATTTCAGATCACTTTGATCCGATTTAGTGTACCTACTTAAGAATGGGAAAATACAAGTGTGAGTTAAGACTTGAGAGTGCTATCAATTTTTTGAGTAATATCAATTATAATTATATGATAGGTTTTGGTTATCGTAATAATCTCCATAAGAGAATGAGAATTTGAATAATAATTTTGAAACTTAAAAATTTTAACTGTACCAAAACAAACTAGGAAAATATAATGCATAATAACAATAGTTAGAAGAATATGGACCATTCAAAAAAATATATCAATCAAAAACATCAAAGACGATTGAATTATATATTTATAAAAATAGAGTGCTGGAAATTTCTATTTGAAATTTTTTGATTTTTAGGGAGAACAAACTATACACAGTAAAATTTAGAGAATAAACTATACATATTCAATTTAATAACCAAAAATTATCATATAATTAGAGGATAAAGTTTTCATTATCATAATAATCTCTTTTAAGAAATGAAGAATTTGAATAATTTATTTAAATAAAATTCATATATAAATATTTACTTATTTTGCTTAAGGGTATAATCAATCTCATGCAATTCATTTAAAAGTAATGACTTTAAAACAAATGAGTAACTGCCCTAAAAGTTAGATTTTTATATATATAAGATTCATGTTTAGAAAGACTTTTACTTAAATTTAACTAAACCAAAGTGAACTGAAATGCTATGTTAATGTGGCTTAACAAAAATGTAGCAACAATAAATTCTATACTTAAGATTTTAGTTATTACGAGTTTGAGATTTATATATTTTTAATAAATTTGGATTTAGAATAGGTGCTCTAAATCCAACCATGTTTTTTCCCTAAATTTACCAAATAGACAGAATAGGATTGAATGGGAACAAGGTGGACTGAAAAATGGACCAAGTAGGACCAAAGTGGACCGAATAGGACAGTGTACCAATGTGGACTGAAAAGGATTTAAGGGGACTGTAGTGGACCAAATAAGAATGAATCGACAGATTAGGACCAAAGTAGACATAATGAACCAAAAAGGAGCAAATAGGACAGAGTTGGACTGAATAGGACCGAGTTGGACCGAATAGGACCAATGTCGGTTAAATGGGACCAAAGTGGATAGAATGGAATTAATAGGATCAATATGGACTGAATAGGACTGAAGTGAAATGAATAGGGCCAATGTGGAAGGAATGGACCAAGTAGGACCAAAATGGATCGAATAGAACCAAAGAGGACTGAATGGACTAAATAGGGCTTTTGAATATTTATCATTTGTATTGCATTTTTAGGGCTCATATTTATAATTTCTAATGTCTATTTTACTTGTATTGTTTTACTCAAAACTAAAGATTTTAGCCCCAATACAGTAAAATTTCATACTTTTCTACCCAAAAATTAAGAAAAAAAAAAAAGAATTTTTGAGCTAAACTTGAAAAGGCAACTTATACAAAGAATCAATTAAGGCTCAATTAGTCCAAAAATGGACCAAATAGGATCGAAATTGAGCGAGTGGATCACATTGGATCGAATGGGATAGAAGTAGACCTAATTGGACCGAATAGAAGTTGTTTAATTTTTAGGAAGAAAAAATTATTTCCAACAAATTTTAGAGAAAAAATAATACATTATATTACAATTACAAAATTATTATTTATACCCACACAATGCGACTAGAAATAATAATAATAATAATAATAATAATAATAATAATAATAATAATAATAATAATAATAATCTACATCTACATACATATAAAAGTTAAAACGTAGCATTTAATGTTGCTACGCTCCTATTAAGCCACCTCATTCTTCACGTCTTGTTTTTTTTTTTTTTTTTTTTTTTATAATCCCTTTTTTCCTTTTTGATTTCTCTCAATTTTTTTTATAAAAATAATTAAATATAGATCATGGCCAAACATGTTGATGAACTCTATTACTATTCAACCATTATACAAGATAAAATTCTACTCTAACTTAATCTAAGTGTATATGTGTGTAAAACTCCTTCCTGGAGACTTGAACTCTGACCCTTACCTCCCACAGTCCACAAGCACTTATACTTGTGGAGTGACCATCGCACCGAGGGTGTGCGGTGGTTATTCAACCATTACTATTTAGTCTTAAATGCAAATGTTTTTGTTCCAAATTACTAACATTACTATTCATTAGTTTGTAACCCCATGCATATGCATGGATACACTTAAAGATATGCAATAATATATATAATGTAATTCCTATATATATAATTTAAATACTATTGATAGTCATTTTTATATTTTATTAACTCTTTAAAAAATTTTGTAAAGATATTATTAGGTATAAAATGTAAATTGTCCATGTTTTAAAAAAAAAATTACTGTGAAGCACTTTTTTTTTTTTTTTACGATTCATTTATTCTAGGCTCTTTAGTTTTTGTACTTAATAACTCACTTGAATGAATATTTATGATGTAGTCCCACATTTGATTCTAAAATTAAGAAATAAAACTCTTTAAAAGTAAATAATTTAAGACACAAAGCGCAAAATTGAAACTCTAATTTGGAATTCTAATTTAAATTTCTCTCAGTTTCACCTATTATTATATATATATATATATATAGTTTTTTTTTTAAATTGATGTGAAGCACTTTTTATTTTTTATGATTCATTTATTTTAGACTCTTTGATTTTTGTACTTAATAACTCACTTGGATGAATATTTATGATGTGATCCCACATTTGATTCTAAAATTAAGAAATAATACTCTTTAAGAATAAATAATTTAGGACACATGGCGTAAAATTGGAAATCTAATTTGAGTTTCTTTCAGCTTCATCTATTATTATTACTAATGTGTAACCCCGTGCATTTGTACGGGTACATTTAAAAACAATCACAATTATATAATATATATATATATATATATATATAATTTGAAATCTAATTGGATCTAGATTCTTCGGTTTTTGTCTCCAATAATTCACTTGCCACAAAAATTAACAAATTAGATGGGACACATGACGCAAAATTGAACTCCAATTAAAATTCAATCTAAAATCTAATTGAATTTAGACATTTTGATTTTTGCATCTAATAATTCACTTGACAAAAAAAAATTTAAAATTAAATGACACGTGACACAAAATTAGACTCAAATTTAGAATTTAATTAAATTTTCTCTCTGTTTTAGCTATTAATATATATATATATATATATATGATTTATAAAATTGAATTTTTTTAGTTATATGATTATGTTTTTTATGGTTTATTATATTGAACTTCTCGTTTTCTACATTAAATTAACTAATTTGGCATAAAAATTTAGATTAAATGAAACACGTAGAGCAAAATTAAACTATAATTGAAATTCAATTTTTACCTAAATTAACTTACTTGGGACAAAATTCTAAAATTTAGATTAGATGAGACACGTGGCGTAAAATTAGACACTAATTGAATTTCAATTTGAAATTTAATTGGATTTTCTCTCTGCTTTACCTATTATTATTATTAGATACAAATGTTTGACTATTTAGCCATCTAAATTGATTTTAACTCTTCGTTTTCTTCTTTCTAATTTCAAATAATTGTTATAATTGAATAATTCATTATTGTTTTAGTGGATACAATTAAAATTTCAAGTATCCAAATTTGTTTGTTTGTTTAGACCCCTAAACACACAGATTTTTTAACCAAATTAATTAACCAAGTTGACATTTATGTTTATTATTCAGATCTAGATTAAACAGTAATAAATCATATCATGCAATGCGGAAAAATAAATAAGACAATGATATGATTACCTAGGAAAACCAATAAAACTGTCCAATTTCAAGATAAAAAACCTAGAGAGGATTTGACCTAGCTATCCTTAAGGTATACGATTCACTATGATAGAATGGAATTTTTTACAATAGACTTAACCCTAAATCTACTGCTACCTCATGTAATACTTACTCACACGACCACATGCAACACCAAATCCATGGACTCTTCTAACTTGAATTTGCTGCACATAAACACCCACGTTGGTGAATTTGAGATCTTACTCAAAGGTTTAGATCATCATTAGTAGTTGATCTTGTAGCTGCAATTTCTAAAACACTGGATCTTGAGTTTCTTTAAAGAATATTGCCAGTAGAAGACTTGAAAGAGTTTTAGGTACAAAAACCCTAGATCTACAATTGGAGGAACAAGATGCACTCTTCTCTCTCTAAAAACCACTCCTAGGGTTAGCTTATAATTTCCTTTAAATACTGGAAGAAACGGATCGCAATTTGGGCTTCAAACGTACAAGTTATGGGGTTTTTACGTTTGCTGAATTTTTGCTAATATGCGACTTTTGACTAGTTGAGAGCAATCTAGAGCACCAAATTCTATCTCACTTTTTTCGCCCTGAAATTGAGTTATTTTGTCTTGGACTTGAAAGTACACCATTCTAACTCAATGAGACTTATATATATTTTTTTGTCATGGTTTGCCAATACTACAAACTTAAATCCTAACAAAATCAAATTACAGCGCCCAAATCTCCATACCAAAGATGAGTTTTGTGTATCTTCGTTTATCTACAATTACAATGTTTCCTCTTCCAAATTTTCAGTTTTTCACAACCATATATCTCTCTTACTCACACATCAATTATTTATTTAAGTTTTACACTGTTATATTTACCAATGTACATTCTAGATATGATCACCCTATCATCTAAAATTTTTTTTTAGCTCAATACTAATTGTTCTCAACATTTTCAATCAAGCTTTAGTTTTCACCATTTTGAGAAGATATCAATTTTTTTTGTTAGAGGTTTTCAAAGTTAAATTAGAAATAGGAAGACCATTGAGGTGAACAAAACGCACAATTAGAAATGATCATTTTTTTTTCCTTTCTTTTTGGTTTTCTTGCATTTAGTCATTGTGAAGTGATTTTGCTATTTTTCTTCCCCAATTATTTAATGATATTGACTCTGTTATTCTTAATTGACTTAGAATTGTCAACGCAGTTTTATTTGCCTCATCATTGTTGTGGAAATTCTTGATGTTGACATGACACATATTGATAATGAAAATTTTTTTGTTTGTTTATTTGTAGTGTAACGAAAAAGTAAAAAAAATATATAGGGTAGCAATTTTGTTGTTATTGCACCATGTGTTTAGTAAAATTCATTTTAGAAATCTTATGTGTTATTCTGAAATCCGTTTGTTATTTTTATTTTGGTCATTCTACTACAAATAACAACCATCTCCGCCATCAAATTTTTAGCTAATCTGAGCTTTTCTAGTAAGTTTTTCCTTTTTTTTAGTTGATCATTGTGAGGGTGCTTTTTTTCTTAGTACACAGGCCCAAGTAGAGACAAGGATCCCGGGCCAAATACTTATTGTTTAGTGGACTGGACTTGGTTTATTGCAGCTAAATGGGGTTGATTTCAAACCAAGTTATGCGCAAGTCACATAAAGCTTCTCAAGACAAAAATGCGATTCCTTCTAAGCAATAAAATATTATTTTAAGTGTTTTAATGTCATAAAAATGACCCTTTACTCTTACAAAATAAGTGAAATAATTATTCACAATATTCTCAATGAAAAAGAGATTGAAATAGAATATTTAAGGCTTATCTTGTATTGTATAAACATTTAAAAAGAGTTCCTTCACTTGGTACCCCGAGCGTATTGTCGTGGTACCCCGGATGTATAGTTGTGGTACCCCAGAGGCTTGTAATCCCAGAATACTGATTTTCCGAACTATACGATCTTTCTCCATGCTTATTATGCAATGGAGTTTTGTCATTGCCCTTTACCTCAATAGGTCCTGCATATGAACACGCTATACAATACACATATCTTTAAATAATTTTTAGTTTTTTAGATTATGATATACATTTTAATACATATACATATATGTAAATGAATTTCATGAGAATGATTCAGCCACAAGAATCCTGGCCCTAATTCTCACAGGCTTAGTGGTTTTGCACAAAACTTGTGGAATTTGGAACTCAAGTCCAAGTGGCTTTGCTTGGGCATTGCTTTTCAAGATAGATAGGTGAGGAGGATTAGTTTATTTAGGCAATTATAACTCAAAAGTAAGTAATATATGTATGTGTTGAAAAAGCAAGAAGCAGTAAATGAACAATGTATAAAGACAGACACAAAATAAATATTAAGGATCCTCAAAACAATATAGAATATCTCATTACTTTTCTTAATTTGTGAATTACAATATGCTCACTAAAACGTGATTCAAGATTTAGATAAGCTCAAAAACTATGGACTTAGATGGCTATCCAAGCTTCTAAGACTTGCAAAGTTTGAATCTTTTTGAATCCAAGTATGTACTATAGTGGCTGTTTCTGGGATACCGGGCAATATTTCTCTACTTTCTTTGAATTTTGACAGAGTTTTCTCAATGATTTTATTATGATTTCACCACTGCTGAATGCCCCTTCAATGTTGGTTGCGTTTCCCTTTTATAGTGTCACTCTAGGGTTCTGGGGTACCACTGATTTCCCCCCTTTAGCTCCCTAGGTACCAGAGCCCCTATTGTTCTAGCCCTTCTGATGACTGACTCTTTCCTTGTTTCACAGAGTTTCCTTCTTTTGGTGTTGTTTTCCCAAAAGCCTCTTGCTGACTTTCCATTCTAGGGTGTCCTTGGAGAGCCAACCTTCAATCTCTCTTCCTTCAATGCTTCCACGCATTTACCTTTTCAGACATAGCTTTTGTCTGCCCTTTCTTTTTGTCATTTTTCCCAAGTGAGCCGAATCCTTCCCTGCCAAATCAAAGGTTTTCCCAGCCACTTCCCCTTATGGTTCATCTTTCTGGGTTCCCCGAGGTACTATCCTTTTGCTCATGAGTTGTCGCTTTCCAAGCCCTCTAGTTCTTTGCTGCATCATTGAGCGCTTGAGAAGGACATCTGTCCTTCGTTTCTTGTGCTTTTTTTGTTCTTCTTTTGAGCTGTCTTAATCTCGTCCTGCCTTTGCTACACGTCCCGAGGACCCCGAGCCCGTGGCAGTCCTTAGGTATCCTGGCCTAGTTCTTATCACTGAATACCTTATTGATCTTCTAATCTTGGCAGGCTAAGCTTTAGTTTTTTTTCCCCCTTCGTTTCATGGCATCTAAGGCCTATCTTGGGCTTTAAATCTTTTTAAATGAACTTGGGCTTTTTTGTGAAATTTTGGCCCTCAACAATCATCTTTTAGGAAAATAAAAATAAGAGAATAAAAAAAATTTTAATTTACTCTAGAGCATCATTATGCCAGTAATGTTCTTATGTATAGATATTTGAGGAACTTGATTAATTCTTTGTTGAA
The DNA here is from genome assembly GCA_033629205.1 of Lithocarpus polystachyus. NCBI lineage: Eukaryota > Viridiplantae > Streptophyta > Magnoliopsida > Fagales > Fagaceae > Lithocarpus > Lithocarpus polystachyus. Next base: position 1,232,998 of record CM066164.1, on the reverse strand, counting down.
ATTCCAATTATTCTTATGTCTAGCCTCTTAGATTAATTTTTGGAGATGCAAATAATAGCCTAGTAGTAAAGACAATTTTTGTGGTGCCCTATGTTTGGGGTTAAAACCCCGCCATCCCCCCTCCACCACTATCTACCAATGAACAAAATAGTGTTTGCATTGGTTTGAATAACATTTGATGTCTTATTATTTGCTTAAATCTTTCTAATATGCAATGCTTAGTTCATTTAACATTTTTGAATTAATCTTTTGTTTTTTTCCACTTTTAGTCTCTTTGTGATTTTAAAATTGCACAAATTCTATTACATAGCACCAAATTAAGCTTATGTTATGGGAATAACAAACGTAATGCCTAATGATGAGAATGCAAATTGTCATATATTTCTCTCTTAATGCTTAGTCTTTTACACTTACTTGGTGCCTAAATGTACTCATTATTCTTATATTTTGATTTAGGGTGCAAATGGAGGCATTAAGTGCAAAACGTAGCTAATTGGGCGATTCTGGACAGCTTTGACATCTCTTCGTAATCTGGGCATAACTCTCTCATCTGAGCTCCGATTGAGATGAATCAAGATGCTATGGAACGCCAAGACAAAGATCTACAACTTTCATGTTTTGAGTTTTGAGAGATACGAGGCCGCATCAAGGTCGAAATTGGGCTTGAAGTTGCTGCACCTGCACTGTTGACATTCTAGAATGTTCCTTTGCCTACAATTCTAATATCCAAATCTGATGCGGTTTATTTTTGGAAGTTTCCAGATCTGATGCACGAAAATTCCAGCTGAAAAACACCACTTTCCTAGTTATATTAGAACTTTTTTTTATTTTTAATATTTTTCCTTAATCAGTCAGATTTGAATATTATTATTTAGAATATTTTTAGGAGATTTTGTCAGCATGGGAAAGAAAAAATTAACGTGAAAAAGAGGGAGGAGAAATCAGAATTACACACATGCCTCTCTCTCTCTCTCCCCTCTTCTCTAATTTTCTCTTTCAAGTTTTCTGTCATGGCCCTGCGTGGCTAAAATTTTATACTTGGTCGAAAGAAACTGAAGCCTCGGAATCAATAAAACTGTGAGATCTAATTTGTTTTTATTGTTCAATCTATGCTTTGAATATTGGATGTTCTTCTATGCCTATTTTCATGATTGTCTAGTTTAATTACTAGAAGGCCTACTAGTTTATTATTCGTTGCAATCTACTGCTAGGTTAGATATCAAATTCGTAATTGTTTGATCTCTCTAATTTGTGAAGCAACTAAGATCTAATGATTTGCTGCGTTAGAAATTTTTAGATCTTAGGAAGAACGCACGACTAAATTAAATACAACCACTTGTGCTTGTGTTGTTTAGTTTCACCGATCTCTCTAATTCTTAAGGCTGCTACTAGATTAAACCTTTAGCGCTTGTCTTGGGTTGCTTAGTAGTTAGGGTTAATTAGATCGCTTGTTTTCTAATTAACTATGACTAAGGAGAGATAGGAAAATAATTCCAACTGTGAATATTCAAAGTGTGAATTGATATATATATATATATATATATATTTGCATCGATGATCAGTTGTAAAATTCCGGTGGTGGATGTTGACTTAGACCAAGATTTGTTCTTTTGATTGATTTCGATATTTTAATTTGAATTATTCCTTAGTTGTTTTTCTTAAAATTGTTTTCATTATACTCAAACCCCCCCTACCTCCTTGTTCACGTGGCATAAAACTAGGCTAGATACTTTCCGTGGGAACGATCTTTACTCGCATTACTACATATATTTTTAGGAGTATAGGTTTTATTTTTGGTTGCCTGCGACAGCACATCACCTAAGGTGCCCTCACTTTTGCCCAATTAAGCACAACACCACATAAACTTCTCAATAGGGCTGATTTCTATGATGAAGTCAATGGTATTTGTAATGCAAGCTTTAATGGAGAATGAGCTTTTAAGTTCCATAAGCATGTACAACACATGGAATAGGAAAATGAATTTATCTGTACAAGTTTTGAACAATAGTTTGTTGAATAGTTTTGTATAATTACTCTATAATTATCATAGTTTAAATATGTCAATGCCATCTTCATTCTGAAAAGTGAGAGATCAAGACCATCTTTCTCCCACCTCTTCTGTGCGGATGACCTCATTATTTTTGGGCAAGCTTCCTTTGTCAATGCATGTGCCATTGATGACGTTCTATCCAAATTCTTCCAGCTATTTGGGCAAAAAGTGAGTAAGGAAAAATCTAGAATTCTCTTCTCTAGAAATGCGCCTATAGAGGCTCAATCCACTGTGCGCAATGTCTTAGGCATGATGGAAACCAACCAATTCAATAAATATCTGGGGTTTCCCCTAAAATTTGTGAACCAAGGTCAGAGTGACTTTGATTTTATTATCCAGAAACTTCAGAAAAGGCTGGCTAGGTGGCAAGCAAACCTTCTCTCCCTTGTAGGCAGAAGAGTACTCATCTAATCCTCCTCTTCTGCTATACCAAACTACGTCATGCAAGGAGCCCTGTTACCAAGAAAATTTTGCAAAGAAATTGACAAAGCAAATATGAACTTTCTCTAGGGCTCAACCACATTGGAGGGCTAGGTCTTCAGGCAACCAAACCCAGGAATCTTGCATTACTTGCCAAAGTCTATTTAGAGACTTATAAATGATGGAGACTATCCTTCGGCTCGAGTTCTTAAAGCCAAGTACATAAACAACTTCCGCCCTCACCTCTGGAAGAAGCTGACCTCTTGCTCTAAAACTTGGGCTACCTGTATGGCTTTAAAGCCCCTCTTAGACTCGAGTCTGAGGAAAGTTGTAGGTAATGGAAATACTACCTCATTTTGGAGAGACCACTAGACCACCGTAGGTCCTCTTTGCTTTTGCATTCATGGCCCTCCAAATGTCAATGGAGAGAACCTCACAGTTAGGGATGCCTTGATTAATGATGATTGGAATTGGGACCTTATCTCCCTTGTGTTTCCCCCTATAGCATCATGTCCATCCTGCAAGCCACTCACATAAACTCCCCAGAACCTATTAAGGACACTCTCGCATGGACCTTTAATAATGATGGAAATTTCTCCATAAAATCTGCTTACTTGTTGGCTAAAGGCATCAACCCCATGCAGCAGCCTCTCTCTCCTGTCAAATAGATCTGAAAATCTAATGCCCCTCAGAGAATTCAAGCCTCTCTTTGGCTCTGCCACCGCGATAGCGTCCCTATGAGAGTGGTGTTGACCTTAAAGGGATTCAATATCAGCAAAAGTTGCCACATTTGCAACTGTACTGACGAGTCCATTCTCCACTTGCTAAGAGATTGCAAATTTTCCCAAAAATTTGGGATAAGCTGGGTGTTCCCACTGGCTTAGCTTCCTCCTTCACTAGCAACCTCTATGACTGTCTCCACTTTATTTGCAAATCCACCGAAAGGAACATCCCTTGGAGCATCGTCGTCCTCATTAGGCTGTGATCCTTATAGCTTAACCGAAACAGGGTAGCTTTTCACGCCTACCCCCTAATCAAAACCTGTTCAAAGAAAACATTTCTAAAGTTATGGAGTTTCACTTTCGTACCTCCCCTAAGTCCACAGCTAGGCTTAAGGAGGAGATCTTCATCAAATGGGTTAAACCTCTCATCGGGTAATTCAAACTCAACACGGATGCTACTGTCCTTGCCTCAGGCCGTGCTTTAGGGGGGTGGGGGCCGGGGCGGTGTGTGAAGTGGTGGCCTTCTTCGAAACTCTAATGGGGATTGGGCTGGTGGGTTCTCTCGCTCCATCGGCTCCCTTTGCTATGTGGGGGCTGAGTTATGGGCCTTAAGGGATGGAATTGACCTTGCCAAAATTGCTGGAATCACCAACTTATTATATAATGTGATGCCACTGAAGCTGTTAAGCTTCTCTCTTGCAACTCATCAACTAATAGGCTGTTTAACCCAATTTTGAATGAATGCAGGAGTTCTCTTTTGGGCTTTCTAGGAAGCCAAGATCCAACACTGCTTTAGGGAGGCTAATAAAGCTACAAATCTTCTTGCTAAAGTTGGCTACCACCAAGCTACCACCAAGCTACCTCCTTTTTGACTTATGTTTAACCCCCTAATGATGTAATAGCTATCTTGAATTTAGATTGCACTTCTTTTGTACCACCTGCTTGGTTCGGGTCAACTCTATTATCCAATGCATTATCTTATCCTTTTAACAAATAAATAATAAACCATGAAAAACAAAGAGCAATCTAACATAGCTGATAGTGATTAAAAATTTCTTGCTTAATTCCTTTGGTTGAAAAGGTACAGTTCCTATAAAACAATATCTTAATCTCACTAAGTTGAAGGTAGCATTCTATTCAATCATTTTGCCAAATTTTCGTATTAAAGTTATAAATTCTATCTTCTAATAGACATTTGTGTTGGATAATTTATATATAAAATCAGCAGGGCCAGCTCTATACTTTTTGAGGCCTTTTATATTTAAATATTAAAAAAATTATTTATTTAATATTCTTATAAATAAAATTATATGAAATATAAATTTAGAGTTTGAACTTTGAAATATATTCTTCTTGATTACTAAAGTAGGCAATTTTTTGAGTGGATACTGGGCAGTAAACATAAACATAGTACAGCTACTTAACTACTCACTACATAATCAACTACATTCTACAGTAGTTAAATGTACAATTAAAAAAATATAAAGTGTACACCTATTCTCCCACAATCACGTGGGATGACTTTGATTTAAGAGCAATCGCATCAGTTAGTGTAAAATACCCACATTAGTTTATCTATTCCATCATCTATTTTATTTAAATAATCAATTTCCCTACTTTTTTATTATTATTTTATCTCAAACTCTCTCTCTCCACTCACGAGACTCTATTCTAGAGTCTTCTCTAAAGGTGCGTTCGTTTGGAAGGAAAATAAGGAGGATGGAAAATAGAGGATGGAAAACAGGGAGGAAAATGCTGTTTTTCACTGTTCGTTTGGGGAAGGAAAATAGGGAGGATGGAAAACTCGAGATAAACTTTTCTCTCCGGGCCCACATTTTTTTTCCTTCCAAATCGGAAGGAAAACCTGGAGAGAAAAGTGTTATAATAATACCTTTACAAAAATACCCTCTTCCTACTTTTTTTTTTCAACTTTTTATTTTTATTTTTATTTTTTACGTTAGCTATCTTCTTCTTTTTTTTCAACGTTCAGCTAACTGAACGTCTCTTCTTTTCTTTTCTTTTTTTTCTTCTTTTTTTTTTTTCAACGTTCAGGACACCTGAACGTTGTGTGTGTGTGTGTGTTTTTTTTCTTTTTTTTTCAGCATTCACCTGAACGTTGTCTTCTTTCTTTCTTCTTCTTCTTCTTTTTTTTTTTTTCCTTCTTCAACGTCAACTGAATGTTGTGTTCTTTTTTTCTTTTTCTTTTTTTCCATCCTTACCTGATCGTTTTTTTTTTTTTTTTTTCAACATGACTAGATCTAATTTTTATATTATAATAATAAAAATAATAATATAAATTTATATATATATATATGATGTGATAAATTTTAAATTATTTAATGATTACAAATAAATCTATTTCTTACATATTATATAACAAGGGTATAATAGTCAATTTATATAAATTACATTTTCCATCCTTCTCTTTTTCTCTCTAACCGAACACAAAAGTTTTCCACTCTTCCACTTTTCCACTCCTCCAACCGAACACACAAGAGAGAAAACTAAATATTTTCTATCCTCCCACTTTTCCATCCTCTCATAATTTTCCATCCTCCCACTTTTTCACTCCTCCAACCGAACGGACCCTAAATCTCCTCTCTATACCAACATTTTCCCTCCTCTCTAAAACTCCTCTCTATTCCAAACTCCTTTATGGAATTTTGATCCAAGCACGGAGCCGATCTATTCCATCTGAAACTCCGATCCAAGCATAGCGCCAATCTATTCCATTTGAAACTCCGATCCAAGCACGGCGCCGATCTGAAACTCCGATCCAAGCACATCGAGAAAAACTTCGATCCAAGCACGCCGATCCAAGCATTCCAATCCAAGCACGCCAATCTGCCACAAGCGCTAATCTACAAGCGCCGATCCACTCTCTCTATCTTTGTTGGTGTATCCGTGGGTGTGTTTGGTTTTGTGGTGTCTGTGGTTGATCTTGTTGTTGATTTTGTGGTTGATTTTTGATTTTGTGTCTGTGGGAGTGTGTGTATCAAAGGAAGGAGCAAATGATGAGGGCGTTGGTTTGCAGATGGAGAAGAGAGAGAAAAAAAGGAGTGAAATTAGAAATTATTAAAATATGCACTGTTACTATAGCTCCAGTGTATTTATGCACAATTTTACACCCACTGATATGGGTGATTTTTTGGTCAAAATATGTAAAAAGAGATGCTTTTTGTATTTTGCAAGATTATCCATGAACTGATGCAATTACTCTAAAAGTGATAGGTAAACTTAGAGCAATAGACCTATTTCATAAATAAATAAAAACAAATAAAAAGGTTAAAAGTTACTATCCTTCTACAGTAACATACATCTATTCCATAGTATTGAATTTTCAGGTCTAATTGTTTGTGTAAAAGGGATGCCCCCTTTTACATGGATAAAGCAAGCATTCTTAAATAAACAGCTTCCTTCTACATGGATTTATACAATCCAACTCTCTTAAATGTGAAAGAAGACTTGAAAAGTAAGAAGCAGAGCATTTTAGGAGCAAACTTGAAGAAAGAGAAAAGGAAGAGTATGAAACGGTGACAACACAAAAATACTAAGGTTTGAGATTGATTTGTTTTGCCTTCGATTTTATTTTTGCTTTAGTTGTTGATAAAAAGAGTGAGGTTTTTCAGCTGTGAGAATTTATTTTTTAATATTTTTTAATAGGAACTGTGACAGAGAGACTATGAATTCTGGAACTCCTACTCATTGAGAAAAGAAACAGTCAGAATTTTTTTTTTTTTGCATTTTTTGCATTTTTTGGTGTCACCGATTATATATATATATATATATATATAAAGTATTATAAACATTTATTTATCAGGTTGTTGAAGTGTACTAATTACATTCATTGCTATATCAATTGTAAAAGTTTTGTTCTAAAGTTTTATAATAACTGTAGCATTTTGATTTTTTATTTGGGTCTATATATAATTAATATATATATATATATATATATATTAGTCAAAATTTGGGGCTTTCTTCCTTTTGTGGTCCTTCGGCAACTGCATCACTTGCCTTTAGGGTAGAGCCAGCCCTGATAATCAGCTGTTCCAACTATGAATTTTACATCATATGTTACTCTCTAAAGATCTTATTAGCTGTATAGATGGTACCTTTGGTGTATGAGAAAATATTAACAAAACGTGATTTTTATATAATTACATCTAGACATATTACAATGTCATGATGGATATGTTTGTCTTATTTTACTATATAATCTAAGTAATCATGTGATTTTTGAATTTGAAGAGTTATATGTTGCGGAATTTATTCATACATTCATATGATGAGAAAAAAAGTTAGCTTTTTTCATTTTATTTTATTTAATATTTCCACCTTATGATGTATGATTTATTAATTATGAGAAAGAAAGAGATGTTGATCAATGTTTTGGAGAAAACTATACCTATAAGAGTTGATTCACATACATCTGTATAGTAATTAACAAAGTATACGTACATGGTTACAACTAGGTCTAATAGTTCTCACACTATATAATAATAGATAACTTTTTTATTGAATTGTGTTTTCACTTTTCATACATATCTCACTATATTTAATATCCGACTACAAAATTTATTATGTTACACTACAAAAAACTTCTAAATTAAAACAAAATTTCATATAAAACATATTGACTTTTAAAAAATATACAATCTAATATATTAATTCAATAATTATCTAATAATAAATAAACATATCAAATTTTTCCATGCATTGTGCAGGTCTGCGACTAGGGCTGTAAATGAACCAAGCTGTTCATAAACAGCTCAGGCTTGGCTCGATAAACAACTCATTCATGTTTGTTTATTTATAAACAAGCCAAGCTTAAGTTTTAGTTTTAGGCTTGTTTAACAGACGAGCAAAGCCCGAGTAAAAAATATTGTTCATGAACAAGCTCATGAACATCAAGGCTCGATACAAAAGTAACAAAACTAGTTGAGCCTAGGCTTATTTATGAGTTTGGTAATAAAATTGATATGATCTTGACAAGCAAACTCATATCCTTCTAAGACTTTAATTAATTATAAGTTGAAACCACTCATCCAAACCAAATAGTCTAGATAATAAACTTAATATAAGCTTGATAATATACTTGTGTTGGATTTCAAGCTCAAAAACATGATATTGAGCTTGAGTTTGGGCTTGATATCGAGCTCAAACTTGGCTTGAATAATGAATCAAGCCAAGCCAACTCAAGCTCAAGCTTGAACACTATTTGTAAGCTCATATCAAGCTCAAGCCAAGCTTAAACATTCTACTTTTGCTGTTGAGCCGAGATTGAACATTCACTACTCGACAAAGCTTGGCTTGTTTACAGCCCTATCTGCGGTTATTGAGCTTGAGTTTGGGCTTGATATCAAGCTCAAACTTGGCTTGAATAATGAATCAAGCCAAGCCAAGCCAAGTCGAGCTCAAGCTTGAACACTATTTGTAGGCTCGTATCCAGCTCAAGCCAAGCTTAAACATTCTACTTTTGCTGTTGAGCCGAGCTTGAACATTTATTACTTGACAAAGCTCGGCTTGTTTATAACCCTATCGGCGACTAATAATAATAATAATAATAATAATAATAATAATATTATTATTATTATTATTATTATTATTATTATTATTGTCTAAAACTTGGGTTATTTTATGTTTCATGAAATGGTTTTCTATCATTTTTTTTTTCTATTAAATAGTCACGAGACCCTCACTTTCTTCTTAGGCTAGCTCCATTTAACAATGAAATTTAACCTTAAAAGCTAGCTACATAACAAAATTCGTAACTCAATTGTCTATTACATTTCAGCCTCTTGGAGTTATTCCTTGTCTTAGTGCATAAGGACCCAAGCCCACTCTTGGGCCATTGTTCAGTCTATTATACTTGTATTGTTGTACTATACCTTGCATTTACTACCTTGTACTCTGTTTTGATAACTTTTGGGTGACTTAAATCAAGGAAGTGAATATCGTATTAGAAAAATATATCGTACCAATTATAAAATTAATAGTTGCACTCTTCTAAAAAGTACTGAAAAAATACCGTGTTGTTCAATGGTATAATGGGCATTTTGGTTGGTACCATAAAAAAAATTTAAAATGTTAGAAAATTGTAAAAAATTGAGGCAAAAAAAAAAAAAACATATTTAAGCTGCTATATTGGGTTTTTGTACTTAGACTAATAATTAGTCTTTAAAATATGTTAATTTTTAAATTTTATGTTGATAAACATAAAAATTAATATCCATACTTACATAAATAAATACACACACGCATGCGCGCGCGCGCGTGCACACACACACACACACACGTATAGCAGTAATGCCAAAATGATACACCGATAATATTTCATTTTCCTAGCTAAACCAAAACAATATCTAGTATAAAATTGACTTTCTTGATTAGAAACTTAAATGTTTCCATTGGAAATACTAGTAGATAGCAGTTGAACTACAACTTACAAGGCTCTTAATTTTATTTCCATGTACTATTAGTCACATTTGATACTATTTATTATTTTTATACTAGCATGTAACCTATGCAAATGCATGGATACATTTAAAATTAAACACAATTTTTATTATAAAAATATAAATAATTAGTCAAATTATTAAAAAAAATTAGCATGTAACACGTGCATACGTATAGATACATTTAAAATTAAACATAATTTTTATCAAAAAAATATAAATAATTAGTCAATTTTTTTTAAAGTACACGTAATTAGTCACATATTAAAATTCTTACTTAAATTTAATACAACTTATGATCTTTTTTTTTTTTTTTTGATGGAAAGACTTTGCATCTCATTCTAATTAGAAGAAAAAAGGGTTACATCCTGAGTACACGCGTACTCAATGAGGCTAGGAGTTTCCTCCAACCAAACTACAAAACTACCAATCTTTTTGGCAAATTGGGCTAGAATATGGGCAGGCTTATTACCTTGCCTTTTAAAATGAGAAAAAAAAAAAAAAAAAAAAAAAAAAAAAAAAAAAAAAAAAACCGAAACATTGCACTAAGGACAAAATGCTTTCTGCTATAGTTTCAATGGATAAAGGGGGCTCTGTTAAGCCCGAAAGAACTCTGCACAATGTTAAGGAATCCGTCTTGAAGGTAACTTCTCTGAATCCATCTCCCAAGTGAAAAGGACCGCTGTCTCCATGGCTTTTGCCTCGATTTCCAATGCTGCCAAGGGTGCTGGAACTCTTTTTCTCATGGCTGCCAATGGTGCTAGAATTTTTAATAAAATAGAACATGTGGTTATTTTTATTGAGTATATGTGATTGGTTTATTTATTTATTTATAATTTTATAGTTTATCAATATTAGATTCTTAGTATTTTGCGCTAATTAACTTACTTGACACAAAAATTAAAAAACTTAAGTGGATAATTATAGTGTGATCCACACATGAATTTAGAACTCCGCGCAAAATTGGATTCTAATTTCAAATTCTAATTGAACTTTCTCTAAGTTTTACCTATTAATTTATATATATATATATATATATATATATATATATAGATTTTTGTTTACTGGGTGTCCAATGCTTTGATACCATATTGGACTTGAGAAAGCATATTTCTATATTTGTCAAATGAATAGACTTTGAATGAAAATTTTCAGAATATTGTAGTTGCAACCAAACATAATGCGACCTAAAAAAATAAAGCACATTTACATACAAAAATTTGGAAGAAGATTTCAAAGTGCATCTCTTGTCTAGTTTTTATTTTGTTTAATTTAGTTTTAAACAACTAAGAAAGAACACTGAATACCATAGATGGTCATTCAAATTATATGATTGAACAAAAATATATTGAAAATTTTAAGAACCAACATAAGACTGAAGGTGAAATCGGCCATTTATCACTTTTGGCGGAAATTATTAGTAACATATCACTGTTTGCAAAATAAGTAGTAATATACCACTTTTTTTGAAACTCGAGTTCATGAAACTTGAGTTTGCTGTGTAAATCAAGTTTTAAATACTCGAGTTTCATAAAAAAAAAAAAAACTTATGATAACGTGGTAAATGCTCTTTTTTGTACTTCTATGATACTCGAGCTTACCAAGCTCAAGTTCTTTGTATGGAACTCAAGTTTGACAAGCTCGAGTTCCTTATTCCTTTTTTTTTTTTTTTTTTTTTTTTTTTTGATAATCAACAAATAAACATAAACATAAAAGCAAGTAATTTTTTTCATTTGAACGCACAAACATATGCAATGAACAGAGAATAATTTATGCAAAAAAATAGTGAAAAAAATTACTTATTTTTATGTTTATGTTTATTTGTTGATTATCGGGAAAAAAAAAAAGGAATAAGGAACTCGAGTTTTGCAAACAGTGGTATGTTGCTAATAATTTTCGCGAAAAGTGGTAAATGGCCAATTTGGCCTAGGACTGAATATCATAATTATTAATAACAACAGTTGAACATTAAGTACGTACATTGAACTTATAATTAACGCACAAAAGAAACCTGTGTCATTGTGTATGAAAACATCAAACGTGTACCAAGGGAAATTTCTTAATTATGATTCTTTAAGAAAGAAAAAAAAATCAAGGGAAGAACGCATTAGAGCAAAGAGCATTGTGACCGTTAGCTCCAAATGGCAGCCTCATCTCATCTCCACCAAAGAGCATTGAAGGTAGCTTTTCTAGCAGAGTCATCAGTAATGTATGCAAGCTTGACCTTCTTTCTAGTCATGATTGATAGAAAAGGCGAACAACAAGAAGCAATATGGAAGTTGAAACCTTTTTTTTGTTGTGTGTATAGTTTCTTGCCCCAAACAGACTATGACAGCTATTTCTTAGCTTACTAATGTTATTTGATTTTCAACCATTCATATTGGGTTGGAGGTGTTGAATTCTTGAGATTCTCTACCTACCCCTATTAGAACATCATAAAGAGTACCTAGCTCCCCTATGAATCCTTCTCAAAAAATTATTATAAAAAAAAAAAAAAAGCTCCTATAAATACAAGCTTCCCCTGCGCTAACAACCCAAGTGAACACAACACACATTCAAAACATTCTTCATACTTAAGGCTCTCATCACTTGAAAGCTAGCTATCTGTGCCATTAATCAAGCTAGCTAGAGTCATGGCCTACAACAAGCAGAGAAAATCTCCATCTTTCTCTTTCTTCAGCATCTTCAAAGCTAGGAAGCCTCGGAGAGAAGATGATTCATATGATGATGCAAAGAGTACAACTAAGATATATCCAAGTGATTCTGACAAGAGCCATTACGTAGCTGACCGCAAGGTTGATATAAAGGCTGGAGTTTACATCGAAAGAATCCACACAATCCACAAAAACAATCTCGTGGCTTCTGAAAGCCAAACTATGGGTGGACACCAATCTGTCACAGTTTATCAAGCTGAAAATGAAAAGGCTTGATCAAATATGTCTATGTTTCTGGTTTCCTACTGTAATATTCTTTAGTACTCTTGCTTCCAGTTTGTCAATCAAAATCGTTTTGAAATAAATAAGATGAATATTTGTTTGTATACAAGCTTTTGTATTTTCCACAATACAGAGAACTTACTAAGTTATATGTAGTCTCTTCAAGCCATATTCATTCTTATGATTTTTGGATAATTTTGGTTCACTGGTTTTAAACTCTCCTAACTAACACGATCTTTCGCTGCTGTGGAGAGAGAGATTCTTTTTCCAGAAAATTCCGACAGCAATATGCCACTAGTAGTCACTGGGGTCAAGTTTCAATACTGCTTGAACTTGATCAATATGCATGAGTTTGGGCTAACTATCATGGCCTAATTAGATCAATCTTGTCATTTAGTATATTGTTACAGGAATCAAGAAGCTTCCTAGCTAAAGCTTATAAAAATGTCAGGATATACATTTAAATTAACCAGTGTGGAACTCTCATTCTTAAGAACACAGAAGAAGAGGAATGTAATGAGAGAAAGCATGAGTTCAAGTTACTGCTTAAGAACTTCAACAATGGAAAAATCAGCATATTAATGGCATCTAATTTGCTATTAGTTTCACCAAGCTATAAAAAGTCGACCATTTGCAATCATGAAGAAACATATAATTAAAATTTGAAGAACTTTAGTGCCTGTGATCTGGAATTTTCAAATATCATATGACATTCTTTTGTTTGGCTTCACTAGATCTATGCTAGAGCAATTTAGATAATTAAGCTGCTGAATATTCTTGAGTTAACCATTCGCAAGCAATATAAATGGCTAATGCTACACAATTCACTGGTCAATAAATTAAGATACGGTTTGTATTAGTCAAGTAGAATTAGGAATCGTAAGTACAATCCCATGAAGAGGGGTTGTGGTTTCTTCTGCACAATTATTGTACATGGGACATGTTATTGTTGTTAATTCTCTTTCTTTCTTTTTATTTTATTTGGGTTTTTGTTCCATCTTTACATTACTCATTCTTTTTATTCAGTCGTAACTCACACTTCATAACTTTCCAGAACAAAATCACTAATGTCTGTTCTGACTCCAGAATGATTTTTGCTAAAAACAAAAAAGAGAATAAAGAGAAGAATAACTTACTATTAATGTCCTTGAATGATTATAACCCATTAAATCTCGACCAGAAACACAGAATGAAGTTCATGTTATAGGTCACATCTTAGTAATAATTCAAGACTAGAATTGGCCAAACAATTGGCGAGGGTTGTTTTGAAATCTCGGGTCACATTTTGGATTGACAATCATGTGAGAGAATCTGCAGTTGGCATGCATCATATTATAGTACTAAGTGACTTGCAATGTCAAGATTTTAGTACCTTTCCATTGTGTGAGTTGTGACCCCTAACAGAATCATGCTATATATATCTATTTCAATATTCTTTACCTTGGTAAAACTACAAAATGCTTCAGTACTTGAGCCCAATTCAATGTGTCATTCTTCAGTCATGCGCTTAATTATTCAACTATTTTAGAGGTTGCTTAGCATATAATTTTTGGACATGCATTTCAAATTTTGGCCTAAGAGTGTATACATTGCATTGCTGGCTTCTACTAAGCCAAGACATATTAAGTACCAAAAATAAATGATACATTCAAGGTGGAATTTTAAAGACGTAGTAAAAATCTGCATATGCTTATTTCAGTAATACTTTTTGTTGTTTCTTCTCTGTCTCTCTTTTTCTTTACCACTGTCTGAATGATTCCTCCAACAACATAAAACATGGTTCCCCCTATTATGAATGTCAATTCAATTCAAAATATAAGAAAGTGAAACAAGACATGAGGGATGCTGAGTGCTTTGTAAATTGTACAGCTCATAGCTGTAAGGAATGGTGACCATTAAATTAGTAAATAGTTTGTGTTTTCTTTTTTATGAGACCCCTTGTGAATTTGGATGGTTCTCCAATATATATGTGCCGCCTTAAATAACTGACTGTTTTAAACCCTTCAAATTCATCCTTCTGTACTCCACTATAATAATTAATTTAAAAGAAAAGAATCTGAATCCTATTTCTCTTTCCTATGATGTTACTGAAGATATTTCTGGAAGCCTCTTAGTTCTTTTATTCTTGCCCCCTCTGCTCATATATTATATAACACTAAATTAAAAGCCTTTTTTTGGAAACAATGTTGCCCTTTTCTTTTTCTTTTTCTATCTATGTTGAAATTTCAATAAAGGAAAAAATGTAAGATTCTTCACATTTACAATATGTTACAAAATATCTAAGTGAGTGGGAAATATATTTTGCTCTCCAGCTAAGGAACTTTATCTAATATACAAAGAACACAATCCATGGTCCATGACTAAATCAAAGAAAACCTCTTTAATATTTTTAAGCTAAAGTAATCGGCCAAGGTTTTACATGTATAACACTATATTCAGAAGATACATACTTTTGCGATGCCCTTTTAAAAACAAATAAATAAATCAAGCAATTAATATGCCCAGTGAGAATGAAGATATATCGTGGTTGAAAGCATTGAATGTGTGTGCAACTGCATGCATATCTTCAGCCTGATATATAGGTCATGTAATTGTAAAGCCATAGTCATATGGAACATGTTATTGTATAGGTGTGGGAGAAAATTTCATATTTATAATGCAAAAAATACAGAGAATTCTCATATAAGCTACTCTATAGATATTAGGTACTTGCATAATTGTTGGGTCTTCTAAAAGGTATTCCAAATTTCCAATGTCTTGGAATCAATCTCCTCCACCTAGAGGACAACTTTAAATCATGGACAGCCAATATGGCTATGGAATCTGGCATGTAGAAATTATGCCTCTTAACATGTAGTGATCCTACTTAAACTCCAGGAAGTGGTTTGTTCCATATAATATTATTCAATGTATTTAAAGTACAAGTATCATAGCCAGTAGCCACTAGCTAGGAAGTAACTCCAAGTAATAAAGTTTTAATTCCTCCATTTGCTGCCTTAATAATTAGCAAGGAATCATGTTGAATGCGCAATATGCATGTGGGATATTCTTCTTTTGAATTCAAGTCACCAAGACAAACTTCAACAATTCACATAATCAAGTCTATAAAACTCTCCCAGACCAATTATTCACCCTACAGTTCCTCAACTGCGTCTTTGAATTAGTATATGCAAAACTAATACCTTCATGCCCCCATCCTAAACACTTCTACTATCTGCGTTTTTTTTTTTTACTTATTCCTTTTTACTTTTTAGGCAAGTAATTCATTGAAACAAATCTATGAAACATTTAGAACACAAAATATCCTCACAAAGCAACTCAATATATGTTGGAATCACATATTAAAATTTACAACCAATACATTTTGTATGGAGTATGATCCCAGGCCCATTGAACCTTGGCCCCGGCCTTATGGTACAGTGCATGATCCTATGCCCACTAGATCTTTGGCCTTGGTCTAGACACACTTTAAGGCCCAATCTGAGCCCAAATGCCATAATGAGTCCATCTTGTCTTAAACGTATTAGAAGCAAGCCCATGCTGATCAATTATAACTTGATTGAGAATGTGCTTGCTTAGAACAGCTTATGTTCTTGGCAGCTCGGTATTGCCTTAGAGAATATCGTTGCTGAGTAGTCTTTTGGAGGCTGGAGCCAGTTCCAATACTATTATCACCGTCCCCAGCAGAGCATATTCTTATTAGGAATAATCAGATTAGACCCCATCCACATGAGTGAGATTAGAAAGTAATCATAACGCCTACACCCACCTCAAGCTATAAATAGGATAATAAAATAAGAAGAAGGGGTTGGCAATTCGTTGGAAAAGAAAGAGGAAGAAGCGAGGAGAAAGTTGATACCATAATGAGAGTGAGTGAGAGTAACTTAAAGAAGAAAAGGGAGAGAATTTGTGAAAAAGGAAAGGTGTCATTTGGTAGTCTAGTAAGGAACTACCCATAGTAGGAAACACAAAACCCATAATACAAATAGATTGTGAGCCCAACTACTAGCCTTGTCTGCCAAGGTAAATTTGGGTATGCATAATTGGTGCCGTCTATGGGAATCTCCTACATAGCTGTAGTTTTGCCGAGACTCACATACAAGGAGAATGTTCGGGAGGCAGTCAGGAAGTTATGTTGAGAGTGGCTCTGGGGGATCTTCTCAGGGATCTAGTAGGTGGGAAAGGAGGCAAAAGAGGCGCGAAGACAGGGAGTATGAGCAAGGGAAAGAGTAGTCTGGTCTTAGAGAAGGGTCGTTTCAAACACACTAAACATTATCAGGTGCCTCGGGGCATGAACATTTTGACAGAAGGGATGAGGAACTCGAATGCTTGCGTAGGTTGATAAGGGATTTGGAGTTGGAAGCAAGAGGTAGGCATGGAGAAGAGACCGCGAAGAGCATGCAGAGGGGTCAGCTAATGTTGGAGGTGGCTATGGAGAGGCACCCCATCAATCCAGTTCCCATCAACATCGGGATCGGTCTCGGGAGTATGCAAACGGGGACTCAATTTCCCCGGAGGGGCGACGACCTCGGAATGCCACCATGGATGCTATGAGCCGAGCATTGCGTAGAGCTGCTCGGTCAATATCAAACAAGCACCGATGCCGAGCTGATTTACTAGACCTTCATTTAACTCTTATAACGAGAAAACGAATCTAGTAGAGCATGTAAGCCATTATATCCAAATGATGTATTTGCACAATCATAATAACGCGTTGATGTGTAAGGTGTTTCCTTCAAGTTTCGGGCCCATCAGTTTAAGGTGGTTCAATGGGTTGAGGAAGGGCTCGATTCATAGTTTTGCCGAGCTGATTCAAGAGTTCAGGGTTCGGTTTATGGCCTGCAACTAGGTGCCGCAACTCGTGGACGCGCTGTTGTCTATGTAGATAGGAGTCGGGGAAACTCTTCGCAACTATACTAGCTGGTACTAGGAAATGTACAACGAGATCAGTGGGAGTAATAAAAAAATTGCAACAAGCATTTTCCGGTTGGGATTGCCCGAGGATTCTGAATTATGAGATTTGTTGACAAGGAGACCTCCTGAGGATATAAGGTAATTGATGAGGTGTATAGAAGAATATAAATGGTTAGAGGATGATCAGTAGTAGAACAAAGGCAAGGCCCCTGATCACAAGTCGGCAGTTAAGGCCCCGGAAGGATTTGAGGATCCAGGAACTGGGCGCGAAAGCGGGGGAAGTAAACGTGACGTTTAGGGAGCCAGTACACTGAATAGTGGATCAAATTAAGAAGAGCCATACTTCAGGTGGCCAAACAAGATGGGGGGTGACCTATGAAATCAGAACTTGTACTGCACTTATCATAGAGATAAGGGGCATACCACCGAGCAATGCAGGGTGTTAAAAGATCATTTGGATCAGTTAGTAAGGCAGGGTACTTAAAAGAGTTTGTTGTGGACCCAAGAAATCAGGAGGCCGGGCAGGGTACTCGGCCTCGGGGGAATCCTCTTCCACCCCCTTTAGGAGTGATAGAGGTTATCCATGCAACTTCAAGGGGTACCCTAGTGACCAGGAGGAGAAGGGTACTAGCAGTGGCTCTAGTAAAGAGTTGTTTGGATGATCAACCCTCCGAGAAGAAGTTGAAGTTTACTTGGGAGCCCATTGCCTTTAATGTTGACGACTTGGAAGGAACGACCCAACCACACGACGATGCTTTGGTGGTTACAACACGAATAAATGGTTTTATAGTGAAGAAAGTATTGGTGGACTAGGGAAGTGGTGCCGAAGTGATATATATCGACCTGTTCAGGGGGCTTGGCTTGAAGAAAGAGGTCTTGTCTAAGTATGACACACCCCTGGTGGGGTTTGATGGTCGGATGGTGATCCCAAAAGGGAAAATTTCATTCCTTGTAAACTTGGAAGGCAAGGAAGTAATGGTGACCTTTATAGTGGTCAATTCGTTTTCTTCGTATACAGCGATTCTTGGAAGGCCATGGATTCATGCTATGGGGGCAATTCCGTCTACCTTACATGTTAAGGTCAAATTCCGCACCAAGCACGATATTGCTATAGTGAGGGGAAACCAGCAAGTGGTTAGGAAATGCTTGGTGGCCACTGTTAATCGAGAGATTACACAAAAGGAATCAGCAGAGGAGGTTCCCTTATAGAAATTATAGGAATCCCAGGGGGGAATGGGGGCTAGCTATGTTAAGGACTTAATAAGAGTGAGGATACTGCCGGACGAGGATAGGAGTTTTTAGATAGGAGCAGGTATGAAGGACGAAGATAGGGTGGAAACGTTGTTATTGCATGTATAGAATGTAGATGTATTTGCTAGGAGCCCATACGAAGTGCCAGGGGTAGACCCCGAGTTTATAGTTCACAAACTTAATGTAAATCCATTATTTCCTCCCAAGAAGTAGAAGCCAAGGAGGTTAGCTAAGGAACACATCGAAGCAGTCAAGCAAGAAGTCAAGAGGTTGAAAGAGGTAGGGACAATAAAGGAGCCTTTCTGCCCAGAATGGCTGGCAAATACCGTGGTGGTGAACAAGAAGAATGGGAAATGGAAGGTTTGTGTAGATTTTACTGATTTGAACCGGGCATGTCCAAAAGACCTTTTCCCCATGCCGAAGATCGATCAACTAGTAGATGCTACGTATGGGCACCCGAGGATGAGTTTTTTGGATGCTTTCTAGGGTTATCATCAAATTGTCGTGGCTGCCGAGGATCAGGAAAAGACAGCGTTGATCTCTTCTAATGCCAATTACCACTATACTGTGATGCTGTTTAGGCTAAAGAATGCTGAAGCCACTTATTAACGGATGATGATGAGGATGTTCAGGGATAAGATTGGGTGTACAGTGGAGGTGTATATTGACGATATGGTGGTTAAAAGAAAATAGGAGAAGGGGCACATTGATGATCTTAAAGAAGTGTTCGAAGTGCTCGAAGTGCTCTAGTGGCATAAACTGCACCTCAATGCTGACAAGTGTGCTTTTGGAGTGGGGGCTGATAAGTTCCTTGGGTACATGATCACGTTTTGAGGAATAGAGGTCAATCCCAATCAAATTCAATGCTGATAAGTGTGCTTTTGGAGTGGGGGCTGGCAAGTTCCTTGGGTACATGATCATGTTCCGAGGAATAGAGGTCAATCCCAATCAGATTAAAGCTGTAGAGTGCCTTAAGCCACCGAGTAATACAAAGGAAGTCCAGGTGCCGACCTGCATGCTAGCTACCCTAAACTGGTTCATTTCCAAATTTGCAGACCGGTGCCGTACATTTTACCAACTTCTGAAAAAATGGAAGGGATTCCAGTTGAACGAAGAATGTGAAAAGGCTTTTCAGGATTTAAAGGAATATTTGATACGGGCACCTATGTTGTTAGCCCCAGAGCCCGATGAGGATTTATTTATGTATCTTTTGGTGTCCGAGCATGTCGTGTTGCCAAGGGATCAAGGTGTGCAACAGCCAATATGTTATGTAAGCAAAACTTTGGTTAATGTCGAGAAGAGGTATTTGCCCCTAGAGAAGTTGGTGTTAGCACTAGTACATGCTACAAGGAAGTTACCCTATTATTTTCAAGCTCATTCCGTCTATGTATTAACCGAGTATCCCTTGCCGTCATTGTTGAAGAGATTTCATTTCACGGGTAGAATAGCCAAGTGGGGAACTCGGCTGGGCTTTTTTGAAATTAGGTGCAGACCTAGGAGTTTGGTGAAGGGTTAGGTTCTCACTGATTTTGTTGCAGAGTTTTCCCCGATAAGGGAGATGGAGATAGTTTGTCATGTAGAGGTCCACCCGTGGGAGGTATTCGTGGACGATGCATCTAGCGCACTAAAGGCTGGGGCTGGAATTGTCATCATCACCCCGAAAGGTATAAAGCTAGAGCATTCTTTTAGATTGGGTTTTAGGGCTTCCAACAACAAAGCTGAGTATGAAGCCCTACTTGCCGGATTGAAAGCTGTTTTGGATCTTGGTGCCCGGGAAGTAGAGGTTTACTTGGATTCTCGGTTGGTGGTTAATCAGGTGCAGGGTAGTTTTGATGCCAAGGATCCTCAGATGATGGAGTACTTACGGTTGGTGAAACAAATTATGAACCAGCTTCTGAAAGCAAAGGAAGTTCAAGTGGCCAGAGGACAGAACCTGCATGCCGACTCCTTGGCCACTTTGGCGTCATCACTGATCGAAGAGATACCTCAGTTAATCAAAGTGGAGTGGGTGGCAAATCAAGTATTGACACAAGGGTAGATGTTTCAGTGGTGGTAATATCAGAGCCGTGTTGGATGGATCCAATCATTGACTTCTTGGCTGAGGATCGAATGCCAACTGATGAAAAGGAAGCGGACAGAGTACGCTGGGTAGCCGTTCGGTATTGGTTATCGGCAGACCGTAAGTTGTACCAAAGGTCTTTTGGGGGGCCTTACCTTCAGTGCTTGTCCCCCAGCAAGGTTAATGAGCTCTTGACCAAACTCCATGAGGGGGTGTGCGGCAGTCATATTGGGGGACATTCATTGGCCCACCGAGTAATGACCCAAGGATTTTGGTAGCCACAAATGCATAAGCATGCTGCCGAATATGTACGAAAGTGTGAGCAGTGTCAAAAGCATGCCCCGTTGATCCATCAGCCAGTCGGGAGTTTGAATCCTATCAGTAGCCCTTGGCCCTTTGCGTAATGGGGGTTAGACATTGTTAGTCCGTTCTCTTAGGCTACAGGAAACCAAAGATTTGTTCTAGTAGCCGTGGACTACTTCACTAAGTGGGCGGAGGCTGAGGCATTGGCTAATATCCGGGATGTAGACGTTAAGAAGTTTTTTTGGAGAAACATAGTAATAAGATTTGGAGTACCCGAGTCCCTGGTATCTAATAACGGGTTGCAATTTGATAGTAAGGCCTTCCGCAAGTTCTGTAGCGATCTCGGTATCAAGAACAGGTATTCCACCTCAGCATATCCGCAAAGTAACGGTCAAGCTGAGGCCATTAACAAAGAAATTGTGAATGGGTTGAAGAAAATATTGGAGGGTACTAAGGGTAGGTGGGTCGAGGAATTGCCCAACGTTTTGTGGGCATACCGAACAACTCCTAGACGATCCACTGGAGAAACTCCATTTTCTCTAATGTATAGAACGGAAGCAGTCATACCGAAGTAAATTTGTGCAGTGCTTGGTAGGGATGGCAATTTTTGCCCGACCCGCGGGTACCCGGCCCGGTCCGATAAGAAATAGGGTCGGGTATGGGTTTAAAAAAAAAAAAAAAAAAAACCCGAAGCGGGTTCGGGTCGGGTCCGGGTTTTTTAAAAAACCCGGCCCGAAACCCGGACCCGACCAGGACCCGAACCCGGCCCGGTTATTTTAAATTACCAAAAACCCCCCTATATATATAAAGACCTAAAAACTAACCCTAACACTAAAACACACATTCAGCAGCCACAGCTCAAGCATTTCAGCTCTGCCTCTGAGCTCACTCATCTCCCTTCCAAGCACTGAATTGAAGCAGACATTTAGCAGCCACGCCCACTCTCAGCAACGCCTCACACAAGCAGCGCCCTCACCCACGCATCAGCAGCGCCTCACACAATCAGCGCCCTCACCCTCACCCTCACGCAGCGCCCTCACCCTCACGCAGTCCCAGCAGCGCCCTCACCCTCATGCAGTCCCAGCAGCGCCCTCACCCTCACGCACCTCAAGCTCAGTCCCTTAACCTCACAGCGCAGCTGACAGCGCCTCACTCTCACCGATCCGGCAGGTATATAATTTTTTTTTTTTATGCTCAACTTTATTTTTATGCTCACTCTCACAGATCTGGCAAGTGGGTTTTTTATGCTCAGCTCTGTTTTCATTTTCATTTTCTTTATGCTCAGCTTTTTTGATGCACATATGTAAGTATTGGGACTTGATTCTTCATCTCTTATGTTTCTTCTTGCATCATACTATCTTCTTTTGTTCTAATCTTGGAATTTTGTAGAATAATATGGCTGAGATGAGTTTATGAGTTTAATTCGGTTGTAGTTTATGAGTTAATTTTTATTTATTTATTAGGAGTGGTTTATGAGTTGTATTAAAAGAACAGCAAGACGAACGTAATATAAAACCTTGGTCAATAAATTGGTCAAGTTAGGATCCCTTCCAAAAGTCCAAATAAAACCTTGCAAAACCTTACACATCTATGATGTTTATATCACTCGGAGCCAGTAATGTACCTTGACCAGTGGAAGAACTGAGATGGCTAGGCAAAAAAAAAAAAAGCCCACTAGGCCAAATTTTGAGAAGCTACTACATACTTGTCTATATGGTTTACAGTCCGAAATAAAAAATAAAAATTTGTGAAAAGGGCTGCCCCACCCACCTGAGCTGAATAGGGTAGCAAATTGGCAAATAATAAAACTAAGATACTCTTGTAGGTTCTATATTATAATATGGTTTAGATCTCTTTTTTCGCACAATAATCACTATCTACTTGACTACTTTCCTCATTTATTCTCAAGATACTAATTGTAAAATTAATAATGGACTATAAATTTTTACAGTTACTATAATCAAGTATATTTACACAACTTTACATAATCTAACGTGAGTGAATTTTGAGTTTAGTTGACTAAAATACGATGTACTTTTTCTATTATACAAGCATTAATGCAAGTGTTTTAGTGTGTGTTTGGCATAGTTCTTTTTTTTTTTTACTTTTTCACATTGAATAGCCACTTTTATAACATGGTTTAGATCTTAATATACATGAAAATATCTTTATTAATTTCATATCTTAGCCCATTCTTGAATTGATCAATAGTCATACATTAACTTTCTACTATATGGACTTTAAAATAATTCCTTATATTTCCTTGCATAATCAATCACTTGCATGTTTGACGGGTCTTCTTTCACTTATATTGTTTTTTGTGTTTGTTGTGAATGCAGTGCCTAAAATGGAGATGGGAGACACAAACAAATCTGGTTCTTCCTCACCAAGCGATTCTCCCTCGAGAACTGGACGTTGTCCCTTGCCGGCTCTGCGATCTCCTTCGCCATTTTCACGATCACCCTCGCCATTGTCGCCTTTTGGCAGCTCACCCTCAGGATCACCATCACCATCACCTTTATGCCCATTAAACAACGAGTGAGTGCTTAAATTTGTAGTTAATCATGTTTAATTATCATTGGGTCGATAGAATTTGTGAATTTGTGTAATTATGAATTTGTGCCCATTAATCAATGAGAATGTGTAACAATGAATTTGTGAATATTTTTTTTGATTGATAAAATTTCTAACTCCCAAACTTTTGAACTAATTAGGAGTCCGAAATCTCCAGTGGTGGACTTAGTGGGAGAGGACATAGAAGTAGAGGAACGAGAAAGGAGTCAAGAGATAGGGGAAGAGGGAGAGCAAGAGGGTATAAATGAGGATGAGAATGAGGATACAAGTAGAAAAAGAAAGACTACCTCAGATTTTTGGGAGCATTTTACAAGGAAGAAAGTTGATGGAAAAGTTAAAGCCCAATGCCATCATTGTAGCAAGCTTTACTTGGGAGACTCTAGCCAAGGTACAACCCATTTGCGTAATCATTTAGCAAGATGTCCACGCTTAAAGTTTAAAGATATAAGAGATATGCGACAACAAGTGTTAATTAGACAACAAAATAAGGTCGATGGAACGATGGCTTTAAATGCTTACCAATTTGATCAAAACATAGTGAGGAATAAACTTGCCCGTATGGTCATCCTACATGAATAACCACTTTCAATAGTTGACCACATTGGGTTTAGAGAATTTGTGAAGTCTCTTCAACCTTTGTTTAAGCTTGTCTCAAGAAACACTTTGAAATGTGACATTATTAAAATTTATGATAATGAGAGGGAGAAAGCTTTGAAGATGACAGACAAGAATGGAAGTAGGATGGCAATTACAACTGATATGTGGACTTCGACCAACAAAAAGAGAGGGTTCATGGTCAATACCGCTCACTTTATTGATCAAACTTGGACATTGCAAAGCCGGGTTTTAAGGTAATTTTTTAATCTATATATGTTAAATCTATTATTTATTTATGACTTGAGTTTATTGATCAAACTTAGACTTTATGTTAAATAGAATGTTTATTAAGTTATGTTATAATTATTCCTATTATTTTTCTAGGTTTGTTTATGTTCCTTCTCCACACACGAAAGATGTCCTTGCTGAAGTCCTTGTTGATTGTTTTTTAGAGTGGAACATTGATAGGAAGTTGTCTACAATAACTGTTGATAATTGTAGTATTAATGATGCCATGATAAGACTTCCTTTGAATAAGCTTGATACTAGTTCTCTTATATTGGGTGGCTCTATGTTGCATATGAGGTGTGCTGCACATATTTTGAATTTGATTGTTCAAGATGGTTTGTCTCTTATTGGTGATGGTATTGAAAGGATTCGTGATAGTGTGATTTATTGGACTGGATCACCAAAAAGGAGGTAAAAATTTGATGAAAATGCACGCCAATTCCGTGTTCAATGCACTAAAGAGTTGGTTTTAGATTGTAAGACACATTGGAATTCAACTTACTTAATGCTTTCTATTGCATTGGTTTATAAAGATGTTTTCTCTCGTTTAGCTAAACGTGAAACATCTTATACTTGTTTGCCATATGACCATGATTGGGAGGTAGCCAAAGATATTTGTGGGAGGTTGGAGTTGTTTCATAGTGTGACTGAGTTTTTCTCTGGTCATAAGTATCCCACAACTAATATGTATTTTACTTTGGTGTGTGAGTTGAAAATTGCATTAAATGAATGGAGTTTGTCTTCAAATGAGATGATAAGTACAATGGCAGAAAGCATGCTTGCTAAATTTAATTTTTATTGGGCTAATGTTAATATTGTTATGGCTGTTGCTGCTATCTTGGATCCAAGATATAAAATGAAGTTATTGGAGTTTTATTATCCTAACATTTATGGTGATAATTCTGATTTGGAGATTGAAAAAATTAAGAATCTTTGTTATGATTTGCTTGATGAGTATGGAGATATTGATGAGTCCCCTATAGATAATGAAGGAAGTTCTCATATGCCTACAAGTACTTCAAATCAAGTGGCACAAATGAAATTTAGGTTGAGTGGGTCAATGTCATCTTTTGATTTGTTTGTGAACAATAATTCAAAGAAAAATGGGAGTGCTAGAATGGAATTTGATCATTTCATTGATGAGGGAGTGTTGAAGAAGAGTGAAGACTTTGATATTTTGGCATGGTGGAAAAGTAATGGTCTCAAGTATCCTACTTTACAAAGGATTGCAAGAGATATTTTAGCCATTCCTATCACAACTGTTGCTTCTGAATCTGCTTGTAGCACTAGTGGGAGACTGTTAAGTCCACATCGTAGTAGGCTTCATCCCAAGACTATAGAGGCAATGATGTGTGCTCAGAATTGGTTATGGAGTGAAATCAACGGTTAGTAATTGACTAATTTGTATTTATAAAATCTTTTTTATTATTACATATTTTCTAGTTATAATTTGATGAAGTTTATTCCATTTTTTAATTTATTGTTGTTGTAGGTTCTTCAACTATATCTGAAGATTGTATAATTCAATCAATTCTTGATGATGGGGAGCCCAATGAAGAGGATGGGAGTTGTGTCACCGCTGTAGATGATTAGACTTTTTATATTAATTTAGTAGCCTTTTTAATTTCTTAGACTTCTTGAATTAATTTGTTGGTTTGTAATTATTCTATACTTGTCACTTGTGGGATTTATTTTGTAGTTTTTTAATTTCTTGGACTTGTTGGACTTGTGATACTTATTTCTTGGACTTGTTAAATTTATTTTATTTTTATGTTTAGTAGGTGATTTTAGCTATGATTTATTGATTTATGATAAAATGGTTATCTTAACTAGGTGATTTATTGATTTATAATCTTAGCCATGTATGATATATTAATTTATGATATTAGTTATGGTTTATTGATTTATAAATTTATAATTAACAGGTGATTTATTTAGTTATTTATGATTAGTAGCTTATGATTTGGTTATGATTTGGATTAATTTAGCATTTGGGCCACGCTATCTAGGCTTGAATATGCATGCTTGAATTTAGGCAAAAATAAAATAAATTTGGGCTTCAATTCTCATAAAAAAAAATTTGGGCTTCAGTACAAATTTTTTTTTTGGTTGGGCCATGTTTGGGCCGCAGATTTGGGCTTCAATTCTCATAAAAAAAATTTGGGCTTCAATACAAAATTTTTTTTTTTCGTTGGGCCATGTTTGGGCTGCAGATTAAGCCCAAACTTGGCAGTGCTTAACGGGGCCTGCGGGGCCCATGGAGCCAGACGGGGCGGGTCTGGGGCCCGAGAAAAAAACCCGGTTAATAAACGGGCCAGGTCCGGGTCGCGGGTCGGGTCCGGGTATGAAAAAATCCGGCCCGAACCTGACCCGTTGCCATTCCTAGTGCTCGGGTTTTAGGATTTGCCCTTGCCGAGAATGATGAGTTAATGGTGAAGCGACTAGACCTGTTAGAGGAATACCGGGAATCAACAACCATATGGCTGGCTGAATATCAATAGAAACTTGCCTGGAGGTACAACAAGGAGGTGAAGAGGAGAGAGTTTAGCGTTGGAGACTTGAAACTATGGAAAGTAGTAGGAAACACACGAGACCTCAATGCAGGAAAGTTAGCCCTGACCTAGGAAGGGCCATATAGGATTACCACCATTGCTGGGGTGGAAGCATACTATCTGGAAGACTTGAATGAAAGACCGCTTCCCCGGCCATGGAATGTTCACAATTTGAAAAGGTTTTATCACTGACTGTTGGTATGTAGAAACTTGGGGTAAGTACAATGTAGTATGTGAACAATGTTATGTAGTATGTGAACAATGTTTATGTGTGCAGGTGTATTCATACTCTTGGCTCCATCATTATTAATTTGCCGACTAGTGAAGGACAGAAGCCTGTTCTCGGTTCGATCCTATTCACCGAACAGGTAGAAACTAATACTAAAATTTTCTCTAAGGACAAAAGCATGTTCCAGATTCGATCCTATTCACCGAACAGGTGGAAACCTAATACTAAAAACTCTAAGGACGGAAGCTTGTTCCCAGTTCGACTCTATTCACCGAACAGGTGGAAACCTTATTTCTTTGCACTAACCAAAACATGTGATTGGTTATGTTCTACACTTCGAACAGGTAGAAAATTCTTATTTTCACCAAACAGATAACCTGATCCGTACCATACTTAAGGTATATATGCTCGATTAAGGTAAATCACCGACCAAGAGTGAATCTTAGTTTAACATCACAATTATTACAAATGAATGAATAAAGTATAAATGAAATAAGATAAGTAAACTAAAATCAAGTTTGGAACCAATGTTCTGTCGCCACATCCCAGTGATAATGGGGAAATCCGAAATATAAGGAAACAAAGATTAAAAAGGAAATAAAGTTAAAAGCTTTTCATGCTTGCGTGGTAAGGTCAGTCTCCATGTTGGTTTGGTTCAGCTCATCTTCAATAGGCTGAGTAGCAAACTGGGTCAGGACTTGGGTTTCCTCAACATGCTAGGCACCAGACTCTGGGGGTGGTAGTGGGTCGGTTTGCAGCGCAGCATCAAATTTGCTAGTGACTTCAAGATCAAATGACTCCACATGGGAGTCAATTTCTTGCACCAGCTTCTTCATGCTTGGAGTGTCTTCCTCGTCTTCGGCATCGAAGAGATTCTGAATGGGGGGAGGAGGCTTTGGAAAGGGTATCTGCTCAGGATTCCTCAATGGAGAGTCAACTGGCACCCCCATAGCCTGAAGGGCAGCCATCCACCCTTCCTCGAACCCGTGCTCCTGAGCTTGATAGACGATCGGCTCCATAGACCCCTCGGCATCCTTGAAACCTGCGTTGTACCACTTGTCCTCATAGGCTTCAAGGGCCGCCTTTAGGTCTACTATCTCGTCAACCTGGGCCAAGTTCAAGCTTTCTGCTTCCGCCAATTTAAGCTCCGTCCCGCACAGCTTTACATCCATTTCCATTAGCTTTTGCTCCACCAGCACCTTCTCAGCCTCCTAAGCCCTCTTCTCGGCAGCCGCAGTAGCTTTACCCTTCTCCTTTGTGGTGGCAACAACAACATCCTCTAAGGCCTTCTCCTAGTCAGCATCCTCGACGGCCTCCCTCAATCGTTCATCAATAACGTATGCCAACTACGCTGCCTAACAACACAATAATGATAAACATGAAAAGAAAGAAAGTACAAGTACATTTATACAATGAAGAAAAGATAGGATAGTGTATTACTGCTATGGTACGCCACTGCATCCAGTTAGCTAATGATCCATCAGTTCCGCTAGAGAATAAGTGCACGTCCTCAGGCAGAAGGAGGCCTTTTACCAAGCTCCGGGCAATTCGCCCATCTTCACCTTGCACCCAAATTCTGAAGCTAACTGTCACAAGGAGGGCCTTATTTCCAAGCCTGAAGGTGGTTTGCCAACCCACTTCTAGTTGAAAGGAGGACGCCACATTGGACTCGACCTAGGCAATTGGTTGAGTGTCCGCAGTAGGCTCTCGGATTGTAATCCAGCCAGACACCCGGGGAGGTGGGGTTCTAGAGGGAGCATCACCCGAGACCTTGGGTGGTGGTTCGGTGGTGCGCTGCCTTTTTTAGGTACGACCAGGAGGAGGAGGAGGGGGAGTGAGGCTTCTTCCTTGGGGTTGTTGTTGTTGCGCTGCTGGATGGGCACCGGGCAGAAAACGGTCGATGATTATTATTCATCTGACCACCATTTTGTCCTCACCGTGATCAGGTTCTACTCTTGAGGAATTTACAAACTCAGCCGCTACTTGCGCGGTTGGTTAAACTTGGATTTGAGCTTGAGGTTCTTCAACGAGTCTATGGACGGTTTCGGGAGACTGTCTATACTGAAGCGTCTCTGAGAGGTACTAATGACTCCGCTTTAACTATACAGGGACCAAAGTCCTGAGCTTCACCAACTGTTAAAGAGGGGGGGGGGGGGGAGGAAATTGGGATGCCATACGTCGATGTACGATAGCAGGGGGCTGTCCACCAATAAAGCCTGGCTGAAGGACTGCCAGGTAGAGTATACAAAATTGCAACCAAGTATGAGATGGGATGCCCGAAGTTGTTCGTCAGAGTGCACAAATATCTCTGACCTAAGCGCAAAATTGAGATCTCTTATGTGAACGACTCTAAGGTCCGGTCTAAATCTTTTACTTTCTACACCAAAACAACATGAAAATCAGTTAGTATATGTATAAGTGAAATAAGTACTAGAAAAAAAAAATCAAATTTAAAACAATTAAAAATGCTCAGTACCGACCAACGTCACACAGTGATGTTGGGCAGGGGAGCTCATCGGCAAGCCAATTGCCGCTCACCCAAACGAATTCTCCCGTTGAATTTTTGTTAAAATCGGGAAGGCATGATATGAGCCGTACCCATACATCCCTAACCTTTAAGTAATAATCGGACCTAATGTTACCACATAAACTATACATAAAGTTTATGTCTTGATAGTTTAGTTGTAACCCGTATAGTTGATTTAATCTACTGACATAACTTACGACTCGGTAAAAATTGGGGGGAAGTTGGTCGGGGCAAAAGCCATAAAACCTAAGGGTGCTGAGTATGAGAGGGTCTACGGGAAACCTAACCCCTCCCTCTAAAATAGCCATCAAAGGAAAAAAATACTACGTTAGGATTAAAGCGTCTCTGTTGAGCAATATCACCCTTGTGACAGTAGGCAATATCAACATCTCCAGGAACATCATAGATTGCTCTAAAATTAGTCAAAGACATTTTGAAAAAAAAAAATTGAAAGAAGAGGAAAGAGTAAAGAAACTTACTGTGGGCTCTAGGAATTGGTGATCTTGATTGAAGAATTTATGCACGGGAGGAATATGCTCGGCAGAGAGGAAGTTGAAGGAGAAAGGAAGTAAAAAGTAATATGAAAGCTCAGAAGAAACTATTTATAGAGCTAAGGCATTTAATGGAAAGGGAGGCGGGAAAACCTTTCTGAATTCTTTTTGTAACATCCACACGCGTGGTCTCGTTTCACAAACCGTCAGATTATGATTACTAATAGATACAACAGCCTGGCATAATGCTCCCTTTGAGAAGGCATTAATGGCCATCTTGTTCGTTTAATAGCTGACGGTTAGGCTTCCCAAGGAATCACTAGTGCCAGTCAGATTGTCCTTGATTCGTTCCCGGTAGCCGGACATGAATCAAATGGGGTCTATTCTACGGGGTATGATCCCAGGCCCATTGAACCTTGGCCCCGGCCTTATGGTACAGTGCATGATCCCATGCCCACTAAACCTTTAGCCTTGGTTCGGACACACTTTAAGGCCCAATCTTAGCCTAAATGCCATAATGAGTCCACCTTCTCTTAAACGTATCAGAAGCAAGCCCATGCCAATCAATTATAACTTGATCGGGAATGTGCTTGCTCAGAATAGCTCATGTTCTCGATAGCCTGGTATTGCCTTAGAGAATATCGCTGCTGAGTAGTCTTTTGGAGGCTGGAACCAGTTCCAATGCTATTACTACCGTTCCGAACAGAGCATATTCTTATTAGGAATAATCAGATTGGAACCCACCCACATGAGTGAGATCAGAAAGTAATCATAACGCCTCCACCCACCTCGAGCTATAAATAAGATAATAGAATGAGAAGAAGGGGTTGGCAATTCTGTGGAAAAGAGAGAGGAAGAAGCGAGGAGAAAGTTGATGCCACAACGAGAGTGAGTGAGAGTAACTTAGAGAAGAAAAGGGAGAGAATTTGTGAAAAAGGAGAGGTGTCATTTGGTAGTTTAGTAAGGAACTACCCACAGTAGGAAATAATAGGCCAAGAATGTATTAACCCCTTATGATATATTAATTGATTAATTAACCAAGTTTATTAATTAATCAAATTAACATGCAATGTACGTGGCAGCATAAACAAATCACCAACTAAAATAAAGTACAGCAGAAAATAAAGTTGACATGGTGATTTGTTTATGAATGGGGAAAATCTACACAGCAAAAACCCCACCGGGTAATTTTAAGGTCACCACTTCAGAGAATTCACTATTATCAATACAAGCGATTACAAATAAAGGAATCTCAATACCTTATACCAACCTACAGTTGAACTTTTACCCCAATACCCAATTGGACTTGTTTTGTAGTGACAATCTCCCCTTTTCAATGCACGGCTCTCAGTACATAACTAACCAATTGCGCAGATCCTAGTATGCAACTTAATCACCAACTTGAGATGATGTTGGCTACAAAGTTCTTCAGTTCATCCAGACGATGAAGATCATGAAGTTGCTTGGTCACAAAACCTTATGGTATTCAAACACAGCAACTTCTTTAAGAAAAAGATGAACTAGGGCAAATTCTGTCTTCGATCACAATTTGCATAAACTTGTGTATAACCTGTGACGGCCTTTAAAACTTTATATATGTTTAGGGTTGTGAGAAAAGAAAGCCCAAACACATATTCACGGATTGGAATCAAATTAGAACTAAAAATCCGATTTTCATAAATCTCGATAGATAGGGTATCTATCGAGCTAGCTATCGAGCTTTGGGCTTCAGAAGCTTTTTAAACCTCGATAGATGCTAGTTGTCGAGTTTTAAAAACCAGCACTTTCTCACTTGTTTCTTGGACAAACTTGCATGGCTTTAACACTTGAACTTGTGACCTTGTTCCTTGAAGCATCAAACACATCCTAGATCTACCCAATTACAAATAAAGTGCGTTTTGTCAAAAGATTAGCCAATTACATTAAATATTGACATATGTTCTTAACATGAAATCACATATGTCCTAACAGGAAACACAAAGCCCATAATACAAATATATTGTGAGCCCAACTACTAGCCTTGTTTGCCAAGGTAAATTTGGGTACGCACACATTTCACCTGTTTCATTTTGTTTTATTGGTATGGTACAGATGTACCTAGTAGGTTTTAAACTCACGACCTCACCTTCCATCTAATTATTATTGGAGAAGGAAGTGCCAATTGAGCTATAGCTCAATGGAAAATTTCTTCTTCATTACCAAGAACTTGCCAATACTTGCATAAATACATCATGAATTCTCATTCAACTCCGGCCAACCTTTCTGGCTAATTACCATCCGGCCAAAGGATTCAGACAACAATTTTGCTTCTTAAATTATACAATTTTTGAAGGCGACCATTAAATTTGAACAAATCTAAAATATGTGGATAATTACCACATGAAAAATGACAGGAGCATCATTCAGTTGGGTACAAATACATGGAAAGTATTGTATGCATCAGATAATTAATTAGTTGATCTACTTCATAATTTGAAAATTTAAGCTTAAATGAAGTTGTATCAAATCCACATCTAATCTAACTGATATTATTATATGCAATCTTCTTGATATCTCTAAACAGATTCACAAAATTGAATGGAAAGAACTACCTGAATAGGTTACAGAATAGATTCTTATCAGATAATAAATTACAATGAAATGGATGGATCACAGGAAAACGCAAGATTCTTATCAGATAATAACTTACAATGAAATGGATGGATCACAGGAAAACGCGTTCTAATTAACATCTTACCATATAGGCATATACACATATAGTAAGTAACCTAAGTTTTTCATGTATTCTGCAGGGGAACCAAAATAGGCATGACCTGGCTTTGTGGCTTAGGTTTTTGTGCAATGGCACCATATGAATGCACTGGCTTAAGGTATGAATTAAGTTTAGAAGAAGTGCAAACTTTTTCATGTTTCTTTCACTTCACTAGCCATTCTCTCTTTCAAATGACTAATAAAATGGTGCAAGAAAGCATGTAACATGAGACTTGTGAACGGTAATAATAATAATATTGTCTAAAACATGGGTTATTTATGTTTCATGCAAATAGTTTTCTATCAAATATTTTTTTCTATTAAATAGTCACGAGACCCTCACTTTCTTATTAGGCTAGCTCCATTTAACAATGGAAATTTAACCTTAAATGCTAGCTACATAACAAAATTCGTAACTCAATTGTCAATTACATTTCAGCCTCCTGGAGTTATTCCTTGTGTTAGTGTGTCAGGGCTCAAGCCCACTCCTGGGCCATATTACTGTCTATTATACTTGTATTGTTGTACTATACCCTCATACTGCATTTACTACTTGTACTCTGTTTTGATAACTTGATTGTTTGGTTGACTTAAATCATGAAAGTCAATATCGGATTGAAAAAAAATATCGTACCAGTTATTAAATTAATAACCTCTAAAATGTAGTGAAACAATACCGGGTTGTATCAGGATATTTTGGGTGTTTCTGCCAGTATTGGTATTTTGGTTGGTACAATAAAAATAAAAAATAAATAAATAATAAAAACATGTTCAAGCTGATATATTGGGTTTATGTGCTTAGTCTAATATTTAGGTTTATAAAATATGTGAATTTTAAATTTTATGATGATAAACATAAAAATTAATATCCATACTTACATAAATAAATACAAACATACACACATATATATAGCAATAATTCAAAAATGATACGCCGGTAATATTTCATTTTTCTAGCCAAACCAAAACGGCATATTGTACAAAATTGACTCTCTTGATTTGAACTTTAAACATTTCCATTAGAAATACTATAAGATGTCCGTTAAACTACATCTTACAATAGTCTTAATTTTAATTCCTTAATTATACTATTAGTTACATTTGATACTATTTATTATTATTTTTATATTTTTGTTAACTGGGTGTCCAATCAAGGTTGTCAAAATCGGGATCTTACGTAGGATCATGGGAGATAAGTGGGATCGTGGATTGTAAGATTCTACATTATTTAAAAAAAAAAAAGCAAAAAAAATACACATTAATATGTTAAATAATCACATAAATTATATATTTATTGATATAATTACCATACATCACTACGTCCATTTGCAAGCATCATTTAAAGAAGTCAAAAACCTCAAAATGTGACACTCTATTGGGATATTTTTTATTTGGGTCCAACTGAGACTCTCTCTACATTAGAGTGGAAAAACTTGGTCTATTAGGATTTTATTTCTCATTTAAGTCCAACTGAATCTTCTGTCAAGTTAAGAAAATTATAAGAAACCAAGGTTGTTTAGGATCGTCAAAATCGTATGATCCTACTAATCCTGAACGATCGCTAAAATTCTTGAAAGATCCGGATCGTTTTGAGTAGGTGGAATCATTAAATTGTAGGATCGTAAGATCCAAATCGGGATTTTGACAACCATGTGTCCAATGCTTTGATACCATATTGGAATTGAGAAATATATTTGTATATATGTCAAATGAATAACCTTTGAACGAAAATTTTGCGAATATTGCACTTGCAACTTACAATCAAATAATGCGACGTAAAAAATAAAGCACACTTACATACAAAAATTTGGAAGAAGATTTCGATGTGCATCTCTTGTCTAGTTTTGATTTTGTTTAATTTAGTTTTAAACAACTAAGAAAGAACACTGAAGACCTTAGATGGTCATTCAAATTATATGATTGAATAGAAATATATTGACAAATTTAAGAACAAACATAAGACTCTGAATATCATAATTATGATAAACAACAGTTGAACATTATTTTAAGTACATTGAACTTATAATTAACGCAAAAAGAAACCTGTGTCATTGTGTATGAAAACATCAAACATGTTAGCCTGTAAGTTTTGGCCTCACCATTTCAGAGAAGAAGAAAGATCTCCGCATAGGCATAATGGAAAGTGCTAAATTATGATTCTTTAAGAAGAAAAAAAATAATCAAGGGAAGAAGGCATTAGACCAAAGAGCATTGTGACCGTTATCTCCAAATGGCAGCATCTTCTCATCTCCACCAAACCCCATGTTGTTCTCTTGTGGGAGATTCATCATATCCATGAACCACTGCTGCCTCTGCATGGTGTCCATGTTCATCTCAAAATCTGGTGTCCTCTGATGATGATCATGAGGCTGCTGCACATTATTCATCTCTGCAGGAGTAGTACTAGTACTAGTACTAGTACTCCCCACCACCATTCCTTCTGTTTTTGCAGCAGCTGGTTCACCTTGTTGAGCCACTTTGTTGAGTTGACCAATCCTTCTATATATATTCTTCAAATTCTGATCAATCAACCACCCAAGATCATTCAAGTCCATCATGGTTAAGTTGTGCAGGCTTTTTCCAGTCAGGCTTTGGAACATGACCTCTGTCATCTCCTTCTCCCGATTATCTTTCTGTTGTTTTTTCAACTGCTCATTAGCTTTGGCAATCCTTTGCCTCAGGAAACTCTCCTGGTTGACCATTTTTTTGGTCTGTTCCATTTTAGGCATGCTCTTGAACAGTCCAAGAACATGTTGAATGCCATGCTCAGAAGCAAAAACTTCAGGTTGAGAATCATATGGGCTATAAATAATGGCGCAGGACTTAATGCCACATAGAGTGCTCAGCTCACTTACTTTCTTCAACAGCCCCTTCTTCCTTTTCTTGAAGGTAGCTTTTCTAGCAGAGTCATTTGTGATGTATGCAAGCTTGACCTTCTTTCTAGTCATGACTGATAGAAAAGGCGAACAATAACAAGAAACAATATGGAAGTTGAAATTTTTTTCTTTTGTGTGTATACTTTCTTGCCCCAAGCAGACTATGCTATATATAAAGCGGCAAGAGATTGTAGATTAATACAAGAAGATTTTGCTCTTGTATATCCTGGTTGGAGATATTAATGAGCACTTAATGGTTTGTGTTGGGTGCACACATTGCAATTCATGTTGAATTTGGGCTAACAATTGGGCTTTTTTCAATAAGTTTGAGCTGTGAATATGAGGGTTGAGAAGGGATTTTGTCATTAATGGGGGCGCTCTCACAACAATTGTATGATTATCAATATAGGATATTATGAATCTCAGCAGAGGATAGTGTTGCTGTAATGCAATATAGAGAATTTATTAGGGTGAGTTGGTTGGGGATTAATCCATGTGGTTCTCTTTTTTGGATGAGAGACAGCTTATCTTAGTTGCATTATGAACTATTGATTCACTCATAGTCATACCGTTGGATTTTGGGGGATGATTGTGTAGACCTCATTGACACAATGAATTATCAGAGTCTTTGCTGTGCCTCATTCATGCATCAAATGTGATATCTTTTTAATAAGGTAATGAAGCATATGCAATAATATATATATATATATATATATATATAAGTGAATGTGTATTAATGACTATATAAAAAAAAAATGTGTAAGATGCCAATTTTAGATTATGTTTTTTGTAACGTGGAAGTGATATGATCTCCACGTGTTTATAAAGACAAAGTTCTTTATTATTATTTTTTTTTTTTTAAAAGCTAATTATACAAGGCATAAAAAGTTATTATCTTGTTATAGAGTGTTAAAGTAGAAACAATGCATAAGATATATAATCATACTATAAATCTTTAGCTCAATCCACCAATAAACTTCATAATATGCACAATAGCGAAGCCAAAATTTTAGATCTGAGGACAAGATTGAAAGAAAAATTAATTTAAAAAATATTAATCGATATTAATACCAAAATAAATAAATCGATTCTCTATTATGAAATTTTGACATTTCTCCATACATAAAAATAAAAGAAAACAAAAATAAATAGTTAAATAAAACCAAATGAATAGTTGATAAAAATATGTAGATTGAAGCAAGTAATTTGATTTTAAAATAAATTAATTTAAAAATGTTAAAAATATAAAATGCACTTCAAGTTGTATCCTAACGACCTTGAAAATTGTAAATAGTAAATAATAAAATAGTGTAAGTAGTGAGTCTAAATAGCTAATTATTTGCCTACCATATAAGACAATTGTAGCAAAGTGTGTGTCAATGTATAGTACTCACATTATACATTATTGTTCAGTTAAAAGGTATGAATAACAATGAAAACACGAGTCTTTTGCAGGACCAAATAAATTTATTTCAATTAGAAAAAGATGAAAAAATGGTATGTACTTATATGGCTGCCACTGGGCCTTGTAGCCTAGTGGCACCCGGTTCCAACGTTAACCGTTAGCTTGGAGGTTCTATCTCCCGCAATTACCCAGCAACAACAACAACAAAAAAAAAGTATGTACTTATATGGCTGTTTACACTTTTCATTTACAACAGAAAGGTTTTCTATATATGTTTGGGGCAAAATTGAGATGAAAGAAAAGCGCCCCCACCCCCGATCCCCCTTCAACCCCTCAATATACATTGACAAGATCATATAAGATGTTAAACATAGACTAAGATGAGTTATATTATATGTCCCTTCATTTAATCACCCATTTAAGTTTTTGGAGAGAACTAAAGTAGTTGGTTGCCCCTTAACAGAATGGCAATATAAATATATATATATATATATATATATATGTATATATATAAGATGAGTTTAAGTTACACTTAGTATAATTTCACAAAAATTACACCTTTTTATATCCATAAATCTTTATAAGATCTAAAGGTGAAAAACACACAAATGCCATATCATTAATATTCTGACTAAAAATTAATGAGTTACTTGCCCAATTTTTTTTTTTAAAGATAATTACAACATGTTGCTAACTTAGACCCCCAAGCACTTTTTGCATGGGGAGGTACCAATTCAACTACAAGGTCTTTGACAGTTACTTGCCCCCACATTAATTTCCCTAAATTTAATTCTTCTCTCTCTAAAAACTAAACCTAAATAGCTTCTCTCTCTAAGCACACCTTCTTCTCTACAGCTACACACTCTCCACAGGTCAGGTCACTGTAAAAGGAGAAGCCATGAATAAGAGACGAAAATCACAAACACAGACTAGTTAATTATTTGCTATTAACAAGTACTTACTTTTCTTTAAGATACAGCTAGCTCACCAGTTTTGGTGGCAGAGACGCAAAGTTCCCACGAGATTTTGTCCATTCAAAA
Source organism: Lithocarpus polystachyus (assembly GCA_033629205.1). NCBI lineage: Eukaryota > Viridiplantae > Streptophyta > Magnoliopsida > Fagales > Fagaceae > Lithocarpus > Lithocarpus polystachyus. The sequence continues at coordinate 1,194,558 of CM066164.1, read as the reverse complement.
CTCTGTATTTCCAACATTGGAAAAAATGGGATTTTTTATTTTATTTTTGGCCTTAAAAAATTAAATTTAAAATTCATACAAATAAAAGAAGACACAAATAAATATGGTTAGCCTGAGCCATACCAATACATTGGTTCCTTTCTTCTCTCTCGAAATGTTGGAATATTTGCAATTCATGATCAACATGTACAAGGGAAAGGGAAAAATAGATTTGAGGAAATGAAAATTATTACTCTCATTTTGTAGCATTATTATTTGTCTCTTGATCAATCAATATAACCAAATTTACAATGTGAAAATAAAAGAACCAATATATATATATATATATATATATATTACATTTGGTGTAATTATAAGAAATGTTAAACCACCCAATAACTTGCTATTGAATTTATATTTTAAAAATCTCACTGTTGAATTACATGGTTATATTCTTAACATGCATGCCAAATTTTATGAGAATCAAATGCTATTTATCCGTTCAATCCATAATCTCATTTTCTATGTATTATTTTAAACTATAAAAACTTGAATTTAAATAATTAACTGATGATATGGTTATTGATCTTTGATCATCTTGAAATTTTGCAAGCCTAGAGAATATACAAAGATACTGTAATTCAACGGTGGATTTGTCAAAATTTGCATCCAATTAAAAAATATTAAATGGTGTAACATTACTTAGAGTTACACTAGGTCTAATTCTAAGCAACGTTACACCACTCAATAACTTGTTATTGAATTCATATTTTAAGAATCTCGTCTTGAATTATATGTTAAATATGTACTTAACATGCATACATGCCAATTTTTATGTCAATCGGATGTTATTTATCATGTGATTCATAAACTTATCTTTTATGAATTATTTTAAACTATAAAAACTTGAATATAAACAATTGATTAATAACATGACTAGTGATCTTTAATCACCGTGAAATTCAACGGTAGATTTATCAAAATTTGCATCTAATAATAAGTTATTAAATGGTGTAATATCGCTTAGAGTTACGCTAGGTATAACTTGAACTCAACTATTTATATATATATATATATATATATATATATATATAAATAGCATAGTAAGTTAGTGACAATTAGCAAGTGGCCATTACATGTTTATTTTTTATTTTTTTATCGTTATGATATATTAAGTATATATCTATTTGTTTCTCAAAAAAAAAAAAAAAAAAGAGACTATATAAGTGTAACTTGAACTCAACTATATATATATATATATATATATATATATATATAAAACAGCATAGTAAGTTAGTGACAATTAGCAAGTGGCCATTATATATTTATTTTTTATTTATTATTTATTATGATATGTTAAATATATATCTATTTGTTTCTCAAAATAAAAAGAGAGAGTATATATTCTTTTATTTTATTCTCTCTTAGTGTAGGGTGTTTGAAATTGAAATGAAAAAATATACAACAATAAATAATCAATCATTTAGCCAACCTTTAAAATAAATAAATAAATAATCATTTAGCCGAACCAACTTACGACATGCCGTTTAATGATTGCAAGATTAAGGGCACCGTCTTGCACGTGAAACACAACATTACAACAAAGCTTGAAAAAGTCCACACTCCCCATACTGAAAAAGAGTGGGAAATTTTATAAACACAAAACGCTTCAACGCTTCACTCCCCACACTCCCCTTCAGTCACCTTTTGTATTACATAGACAATGTTTCCATATCTGTGTTGTTTGGCACTGTTTCCATTGTTCCTTCAATCACCATTTGTATCAGTGTTTTCCCTTGTTCTGTTATATAAGCTGCATTGTATTTTAGCTGAAAAAGGGATTTTGGTTTTGCAGGAAAGGATGAAAGTCAAGATTTTACGTACCCTTTTCATGACATTGCGCTTCGTTGTATGGTTTTCACATATTGAATGATTGATGTTGTTATATATAGTTGTATAATTATTATTCGAGTGTATACTTTTTTTGATAAACTATTCGAGTGTATACTTTATTGAATGTTTATAGGAGTAAGATGAATCCTCTGCATCAAGTATGGTAGATAATTGTTGGGCTTCTATGATTATTGAATTTCCCGGATTGTACTTCATTTATGTGTATTAAGTTCACATTTATTCGGTATGAATTCCAGATATTATAAAATTTTCAGTCCATTGAATTGTGATCATATTGCAAAAAGCCCCCTTGATGCTATAAATCAATTTAAGTTTGTGGATAAAATTTAAAATTTTTCCTTCTTATTATCAACTCTATCATCAAACTATAGATTATAGTTTATAACCCTAGCTCATTCCCATTTTGGGCATATAGGTTGGTTTGATCGTTCCAGATGTGATTAGTTTTAGTATGTTGATAGTAATAGGACAATCCCATTTGACATGGTTGATATTGGAGCTTCTCCAAAGGGATCTAAATATCTTATTATATTGAGTGTTACCTTATTGGTATAAACTTGAAGTTCATTTGTTGGTGATATATTATATCTTGAGCAATTTATGGAAGCAGTTTTCCCTTGATTCAATCTCTTTTGCAAATATTTTCCGGGGCTCTCAAATAGAGTATGTTCTCTTTATCTCTTTCATATTTATTATTTTCTTAAATGAACTGTACATTTCTTAGTTACTAGCTGTTTTGTTTTTCTATTTTCCCTGCTCTGTTCTGTACACAGCTAGTGTATTGGGATTGCTTCTCTTATAATAAATTTATTTACTTATCAAAAAAAATTAATAATGTGTAAATGTAAACAATTGTAACTTGAAGTTTTTAGGTTGGATAAAATATTTCTGTTTCTTTAAAGATTGTTCAGAATTTTGATATTTTGGAAATCTTTATGCAATTCCATCACTGCGAACATTGAGTTCGTTTTTTAAATAAATAAAAAAAAAAACATGTTCCTACAGAGTCATAATTCTTTAACTTTGTGTTAATGGTAGTTGGCATGCTGTTGCTTCTTGGACTTGGGATGCCCAGGATGAAACATGTGGGATTTGTAGGATGGCCTTTGATGGCTGTTGTCCTGATTGTAAGCTCCCTGGGGATGATTGCCCACTAAGTACATTACTTATTTAACAATGTTCCACTTTGTCTTCATGTCTTGCCATTTTACAACTATTTCTTCTGCTGTTGAATTCCCAAAGTTTTTAGTTGTTGACCTATAATTTATAATTAGACCAAAAAAAAAAAAAAAAAACCTGGATACCATGCCTTCTTTTTTGTATGTTTAAACATTTTCTCATGGTCTTGCTTGAATCAGTCAAGCGGCATCAAGTATATAATATGAATTGCTTTATGGAACAATTGCATATACAATATATAGTGCATAGTTAGCCTAAATGCTTGAGCATTTAGATTTTCTCTACTTGGTTCTTTGAACTTCCTATATTTGAGTTTCAGACAGCTACCATGGGAACTTATGCTGACCCTACTATGGCATGTTGCACATTGTTAGCAGTGCACAACCCCCAGATTGGTTTCCATTACTATGTGGTCTTTTTATAGTTTTTATAGTGCATGTACATTGGAGGTGAGTTTCGTAGAGCTATTTGAAAATGTGCTCTCTAAAATGGTTTTGGTTTTGATAATTGCTTAATGAAAATGGATTGTTGAAAAAGTTGAGACAGTTTGGTAAAATCTTTTAAAAAGTGCAATTTTAATAATTTTGTGTTTGACTAGCTCTTATCAAAACTGCTATACGAGGGGTAAGTTACTAAAAAGGACAATTTTTTATATATAAAAGAATGTGATCATATTATAAGAGCTAAATTTGGGGTCTTGACAAAAAGAAGAGGACAGTTTAGGAAAAAGTGGTGTAATTGCAATAGTAATATTTAAAACACCAAAGTTGTGTTTTTGAAATGGAGATCAAGACCACCATTTTTGCGGTCAAATGGCTTGCCAAACATCCAAATAAGGAAATGCGGTTTCAGTAAGCGTGGTTTTGTTCACAGAACACACCACTAAATGGGCAACAGGTGGAAAACCAATTTGTTGTGGTGCACTATGTGTTAATTTCTCTTTCAACATTTTCTTTGATGGAGTTCCTAGACTTGTTGTGTCTATGCCATTAATATCACAGCTTGGATCTTTTATCATTCTCTTTTTATTTTTCACTTCCTGTATATACATTTCAGTATATACATTTCAGTTTTAATAAATTGCAATTACTTATAAAAATAAAAAATAAAAGAAAGAAAAAACTGTGTTAAATTTTGGGGTATTGATTAAGTTATGGATACTGGATCTCTGATTTGCATATTAATTAACCTTGATACTACCGTAAGACAAAGGATAGAATACACCATCCCCATGTCCCACACACACACACACAGACACACACACAAAGAAGGTGACGGGGTAGTATCAAACCATGTGTACTACTGTATAGTGATACATATCGAAGATTGGAGCTTCTCAACATTCATAGAAGCCTATCCCTTTTGAGAGTCATTTATAAGTAAAAAGCTTCTTAGGAGATATAAACTTTAGTCCAAGCTGAGTATCTTAAGTTATTTTAAATGATTAAAATGACTTCAAACTGAGGCTTGCAATTTTGATTATCTCTAGTTTCTAACCAAATCTGGTTGGGCCAATGTTCTTCCCCCAATACATATGGCATCTCATGAAGTAAAACTATCACAAGTATCTAATACTTACTTTTGACGAGCTTGGTTCATAGTATTTTTACACACTTGTGACATAATGCTTTTTTTTTTCTTTATCTTTGTGGAGTTCACAGAGGCATCAAGAATTCATCTTTTCTTTTCTGGTGTGTTTTTGTCATTGGGATATGGGAAAAAAATAAAAATCCCTCTAAGTCATGTTAAGTAACAATATTTCAGAGGTAGAGAATCACATTCATGATGTGATTTTCAACTAGGAGTTGAGAATTTTCTTCGTAATTTCCTTAATTTGATATTGTATGTCCTTAAAAGTTGTTAGTTTATTTGGTATATTAGTGAATGATTGCATTCTTTTCCCCCCTTTCATTTGTTGCTCTTGTATGTATTCTTCTTGTTTACCTTTGCGCTTAAATAAATTCTTATACTTATCAAGGAAAAGAAACAATTGAATCTTCCTGTAGTAGTTGAAAAAATCTTATGGCAGGAAATAATGATGTTTGTTTTGATCCTATGATATTGCAGTTTGGGGTGCATACAACCATGCATTCCATCTCCATTGCATCCTAAAATGGGTGAGTTCACAGAGCTCTTAAGCACATTGCCCCATGTGCCGTAGGGAATGGCAGTTCAAAGAATAAGAGAGAAATTCAATGACACATATTTGTTTTTTATTGTTAATGTAAGGTGAGGCAAATCTTTGATTTGGATGCTTCAATTTTTAGTCACTATACTGTATTATATCCATGTTATGAGAAACGAGAAGCTTCCTTCCTGAAAATCTACTTTAGAAATCTTTGAAAACCATAAATACACCAAATAATTGAGGTGTTTGATTATCACAATAGTAAAATTATTAGTACAAAATATGTCCTGTTCTCTTTTAAATGGGTGGATGTTGGAAAAGCTCATTTGTTTCTCAAATTGGTGAAACTACTGTTTTGGCTACTTGTGACCTTTTGTTTTCGTCATTGTTGATCGATGATGTTGATAACTTACTACTACCCAATGTGGAAATGATTTTGCTTCCATGTGCCACCTTGTTGCTTTCTCAAGCTTTTTTTTATATTCTACAATGTTAATGATATCTACTTGAACTCTATAACGCCTTCCTATCATAACAGAAATTAAGGTGGTGGTTGAGATCATGCGTTCAAGACCTACCACCAGCATCATATATAGTCTTAATCACAAATACCAAATACGAATTGTGCACAAACCAAAAGAGAGAGCCATAAATCAAATCCAAAAGTTGCAACACATCAAGAGAGAGCAAATCACCAAACCGCAAAGCCAAGACTAAGTGGCAACAAAATTTCTCTCACTATCCTAATTTGCAACCCACAAATATCAAAGAACCAAACCAAGACACCTCTTATTAGCCGTAGCAACCAAGAGAGAAAGTCTCTTTTTACACGCATAACTAAAGTTATGGCTCTTTAATTCTCTCCTCAATTGCCTCATAAGAGCACTAGCATTGGGGGGTGTAAAACCCCCCAAGTTGCTATTTTGCCCACCAAACCCATAAAAAGAAGCTCCATCTAGGGATGGGAACCTAAAAATATTTTGCAACTTGCTACGGTAAGTTTGAGTTTATAGAACTTATTGTAGCAGGATGGGAACTTACTGTAGCAGGATGGGAACTTACTTTTCCCATCTTTTAAATATATTTTCTCTTTCTCTCATTACTCTTTTCTCTCTCATCACTCTCCCTTTATTTCTTCTTTTTGTTCCATGCTTCTTCCGGTCTTGCCTCTCACTTTTCTCTCTATCTCAAGTGGTGCAATGTTGGTTTGACCAGTGGGTTGTGGATTTTGGGTTCTATGGGTCGTAGGTTTCGGTGAGGTGAGGTGGGTTGTTGTCTTATTGGTTGTGGGTTGCTGGTGGGTCATAGATATTGCGGTGGTGGTGGCGTAGGTTTGGAAGTGGATCAGTGAGGTGGATGTGTTGGTGTTTCTAAGGTGGATGAGTGGTTCGATGGTGGCTGGAGTTTGGCCGGATTGTTTTTGGGTTTGCTGTCATGGGTGTGCTTGCCTTGGATATGAGTTTTGCTTGCTGTGGGTTTGCCATCGTGGGTCTGGTTTGATCACTGTGGGTTTGGTTTGCCGCTGTGGGTTTGGAATTTCTCTTCGTAGGTCTTTTTTTTTTTTTTTTGTGGTCGTAGGTTTTGCTTGTAGTCTTGATTTTCCACAAACCCTATCAAAATAATATTGATTGCAAAGATCACAAACAAAAGAAGAAAGAAGATTCAAGTGGCTTAAGCTAATGAAGATGAAGTGTAGTTGGCTCAGGCAGAGAGGCAGAGCATCAGAACAAAGTAATGGAAGATTAGCATTTGGGCTTGATATACGACAGTCATGACTAATACGACTTGTAGTTTACAATGTAAAGTATATATAGACACGTGTAATGTACTAATTGGTTGTAAGTAAGTAGATCCGTATAATGTGGGATTAGTTAGTTGTAGGTTATCTAGTTTGGTGACTGTTCTGGTATATAATTACCTCTTGTATTCACAATGCTTGATTAATATGTACAATTACAGAAATTTCTACTTCAATCTTTTCTCTCTCGCTGGTTGTGATCTTCTTTATCCTCTAGCTCTCTGTTTTTCTTATATGGTATCAGAGCTCTATGCTTCTGTCAATGGCGAATCAAGACCAGAATTCACAATCTTCTTCTTCTTCCCAATCCATTGCTCCTCGTGAGCTCTCTCCAATGGAGGATCCGAGAAGTCCATTTTTCTTGCATCATGGTGAGTCACCAGGTGCAATTCTTGTCACTCAGCTCTTGACAAAAGACAATTACCCTAATCGAGCTAGGGCTATGCGTATGGCATTAAATGCAAAGAGCAAGTTAGATTTTGTGGATGGTTCCATAACAACTTCCATGGCAATTACTCCTTTGGAAAAGATTGCCTGGTCAAAGAACAATTCCATGATTTCTTCATGGATCTTGAATTCAGTCTTTCCTCACATCACTACAAGTGTGATTTATAGAAACACTGCAATGGAGGTTTGGAATTCACTAAGGAATCGTTTCTCACAAGCTAATGGTCCACGGATTTCACAGCTTCAGAAATTGATTTCAACAATTATGTAAGGAGATGCAACAGTGACTACATTCTTCATTGATCTTCAAGCTGCTTGGGATCAATTACTCAATCTCAGGCCTCTACCATGTTGTTCTTGTGGTAAGTGTATCTGTGGAGTGAATAACAAGATCACATCCTTTCATCATCAAGATTCCTTGATGCAATTCCTCAATGGCTTGAATGAAGTTTATTCACAAGTTAGAACTCAAATTCTAATGATGAAGCCAAGTCCCTCAATTGACAAGGCTTTCTCTTTGGCGATACAAGAGGAAAGGCAGAGGGCTTTAGACTTCAATGGAGGAACTTCTGTTGATTCAGCTGCTCTTGCAGTCAAGACTCAAGCTTTCAATCAAGCTGGGAAGAACACAAAAGGAAAGGGTAGACCTGTTTGCAGTCATTGTGGCAAAATTGATCATTTCATGGAGAAATGTTACAAGTTGGTTGGATTTCCACCAGGGTACAAGCAAAAGGGCAAGGTATCTATGGCTAATCAAGTGGTTCTTGATGGTGAACCTGGTCAATCCAAGGCTGCATCCCAGTCAGGATCTTTTCCTTTCACATCTGAATAATGTCAGCAGCTGTTGTCATTACTGAGCTCACATGCTTCTTCTTCTGGCACTAATGAAAGCTATTCACTCAGAAAATTCAGCACTCTCAGGTATTTCTTGTGCTTCTTTTTAGGATTCTATTTGTCTTAACTTGAAGAATTCAGTTTTTACTGATAATCCTTCAAACAAAACAGCCTATAATGAGGAAACTTCGGTTCTTGATATAGGGGCTACTGATCAAATTATTCATTCTGTGTCCTTGTTTACTAAAATTACTAGTTCTATTTCTTCTTTTGTGCATTTGCCTAATGGTGAAAAGGTTCTTGCTACACACATAGGCATAGTTCAGGTCACTTCATCCTTAATTCTTGAGGATGTGATTTGTGTTCTAGCCTTTACATTCAATCTGATTTCAGTAAGCAAGTTAACCAAGTCTTTGACATGTTGCTTGGTTTTTCTTTCCAACTATTGTTTCATACAGGACCTTACTTGCTGGAAAATGATTGGATTGGGTAAGCTTCATAACAATTTGTACCTGCTGCAAACTTCATAGAATTGCAAGTCTATCTCAGAAGCTACTACTGTCCTAGAGTCAGTTTTGCAGTCCTTTGTTCATTCTGTTTCTCATGTTCCTATTGTTACCAAGCCTTGCTTGTGGCATCTTAGATTAGGACATGTCTCTGATGACAAACTTCATCATTGTATATCTGATGTATCTTCTTTCCATTCTAATAAAGAATGTGTTGTTTGTCCTATTGCAAAGCATAAAAGATTGCCTTTTCCTAATTCTAAGCACTTGTCTGATCATGATTTTGATTTAATCCACTGTGATGTATGGGGACCCTTTGCTAAAGCAACTCATGATGGCTTTAGATACTTTCTTACCATTGTAGATGATGCTACAAGGTCCACACGGGTTTACCTCATGAAATCTAAAACAAAAACTAGGCCTTTACTGATTTCATTTTGCAAAATGATATTCACTCAATTTCAAACCAGCATCAAGGTGATTAGAACTGACAATGCTCAAGAGTTTTTCCTCAAAGAGTTTTATGCTCAACATGGGATTATTCATCAACACTCCTGTGTTGCTACTCCACAACAGAATTCAGCTGTGGAGAGAAAGCATCAACATATTTTAAACATTGCGAGGGCATTGAAATTTCAGTCTAACATACCACTTTGTTATTGGCGAGATTGTGTTTGACAGCTGTTTACATCATAAACAGGCTGCCTAGTACTGTTTTAGATTATAAAACTCCTTTTAAGAAGCTTTATAGCAAGATTTCTTCTTATCATCACTTAAAAGTTTTTGGATGTCTTTGCTTTGCCTCTACATTAGCTCACAATAGGTCTAAGTTTGCTCCTAGATCTATTCCTTGTGTTTTTCTTGGGTACCCTTATGGTGTCAAGGGTTACAAGTTGTTAAACTTGGTCACAAGGCAGATTTTCATTTCAAGGGATGTTTCTTTTCATGAAACCACTTTCCTATTCATTTCTTCTGTCACTTCACCTCACTCATCTATTTCTCTTCCTCATATTTGTCCTAATGTTGCTAATCCACATGATTCCATGTTTTTAGAACCTGTTATTCCTTCATCAGGTTTTCCATCTTCTGATTATGGTCTTATTCAGGTTTCTAGTCCAGTTTTAGACTTTTCTCTTCCTGTCATCTCTGATTTCGCACTACCATATTCTGCTATACCAGATTCTGTCATTACAAATTATGCAGAACCTACAGCAGAACCTGATTCTTTGCCCCTTGATCAAGGGCATGCTATTGTTCCACATGTCTCCCTTCCTTCTTTAAGAAGGTCTTCTAGGGCTACCAAAACCCCTTCTTACTTGCAAGACTACAAGTGCAGCACTATTATTACTAATGAACCTACTCAATCTCATCCTATCAGCAAGTCAGGTTCTTCCTCAGAAAATTCAGGTCCAAAATACCCTTTTTCTGACTATCTTGATTCTTCACATCTCTCTCCTTCTTATGCCAATTTTTGCTCTCTTATTACCTCTATTCCTGAACCAAGATTCTATCATGAGGTTGTTAAGGATCCTAAATGGCAAGAGGCCATGAATGATGAGATTGTAGCCTTAGTTTCTAATAATACTTGCACTCTTACTCCTTTGCCTTCAAACAAAAAGGCTATTGGATGTAAATGGGTTTATAGGGTGAAATACAAGGCAGATGGTTCTGTAGAGAGGTATAAAGCAAGACTTGTTGCTAAGGGTTTTACTTAGCAAGAGGGATTGGATTTTACTGACACTTTTTCTCCAGTTGCCAAGCTCACTACTGTCAAGACTCTTCTTGCCATATCTGCTGTGAAGGGTGGCATTTGGTCCAATTAGATGTCAACAATGCCTTCTTGAATGGTGATCTTCATGAGGAGGTGTATATGCAACTCCCTCAAGGCTTTCATAGCAAAAGGGGGAATGTTGTTTGCAAATTGAATAAGTCTTTGTATGGACTTAAACAAGCATCAAGGCAATGGAATGCTAAGTTTTGTTTTGTCATCAAGCAGCATGGTTTTAAGCAATCTAAGGCTGACTACTCACTGTTTACAAAGAAGTTTAATGATTCTTTCATAGCTTTGGTGGTTTATGTTGATGACATTCTCATAGCAAGCAACAATGTTCAAGCAATTGAGGAACTTAAGGTTTCTTTAGATCAGCATTTTAAACTTAAAGACCTTGGAGGTTTAAAATACTTTCTTGGTCTTGAGGTAGCTAGATCAGACAAAGGGATTACTTTGTGTCAACAAAAATATGCATTAGAGGTCTTGAAGGATGCTGGAATGTCAGCTTGCAAGCCTAGTAAGGTGCCAATGGAACAAAATTTGAAATTAAGCAAATTTCAAGGAAAATTGCTATTTGATCCAGGTGTGTACATAAGGTTGGTGGGCAGACTGTTGTATTTAATTATCACTATGCCAGACATTGCATATCCTATTCACAAATTAAGCCAATTCATGTCAAAACCTAGGAAGCCTCATCTGGATGTTGCTTATAAGGTGTTGTAGTACATAAAAGGCTGTCCTGGATAACGTATCTTGCTATCTGCTACATCTGATTTCCACTTGAAAGCATATACAGATGCTGATTGGGCATCTTGCATTGATACCAAAAGGTCTACTACAGGGTATTGCATATTTTTGGGTGATTCTCTAGTGTCATGGAAGTCCAAGAAACAGTCCATATGTCAAGATCTTCTGCTGAAGCAGAATATAGGGCCATGGCTGTCACCGTTTGTGAAATGACTTGGTTACTAGCTTTATTGAAGGACTTAGAGATTTATCATCCTCAACTTGCTCTTATGTTTTGTGACAATCAAGCTGCCATTTACATTGGAGAAAATCCAGTGTTTCACGAAAGAACCAAACACATAGAGGTAGACTGCCATCTAGTCAGAGATAAGGTGCAAGATAATGTTGTTAGGTTGTTCTTCACTCCTACACATTCACAATTAGCGGATTTGCTTACAAAAGCTCTCAACAGTCAACAATTAAAATACTTATTGGGCAAGATGAATGTTGTGAACATCCATAGTTCAGCTTCTCATCTTGAGGGGGAATATCAAAAAAATATTGACTACGAAGATCACAAACAAAAGAAGAAAGAAGATTCAAGTGGCTTAAGCTAATGAAGATGAAGTGTAGTTGGCTCAGGCAGAGAGGCAGAGCATCAGAACAGAGTAATGGAAGATTAGCATTTGGGCTTGATATACGACTTGTAGTTTACAACGTAAAGTATATATAGACACATGTAATGTACTGATTGGTTGTAAGTAAGTAGATCCGTATAATGTGGGATTAGTTAGTTGTAGGTTATCTAGTTTGGTGACTGTTCTGGTATATAAATACCTCTTGTATTCACAGTGCTTGATTAATATATACAATTACAGAAATTTCTACTTCAATCTTTTCTCTCTCGCTGGTTGTGATCTTCTTTATCCTCTAGCTCTCTGTTTTTCTTATAAACCACATGATGGTGGGGTGGGTTTTGATGTGGGTTAGGCAAAATGTGGGTTTGTGGTGGATGGTTCATGATGAAAGCAATTGCTTGGTGGAGAGGGACGGAGGTCGGTGAATGGTTGTATGGGTTTACCGGACAAAGAAAGAAAAAAGAAGAGAAAATAGAGAATTGTTTATATTATTTAATGTCACAGTTTATATTATTTTAATGAGTTATATATAAAAATAGAAACTAATTTATAAGTGAATAATAGTATAGAAGATGGTAAAATCTAATTTATAAGTGAATGAATCAATTTGAAAATTAATTAGAGAGTGGTCCTATTTTTTAGGCAATGTTTTAGTAGAAGTTAGAGTTGCATTTTTACCGGATTATCCTTTAGTTTTGTCTCTACTTAAATATAGGGGTGTAGGGGCATTTTTGAACTAAAAAATGATGAATCCAAATAGGGAAGCCCCTTAAATAATAGTATAGAAGATGGTAAAATAGATAAACTTTTTTGCATCCCCGGATGTTAATGCTTGAAATATATTTATACAAGTGTAAGTTGGCTAGCATATCAAAAACCAAGAAAGGCTAGATTTCTTTTCCACACACAAAGGAGAATTTCCAATAAAACTCAAAATTTAAGAGACGAGACTTATACTAGAGTTTGATAACTTCATACAACTGTAACTCAAAAGGAATAAAATTCTTTTCTTATCCAAAGCCAACGAGAAACAAAACTCCTTAATTCAAGCCACATATTTCTACATTGCAATCTTCAAATCAACAATCAAGATCTTAACATCACAACTCCCTCATCAAAGCAAGTGAACGATTCATGATTGATTTGAAAAGAGGAAGGCATCAACTCTCTATTTTTGAATGTATATCTATCATGTCTCTTGGAAGAAGCACATGCATGTTTGTGTTAGGATATGTGCCCTGAAATCCTATTGTATGATGCTATGTATGATATTATGTATGACATTATGTGAGAAATGATGTATGACTTAATATTGTGTTTAATAAAGTTGTTTTATTCTTATCTAAAATAATGGTAACATGAATATTCGGACATTATCAAATAGTCCATGAGATGCATAGTATGTGATTTATGTGATTTAGTCATAGAAGATATAGATCACAAGTTCTTTGTAAACTCAGAATTTTGGTTCGTAGTCGGTGATGAAATTAGGCATTTCATCTGCGAAGACTATAACATATTAACTACAATAATTTGTCTTGATCATGGAAGTGGTGACTTCTAGTTAATATGTTGATATGTTTTAAGAGTTAAGACATATTGAACTGGACCGCTGTGAGATTTATTATTCTCCTAACGACTGTCAATTGAATAATAAATCTCACGACTTGTATTCACATGAACTCTTAATCCTGAAAGAATAATGGACCTGATCATGAAATGTAGGTTGCTTTGATATATCAGGAGTGAGATCTAAAGTAACGGTCAAAACCTCAGTATGTTGGGCAGCCACATTTAGTGTTGATGGAACATATATTCTCAAGATGGAATTCATAGTCTCTTAATGGAGATATAAAATATTCCCTTGAGATAAGTTTAATGGGTACAGTTATTCAGAGAGTTAGGCCTAACCACTTTAGTAAGACTAAAGTATATATTTATGAAATTGGATTTTATAAATATATGGTGAATAACTCAAGAGGATTAAACTGGGTACTCAAGGATTAAGATGTAGTAATTCACAAAGTGGCAGTCTATATTCATGACTTTGTATTACTACGAATATTTTATGAAGTGGTTGCATGTATAATAAAGTCTTGGGATATAATTTATTAATGAGGCCTAGAGTGCAATTATATTTATAGAATAATGCTAGAGATACAAACTATTTTACAAAAAAATTTACAAACTGCTGATGTGGCCAGTGATTATTGGTAAATGAAAAAGTGATATTAATTGTAGGCCTAAATGAAAACTAATAAAAGGCTGGCCACATCAGCAGTTTGTAAAAAGGTTGTAAAATTGTTTGTGTCTGTAGCACTACTCTATATTTATATAGTGGTATTAAATATAATTAATAGTAACTTTGGACTTGTCAAGAGTTGACAGAAAAGCCCGAGGCCCATTGGAGCTAGTGTCTTATTTATTCCCTTTTGGTCCCACTTCAAGCCACACACTAAAGCCCAATTGGGAAGGCCCAAAAGGCTAGCCCAATTAGATAATCAGTTATGTGGAGAGAAACATACAAAATTTTATATAGAATAAAATGGTTTGTATGTTTAATGAAATAAGAATAAGATAATATAAGGAAGAGAGACACTCTTTCATATATTCTCTCTAGAAAACATAGAACTGATTGAGAGACCACACATCTTGGGCATCAAGTGAAATTGAAGTGAAGATTGAAAGTGTTCCCGAGTACTTCTTCATTCGGTTTTGAATTTCACCGCATCAAGGTACACTCTCTTGTTCTTATATTCTGAAACCTACGTAGTGCATGTTATCAATTGCGAATGAAGTAGATCCGTTAATTTTCTGCTGCGTATGTTTTGTATGCGATGCAAACATGTATATTTCCCAACAGTTTGTGAGACTCCAAACCTTTTTAATTTAAGGGTCTAGATAATGAAAAATTGAAAAAATTACCAACCATTTTTTTTTACAACTTTTCCAATTTCTCATAAAAAAAAAAAAAAATTTTAAGGGGTTTACTATTGTATGCCCTAAGGGCATACGTTAGTAAAACCCTTAATTACTGACCCTTGATTTAAACATTCAAAACAACAATATGGAATGCACTAGCTAAATGTACATAACATGGAATATTTAATCAGTAATATTCATACATTAAAGGGCAAAAATTAAAAGGAAATATGAAAAAGAAAGGGAACAAAATACAATCTACATGCTTCTCTCCATGGATCCTCATTCCTATATTGATGTTGTACTTTTTCTTATTCATCGCCCATGGCCAGCTCCAATGCATAGTCATCACTCTCCTACAACATTGAACACAACAAAGAAATAATATTACCCAAAAAAATATATTGGCAGAAATTTGTCCAATCCTTCTTTTGACTCTTTTTCCCCTCTCTCTCTTTTTAATAACAAAATTCCCTCTTCACTTTTGCTCATTCAATTCTTGTACTTTTCCTAAGTTTTAGAGGATTAGGAACTTGCAACTGGTCCTCGGGCAAAAAATCTTCCAAATTGAAGCCAATACACTTACAAACATCGGGTATTAAAAAATTCCATGACCATATTAAATCAAGCAATAAATAAGCAGAAAACTTCCAAATACTAAATTCTTTTATGACATTCCTTTACTTAAGGGTCCTTTTAGTTGGAGGAGTGGAAAAGTGGTAAGATAGAAAAAAATTTTTTTTTAATTTCCTTCCTTTTTGTTTGGTTGTGAGTGGACAAGTGGAAGGATGAAAAAAATGAATTTGTATAAATTTACGCATGTACCCTTTGTTAAAAAATGATGTCCAGATAAAACCAAAAAAGTGATAAACAACCAGAAAAAAAAATATCGCCTAAATTCATTAAAAAATAAAAATCATGTCCAAAAAAAAAATCACATCTAAACCAAAAAAAAAAAAAATATGAGCACTAGACAAGCCTACCCAGTAAAAATAAGTACAAGAAGCAACGTCCAACAGGAGGAAGAAAAAAAAAGTGTGAAGAAAAGCAATGTGGACAAGCCCATATGCGCACATGGGCATTTTTGTCCAAAAATGATGCCCAATTTCTCCCTTTAGCTTTCTCTCCATTTTGAAGAAAAAACTTGTTGGTGGGCCCGAGAAGAAAATACATGGGTCCCACCATCTATTTTCCTTTCTCCCCACCCAACCAAACACAATATTTCACCAAAGTTGTCCTTCCCATTTTCTCTCCAAAGTTTTCCATCCATTGTATTTTACCTCCAAACAAACACACCCTAAGGGGGGAAAAGATAAAGAAGATTTGTTGAGATAAAAAAAAAGCCAAATGACACATTTAAGTTGCCATGATGGATGACCAATGCATTAGTGTCAACCACCTTAAGCCTATTGTAGGTTACATGCTCTTCTTTAGTCTCATCTCCTTAGAAACCTTCTCTACAACATTGGGTAGTAGCTCTGCCTCTAAGCAATGCTTTAGCCCCTTCGAATGCATTCTGTCTAGGGTTTCAAGCAATGTCCAAATGTGCCATATGGTCAGCACATCGATTCAATTCTCTAAAACAGTGAACAACATCAAGTTTGGGCCCACTATCCTTTACAATGACCTTAATATCCTCGAAATGAGAATTTAGTATATCATGAATTATGTGCTTGCTCATCACAAAATCAACGAAATCTTTACAATCCCAACAATTACCCAACAGACCATTCACCTACTCTTCGACTTTGGAGATCATCCAATTATTTTAAATGTGGATGGGTCAATTGTATATGTAGGACATTCTGGACATACTAGGCAATTTTCTGGGAAAGGTGATTGATTGTATCACTTGTATAATTTACTTACTTGGGTGTCTCTTTTTTGTTTATGTCAATAAATCTTTATTACTTATCAAAGAAATATATGTGTGTGCATGTTTACACCAATTCAGATACAAGAGCAAAGTATAGTACACTCCAAGTACACAAGGAGTATATTATACAAGTTTATACAAACAAAGGTCAGTAGCAGGATCAAAGTCAGAATTTTGATTAATGGCGACTAACGCTAGTTTAAACAAAAATGAAAATCCCCTTTTATATTTCAGTATGTAATTAATTATTCAATTAAACTAAAAGATAAAACTTACTATCTGGACATGCTGGGCAATTTGCTAGGAAAGGTGATTGTCCAGCATGTCTAAAATCTCCTTCATATACAACTGACCCATCCACATTTAAAATCATTGGATGATCTCCAAAGTCAAAGAGTAACCGACTAGTCTGTTGGGTAATTTTCAAGGATTGTAAAGATTCCATTGAGTTTGTGATGAACAAGCGCATAGCAACCTGATATACTTAATTCTCATTTTGAGGATATTAAGGTCATTGTACAGGATATTGGACTCAAACTATTCACCGTTTTAGAGAATTGAATCGGTGTGCTGACCATATGGCATGTCTTAGACGTCACTTGCAGTGTAAGAAAATGAAACTCCTCTAAAAGTTCCAGAGACACACATGGGAGCCACAATTTTTTCTACCAAGAAGTACATGACCTAAATTTGTGCTTTCTCCTTTTTCTTCTCTATTTTCTTTTTAATCTTACAAATTAATTGATTCCATTGTTCCAAATTAAAAAATAATTTAAAAAAAAAGGCCATGCTGGCCAAACCTTTTATTTCGGCCGGCATTGGCTGAATTCGCAAGGCTGTGTCCCAGTCGTATCGGATTAATAAATAATAATAATAAAAAAATCGTGTGGGGCGCACGTACAACAACATCCAAGTTGCACCCCACGTCCTAGTTGCGTCCGACACAAATATGGCAACCATTTAGCCTCTCTCGTGCTTTCCAGTCCAAGATACAAGTACTAGTGGTTATAATGGAAAGTAAAATCATCAACTGTAAAATAAAATAAAATAAAACATACACTTATAAAGAATAAAGAAAGTATGCATCATGACTACATAAAGTTGTAATTAGAAAACTTGAAATCCCAAAAATGAACAACAAATTTGAACAAGATTTACATGTACAATACGTGATGGGGTGGTGGTAAAAATACCTAGACACAAGGCTAATACCGTGGGATATGATTCCTTAACCTTAGGATGCATGATGAAACCTGCACAAAATAAGTAATTTGTTATTATTATTAACAAGTAAAGTTGATATTTCTTGTTAGGCAGCATGGATATGAATGTATAAAGTGTATAAAGCACAAGAAACACATCGAAAGATCCAAACGAAAACCACACAACCCAAATACAAACAAAAATAGAAAGAGTTAAGGAAAATAAATCTAGAAAATTTTATTAAGGGACATACTAATCACTTGTATAAATGGGTGTGCATGATAGGCTTGAGGAAACCTTGTAATCCAATGTGGATGTAATGCAAATAAATCTCACAAATATTTATTAGGAATGTAAAATTCAATATTTTAAACATGATGGACTAATCCAGTCTCATAGATAGTGAGAAAAATATAACAAATCGCAGTGTGCATTATCATTCTGGTCTTTCCTTCAAACACCTCAAGCCCAAGCCCCATGCTAAGTCTATTTCTCTCTACGGACCTCGATCTCATCGATCAGAAGGAATAGGGCTTCCAAGGAAGCCCCGCTGTGACAAACAACAATCACCACCGCGAGGGTGGCCTATCATCTCACTCTAAAGCCGTGACCCAGACCCAGCTCTCCTTCAAACCCGAACCAAAGTCTCAAAGTCTCTCTACTTTCAAACTCAACAACCACTCTCCGATCTACCACCTACAAGGGCACTAGATGGCACGTGAACCTTAAAAAGGTTATGTGGAGGCTAAAAGCCTCACGGGTCTGCCAAGAACCATGACCATGGTGGCCTGTGGGCAAGGGATCAGGCTTTGTGACTCTATCCGTGTGGTCTGGTTCTTACCGGGTTTGGTCCGAAATCTAGGGCCTTAAGCCCGACTCGTGGGTGGCCTTTTCATGGGCCTATCTTAGGCCCGTCAACCTCTGTGAGTTAACCCATCAGCCTTTCCCCTTTCACATGTTTTAGCCCAGGTCCTTCCTTTTAAAAAACAGGTGACTCCTTCCTTACTTTAATCTTTAGTGGTGAACCATGTTATAACTTCTCGAACTTTTGCTATGCTTTTAGTCTTCTAACTTCTGAATTCTGTGAGAGCCCATGGAAAGGAAAACTGGCTATACGGAATGCCTCACTTGATGTGGACTTTATAAAGATTGAAGGAGAAGATCTTCGATCTAAGCTCAAGACTTCGAAATCTCATGATTAAATCTGTGTTAAAATTTCGGAGATTTTGGAAAAAGTCCTAAATATGGATCTTGAATGCAACCTAAGCACAGATAAGATCATAAAGAAAATTTTCATTTTCACTTATAGTGGCGATTCAGTTTTGTGTTGTTGGGGGACTGATGAAAGTGAATCAATCAGAAAGAAATTTGAAATGAATGGCTACGTGATGCCAAATATAGTGTGCTGGGACTTGAAATTTTGCTTGATTCCTAGTGTGATTTCAGGAGATGATGTGACATTTATATATGGTTGCTCAAATAATATTTTTAGAGTATTCCTAGAGACAGATGGAAATTTGGATTCGTGGCCATAATGGATGTAGAACTATCAGGTGAAGAATACAACAAACTCGTTATGCATGATTGATTCTTAGGGTACATACTTAACCGCATTTATAAAAGCGGCTATAGGGGACAGCTATAAGCCACATTTTAAAAACACGACTATGAAACCTATTTTAACCTGCATAATATTAAATACAATATCCATCTATAAATAATTTTTTTTACATCCCAAAAGCAGTGCATACACTTCAAGTCTTCAATTCACATTCAAAATAATATAATTCAACAAAAATATAACATATATCTAGAAATAAGTTCTTTACACTCCAAAATAAGTACATACACTTCAATCCAAATTCAAAATAACATAGTTTAACAAAAATATAATAACATAGTTCAACAAAAATATAATATTTATTGGAACTCGCCAAATGCTAAGTATCAATATTAAAAGAATTGGAGCAAATAGTAAGCTAATTCCGACTATGACTACGATTATCATCCATAGATTCTAGTTTATAAACTATCTCAATAAACCCACTTGCAAGATATGCAGACGGTGTTCAACACTAATACAAACACCAAAAAAAAAAAAAAAAAACACATGGCACAAGACAACCGTGGCTTTAATCAACAACTAATATATCTCATATATTAATAGCAGTTCATGGGTTCAAAGTATATAGAACAAAAACATTATGCAAAAAAAATTATTACAGAATTTTGAAACACCAAGCAAATGGTTTTCTTTAATTTTAAAACTCACTAAACACATGAGAGAGAGAGAGAGAGAGAGAGAGAGAGAGAGAGAGAGAGAGAGAGAGAGAGAGAGCAATAATTGGTTTGAGACCTTGAGTTTGAGAATTGGACGTGAGACTATAAGATAGTAGAGTGAGTAGTACGGCTGAAATAAAAAAAATATATATTTATAAGAAGGTTTTGAGATTTATGGTTTGTAAAGGGTTTAGAGATCTAGGGTTTGTAAAGTTTTAATTTCTAATTACATCCCTTGTAAGTTTTTTTGTAATTACTCACTTTTCTTTTTAAATTTAAAATATATGTTGGGTATAAAAGGTATTTGACAAATCTAAAATAAAATGAATATTTATTTGTTATACGAGTTGAATGCGTTGTGTTAAGTAGGTCATTTCGGGTTGACACAAATAAATTGACGTGTCAAACATGTCTATTACGGGTTATGTGGGTTGACTCACTTATGACACGTTTCTTATCGTGTCGCTCTCGAGTTGACCCATTTATGATCCAAACTCATTAAGGCCTAACCCTAACCCACAAAAACCCGTGTTGAGTTTGTGTCGTGTTCGCGAGTTGGGTCGAACATTGACACCCCTAAACCTAGGTGTAAACACAGGAATAAATAATCTTTTTTTCACACAGTCTCTCATATATATATATATATAAAATCTCTCTTTCTTTCCATCGTTGTAGAGTCAGACACATGAATAAATGATAGTATGGAATGGTCTCCTTTTTATTTTAGACGGTAACCGGTCAGCCTCAGAGGTAGGGCATTGATCAAGCTCACAATTTTAATCTATCCGTCTTTGTCTCTGTGAATGTGTATGAAGATCTAATCCCTTTCAAATGGTATGTA
Source organism: Lithocarpus polystachyus (assembly GCA_033629205.1). NCBI lineage: Eukaryota > Viridiplantae > Streptophyta > Magnoliopsida > Fagales > Fagaceae > Lithocarpus > Lithocarpus polystachyus. Next base: position 1,173,516 of record CM066164.1, on the reverse strand, counting down.
TTGTTGTTGTTCATGCAATTTTCTTTTTCTCTATCGGTTTGTGTGTTTGTTATTATTATTTGTTAGTTTATATACAAGATAGAATTCTACTCTAGCTTAATCTAAGTGTATATGTATGTGAAATTCCCTCCTGGAGACTTGAGCCCTGGCCATTGCCCCCCACACCCCACAAGCACTTATGCTTGTGGAGTGATTATCGCACCAATGGTGTGCGATGGTAGAAATTTTTTTAAGTGTTTGACTATATGCGAAAATTTGAAAGAACATTAAATTTAATTATACATAAAAATAAAAACTTGATAGATGCTTATATCTCAACAAAAAAAAAAAATCATCTTTTGTTTTAGTCAAAGATCTCTGTTTAGCTCACACCACAACATGACCATGACCATGCTAAAAATGTAACCTTTGCAGCAAACTGTTCGAAAGAGCTTTACTGTTACTTGTGGAGTTCAATTGAAATTATTGGGTTGTTTGGATTGGAAGTACAAAGAAATTGGGCATGATTTGATTGTAGTATTATTGTGTTCACTGTTCACTACGTCCTACTACTGCCTGTTTAATATATTAATTTTTTTTTCTTGATTTTGGTATAAACATATGTTGTTATAAGAGTTTTTTTTCTATTAGAGCATCACCATCAGCTATTTCATAAAAAATGTCATTTTGACACACTAAAAGCTTACTTTATTATTTTACCACATCATTTTATAATATCACATTCATTAGATGTTTTATCATTCAATTCTATACATTAAAATAATATTTACTACACATTAAAATAATATATTCTCTTCTCCCTATCATCACCATCAACAACAACAACGACACATCCACCATGGTCGCAACAACACTGACTAGCCACCACCAGCACAAACCCACATCCACCCACGCCACCTTAAAAAAAAAAAAAAACACACACACACACACACACACACACAACCAGAGAGATCGGCACGGCAAAAAACACAACCAGAAAACCTCAACCTATAACCCACACAACGCCAAACCAAAACGCCAACCTAAAACCCACATTGAAACCCATCCCAAATCTCACACCCACAACCCAACTAAGAGAGATCTGAAGGTCAATAGTGAGGGCTGTGGATATCGACGGCAAGGGCTGGAGAATGAGGCGGCGAGATCGACGGCAAGGATTGGCAAGATCGGTGGCGAGGACTGGAAAGTGAGGCAGCGAGATCGGCGGCGAGGACTGAAGAGTGATCCTGAGCAACTTTCTTGAGCAAGGAAGAGATAGAGAGTGATAGAGAGAAAAGAAATGAGATAGAGTATGAGAGTGACAGAGAGAAAAGACAGAGAGAGAGAGAGATACCTGTGGAAGAGGAGAGAGAAAATGTAATAAAATAATAATATTTATTTTTACAATTGTTGTCCTTACCGTCTCATATTTGAGACGGTACTGTAGCAGTGTGCCAAAATTTTTGGCATATGGCACACCTCATGAGGCTCATATTTTGGGGTTTGGTGTGCCAAATGCCAAAAATTTGGCATATGGCACACCTGCTACGGATGCTCTTAACCAGGTTTTTCTTCTAGTTCCTATGTTTATGCCTATCAATAAAGTGCGGAGAGGTTTGACACAAGTTCATTATTTTTTACAATACCGAAAGCAATACACACCTTCTTCTGCTCTACTATTCCACCCACCCAATCCCTCTCATCATGGATTAGGGTTATTGGGGCCACTAGAAGTCCATCATGATCATCCATCCACATCTGTTGATCATCATCTAAATATCAAAATCAAAGACTTCTTCATGGATTTATTGCTAAGTGGCAGCTTTGATAAGGAAAAATTCATGCCACCTATACCTTATTCGGAGAGGAATCAATTTCAGTTTCGTCATCCTTGCATAGATCGTTACCAGTGGGGGAACAATCAACAAAGTCTGAATGCTTTGAAATTCCTTTTAGAGAAATCTTGGAACCACAATTCACTTACCACCCTCAAAATTATTTGCTTCTTGAGAAAAAAAATTCCTCCTAGGAAAGATGGCAAAGAAAAATTTCTTGCCTCACTTTTATGGCTCTACAAATGTCACCCTAAATCACTAGCATACAATCGATGAGGTGTTTGCCAAATTCAGTTATTTGAAAGACTAGCTCGAAATTCTTTACTGGCTCCTTTATGGCTATGAAATTTGGAAATATGAATTTTATGAGAGAAGAGAAATTATTACAATGAAGAATTACAAAAAAGTAAAGCTGAAATATTCAAAAATAATTGAAGAACCACCTGGGGAGAGAGTTGCCACGGATACAGTAGGAACTGAAATCTAGAAGCAAATGACAATGCAGTTGAAGGACCAAAAAAGAATTCTAATGGCAAAAAAGGCCATTGAAAAATACAATAATGACGAGGATTATCACTTTTTATATGAACATATATCTGATATCTTCGCTCGACTGTCAAAATTCGATCTCGAGTTCTTGACTAGCTAGACTAATAAGATTAGTTTGGCTGCAAAATGGTGTCCTTCTCTTGACTCTTCTTATGATCATTCGACTCTCTTTTGTGAGAGTGCTACTAGAAAGCTCTTCCCTTATGATTCTGATGCTGAGTACAGAGGGATTGAGGAGGCTCACTATGTTTATCAAGTTCGCCAACGTTCGTGAAAAGAGATCCTTATCCCACTTCGCAAAGCCTTGGAGCTGCCTGAGACTTAAATGAGCCATCGAACAGTCTTCCATATGATCGAGTCCCCTCTGTTGCTATGAAAACTTACAAAAAGTTATTCTTTAAACATGATGAATGGCGAATTCGTAGTCACCTTCAATATCTGAGCGATCTGTCCATACTTTTTCACCCACACATATTTCCAAAAAATACAAACAACGTTACTAGAACAACGTTACCAAACGGCACCTTAAATTGAGGAAGTGAACCGAAAAACTTATCGTACCAATCATTAAATTAATAGTCGCACTCCTCTGAAATGTATTGAAAAAATATCGTGTTGTACCAGGAATTATTAGGCATTTTGGTTGGTACTGTAAAAAATTAAAATATGTTAGAAAATTGTAAAAAATTGAGGGGAAAAAAAACATATTTAAGCTGCAATATTGGGTTTATGTACTTAGACTAATAATTAGTCTTAAAATATGTGAATTTTCAAATTTTATGTTGATAAACATAATAAATAATATCTATACTTACATAAATAAATACAAACATACACACATATATAGCAGTAATTCCAAAACGGTACACCGATAATAGTTCATTCCCCTAGCCAAACCAAAATAGTATCTGGTATAAAATTGACTTTCTTGTTTAGAAAATTAAACATTTCCGTTGGAAATACTAGAAGATAACAGTTGAACTACAACTTACAAGGCTCTTAATTTTACTTCCTTGTACTATTACTCACATTTGATACTATTTATTATTATTATACTAGCATGTAACCCATGCAAACAAATGGATGCATTTAAAATTAAACACAATTTTTATTATAAAAATATAAATAATTACTCAAATTATTGAAAAAAATAGCATGTAATATATGCATATGTATAGATACATTTAAAATTAAACACAATTTTTATCATAAAAATATAAATAATTAGTCCAATTATTTTTAAAAAAATACACATAATTAGTCACATATTAAAATTCTTATCTAAATTAAATACTACTTATGATCATTTTTTTCTAATTTTTAATAAAAAAAAATAGAACGTGTGGTGATTTTTATTGAGTAAATGTGATTGATTTTTTGTTTTTGTTATTTATTTATTTATTTATTTTATTGTTCATTTATATTAGATTCTTAGTATTTTGCACTCATTAACTTACTAGGAATGAAAATTAAAAAACTTAAGTGAACACATGGCACAAACTTAAGTGAATAATTATGATGTGATCCCCACATAAATTTATATATTGGAGTTTCTCTAAGCTTTATCTATTAATATATATATATATATATATATATTGTTAACTCTCTAAGCTTTACCTATTAATATATATATATATATATATATATATATTGTTAATTGGGTATTTAATGGTTTGATACCATATTGGAATTGAGAAAAGTATATTTCAATATTTGTCAAATGAATAAACTTTGAATGAAAATTTTCAGAATATTGTAGTTGCAACCAAATATAACGCAACCTAAAAAATAAATCACAATTACATGCAGAAATTTGGAAGAAGATTTCGAAGTGCATCTCTTGTCTATTTTTTTTTTTTTTTTTTTTTTTGGTTTAATTTAGTTTTAAACAACTAAGAAAGAATGCTGAACACCGATGGTCATTCAAATTATATGATTGAATAAAAATATATTGAAAATTTTAAGAACCAACATAAGACTGTGAATATCATAATTATGATAAACAACAATTGAACATTATGTAAGTACATTGAACTTATAATTAACGTACAAAAGAAGCCTGTGTCATTGTGTATGAAAACATCAAACAAGTACAAAGGGAAATTTCTTAATTATGATTCTTTGAGAAAGAAAAAAAAATTCAAGGGAAAAACGCATTAGACCAAAGAGCATTGTGACTGTTATCTCCAAATGGCAACATCATCTCATCTCCACCAAAGAGCATTGAAGGTAGCTTTTCTGGCAGAGTCATTAGTAATGTATGCAAGCTTGACCTTCTTTCTAGTCATGACTGATAGAAAAAGGCGAACAAGAAGAAACAATATGGAAGTTGAAACCTTTTTTTTCTTGCGTGTATACTTTCTTGCCCCGAACAGAATATGCTATTTCTTAGCTTACTAATGTTATTTGATTTTCAACCATTCATATTGGTTTGGAAGTGTTGAATTCTTGAGATTCTCTACCTACCCCTATTAGAATATCATAAAGAGTACTTAGCTCCCCTATAAATCCTTCTCAAAAAATAAAATAAAATAAAATAAAAAAGCTCCTATAAATACAAGCTTCCCGTGCACTAACAACCCAGGTGAACACAACACACATTCAAAACATTCTTCATACTTGAGGCTCTCATCACTTGAAAGCTAGCTATCTGTGCCATTAATCAAGCAAGCTAGAGTCATGGCCTACAACAAGCAGAGAAAATCTCCATCTTTCTCTTTCTTCAGCATCTTCAAAGCTAGGAAGCCTCGGAGAGAAGATGATTCATATGATGATGCAAAGAGTACAACCAAAATATATCCAAGTGATTCTGACAAGAGCCATTACGTAGCTGACCGCAAGGTTGATATAAAGGCTGGAGTTTACATCGAAAGAATCCACACAATCCACAAAAACAATCTCGTGGCTTCTGAAAGCCAAACTACAGGTGGACACCAATCTGTCACAGTTTATCAAGCTGAAAATGAAAAGGCTTGATCAAATCTGTCTATGTTTCTGGTTTCCTACTGTAATATTCTTTAGTACTCTTGCTTCCAGTTTGTCAATCAAAATCGTTTTGAAATAAATAAGATGAGTATTTGTTTGTATATTAGCTTTTTTTTTTTCCACAATATTACAGAGAACTTACCAAGTTACGTGTAGTCTCTTCAAGCTCTATTCTTTCTTGTGATTTTTGGATAATTTTGGTTCACTGGCTTACACTCTCCTAATTAAGACGATCTTTAGCTGTTGTGGAGAGAGATATTCTTTTTCCAGAAAATTACGACAGCAATATGCTTAAAGTAGTCATTGGGGTCAAGTTTCAATACTGCTTGAACTTGATCAATATGCACGAGTTTAGGCATCTTTGGGTGCATGCAACGACCTTATTGGCTAACCATCATGGCCTAATAAAATCAATCTTGTCATTTAGTATATTGTTACAGGAACCAAGAAGCTTCCTAGCTAAAGCTTATAAAAATGTCAGGATATACATTTAAATTAACCAGTGTGGAACTCTCCAATGTATTCTTAAGAACACAAGAAGAAGAGGAATGTAATGAGAGAAAGCATGAGTTCAAGTTACTGCTTAAGAACTTCAACAATGAAAAAATCAGCATATTAATGGCATCTAATTTGCTATTGGTTTCACCAAGCTATAAAAAGTTGACCATTTGCAATCATGAAGAAACATAATAATTAAAATTTAAAGAACTTTAGTGCCTGTGATCTGGAATTTTCAAATATCATATGACATTCTTTGGTTTGGCTTCACTAGATCTATGCGAGAGCAATTTAGATAATTAAGCTGCTGAATATTCTTGAGTTAACCATTTGCAAGCAACATAATGGTTAATGCTACACAATTCACTGGTCAATAAATTAAGATAAGGTTTGTATTAGCCAAGAAGAATTTGGAATCGTAAGTACTATCCCATGAAGAGGGTTGTGGTTTATTCCGCACAATTATTGTACTTGGGACATGTTATTGTTGTCAAGTTGTCAATTATCTTTCTTTCTTTTTCTCCTTTCTTTTAGGTTATTGTTCCATCTTTACATTACTCATTATTTTTATTCAGTCGTAACTCACACTTCATAACTTTGCAGAACAAAACCACACATAATGTCTGTTCTGACTCCAGAATGATTTCTGCTTAAAACAAAAAAGAGAATAAAGAGAAGAATAATATACTACTGATGTCCTTGAATGATCAAAACCCATTAAATCTCGACCAGAAACACAGAATGAAGTTCATGTTATAGGTCAAACCTTAGTAATAATTCAAAACTAGAATTGGCCAAACAATTGGCAGGGGTTGTTTTGAAATCTCGAGCCACATCCAGGATTGACAATCATGTGAGAGAATCTGCAATTGGCATGCATCATATTACAGTACTAAGTGACTGGGAATGTCAAGATTTTAGTAGCTTTCCCTTGTGTGGGTTGTGACCCCTAAAAGAATCATGCTATATATATCTATTTCAATATTCTTTACCTTGGTAAAACTACAAAATGCTTCAGTACTTGAGCCTAATTCAATGTGTCATTCTTCAGTCATGCACTTAATTATTAAACTATTTTAGAGGTTGCTTTGCATATAACTTTTGGACATGCATTTCAAATTTGGCCTAAGGTTGTATAAATTGCATTGCTGGCTTCTACTAGGCCAAGACATATTAATTACCAAAAATAAATGATACATTCAAGGTGGAATTTTAAAGACGTCGTAAAAACCTGCATATGCTAATTTCAGAAATACTTTTTGTTGTTTCTTCTCTGTCTCTCTTTTTTCTTTACCACTTTCTGAATGATTCCTCCAACAACATAAAACATGGTTCCCCCTATTATGAATGTCAATTCAATTCAAAATATAACAAAGTGAAACAAGACATGGTAGATGCTGTGTGCTTTGTAATTTGAGCAGCTAATAGTTGTATGGAATGGTGACCATTAAATTAGTAAAGAGTTTGTGTTTTCTTTTTAATGAGATCCCTTGTATTTGGATGGTTCTCCAATATATATGTGCCGCCTTAAACAACTGACTCTTTTAAACCCTTCAAATTCTTCCTTTTGTACTCCACTATAATAATTAATTTAAAAGAAAAGAATCTGAATCCTATTTCTCTTTAGTCTTTCCTATGATGTTACTGAAGATATTTCTGGAAGCCTCTTAGTAGTTTTTTTTTTTTTTTTTTTTTTGGCCACCCTCTACTCCTATATTATATATCACAATAAATTAAAAGCCTTCTTTTGGAAACAATCTTGCCCTTTTCTTTTTCTTTCTCTATCTATGTTGAAATTTCAATAAAGAAAAAAATGTAAGATTCTTCACATTTACAATATGTTACAAAATATCTATGTGAGTGGGAAATATATATATTTTGCTCTCCAGCTAAGGAACTTTGTCTAATATACAAATAACACAATCCATGGTCCATGACTAAATCAAAGAAAACCTCTTTACTATTTTTAAGCTAAAGAAATCGGGCGAGGTTTTACATGTATAGCACTATATTTAGAAGATACATACTTTTGCGATGCCCTTTTAAAAATAAATAAATAAATGAAGCAATTAATATGTCATGCAATTAACCAACAATAATGGCACGGTGAGAATGAAGAAATATATTGTGGTTGAAAGCATTGAATGTGTGTGCAATTGCGCATGCATGTCTTCAGCCTGATGTATAGGTCATGTAATTGTAAAGACATGTCATATGGAACATGTTATTGTGTAGGTGTGGGAGCAAATTTCATATTTACAATGCAAAAAATACAGAGAATTCTCATATAAGCTACTCCATAGATATTAGGTATTTGCATAATTGCTGGGTCTTCTAAAAGTTATTCCAAATTTCCAACGTCTTGGACTCAATCTCCTCCACCCAGAGGACAACTTTAAATCATGGACAGTCAATATGGCTATGGAATCTGGTAAGTAGATTATGCCTCTTAACATGTAGTGATCCTACTTAAACTCGAAGAAATGGTTCATGCTATATAATATTATTCAATGTATTTAAAGTACAAGTATCATAGCTAGTTAGTAATAAAGTTTTAATTCCTCCATTTACTGCCTTAATAATTAGCAAGGAATCTTGTTGAGTGCGCAATAAGCATGTGGGATATTCTTCCTTTGCATTCAAAGTCACCAAGACAGACTTCAACAATTCACAGAATCAAGTCAATAAACTCCCCCAGACCAATCCTTCACCCTACAGTTCCTCAACTGCATCTTTGAATTAGTATATGCAGAATTGATACCTTCATGCCCCCATCCTAAACACTTCTACTATCTGCATTTTTGTTTTACTTATTCCTTTTAACTTTTCAGGCAAGTGATTCATTAACAAATCTACGAAACATTTAGAACACAAAACATCCTCACAAAGCAGCCCAATATATGTTGGAATCACATATTATAATTTACAACCCACTTGTTTCATTTTGTTTTATTGGTATGTTACAGACGTACCTAGTAAGTTTTAAACTCACTACCTCAAGAACTTGCCAATACTTGCATATTGAGCTATAGTTTATTGGCACATCATGAATTCTCATTCTACCCTGGCCAACCTTGCTGGCTAATTACCATCCAGCGAAAGGATTCAAACAACAATTTTGCTTCTTAAATTATACAATTTTTGAAGGCGACCATTAAATTTGAACAAATCTAAAATATGTGGATAATTACCACATGAAAATGACAGGAGCATCATTCAGTTGGGTACAAATACATGGAAAGTATTGTATGCATCAAATAATTAATCAGTTGATCTACTTCAAAATTTGAAAATTTAAGCTTGGATGAAGTTGTTGTATCAAATCCACATCTAATTTAATTGATATTAGCAACCTTCTTGATATCTCTAAATAGATTCACAAAATTGAATGGAAAAAACTACCTGAATAGGTCACAGATTAGACTCTTATCAGACACTAACTTACAATGAAATGAATGGATCCAAGGAAAACGCGTTCCAATTAACTTCTTACCATATAGGCATAAACACACATAGTAAGTAACCTAAGTTTTTCATGTATTCTGCAGGGGAACCAAAATAGGCATGACCTGGCTTTTGTGGCTTAGGTTTTTGTGCAGTGGCACCATATGAATGCTCTGGCTTAAGGTATGAATTCTCTCTTTCAAATGACTAGTAAAATAGTGCAAGAAAGCATGTAACATGAGACGTGTGAACTGTAATAACAATAATAATATTGTCTAAAACATGGGTTATTTATGTTTCATGCACATGGGTTTTCTATCATATATTTTTTAGTCACGAGACCCTCACTTTCTTATTAGGCTAGCTCCATTTAACAATGGAAATTTAACCGTAAATGCTAGCTACATAACAAAATTCGTAACTCAATTGTCAATTACATTTCTGCCTCTTGGAGTTATTCCTTGTGTTAACGTGTCAGGGCCCAAGCCCACTCTTGGGCCATATTACTGTCTATTATACTTGTATTATTGTACTGTACCCTCATACTGCATTAGGCCCTGTTTGGTAAGCCATTTCAAACACACTTTTGAGCATTTTAAACACACTTACACACATTTTTACACACTTTTTCAACCACATGTATATCAAAAACACCCAAACAACATTACTCAAACTCCTCTACCAAGGACTCACGTATCAAAAAAAATATATCAGATCAGTTATTAAGTCAATAACCTATAAAATGTAGCGAAACAATACCGGGCTATACTAGGATATTTTGGGCATTTCTGCTGATATTGGTATTTTGGTTGATACAATTAAAAAAAATAAAAATATGTTATAAAATTTTACAAATTTGGGAAAAAAAAAACATGTTCAAGCTGATATATTGGGTTTATGTACTTAAACTAATATTTAGATTTATAAAATATGTGAATTTTAAATTTTATGTTGATAAACATACAAATTAATATCCATAATTATATAAATAAATACAAACATACAAACAAATATATAGCAGTAATCCAAAAACAATACACCGATAATATTTCATTCCTCTAGGCAAACCAAAACAGCATATTGTACAAAATTGATTCTCTTAATTTGAACTTTAAACTTTTCCGTTAGAAATACTATAAGATATCAGTTAAACTACATCTTACAAGGCTCTTAATTTTAATTCCTTAATTACACCATTAGTTACATTTGATATTATTTATTACTATTATTATATTTCTGTTAACTGGGTGTCTAATGCTTTGATACCATATTGGAATTGAGAAATATATTTCTATATTTGTCAAATGAATAACCTTTGATTGAAAATTTTGCGAATATTGCAGTTGCAACTTGCAATCAAATAATGCGACGTAAAAAATAAAGCACACTTATAGAAATTTGAAAGAAGATTTCGAAGTGCATCTCTTGTCTAGTTTTGATTTTGTTTAATTTAGTTTTAAACAACTAACAAAGAACACTGAATACCTTAATGGTCATTCAAAATATATGATTGAATAGAAATATATTGACGAATTTAAGAACCAACAAAAGACTCTGAATATCATAATTATGATAAACAACAGTTGAACATTATTTTAAAGTACATTGAACTTATAATTAACGCACAAAAGAAACCTGTGTCACCGTGTATGAAAACGCCAAACATGTACATGATGGAAATTGCTAAATTATGATTCTTTAAGAATTTTTTTTTTTTTTTTTTTAAATCAAGGGAAGAAGGCATTAGACCAAAGAGCATTGTGACTGTTATCCCCAAATGGCAGCATCATCTCATCTCCACCAAACCCCACGTTGTTCACTTGTGGGAGATTCATCATATCCATGAACCATTGCTGCCTCTGCATGGTGTCCATGTTCATCTCAAAACCTGGTGTCCTCTGATGATGACCATGAGGCTGCTGCACATTATTCATCTCTGATGGAGTAGTACTAGTACTAGTACTCCCCACCACCATTCCTTCTGTTTTTGCAGCAGCTGGTTCACCTTTTTGAGCCACTTTGTTGAGTTGACCAATCCTTCTATATATATTCTTCAAATTCTGATCAATCAACCACCCAAGATCATTCAAGTCCATCATGGTTAAGTTGTGCAGGCTTTTTCCAGTCAGGCTTTGGAACATGACCTCTGTCATCTCCTTCTCCCGGTTGTCTTTCTGTTGTTTTTTCAACTGCTCATTAGCTTTGGCAATCCTTTGCCTCAGGAAACTCTCCTGGTTGACCATTTTTTTGGTCTGTTCCATTTCAGGCATGTTCTTGAACAGTCCAAGAACATGTTGAATGCCATGCTCAGAAGCCCAAACTTCAGGTTGAGAATCATATGGGCTATAAATAATGGCGCAGGACTCAATGCCACATAGAGTGCTCAGCTCGCTTACTTTCTTCAACAGCCCCTTCTTTCTTTTCTTGAAGGTAGCTTTTCTAGCAGAGTCATTAGTGATGTATGCAAGCTTGACCTTCTTTCTAGTCATGACTGATAGAAAAGGCGAACAATAACAAGAAACAATATGGAAGTTGAAACCTTTTTCTTTTGTATATACTTTCTTGCCCCAAGCAGACTAAGCTATATATAAAGCTGCAAGAGATTGTAGATTAATACAAGAAGATTTTGCTCTTGTATATCCTGGTTGGAGATATTAATGAGCGCTTAATGGTTTGTGTTGGGTGCACAAATTGCAATTCATGTTGAATTTGGGCTAACAATTGGGCTTTTTTCAGTAAGTTTGAGCTGTAAATATGAGGGCTGAGAAGGGATTTTGTCATTAATGGGGTTGCTCTCACAACAATTGTATGATTATCAATATAGGATATTATGAAATCTCAGCAGCGGATAGTGTTGCTGTAATGCAATATAGAGAATTTATTAGGGTGAGTTGGTTGGGGATTAATCCATGTGATTCTCTGTTTTGGATGAGAGACAGCTTATCTTATTTGCATTATGAAATATTGATTCACTCGTAGTCATAACCGTTGGATTTTTGGGGATGATTGTGTAGACCTCATTGACACAATGAATTATCAGAATCTTTGCCGTGCCTCATTCATGCATCAAATGTGATATCTTTTTAATAATTAAGGTAATGAAGCAATTTCATAGATGCAATATATATATATATATATATATATATATATAAATGAATGTGTATTAATGACTACATAAAAAAATGTGTAAGATGCCAATTTTAGATTATGTTTTTTGTAACGTGGAAGTGATATGATCTCCACGTGTTTATAAAGACAAAGTTTTTTATTTTTAAAAAAACACTAGCTTATTATACAAGGCATAAAAAGTTATTATCTTATTATAGAGTGTTGAAAGTAGAAACAATGTACAAGATATATAATCATACTGTTAGGGGTGCAAATGTTTGACCCAACCCGCGAACACAACATGAGTTTTTGCGGGCTAGGGTTGGGCCTTAGCGAGTTTGGCTTATAAACAGGTTAACTCGAAAACGACATGATAAGAAACGGAACATAAGTGGGTCAACCCACATGATCCGCAATAGACACGTTTGACACGCCAATTTATTTGTGTCAACCCAAAATGACCTATTTAACACAACCCGTTTAACTTGTACTAATCTCTGAGCACGCGCATGAGGCTCTTCTATTTTTTGGATAAGGGTTAATTTAGAGCATTTATTATACTTTGGGATTAAGAGCATTTAGAGCATTTATTATCAACTGGAAAACGACATGATAAAAAACGGAACATAAGTGGGTCAACCCATATGACCCGCAATAGACACGTTTGACATACCAATTTATTTGTGTCAACCCAAAATGACCTATTTAACACAATCCGTTTAACTTGTACTAGCCTCTGAGCACGCGCATGAGGCTCTTCTATTTTTTCGATAAGGGTTAATTTAGAACATTCATTATACTTTGAGATTACTACATTTTCCAATTACAAAAAAAACCTAGGGGTGTGATAAGTATTATGTGTGGTTAAATAATTTTTCATCACACCTCTAGGTTTTTTTTTTTTTTTTTTGTGATTGAAAAATGTAGTAATCCCAAAGTATAATATTCCGTAATTATTATCCTTTTTTGCCAATTTTGTTTATGTAGTAATCAACGTGTTATTAATTGAAAGATGATGTTATAATTTAGTATTAACCCATAGGGGGAGGAAAAAAATATCCATTGAATAAATCTTATAAATAGTGCATGTAAGGACACAGATTTGACGAACCAGCCCAAGATTGGGTGAGACGGTCCAAAAGGCCCAAAAACAATGAATTTATAGAGAGTGGGAAAAGAAAGCTGGGCTAGATTAATTTAAACAGTCAATACAATGGGTTAAGATCACCAGAAGGAACTACATAAATTATTCTCAATAAGAGTCCGAGAAGGTTAATTTTGATATTTGCTGTTCTTAGTTTTGATACAAGCTACACTTAGTCTTTTTTTTTTCTTCTCCCTCTCTAAGAAGGATTCTTTCATATTATATAGTTCTTTCAAGATCATCTTCACCCTACACTTGTCAATTATCTAAGTCTTCACTTGAGTGCACGTCCCATCATGCATCTTCTTTGGCCTTCTATGAGTTGTAGTGGCCAAGGTTACACTATTCAAGGGTCTTCTCCACACAAATGCGGTCAGAAAAGTAGGTGCAGCACATTTAATGCGGTGGTAGCAACCTTTCCTTAGATATTTTTGGGGATTTCCATTCCTTCAGTCCTGATACACATCTCCATAGCTAGGATTATGCGAGGATCACTCCTCGAACTACCATTTTTTATCCCAAATGCGACAAATTTCGTTATGGGATTCTACATATTCATTTACCTCTCCTCGGACTTTGCCTCTTCCTCGGATAAAGCTTGAGGCCCAACACATGATTTTGGGCCTTTATCCTCACAAGGCCCAATACACGATTTTGGGCTTTTAGCTCTTCAAGGCCCAATACACAGCTTTGGGCCCCTGTCCCTATAGTGCATAAAATGAAAATGCATAATGAAATCGTAACAATAAAACTACTTACAAAATACATGTGGTGACCTTTACAAAAGCTATTATGAAAAGTTGATGGATCAATATAGAAAAGTGAAATATTTGCATCAGGTAAAACTGTAAAATAATTCACTACATCTGAAACATGGAATATGTGAACTTATTAATATTATGCTAGCTACAGTGGAGAAGTTGGTGGAGAAATGTTATTTGTTCCACATTCTAATTGCTTTCCAGCAACATTTTGCCAATTTTTACCAATTTTAAAATTTTAAAATTTAAAATGACGTAACATTTTAAACTGTCAAATATAAGATATATTTAAGGGTATAGGTTTTTACCCCTAAAAGTTAGTCTATTATTTAGAAGCAATTTTCACCACAATTTTAAAATTTTATCTTTAAAGATGTGTTCTCCAATATCATTTTTGCTTTAGCAAATTTGTGTATATAACAATTGCTTACAAAATCATCAAATGTGCAATGAAAGGCACAAAAAAGGACGATATTAAAAATCATCAAATGCGCAATGAAAGGCATAAAAAAGGACAATATTAAATTGCATAACGTAGGATATTTACCAAAAAATTTTTTTAACAACTACTTGATAGATTGACTACCACTTCGCTCACCCAAATTCATCCAATGTGTTTCCTATGCAATCTAACGAAATTGTTGATACGTCAACCTAAAATAAATACAAAAAAATAGAGAGTAAGGCTTAAATGTAAGAAAAACAACAAACAAAAATAATAAGAGGAAGAGAGGGCACCACTTAGAACACATACAATAAAATAATGGGTCAAACCCGATAACCACAAAAAAAAAAAATCAATATATATCATTCCTATTCTTTAAAAAATAGTCATTAATTAGAGAAAATACTTAAACACCCATCAAACTGACCAAATAAAAGAAAAGAAAAATAAAAAAAAGATAAGATAAGATAAGATAATGATATGGAAATGATAATGATAAGAAAGTGTAGTCCTTTTAGAATGTAAATCATGATAAAGTAATGAGTTTTTGTTGGAGATAAAACAACCCTTTTTTAAAAAATTAAACAATAATTATCCTAGCATTTGAGATTGAGAACCTCATATGATTTTATTCCCGAAACAAAGCCCAGAAACAAAAGCTCAAAACTATCAAGAAAAACTCAAGCTTTCACAGCTGTCACGCCCAAAATTGGACTTGCAAACCATAACAATTAAAGCTAAGTTGAAAAATGCTAGCTTTAGAGTTTAAAACGAACCAAAACTATAAAAAAATATAAAAAAATAAAAAACTCAAGCTTTCACAGCTGTCGCCCAAAATCAGACTTGCAAACTGTAACAGTCTAAGGTAAGGTGAAAAATGCTAGCTTTAGAGTTAAAAATGAACTCGTTTCGATGTGGCCCTGAGGGAAATAGAAGACACGTTCGTTTTAAGCTTTAATAAAAAAAATACGGTAGCATTGTGGTGATCTTTCTTCACTCTGCACCAAACATATTTATGACGATCACTATGAAGGTTAGGTTATGCATCAACAATTTGGTAGCCAAACTCAAACAACAACAAAAAGGAGGAAACAGAAGTGCACAAAACTAAGTCAGAAATGCATAATAAGGGAAATAAAATATATAATAAAAAAAAAACCACTGACACAACACAATCGCAAGAATTAAAGCCTCAATTAATTTGGCAACATAGAAACCCATGGTTGAAAGGTTTATGAACACAAAACCTACAATTTTCCAACTTTAAATTGCGGCCCCTCCTAAACCAAAAGGCCTATAAAACAATAGATCAGAAAATATCTAGTAAGTTTCGAAATAACAATAAGCAAAACATGGCCAAATAAAGATCAGAGAGAGAAAGCGAGGGCTGAAATTTGATCTAAGAAAGAGGTTACCTCAAATCTATCTACTGTTGTTGTTGTTTGTAGTGAAATCTAAAGCAAAGAGTTGGGTGAAAGGAGTTTGAAAAACAGAGAATTGAGAGAATTGGAGAACTGAAGAAGCAATTTGAGTTTGAAAACCAACATGAGTGTATGTGTTCCTATTTTGTAGAAAGTGTTTTCCGTGGAAGTTAAAGAAGCATTTTTACTAAGTTTTGCCTCTACTTAAACATAGTCTGTAGGGGTATTTTGGAACAAAAAAATACGGTCCAAACAGGGGCAACCCCTTAAATAGTAGTATAGATAACAAATAAATATTTATTTTATTTTAGATTATCAAATACCTTTTATATCTAACTTATATTTTAAACTTAAAAAGGAAAGCAAATAATTACAAAAACTTACAAGGGATATAATTGGAAATTTAAATTTTACAAACCCTAAATTTCTAAACCTTTTTATATTTTTGTAAAGAACTTATTTCTAAATGGATGTTATATGTTTGTTGAACTATATTATTTAAAATATGGGTTGAAGACTTAAAGTGTATACACTACTTTTGGAATGTAAAAAAAAATTATTTCTAGATAGATGTTAGATTTAATATAAAGCAAGTTGAAATGTGTTGTGTCACATTCATCATGTCAACCCAATATGACCCGTTTATTAAGCATGTCAAGTGGGTTGGGTTAGGTCAACCCGCCTTATTAACAGGTCGAGTTAGGGTTGGACGATCATGACACGATTATTAAATGGGTTAGGTTCGAGTTGAGTCATTTAGTCGAATACCCCTACCTCGACACGACACGAACCCGACAGCTAACCCGAATTGACACCCCTACATACTATAAATCTTTAGCTCGATCCACCAATAAACTTCATAATGTGCACAATGGCAAATCCAAAATTTTAGTTCTGAGGGCCAGAATGAATGAAAAATTAATTTACATGATATTAATCGATATTAATAACAAAATAAATAAATCGATTCTCTATTATGGAATTTTGACATTTCTCCATACATAAAGATAAAAGAAAACAAAATTAAATAGTTAAATAAAACCAAATGAATAGTTGATAAAAATATGTAGATTGAAACAAGTAATTTGATTTTAAAATAAATTAATGTAAAAATGTTAAAAATATAAAAATGTGCTTCAAAATTGTATACTAACCACCTTGAAAATTGTAAATGGCAAATAATAAAATAGTGTAAGTAGTGAGTCTAAATAGCTAATTATTTGTCTACCATATAAGACAATTGTTACAACGTGTGTGTCAATGTATGGTACACACATTATACATTATTGTTCTGTTAAAAGGCATGAATAATAAAGGGAACACAAATTTGAGTCTTATGCAGGACCAAACAAATTTATTTCAATTAGAGACGAAAAAATGGTATGTACTTATTTGGCTGTTTACACTTTTCATTTACAATAGAGAGGTATTCTATATATGTTTGGGGCAAAATTGAGATGAAAGAAAAGCCCCCCCTTCCACCCCTAAATATACATTGACAAATAATATTTTCAAGCTATGAATGCAAACGAGACCCATGTAAGATGTTAAACATAGACTAAGATGAGTTATATTATATGTCCCTTCATTTAATCACCCGTTTAATTTTTGAGAGAACTAAAGTAGTCGGTTGCCCCTTTACAATATGGCAATATATATATATATATATATATATGGTTGTGCTCAAATTACATCTGATATAACTATAAATAATGTTACACCACTCAATAACTTGCTATTGAATTTATATTTTGAAAATCTCACAGTTGGATTAGTTGGTTTATATGTTCTTAACATACATGTCAAATTTTATGAGAATCAAATGTTATTTTTTATTCAATCCATAATCTCATTTTCTATGTATTATTTTAAACTATAAAAACTTGAATTTAAATAATTGACTGATGACATAGTTATTGATCTTTGATCATCTTGAAATGTTGCAAGCCTAGAGAATATATAAAGATAATGTAATTCAATGGTGGATTTACCAAAATTTGTATCCAATTACAAAATATTGAATAGTGTAACATTACTTAAAATTACACCGAGTGTGACTTGGTGTAATTTTAAGTTATGTTACAGCATTCAATAACTTATTGTTGAATTCATATTTTAAGAATCTCGTCCTTGAATTATATGTTCTATATGTACTTAACACGCATGCATGCCAATTTTTATGCCAATCGGATATTATTTATCATGTGATTTATAAACTCATCTTTTATGAATTATTTTAAACTACAAAAACTTGAATTTAAACAATTGATTGATAGCATGACTAGTTGTCTTTAATTACCGTGAAATTTTGCAAGCATGAAAAGTATATGAATATAATGTAATTAAACAGTAGATTTGTTAAAATTTGTATTTAATAATAAATTATTAAGTAGTGTAATATTGCTTAGAGTTGCACTAGGTGTAACTTGAACTCAACTATATATATATATATATATATATATATATATATAATATAGCATAGTAATTTTGTTTTTTTTTTTTTTTTTGAGAATGTATAACAGCATAGTAAGTTAGTGACAATTAGCAAGTGGCCATTACATATTTAATTTTTATTTTATTATTATTATGATATATTAAGTATATACCTATTATTTGAGGCATAGTAAGAGAGAGAATATATTATTTTATTTTATTCTCTCTCAGGGTAGGGTATTTGAAATGGAAATGAAAAAATATACAACAATAAATAATCAATCATTTAGCCAAGCTTTTAAAAAAATAAATAAATAATCATTTAGCCGAACCAACTTACGACATGCCGTTTAATGATTGCATCTTTAAGGGCACCGTCTTGCACATGAAGCACAAAATTACAACAAAGCTCAAAAAAGTCCACACTCCTTAGTGAAAAAGAGTGGGAAATTTTATAAACACAAAACCCTTCAATTCAAATCTTTACAATTGCCCCTCAGATCTATACCTTTGCTATAATCCATTGTTGTCAATTGTCATCCTTTGCCGGTTTAACCAAACAAGGAAGTTTTTTTTTTTTTCTCTCTTGTTAGAAATTTTGAAAGTTCTTATTTCCGTTTGTTTCCTGAGAAAATGAGTAAAAAGCTTGAATCTTTATGTGCTGTGTTGCTCTATTTTCCCAAATGGAAAACACCCAGTTCTTAAATTTTGATTTATCTTTCTTTCCTACACTTTTTCAGCAACCAAATGGTGTTTTCTTTTGGTTTTCTGTTGTTTCCCATATCATTATTATCCCCTTATAATCTATAGACTGGAAATTCCATTAAAAAAATTTATAATTTGGCCACTGTTTTCCATTATTCCTTTCAATCACCACTTGGTTTACTCAGAAAATTTTTAATATCTGTGTTATTTGCATTTCAAAAAGAGTGTTCTTGATAATTGTTACTGTTTCTATTGTTCCCTTCAGTCACCTTTTGTATTACATAGACAATGTTTTCATATTTGTGTTCTTTGGCACTGTTTTCATTGTTTTCTTTACTCACCTTTTGTATTACATAGACAATGTTTTCATATCTGTGTTGTTTGGCACTGTCTCCATTGTTCCTTCAATCGCCATTTGTATCAATATTTCCCTTGTTCTGTTATATAAGCTGCATTGTATTTTATCTGAAAAAGGGATTTTGGTTTTGCAGAAAAGGATGAAAGTCAAGATTTTACGTATCCCTTTCATGACATTGCGCTTCGTTGTATTGTTTTCACTTTTTTTTTTTTTTTTTGAAACAAGAACCTTCATCCATTTAAAGCAAAAGAGAATCTTGGTACAAGGCATTCAAAGCTGGTGGGGGTGAGTCCTCCAACCAAAACACGTCCTCAGAAATATTCCTAGCATGCTGCGCAAGAGCATGAGCTACCTGGTTTCCCCCTCTCCTAATACAACTGAATTTTACCCAACGCAACCCATAAGCCAATTGCCTCACATCATCCACTGCATTGCCTAACAGAGACCGATCAGCCAAAGATGAAGATAAAGCTTTCAGGACATTACTATTATCTCCCTCGATCACAAGCTCTGAAAAACCAGCATCATTGGCGAACTCCACTGCCTTTCTGCATGCTAACAGCTCCGCTTCGTCGCTGCTACTTACCGGTGGTCCACCTGCTGACATCGCAGCCATAACCGCACCCTTATCATTCTGTATAATAGCACCAAACCCAGTCCTTTTAGCTTCCCCAAATACTGCGGCATCAAAGTTTAATTTGAAGACCGAATTTGGAGGTGGTTTCCACACATCACCAATAGAATGCCCCACACCATCAATATGTAAATGTCCTTGAGAGTTCCGATATTCCTCCAGGTACTCCACAGCTCTTCTGCATAAAGTGTAGCTTCCACAGAGCATTCCATACGTTTTTTCCAGCACAGCCGCTAGAGCTCTCAGTCCATTCCTCACCTTTCAGAATCTGTACAGCCAACCTGTAAGCTGATTTCACAGAGAATAGTCCATTCTTATTATGCATCCAAACTAATATATCTAGCACATATCGATGACTCAACGAAATTCTACATATTGCCTCCGCATCATCAGTATGAAACACTGATGTGATCAATTCTTGTCTCCAACAGTGCAGATCCGGATCAAGGAGATCAGCCACCAACCTTCCATCAAACTCTTCACTAGCTGGGTATAAAATTTTATTGGTTGGATGATTTGGAATCCATCTATCCTCAAGCACTCTAATTGAGTATCCATTCCCAATTCTCTAACAACACCCATTTGTAAGGATAGATTGAGTTGCCATTATACTTCTCCATACAAAAGAACAATTAGGGGGTATGACAGCTTCCAGAAAATTAGACCAAGGAAAATATCTAGCCTTGAAACACTTGAATAAAAGAGATTCATCCTCTTGAAGCAACCTCCACCCTTGCTTAGCTAGCATAGCAAGATTGAATGCTCGCAATTCACGAAACCCCATACCACCTTCTTTTTTAGGAGTGGCTAATCTGTCCCATCTTCTCCAATGAATTTTCCTTTCATTCCCTACTTGTCCCCACCAAAATTTTGCACACAAAGCATCTAATTCATCACATAATTTCACTGGAAGTTGAAATACACCCATCGTGTAGGTAGGAATGGATTGTGCCACTGCCTTGATGAGTATCTCTTTCCCCGCCCTTGATAATAACATACCCTTCCACCCTTGCAATTTCTTCCAAACCATGTAAAATTTGCTTGATCTCCTCTTTTTGATAAGTTGGGGTGTTGTTGCTGAAGTATACCGAAGATTTCTCCAAGTTGATACTTTGACCGGAGGCTTGAGCATATGTTTTAAGAATATCATTAACCACTTCTACTTCAGTTCTAGTTGCTCTGCAAAATAGCAATGAGTCATCAGCAAACAACAGGTTGGTGATTTTGGGTGCTGAACTACGGACAGATACACCATGAATTTTCCCTTCCAAATCTGCCTTCGCCAGTAAAGAAGTGAAACCCTCCTATCGATCCACCTTTCAGGGAAACCCAGTTTATGCATAATTTCCTTCAGAAAAGGCCACTCTACCCGATCATAAGCCTTACTGACATCAAGCTTCTGTGCTAGAGACCCTTTTTTACCCTTCTTCCATCAGGCCCAGGAACTTTTGTCTGTCCCCTTTGGAACAACGCCATTTCCACTTCTTCTGCAGTAAAATCACTGGACAGCATTTGCTGCATTTCAAGGGTCACCTTACTAGGGACTGCATCAATACACTCCTCCATCTGATCACATGAACCTTCCAGGTTTGGCTCTGCATTCTGAGGTGCTTCCCGTTTCCCAAGTGTAGATAATACTAAGTTTTTAGTAAACCCACTCAACCCAAAATCCATACGGTTAATTCTAGTCCAAGTGGACTTGGGCCGAACTAGAGGTAGCCCATTAGAGATTGGGTTCATCAGCCGTTCTTTATTTCCTCTCAAATTTAATGTAGAGTTATCATCCACTTCATCAGTTGTAGAGACTAACGTGCATGCCTCCATAATAGGATTAGACTCCTTATTTGAATTATCTCGCACACTCCCAGAGTCTATCCCCACGTTCACAGCGTTTCCATCCTTCACGTAAGCACAATCCCCATTATCCACGCTTTCAACCTCCTGGATTTCAGTAACAGCTCCTGGAATTATATTGAGTGATATTGTTTTCACATATTGAATGATTGATGTTGTTTATATAGCTGTATAATTATTATTAGAGTGTATGCTTTCTTGAATGTGTATTGGAGTAAGATGAATCCTCTGCATCGAGTATGGTAGATAATTGTTGGGCTTCTATGATTATTGAATTTCCCGGATTGTACTTCATTTATGAGTATTAAATTCACATTTATTCGGTATGAATTCCAGATATTATAAAATTTTCGGTCCATTGAATTGTGATCATATTGCAAAAAGCCCCCCTGATGCTATAAATCAATTTAAGTTTGAGGATAAAATTTAAGATTTTTCCTTCTTATTATCAACTCTATTATCAAACTATAGATTATAGTTTGTAACCCTAGTTCATTCCCATTTTGGGCATATAGGTTGGTTTGATCGTTCCACATGTGATTAGTTTTAGTGTTTTGATAGTAATAGGACAATCCCATTTTACACGGTTGATATTGGAGCTTCTCCAAAGGGATCTAAATATCTTATTATATTGATTGTTACCTTATTGGTATAAACTTGAAGTTCATTTGTTGGTGATATAATATATCTTGAGCAATTTATGGAAGCAGTTTTCCCTTGATTCAATCTCTTTTGCAAATATTTTCCGGGGCTCTCAAATAGGGTATGTTCTCTTTATCTCTTTCATATTTATTATTTTCTTAAATGAAATGTACATTTCTTAGTTACTTGCTGTTTTTTATTTTCTATTTTCCCTGCTCTGTTCTGTACACAGCTAGTGTATTGGGATTATTTCTTTTATAATAAATTTATTTACTTATCAAAACAAATTAATAATGTGATTCAGGTGTTAATGTGTAAATGTGAACAATTGTAACTTGAAGTTTTTAGGTTGGATAAAATATTTCTTTTACTTTAAAGCTAGGTTGCACGGACACGCCATTTTTGGCGTCGTGTCCATGTCCGACACGTGTCGGACACTGGAACGGGTACGACTCGCCGGATTCCGGTGTCCGGCGAGTGTCTCTTTTTTTTTTTTTTTTTTCGATTCTCCGACACGGCTCCGACGCATCCGACACACCAGCAGTGAAAAAAAAAAAATTTTCAAAGATCTTGACAGATGGACTCACCAATACCGTTGATTTTGTGATACTCTAAAACAAAAAAGCAAGTGTAGAGTCTGAGATTCAGAACCCACGTATCATTGATCTCAAGTTCTCATTTTTCAAGTCTCAACCCAGTGAACGACGAAGGTGAACCCTCTGACCTCTGCCCGCTGCCGCTGCCCTCTTTCCCTCGCCGGAGCTAGATCGGCGAGCTCCATAGACGTCGACGGCTCGACGCCGTGCCCTGTTTCTGATCTCTCTCTCTCGGCGACCCACCCTCCCTCTGACCTCTGCCCGCTACCGCTGCCTCCGTCCCTCACCGGAGCTAGATCGGCGCTCCATAGCCGTCGACGCCCCCTGTCCCTTCCGATCTCTCTCTCTCTCTCTCTCTCTCTCTCGGCAGGTCCGTCCTCTTCATTCAATATTCTCTTCTCTTCTCTCTCTGTTTTTTTTTTTTTTTTATTCTTTCAGATTTTAAGTTTGGTGAATGCTGAAAGGGTTACTGTTAGTCACTTATTTATATAAGTTATAATGCATCAGAGTTTTTTTTTTTTTTTTTTAATCCCACTCTCACAGTCTCAGGCTCTTAGTGTCACTGTGTTTCTTTACTCAGTTTTTTGTTTATTATGAATTTGGTGGTTTTTATTTTTGTGTCCTGCTATAGTTTTATTTATTTATTAAAGTTAAATATTGTAGGTGATTTTACTAAAATGTATTATTGTACTACTTTGGATGTTAGTTTACTTATTTGTAGTTTTTATATAATTTAAATTCTAGACATAAACGTATTTTATGTCTAAAAATATTTAAAAATATGCCTAAATATAAAATTTAATTAATTATTTAACCGCCGTGTCCCCGCCGTGTCGTGTCCTTATTTTTCAAAAATTGCCGTATCCCCGTACCCATGTCTGTGTCGTGTCCGTGTCCGTGCAACTTAGCTTTAAAGATTGTTCAGAATTGTCATATTTTGGAAATCTTTATGCAATTCCATCACTGCGAACATTAAGTTTGTTTTTTTTTTTTTTTTTTTTTTTTTTTTTTTTTTTTTTAACATGTTCCTACAGAGTCATAATTCTTTAACTTTGTATTAATGGTAGATGGCATGCTGTTGCTTCTTGGACTTGGCATGCCCAGGATGAAACATGTGGGATTTGTAGGATGGCCTTTGATGGCTGTTGTCCTAATTGTAAGCTCCCTGGGGATGATTGCCCACTAAGTAAGCACATTACTTATTTAACAATGTTCCACTTTGTCTTCATGTATTGCCATTTTACAACTATTTCTTCTGCTGTTGAATTCCCAAAGTTTTTAGTTGTTGACCTATAATTTATAATTAGAAAAAAAAAAAAAAAAAAACCTGGATACCATACCTTCTTCTTTTTTGTATGTTTGAACATTTTCTGATAGTCTTGCTTGAATCAGTCAAGTGGCATCCAATAAATAATAAGAATTGCTTTATGGAACAATTGCATATACAATATATAGTGCATAGTGCCTAAATGCTTGAGCATTTAGATTTTCTCTACTTGGTTCATTGAACTTCCTATATTTGAGCTTCAGACAACTACCATGGGATCTTATGCTGACCCTACTATGGCATGTTGCACATTATTAGCAGTGCACAACCCCCAGATTGGTTCCCATTACTATGTGGTCTTTTTATAGTTTTTATGGTGCACGTACATTGGAGGTGAGTTTCGTAGAGTGATTTGAAATTGTGCTCTCTAAAATAGTTAATGGTTTTGATAATTGCTGAATGAAAATGGATTGTTTGAAAAAGTTGATAGTTTGGTAAAATCTTTTAAAAAGTGCAGTTTTAATAATTTTGTGTTTGACTAGATCTTACCAAAACTGCTATATGAGGAGTAAGTTACCAAAAAGGACAATTTTTTTATATAAGAAAATGTGATCAGATTAAAAGAGCTAAATTTGGGGTCTTGAGAAAAAGAAGAGGACAGTTTAGGAAAAAGGGGTGTAATTGCATTAGTAATATTTAAAACACCAAAGTTGTGTTTTTGAAATGGAGCTCAAGACCAACATTTTCGTGGTCAAATGGCTTGCCAAACATCCAAATAAGGAAATGTGGTTTCAGTAAGCGTGGTTTGGTTCACAGAACACGCCACTAAATCGGCAACAGGTGGAAAACAAATTTGTGTGGTGCACTATGTTTTAATTTCTCTTTCAACATTTTCTTTGATGGAGTTCCTAGACTTGTTGTGTCTATGCCATTAATATCAGAGCTTGAATCTTTTCTCATTCTCTTTTTATTTTTCACTTCACTGTTTTAAGTTTTGTATACTTCCTGTATACACATTTCAGTTTTAGTAGCTTGCAATTTCTTATAAAAATAAAAATAAATAAATAAATAAATAAAAGAAAGAAAAAAATGTGTTATATTTGAGGGTATTGGTTAAGTTATGGATACTGGATCTCTAATTTGCGTATTAATTAACCTTGATACTACCATAAGACAAAGGATAGAATATGCCCTCCCCATGTCCCGCACACACACACACACACACACACAGAAGGTGGTGGGGTAGAATCAGACCCATGTGTACTACTGTATAGTGATACATATCAAAGATTGGAGCTTCTCAACATTCATAGAAGCCTATCCCTTTTGAGAGCCATTTATAAGTAAAGAGCTTCTTAGGATGTATAAACTTCTATCCAAGCTGAGTATCTTAAGTTATTTTAAATAGTTAAAATGACTTCAAACTGAGGCTTACAATTATGATTGTCTCTAGTTTCTAACAAAATCTGGCTGAGCCCATGTTCTTCCCCCCAATACATATAGCATCTCATGAAGTAAAACTATTACATGTATCTAATACTTACTTACGTTGAACTTGGTTCGTAGTATATTTATATTTACACACTTGTGACATACAGCTTTTTTTTTTCTTTTTCTTTTTTTATCTTGGTGGAGTTCACAGAGGCATGAAGAATTCATCTTTTCTTTTCTGGTGTGTTTTTGTCATTGAGATATGGGGAAAAAAATAAAAATCCCTCTGAGTCATGTTATGTAACAATATTTTAGAAGTAGAGAATCACATTCATGATGTAGTTTTTCAACTAGAAGTTGAGAATTTTCTTCATAATTTCCTTGATTTGATATTATATGTCCTTAAAAGTTGTTAGTTTATTTTATTTTAGTGAAAGATTGCATTCTTTTCCCTCCTTTCATTTGTTCCTCTTATATGTACTCTTCCTGTTTACCTTTGTGCTTAAATAAATTCTTATACTTATCGAGGAGAAGAAACAATTGAATCTTCTTATGGTAGGAAATAATGATGTTTGTTTTGATCCTATGATATTGCATTTTGGGGTGCATGCAACCATGCATTCCATCTCCATTGCATCCTAAAATGGGTGAATTCACAGAGCTCTCAAGCACATTGCCCCATGTGCCGTAGGGAATGGCAGTTCAAAGAATAAGAGAGAAATTCAATGATGCATATTTGTTGTTTATTGGTTAATGTAAGGTGATGCAAATCTTTGATCTGGAAGCTTCAGTTTTCAATCACTATACTATATTATATCTTGTTATGAGAAACGAAAAGCTTCTTTCTTGAAACTCTACTTTAGAAATCTTTGAAAACCTTAAATACACACCAAATAATTGTGTTTGATAATCACAATAGTAAAATTATTAGTATAGAATATGTCCTGTTCTTCTTTTAAAAGGGTGGGTGGATGTTGATAAAGCTCGTTTGTTTCTCAAATTGGCGAAACCATAATTGTCAAAACGTGAATCGTATCATGAATCGATTTTTTATTTTTCTGTATCGTATATCGTATCGTATCGTGTATCGTAAGATACACAAACACTTAATAAAATTTATAAAAAAAAATTATAGATATACATATATAAAGGGTACATTCATTATAAATTTTAAATATATTTAGCTAATGACTAATTTATTTATCACTTATGTAATAATATTTAACAAGTTAACTAAATAAATTAAACTAGCACGTGTTTATAACATACACATTCAAATTACTTAAATTCAAAAATGATAACATATAATAAATGACCCAAAAATTAATTTATTTTCATCATATTCGTCACATTGGCTAATCAACCTTATCTAAGTCAATACTATCATCATGTTTATCATTCTACAAATTTATTTCCTCATTAAAATTTTCTTCATTGTCATTAACATTTACTATCTCTTCTTGTTCTTTTTATTTTAATAATTAAAAAAAATTCTTCTTGGCATTCTAGTTTCTTGGACTTATAACAATAGTGAAAAAAATAATAATTATATTTTCAATTAATATCTTATTCATGGTATAGAAAATAAATTTGTAAATGTTAAAGTAAAGTGTAAGTGTGTACTGTGTAGTCCAAATTTTGTAGAAAAAAGAAAGAAAAAAAAAACTTATGAATATATTATTTTATTAAGTTAAATTAAGTAACCTAATAATTTTGTGTTTAAAACAACTTTAACAACATGTAAGATTCAATTAAAAGTACAAATTTTAACAAAAAATCTCATTTTAAAGCATTTGTCTATGTATTGTACGATACGCATGATTTTACGATACGATACAATTCATACGATACACGCATTGTATCGTACGATTCATGAGCACTTACGATACGTCGATATGATACAAAACTTTTTACACATAATACGATACGTATTGTGTATCGTACGATACAAACAACTATGGGTGAAACTACCGTTTTGGCTGCTTGTGACCTTTTGTTTTTGTCATTGTTGATTAATGATGTTGATATCTTACTACTGCCCAATGTCGAAAGGATTCTACTTCCGTGTGCCACCTTGTTGCTTTCTCAAGCTTTTTTTATATTCTACAATGTTGATGATATCTACATTAACTCTATAACACCTCTTATCATAACAGCAATTAAGGTAGTGGTTGAGATCATGTGTTCAAGACCTACCACCACCATCATATATAGTCTTAATCATAAATACCAAAAAAGAATTGTGCACAAACCAAAAGAGAGTCATAAATCAAATTCAAAAGTTGCAACACGTCAAGAGAGAGCAAATCACCAAACCGCAAAGCCAAGACCAAGTGGCAACAAAATCTTATTTGCAACCCACAAATATCAAAAAACCAAACCAAGACATCTCTATTTTATTAGCCACAGCCCCCAAGAGAGAAATCCTCTTTTTACACACAAATAACCAAAGTTATGGCTCTCTGATTCTCTCTTCAATTGCCACATAACATATATATATACAAGTGTAAGTCGGATAACATATCCAAAACCAAAAAGGCTAGACTTCTTTCCCACACAATCCACACATAAAGGAGAATCACTCCTATTCCAAATAGAACTCAAAATCTAGGAAACAAAACTTATAATGGAGTTTGGTAACTTCGTACAATTGTAACCCAAAAGGAATAAAATTCTTTCCTTATCCAATCCCAACAAGGAGCCGAACTCCTTAATTCAAGTCATATATTTCTACACTACAATCATCAAATCAACAATCAAGATCTTAACGTCGCAACTCCCTCATCAAAGCAAGTGAACGATTCACGATTGATTTGAAAAGAGGAAGGCATCAACTCTATTTTCGAATATATATCTGTCATGTCTCTTGGAAGAGGTGCATGCGTGTATGTACATCTCCAAACCTTTTTAATTTAAATTTAAGGGTCCAGATAATGGAAAATTTAAAAAGTTAACAACTTTTTTTTACAGTTTTTTAAATTTCTCATAAAAAAAATTCCTAAAATTGTTTACTATTGTATGCCCTAGGCGCATACGTTAGTAAAACCCTTAATTTAAACCTTCAAAACAACTATATGGAATTTACGAGCCAAACGTACATAACTTGGAATATTTAATCAATAATATTCATACATTAAAGGGCAAAAATTGAAAAGGAAAATGAAAAAGGGAGGCGAACAAAATACAATCTACATGTTTCTCTCCATGGGTCCTCATTCCTATATTGATATTGTACATTTGATTATTCATCGCCCATGGCCAGCTCCAATGCATAGTCATCCCTCTCCTGCAACATTGAACTCAACAAAGAAATAACATTACCCAAAAAAAATATATTGGCAGAAGTTTGTCCAATCCTTCTTTTGACTCTTTTTTTCCCCTCTCTCTTTAATAACAAACTTCCCTCTTCACTTTTGCTCATTCAATTGTTGTACTTTTCCTGAGTTTTAGAGGTTTAGGAACTTACAATTGGTCCTCGGGCAAAAAATCTTCCAAATTGAAGCCAATACACCTGTAAATATCAAGTATTTAAAAATTTCATGACTATATTAAATCAAGTGATAAATAAGCAGAAAACTTCCAAATACTAAACACTTTTTTGTCATTCCTTTTGCTTAAGGGGGAAAAGATAGGGAAGATTTGTTAAGATGAAAAAACCAAATGACACATTTAAGTTGCCATGATGAAATGGTATGTCCCCTCCCTTCCCTCTTTTTCCCTCACATGCCTTCTATCCAAGAATGATACCAAAAAAAATATTCCATCTAAAGGGAAAAAGCTCAGAGCTTCAAACACAAAAATGTTGCCAAGAGGACATAATCTGAACACCAGGTAGGAAAGGTTTCAAGAAAATCTTAATCCCACAATCTCCTATAACAAAGACTAAGAATTCCCTGCATAAAAAGGACAGTTCACAAGACTATCCCCAGAAAAAAATAATTTAAGAATATAGAGCCAGAGAACAAAACCAATGTCACTCCAAACATGCTGTTAGCATTCTTTCTAATTGAATTTCACATCTATGTATGCTACCTCATCCTCATCTTGTGTTTCTACTTCAAGGTCAAATGACGAGAAACCCACACAAAGTAGGTTTCAATACAACGTCCTCCTTACCAACCATTAGAGTAGGTGTTTTCTTTCCCATTATGTTGGACATTGTAATCAAATAACCAAGGTCAACCAAGAAAAATGCATCACTCAAACCATAAAAGAAAGCTTCGTAGCTTTTAAATTTTGAAAACATTAATTGTCCTAATAGAAATCTATACAACTCTCTAAATAGAAGGCTAATACCTAATCCTAGTTAAACTAGGATTTCTTAACACCCTAATAAGACTTGGACGTAGACTCCTTAGGCCTTTACTACTAAGCCCAACTAAATAACCAAACTTAAAATAAAACCCAAAAGAAGATCTAATGGACTGTGCAACCAAACTTAAAATAAAATTCAAAAGAAGATCTAATAGAATGTTAGCACAACTCATTCCAGAATATTATTAAATTACAAAATTGCCCTTGATGCATAAAATATAATAAATCTGTCATTGCTTCCTGCATTACTAATTCTTTTCCTTCCTTACTTTCATAGACATGTTATTTTCCATAATTTTTCTCTAAATATATTTCTTGCATACTGGGATTTCGTTTTTGTTTTCATAATATCATTAAAAAATTGGTTTTTTATTATACGACGTGTTTTTAACAAATTTTAGTGTCTTTACAGGATTTTATAACACCACACTATGAATCAGTGGTTGTTAACGGATTTGGATCCTCTCTATTTCTCTTTGAAATGGAGAGTATCCATTTGATGAACAGGATGTATTTGAAA
The DNA here is from genome assembly GCA_033629205.1 of Lithocarpus polystachyus. Lineage (NCBI taxonomy): Eukaryota > Viridiplantae > Streptophyta > Magnoliopsida > Fagales > Fagaceae > Lithocarpus > Lithocarpus polystachyus. The sequence continues at coordinate 1,142,593 of CM066164.1, read as the reverse complement.
TAAATCAATGGTGTAAGATGTGCCATGTCAATTAAAATCTAAAACACCTGACTTTGGAAAACTTAACTGTGATTAATTGTTCAGTTAACCCTCAGCAAAACCATCTGATCTAAATATTTCAAAATCTTGATTTCTCTCTCTTCTCCATTACCTCTCTCTCTCTCTCTCTCTTTCAACTTTGCCATTGCCGCTGCCACAATAACCAACGTGCCAAGCCACCGTTATTGCGCTAGCCACATCTCACACCAGCCCAACATTGCCGAACCCACTGCCCAATTAGTTTTCTCTCTCTGTCTCTTATTTCTTATTGATAAGCTTTGTTTGGTTGCTTGGAAAAAGAAGGAAAATAAATTATTATACGGCTTTTTTCTATTGATTTCTTCATGCTGATTTTGATCTCTTTTCTGTGTTTTTTTTTTTTTTTTTTTGGTTTTGAGCTTGGAGATTGATTGAAATTTGTAAGAAATTGTCTAATTAAAAAGGAAGAGCTAGGAGAAATGAAGTGGCTTACAAATGAAAAGAAAGTGGCTGATTGAATCTTGGTGAGAAGCTGTATTTGCGAGTTAATTCGGAACATAGTAAAATACATTTTAAGCCATTTTTTATTCTTTATCAAGAAAACAAATTTAACTAAAGGATATGACTATTTTAGAGAATTTATTAAAGTGGACAACAGGCCTATGAATCTTCATAATATATGTTTTTTTTTTTTTTTTTTGTTGGTTTTGCATCTTGGCGTGCTTGAATCATACATTTACATTGTATCATATCCCCTAGCTAACTAGTGCTTGAATTTTAAATGGCCTTTGGGTTGATATGTCAAAATGCTTGTGTGAAGGGGTTTAAAGCATTGAACATTTGGCTTACTGCATATAAAAGCATAAATATTTATCATCAAAATATCTATTATTAATTGGCTTTTGAATGCAATTTCTTGTCTTGCTTTGGAGTCTAATGAGTGGATAAACATTATTCTATTCTCTCTTTGAATTCATGTTCTTTTGAAACAGAAGTGTTTGGAATTTTGTTTCGCTTCTTACCTAGTTTCCTTTCCGCTAGAAGGTATATTAAAAGGAAATAGCGCTTTTGTTCTTATTTTGGTCCATTTTCATGGCTAAGTATATTTGTCATGGTGTATTTGCAATATGTGTAGAACTTTTAATTTGATGGTATGGATTATTAAGGAACTTTATTATTTTTTTCTTTTTCTGATGTACATAATGCATATGTTTTTTATTTTTATAGAAAGTGAGTTGAAGACTTGAAACAACCTAGTAGCCCAACTGTAAAAAGGTTTGAAGAGAAGGGTGTAAGCGTTTTTCATGAAGTCAAGTGCAAGCTTTATTATGCAAAGTTTCATGTACCAAATGTTGCTCGTTATCAAGAAAAGGTTTTGAAGTATTTCATGCCTCGTTGAAGACAATATATCTTGAACTGAGCAACTTTAAAATTCAATATTAGTAAAGATTCACATTTAATATATTCTAGCTTGTAGGACAACTTGGAGTCTTGGACTATTATTTGCACATTCTGTATCAAGATTTTGGATAGTTTTTGTAGTTGGCTTTTGAAGATACTCAAATATGTTGGTTTTCATACGTACATATTTTTAGCAGTACTTACTTGTGTAAAACAGTACTGATGCACTTTTACATTAACATTCAAAGCTATTAAATCATCCTTTTACAATTTATTTTTTTTTAAATACTAAGTATTTTTAACACACACGAAAAATGAGAAAGTTTTTTAAAAAAACTTACATTGATGTATATCCAAAAGAGCCTAACTTTTGGATACACAGTTGAACCTCTTAAACTCACTCATTTTCCAATCTAAGATTAGCCCACTATTTTTTCTTTTGAAAATACTAAAAATACACACAGAGAGAAGATTTTTTTTAAAGAAACTTACAGTAGTGTATATTCAAAAATATCTATATTTTGAATACACAGCACAAGCTTTAAACCTCTTAAACTCACTCATTTTTAATGTAGGATTAACTCACTGTTTTTTCTTTTGAGAATACTAAGTATTTTTAACACACACGAAAGAGAAGAGAAGGTTTAACACATTAATATTCCAAGCTCTTAAATCATTGCGACTGGTGCGTACTTGTGTATAACATACTTTCCTATTTTTGTGTTGTTTTAAAGAAACCATAAACCAAAGGAATATGTATCGTTCACGTCTCTATGAATTCATAATGCATCATCAACAACAAAGTAAATTGCTTCAAGTTGAAGAATTGATGGTCCTTTACAATCAAAATTTGATCCAAAAAAGAACAAATTTGATCAAAATTTACATTTTGATTACAAAGACCATAATAACAAGAGTTCTATTGAAATAAACACTTCGATAACAATGTCAACCACTTCCACACTTGGCGTGTCTCTTGCTTCTTGACCATACATTCGCTCCACAGTCTACAATTTTCAGTCTTAACTTGATCACTTTAACTTGTCTGGTGTTATACAACTTGCCCCAGCATGAAGTCTCTTCATTATTAAGCTTTTTGTACCAAAGCTCTAAAATCCCAAGTTTCTCGACATATGAAATGCAATTGCCAAGAGTACCTTGCACTTTGAGAGTCTTTCCCCTCAAGTTACTGATGATTCAAAATAATGTAGGAAAGTATACCAAGCAAGGATTGATGAAACCTACAAGCAATATCCAACAAATGCCAATCATTCATATTGTAAACTTCTCTATTTTCCAACAGGTTTATCTATTATGATTTAAGTAAAACACTAAGCTTGTATTTTGATGAATACTCGCAACCAATATTATGTTTTTCGTGGGATTGGGCAGAGGGGAAAGAAGAATAAAAATAATTAACTGATTAAAAGCCAAAATTGAACGTTCACAGTAACATACATTCAGTCTACGCATCCTCAAGCCAATGTGATTGACCTTACAATAACAGACATGGCTATAAGCTTTTTATAAGGTGAATTAGTGCACTCGTGCATGCTTACCAAATAAAAATTGTCAAAAATTTTCCCCAAAGTCCTCCCCAAAAGTATAGTAAAAAAATCAGATTGAAAGTCTGCAAACAACTAAGCAAAAATTTAAGATAATTTAATAAATCAGAAGATGAGGCACAACAAAGGGAAGAGAGTTTACCCTAGCTTACAAAAAATAACTCATGCTTTTCTTATATGTTATCATTTACATGTCTTTTTTCTTCAACTTCTGCAAATTATAAAGATTTTTCCATTTTCCAATGATTAATACTATTTCTTCTCACGCCCTTCCAGTATTAAGTTTGCTTATTGTTTTCCTTTTTCAGATTTTTCATCTTAGTCTCAAGAAACTTGGGTCTGATATCAAAACAACCCAAAAATCTCATACCTTTTGGAACAGATTCAGATCAAAACAACCCATAAACCCCATAAAGCTGAAACACCCACCAGCTGTTTTGTTTTATCCCAAAGCTCAACCCACACAGAATAGAAGCCAAACTCAGGATGACAAAATCAATAATAAAAAAAATAGCAGTATACTAATTTATTTTCCTTTGTTTTCCAAGCAACCAAACAGAGCTTATAAATAAGAAATCAGAGAGAGAAAACTTACTGGGCAGTAGGTTCGGCGATTTTGGGCTAGTGTGAGACGTGGCCAACGAAACAATTGTGGCTTGGCACGTTGGTGATTGTGGCAGTGACGACAGCAAGGTTGAGACACAGCAAAGCATGGCAATGGAGGAGAGAGATTGAGATTTTGAAATGTTCAGATAAGATAGGTTTGCTTAGATAACTCACTGTTTAACAGTTGAGTTTCCCCATAGTCAAGTGCTTTATATTTTAATTGACGTGGCACTTTTTACACCCTTGATTTATTTTAGATGCATCCTGTCCATGAGATGAACACTCTCCATTTCAAAGAGAAATGGAGATGATCCAGATCCGTTGTTAACAAGGATGAAAAGGAAGTGATGGCACCCTATACAATGTTGACACTTGGCACTGTAAAATGTAATGACTATTCAATGCATAAGTTAAATCCTTTAACTTAAAGGTTTATAGCATATTTTTAGGTTTATAGCATATTTTTAATATTGAGACTATAATCATGTTTTTTTTCCCCCTTTTTGACGCAGGTTACTACATATAACGGGGTGTTAGGCACATCTTATCCCAAGGTTGACACACCCGAGGATTGCGGAGTATGCAGTGCAACCCCAAAGGAAAAACAAATTAAAGGTATTTCATTTTAATTTTTTTTTCGTTTGTTTAATCTTGTAAATAACCTGTTTTATTTTTATTTTAATATTTGCAGGGTAAGAATGTTCTAATCTTCAACCGACCTTTTTGAGTTTATAGATGGACTGATGTAGATAGGTATGCAGTGCAACCCCAAAGGAAAAACAAATTATCCTATCTACATCAGTTCATCTATAAACTCAAAAAGGTCGGTTGAAGATTAGAACATTCTTACCCTGCAAATATTAAAATAAAAATAAAACAGGTTATTTACAAGATTAAACAAACAAAAAAAAATTAAAATGAAATACCTTTAATTTGTTTTTCCTTTGGGATTGCACTGCATACTCCGCATCCTCGGGTGTGTCAACCTTGGGATAAGATGTGCCTAACACCCCGTCATATGTAATAACCTGCGCCAAAAAGGGGGAAAAACAAAAAACAAAACAAAACAAAACAAATAACATGATTATAGTCTCAATATTAAAAACATGCTATAAACCTAAAAATATGCTATAAACATTTAAGTTAAAGGATTTAACTTACGCATTGAATAGTCATTACATTTTACAGTGCCAAGTGTCAACATTGTATAGGGTGCCATCACTTCCTCATCTTCATCCTTGTTAACAACCACTAATTCATAGTGTGGTGTTATAAAATCCTGTAAAGACACTAGAATTTGTTAAAAACACGTCAAATAATAAAAAAACTAATTTTTTAAGGATATTATGAAAACAAAAACAAAAACGCAGTACGAAAGAAATATATTTAGATAAAAATTATGGAAAATAACATGTCTATGAAAGTAAGGCAGGAAAAGAATTAGTAATGCAGGAAGCAATGACAGATTTTTTTTTTTTTATGCATCAAGGGCAATTTTGTAATTTCATAATATTCTGGAATGAGCTGTGCTAACAGTCTATTAGATCTTCTTTTGAGTTTTATTTTAAGTTTGGTTGCACAGTTCATTAGATCTTCTTTTGGGTTTTATTTTAAATTTGGTTATTTAGTTGAACTTAGTAGTAAAGGCCTAAAGAGTCTACATCCAAGTCTTCTTAGGGTGTTAAGAAATCCTAGTTTAACTAGGATTAGGTATTAGCCTTCTATTTAGAGAGTTGTATAGATTTCTATTAGAACGATTAATGTTTTCAAAATTTAAAAGCTACAAAGCTTTCTTTTATGGTTTGTGTGATGCATTTTTCTTGGTTGACCTTGGTTATTTGATCACAATGTCCAACATAATGGGAAAGAAAACACCTACTCTAATGGTTGGTAAGGAGGAAGTTGTTTTGAAACCTACGACCTTAGCCAGGATGAATAAATTTAAAGGATTGAAGCAAAAAGTCATTGAAGGAAAAGAAACAGAACCTAAAAATTCTAGTGTAGCAACAGAAGCTACCAAAACAAAACCTGACCAGCCTATAGAAATGCCTCAAATTCCTGCAGATTTGTCCAAAGATTGCACTAATTTTTCTTTGAAAGCAATATCAGAGCCTGTATGTCCTATGCACAAGTACTCTACTAACTTTGTCAAAGGTACAAGTTTTCTAGTGAGCAACATAGGAGATAGATGCAAGTGATCAAGAAAAGCTTGAAGTAGATGCAAGTGATCGAGGGAAGCTTGAAGTAATGCAACAAAGCTTTAAAAAGATGACATGATACAGTTTGGCTATTGCGTTGTTATCAGTTAAATACTGAGTTGGAAGCTCGAGTTTGGCCGCTGCATTGATGGGTGGACTAGTTTGTTACTTGTGGCAGTTGTATTGTTGATTGGTTAGTTAGAAAGGACTGAAACTGTTTGTATAACAGAATGTACCAATTGTACTCCTATAAGTAAGGCATCAGAATTGTAATTGAGATATAGATGAAAAAACACAATACTTCTACTCTTTCTCTAATTCTCTTCTTCCTCTATCTCTAATCTTCTCTGGGAGGCCTAGTTCCCTCAAAGAACTACTATAGCTAATCGTGTGTCTTGATAGAACTATTGGATTCCTATCAAATTGGAATCAGAGCAGATTCTGCTGATATGCCAGAAACTTGATCCTTATCTTCTCTTAATGAGAAAATGAACATTCTTTCTTTGGCCAAAGATCAACATGATCAAGAATTACGCAATCTTAATCAGAAGATGGATGCTGTTACTAGTGTATTGAAGACCCTAACAGAAACTGTACAAGGATTATATAAAGCTGCAAGTAGATGGCAACAGAGATCTACTTCTCCATCAAGACCTTCATCTACAAATGCACCAGCTCAGCAAAAATCAGTTTTGACAACAATCCCAAGGGCTGTGAAGTTGGAATTTCCGAAGTTCAAAGGGGAAAATCCATCTTTTTTTTTTTTTTTTGATAAGTAAGAAGAGAATATTGTTAATAAAAGAACAGCAAGAAAAGTACAAAGAATTCACAGTAGCGAACAAAGGAAAAAAGGAACAAAAAGACAGAAGCAGCCCCTAATCTATTCTAATGGACGAAAGAAAATCCGTAAGGGTAGAACAATCGAGACACCCCAACAACGAGACCAATCAAAGAAGGTCTGTTGGCATAACTCTAATAACTGAACCACAGTTTTCCCCTCATCCTCAAAAGACCGTCGATTCCGTTCAGTCCAAACAGTCAACATGAAGGGGAAAATCCATCTGGTTGGGTCTATAAGGCTCATCAATTTTCCAATTGTATAGCACCCCCCTAACCAGAAAATTCTTTGGCTTCATATCACATGGAGGAGAAGGCTCTTGTTTGGTTTCAGTAGGCAGAGGAATCTAGTCAGTTCACCAGTTGGGAAGCTTTTCTTAGGGCCTTACAAGTCAGGTTTGGAACAGCCTATGATGATCTAATGGAAACCTTGACAAGACTAAGACAAGTCGTCAGTGTGGCTGTCTTTAAAGGCCAGTTTGAAGCTCTATCTAATCAAATCAAGGAACTGTCAGGGAGGCACAATTGAGATGTTTCTTGAGTGGCCTTCATGATAAAATTAGTTTACCTGTTAGGATGTTTAATCCACAGAACCTGAGTGCTGCATTTGGACTTGCTAAAATCCAAGAAGAATATCTGGTGGCTAGCAGAAGCACCAAACCTTGGAGTGATGGGATCAAAACCTCGATTCTTGGTCCTCCACCAATGATCAAGAATGAGTCTAAAGGTACAAAACTGCCTATCCAGAAGATTTTCCATTCTCAAATGGAAGAGAGAAGGAAAAAGGGGTTGTGTTACTATTGTGAAGATAAATGGCATTTGGGACATAAATGCAAGACTCCAAGGATTTTCTTTATGGAGGGTATGCAGGAAGCAGTGTATAATGATGTGCAAGACATACAATTAGAGAAAGTCATTGACAAACATGACTCTCACTCAGCAGTATGAAGAGGGAAAAGTCTTGAAGGAGTTGCAGAAATTACTCTCTATGCATTGTTGGGTAGTCCTTTATTAGGTACTATGAGAGTGTGGGAAAGAGTTAATCATCAAGACATGGTGATTTTGATTGACAGTGGCAGCACCCACCATTTTCTGGATGTTTCGATTTGGAGGCTTTTGCAATTGCCAATATCAACTCAGGATTGTTTTGAAGTGAAAGTGGCTAATGGGGCTGTTCTTCAAACTGAAGGAGCTTCTCATGGAGTTCAATTCAAGATTCAAGGTCATTTTTTTCAGGTTGATTTAAATGTCCTATCCTTGGGTGGTTGTGATGTTGTGTTGGGGACTCAATGGCTTTATTCATTGGGACTGATCTAGTGGGATTTCAAGAAGCTCACTATGCAATTTGACCACCTACGCAAATCGGTTTTACTACAAGGTTTAAAACCCTCTGTTCCTGTCCTTCAAGATGGGGATCAATTCTTCAACCTACTGTCAAAACGGGATTAGCATTGCAGGTTATTTCTTGCACCCCTCCATTACCATATGTGCAGCAATATCCAGCCATTGATGACCTATTATCAGAATTTACTAAAGTCTTTGAAGTTCCAGTTGGTCTTCCACCACTAAGAGGTCATGAGCATTGGATTGTTTTGGAGGAGGGCTCTCCACTGATCTGTGAAAGGCCATACAAATGACCCTTTTATCTAAAAACTGAAATAGAAATAATTTTTCATGATTTACTTAAGGTTGGTTCCATTAGAGTGAGTCAAAGCCCATTTTCCTCACCTGTCTTATTGGTTAGAAAGGCAAATGGTAGTTGGCGAATATGTTTTTTTTTTTTATAAGTAATAAAGATTTATTGAAATCAAAAAGAGAGAGACACCCAAGTACACAGGGGGTGAACATATCAAAAGTGAACATTACATAAATCATGAAAATCCAAAATAGAAGAAAAATGTTGGTTTCTCCACACACAGAACCAATCCAATAAGGTTCTGAAGAATAGAAGCTTGAGATCAGGCATGGAACACTCATTGTCTTCAAAATACCTACTATTTCTCTCCTTCCAAATACACTTCCTCTTAAAAAAGCCACTGTTAAAGACTAGTACCCATTCCAGTTGTAGATGAACTGTTAGATGAACTTTGTGGTGCTTCTATGTTTATCCTTGATGAATCACATCTTTAAACCTTATTTGAGAAATTTTTTTTTTTTTTAGTTTTCTTTGATAATATCTTAGTGTTCAGTAAGAATTTGGGGATCATGTTGTTCACTTGAGGGCGGTGTTAACAGTTCTACTTTCTAATCAGTTGTATGCTAAGAAATGCAGGTGTGTTTTTGGTTGTCGAGAAGTTGAATACTTAGGGCATCTCATTTCTGGCCAAGGGGTCAGAACATATCCTAAAAAATCTGAAGCTATGCAACAATGGCCTATACCTATGACAGTTAAAGCCTTAAAGGGGGTTTATGGGACTGACTGGTTACTATAGGAAGTTCATACAGAATTATGGTATCATTGTAGCACCCTTGACTGCGTTACTCAAGAAAGATGCCTTTCAATGGTCTGCACAAGCAAAATCAGCTTTTGAGGCTCTCAAACAAGCTGTTTCAACCCCCCCCCCCCCCCGGGTACTCGCTCTTCCTGATTTTTCTAAACCTTTTGTGGTGGAATGTGATGTCTATGGTATTGGTATTGGAGCTGTTCTGATGCAGGGTCACAGACCATTGGCTTTCCACAGTCAAACTCTTAAAGGAAGGAGCTTACACTTGTCTACCAATGAAAAGGAATTTTTGGCCTTGATCATGCAGTGAAGAGATGGAGACCATATCTGGTGGGGAAGCCTTTTATCATCAAAACTGACCAACAGAGCTTGAAATATCTTCTAGACCAGAGGGTGGGCACACCTACTCAACAAAAATGGATCACAAAGCTTTTGGAGTATTCTTTTCTTGTTGAGTACAAAAAGGGTAAAGAAAACAAGGCTGCGCAGATGCTCTTTCTAGGAGATTGGAGGATTCTACTTCTTCCCAAATCCTTTACCTTGGACTGAACACAAACAAGATGCTCAGCCATAATTAATTTCCGTTCCTTGTCCTACGTGGTTAGATCTGCTAAAGGATAGTTACAAATCTGATTCTGAGTATCAGCAGGTACTTAATGATGTGGCAGCCAACAGTCCTCATACTTCCCATTTCTCTCCTTAAAATGATCTGCTACTTTATAAAGGTAAGCTGTTCCTTAGTTCCAGTTCTCCATTATAGTCTTTAGTCCTTCAACATGCTCATAACAGTCCACTTGGGGGCCATTTTGGTTATTTGTAGATTGACTGTTCATTGAGTGCAACATGATTTCTTTTGGTTTGGTATGAAGAAGGACATCAAGGCTCATATAAAGACTTGTGAAGTGTGTCAGAGAATTAAGGTGGATACTTCTAAACCTACTGGTTTATTGCAGCCTCTTCCAATTCCAGTTAAGCCTTGGCTTAATATTAGTATGGATTTCATCACTAGTCCTCCTAAATCTCAGGGATTTGGGATTATTTTTGTGGTGGTTGACAGGCTCACTAAGTTTTTCCATTTCATGCCTTTATCACATCCTTACACTTGCTACTAGAGTGACTTTGGTTTTCATGAGAGGGGTTCAAGTTGCATGGTTTACCAAGAACTATTGTAAGTGATAGAGATGCTACTTTCACTTCTAATTTCTGGAAAGAGTTGTTCAAACTTCAAGGGATTGAATTAGCTATGTCATCAGCTTATCACCCTCAATCTCATGGCCAAACTGAGGTGGTGAATAGGTGTTTGGAGCAGTATTTGAGAGCCTTTGTAGGTGACAGACCCCACACTTAGGCTGCTTGGTTGTATTTGGCTGAGTTTTGGTTCAATTCCTATTACCATTCCTCCACTTAGATGACTCCATTTGAGGCTCTCTTTGGTATTTCCCCTCCTAAGGTCCTAGACTATGTCCCTGGTACTACTCTGGTGGCTGCAGACAGAACTGTTCTTCTCACTCTCCTCAAACAAAACTTGATTGCAGCTCAAGCTAGAATGAAAGCTCAAGCTGGACAGCACAGGTCTGATAAGACTTTTCAAGTTGGTAATTGGGTCTATCTTAGACTTCATCCTTACAGACAACTGTCACTAAGCAGCAAGGGCTTTAACAAGCTGTCTCCCAGATATTTTGGGGCCCTTCCAAATTCTGCAGAAACTTGGTCAGGTAGCCTATAAGTTGGCTTTACCTCTTGGTTGTTAGATTCACCCAATCTTTCATGTCTCTTGATTGAAAGCTAAGTTGGGTACCCACATTAGTCCTATCCCCACTCTTCCAACAGTGGAGTCAGAAGGCTTCCTCAATCCTGAACCAATTGCTATTCTGCAGCAACAGTCCAAACACCTTAGAACTAGAACTATCACTGAGGTGTTGGTTCAATGGCAAGCCAGTCACAGGAGAATGCCATTTGGGAATCCCTTTACAAACTTCAACTTCAGTTTCCCCACCTTGTGAGCAAGGTTCTTTAGAAGGAGAGGCGGTGTTTTATGATTGTAGTGTGATAGTGTACATTGTGGACAAGGTTTTTAAAGGGAATGTAATGATAGAGTTTGGCTATTGTGTTGTTATCAGTTAGTACTGAGTTGGAAGTTAGAATTTGGCCGCTGCATTGATGGGTGGATTAGTTAGTTATTTGAGGCAGTTGTATTGTTGATTGGTTAGTTAATTAGTTAGAAAGGACTGAAACTGTTTGTATAACAGAATGTTACCAATTGTACTCCTATAAGTAAGGGATCAGGATTGTAATTGAGATATAGATGAAATAACAAGATACTTCTACTCTGTTTCTCTAATTCTCTTCTTTCTCTATCTCTAATCTTCTCTAGGAGGCCTAGTTCCCTTGAAGAACTACTATAGCTAATCTTGTGTCTTGATAGAACTATTGGGTTCCTATCATGGCAATTGTCGATGATGTTGAAATTGATCAAGTACTATGTAATAAATGTTGAAATTCACATGTATCAAGTACTGTGTAATAAATGAGGCCGATGCGAAAGACATGAATGACAAAGTGACTTATTTCGAGGTTGATGTTGTGCATCAAAGCAAGGTTCTATTGCCTACACCAACTTTTCAAGATATTGATTATCAAAGTAAGGTTCTATTGCCTTCACCACTTTTCGAGGTTGATGCGTATCAAAGCAAGGTTCTATTGCCTACACCAGCTTTTCAAGATATTGATTATCAAAGCAAGGTTCTATTGCCTAAATGAACTTTTCAAGACATTGATTTTGTCATTCCGGAAATGTTTAATGGGTCAATTGAATTGGTGGATGTATCATTATCATCATCATCATTGCTGCCACAAATGATGAAACAAAAGGAAATTCAAATTCAAAGTGTTTATTCAATGTCAAGGATGCACTTCAAGAAACCAGGATTTTATGATTTGTGTGATGCAACCTTCTCCGAAGTGTGTCAATTAGTGAGAGAGAGAGAGAGAGAGAGAGAGTTTGTACCGGGAGGTTGGAATGAAGATCAATATACGTCTCCTCTGAAATCTTCAAAAAAAAAGAAAAATAAAACAAATAAAAAAATTTAGAACAAATTTAATAAGAAAGAAATTTCTATCAGTCCTTAAAGTAGTCTTAAAGTAGTAACTAACCTGTCCCCTTAACTGCTTAAACTTTTCCTTGTACAGATCAATGTTTTGAAACCCAGGAATTTTCAAGACTGAAAAATAAAATAAAAGATTCAGACCATCTTAAACAGAATTCACTATAACAATTTTTAAAAAAATTTAAACACATACCTACTATTCAACTTTCAACTTTTTCCTTGGCATCGCATACTTCATCAAAACTGCAATTAAAAAAAATTAGATGTGTGATGCAGACAGCAAGGAGCCAATATTATCTAAGTATCATACAAACATGCTCTAACAAAAGAGGGGTTGGCAATAGCACCCAAGTGAAAATTGTAAAATCAATCGGTCTAAAAAGTTGAAAGGTCACATGGATTAAAGCCAAAAATTAATGTCAGTCTAATAAGAGGGGGTGGCAATAGCACCTAAGTTTTGCCCTAGGTAAAATAACTATATTTAGAATTTGGCGCCTTGTTTCACTTGGACTAGCGCCTTTTTGGGGCCTCGTCGCCTCGGGCAACACAAGGCCTTGGCGCCTTAAGGGCACCTTTAACTACACTGACCTAGAAATTTATCTTTTTCTTTATTTTACTGTTCATGGGTTACTGTTCACAGCAACGGAACAGCTGCCCAAATCTTGACTTCCACCTCTGTTTTGATCCCAAAACCCTACTAATCCTAGTCCCCTTTGGAAACCCTGTAATCCCTATTATTTTCCAGCCTTTTCCCCACCAAAACCTAACCCTAAACCCTCAAAACCCAAGTACCACCACCTCAAAACCCAAAAGCTTTAAACCAGATTTTACTATTCCCCAAGATTTAAAAAAATAAATAAATAAACAAAATACATTGATTAAAACAAGAATTTCAAATAAATAAAAAAAGAGGGAACAAGAATTTCAAAAAAAAAAAAAATTAAAGAAAAAGGACACATACTGCTAACTTTTTGGATGATGACATTGTCTTGCCAAATCATGAATGTGAACCTCCCCTTAGACCTAGCATGGCATGCATCTAAGAAAGAAACAACACTTAATATGATAATTATATTCAATTGGAGGCTAAAGGGGAAATCTAAGAAAGAAACCTACCTGCTACTAAATTAAGAATGACCAATGCAACCGCCTTAAGCCTCCGCATGGTAAAAATACTTAGACACAAGGCTTAATAGGATGGGATATGATTCCTCCTTAACCTTAGGAGGAGTCATAACAGAACCCCGAACTTGCACAAAATAAGTAATTTGTTATTATTATTGACAAGTAAACTGGATATTTCTTGTTAGGCAGCATGGATATGAATGTATGAAGTATATAAATCACAGGAAACACATTCATCCCAACCTATACTTAATTTTCACACAAACCCCATTTCTAACTCTTCACAAAACCCAACAAAATAATATTCATATTAATCAATTTTAGTCATTTCAGAAAAACTAAAACTACAATCTAAGCCTACCAAGCAATCTACTTTTCCCAAATAAATAAATTAACAAATAAAAACCAATTTAGACCCAAGCAAGCACAAAAACACAAAAAAGCTAAAATCGCATTTTGAACTCATTTCTTTAGGAGAGCAACTCGACAAAATCAATCGCTAAAGAAAAAGGAAAAACAATTAGAACAGGCCTATGACTATTAAGAAAGTAATGTAAGATTGGTTGAACCAGTAATATTTTACTAAGGTTCTCTAAATTGTGGCATGAATCGCAATTCAATTACTGTCTAATAAACACGCACACACCCCTTACTGATTTTTTAACCCACAAGCCAAGGGAATGTGCTTCTAAGAAACCGAAGCAATATAGTACATGTGTTATTGGCATAAAAATCATAATTCAATAGTAAATTTTATGTTTCATATATATTACTAAATAAAATCGTTGATTTAATTATTAAAGGACAAAATACAATAATTAAAAAATATTTAAATAATTTTTTTCTAATATAAACAACTATTTTTTTTTTTTATTAAATAATAATACGTCAACTTACTTGTAAATCTTTCCTAAGCCTTCCATTCCAAATTCCTGCAAAAATCTCACTGATTAGAGGAGAAAAAAAAAACAGAATATGGGTTTAAATAAAAGACTTGAAGGAAGAGATAAATATCAATGTCATGGAAAAATACCATTTTGGCAGTGGTGTTGTTTTTTACGTATTCTTCTCCTGTATTTCCAGTACATCTTCACAAATCTGAGTTGACAAGACTGGCGGAGACGAGTAAGCAAGAGAATGAACGAGATCGGAGGAGAGAGAATCTCGGCCATGGAGGACAGAGAATAGGGCTGGCTTGGGAGTTAGAATGGAGAAGACGAGGGTTAGAGAAAACACAACAAAGGAAAACAAGAGTTTCGGTCTTCACAGCTGCTGCTGGGTTTCTGGGTTTTCTTTCAAATGGAGAGACTCGGGTGGTCTTTGGTTGCTGGGTTTCGTTCTTCACAGTTGCTGGGATTTTGGGTTTTCCTTTTAGATGGAGAGCTTCGCCTGGGTATTGTTGTTCTTCAGATGTAAAGGGGAGAAGTACAGATAAGACGAGAGAAAGGAGTAAAAAATTTATGAACAAAACGTTGGTTTGTTGCTGGGAGTAGGGGTGTCCACGGGTCGGTTCGGTTTGGGTTTGTGCTCAACCCAAAACCGACCCGATCTGGTCGGGTGACGGAGCGGAGGACCCGCTGCCGACTGTGAAAAATCACGGGTCGAGTCGGATCAGGCTCAGTTGCACAGCGGTCGGATCTGATTTCAACCGAAAGACAAATCAAAGACCACAAATTTCAGTGAAGAACGGATCTACACACTACACTGAAGAACAAATCTACAAACCCAAACACCGGTAACCCATAAATCCAAAGAACACAAATACAAACTGAACTTGCCTGAGACTGAATCAAAGAAATAAAGAGAAAACAACTGAAAACTACGACCTTGATCACAGATCGGAGATGGTGAATGGCAGAGATTGCAGATCAACGATGGTGAATGGAAGAGAATCATGATCGGTGATGATGGAGGGTGAGAGATCAGCGCAGATCGGCGATGATGGAGGTTGAGATCTTGGCGCAGATCAGCGATGATGGAGGTTGAAAGCTCGGCGATGTTGAGATATCAGTGTAGATCGGCTCATCGGCACATTTCGGACATGTTGAGAGATTGAGAGAGTGAGACAGAGCCTTAAGGCTCAGAAAGAATGAGAGAAGAACTGAGAACTAAGCACTGAAGGTATATATCACGGTCGGGTCGGGTGGATCGGTTTTTGAAAGGGAAGACCCGCCACTCGACCCGCCGGAATCGGTTTGGGATGGCAGGAACCCGCCGCCGACCACCAAGTAGTCGGGTCAGACGGCGTTCTGTTCGGGTTTTGGTCGGTTTGGCCGGGTGGGTTGGGTCTTCGGTTTTGTTGGACAGGCCTAGCTGGGAGAAGGAGAAAGCGAAAAGAAGAAAGAAAAGAGGAGAGAATGCTCTGCAGCAAGGAGAAAGAAGAAAGAGAGGGTTGTTTACAATGAATGTAAACATGCCCTGATGCGGGTCCCACAAAGATGCATGTATATTTACCATGAATGCTCCGCTGCAGCAAGGAGAAAGAAGAAAGAGAGAAAGAGAGGGTTGTTGGTGCTGCCGGCTTGATGTAGACATGCCCTGACGGCGTCCCACAAAGATGCATGTATATTTACAATAATGAATGCTCTGCTGCAGCAGGAGAAAGAAGAAAGAAAGAGAGAGGGTTGTTGGTGCTGCTGACTTGATGTAGACTTGCCCTGACGCGGGTCCCACAAAGATGCATGTATATTTACAATAATGAATGCTCTGCTGTAGCAAGGAGCAAGAAGAAAGAGAGAAAGAGTCAAAGAGAGGGTTGTTGGTGCTGCTGGCTTGATGTACACATGCCCTGAGCGGGTCGCACAAAGATGCATGTATATTTACAATAATGAATGCTCTGCTGCAGCAAAGAGAAAGAAGAAAGAGAGGGATGTTGGTGCTGCTGACTTGTTGTAGACATGCCCTGACGCGGGTCCCACAAAAATGCATATATATTTACAATAATGCCACTTTTACTCGTTTTTCGTAACTAGAAAACAATCTAAAGATATTTTTAATTTTCATAATTTATTACTCAACAAAAAAAATTAAAAATTGAAAATTGATTTATAGAAATTGAGTTTGCTAACTAAGGGTGAGTTTGTTTAAGCTTTTTGAAAAAGGGCTTTAAGAAAAAGTGGCTTTTTAAAAAAGTGGCGTTTTCAAAAAGTGCGTTTTCAAAAAACTGAGTGTTTGGTAAAAGCTGTTAAAAAGGGCTTTTTGAAAAAGTTAAGTGTTTGGCTAGCACTTATAAAAGTGGCAGTTTGAAGGGTAAATTACCAAAAAGGACAATGTATATATAAGGAAGTTTGTTTCATACTTAAATTAACTACTTCATACACTTACTAAAATAATAATAATAATAATAATTATTATTATTATTATTATTATTATTATTATAAATATATATTATTGGTAGTATTAATAATATTTGGGCAATTTTTCTTTTTAGTTTCATAAATATTTGTTATTACCATTAATGGCTTCTTATCAATATTATGAAGCACAAAATACACACCAATAATCCAAGTTTAGAAATTGTACTACATAAAAATGTAAAAAGATATAAAATACATACTAATAACCCAAGTTTAAATTGTACAACATAAAAATGTAAAAAGATGATAAAATACATACCAATAACCTAAGTTTAAATTGTACTACATGATATTATAAAAAAGAAAAAAAGAAAAAAAAGACAACTACTAATTATCATCCCCCCAAATGGAATTAGCAATGGAATCACGAAGAACCACCATCGCAGGGTCTGTTAAAGATCCTGAGTTCTGCTCATAACTACTACCTGCTTCACTATTATGTTCTCTTCTAGAAATTGAATCTCGATTGGCGTTTATGAAACCCCTATCATCCCTATCATTTAGTCTAACAAAATTATGAAGTGCCATAGTAGCAGATACAATAAGTATTTGGATATGGAATGGAAAAGATGGCATGTTTCTGATAATTCTCCATTTATTCTTCCAAACACCAAAAGTGCGCTCAATCACACATCGAAGAGATGAGTGGGCATGATTAAATTTTTCATGTCTAGTTCTAGGGCTTCCACCTCTCCTTCGAAATTCCTGAAGATGGTAAGATACCCCCTTGTATGGTGTCAAATAGCCTTTCATCATTGGGTATCCAGAATCAACGACATAATATTTCCCTAGAAAAAAAAAATTCAATTATATTAACACACACACAATATGTCATTATAATGAACAATTGATTAACTAATTACAAACCTGGTGGTGGATGTGGGAAGTTGTTACTTTGTTTACGAATAGTATCAAGAAAAATGGAGGTGTCGTGTGCTGCACCTTCCCATCCAGGCAAAACAAATGTGAATAACATATCAAAGTCACATGCAGCCATCACATTTTGAGTTGGATATCCCTTTCTTCCAAAGTATGGAATGGACTTCTCAGTAGGTACATGAGCTATCACATGTGTGCCATCAATCGCACCGATGCAATCCTAATAAAAACATTAATAGTTTTCAGTTCCACATGCATTATATTATGTTATAGACAAAAGCACTTATTTAAATGTACAATAGTATACATACTCAGAAATGTGGCCAATAAATTGGATGGTCTTGTATTTTGGTTGGAATTTCACTAAAAGTTGGATCCGAAGGCTTTACATATGCAGCTGCAAAGCGAGCACCCAACAAAGTGATCATTTTCTCGAAATGTCTACTTATGGTTTCACCCGAATGCTGAAATATTTCTTGAACATGTCGGTTACATGTTCCATGACCAAGTATCAGTAAACAGATTGCCACTGACTCTTCTAACCTTATATTCCTTGAATGTTGAAGTCCATAGTCATGTTGTAAAACTTGACACAAATTATGAAACACCTCCTTTTTCATTCTAAACATGTTGTAACACACTTTCTCATTACCTTCCATACAACGTCTCAACCAAACCCACCCTGTTTGTTCAGAATCATAACAAGGAGTCTTATTAATGTACTTATTGAAATATGTCACAACTGCTTCACATGTAACTGCCACAAGCTGATAAAACTCCTGATCAGAATCGTCGTTACTATCATCATCATCAGTAGAATCACTGTCACTATCATCATCACTGTCACTACTCTCATCATTATCATCATCATTGTTATCACCATCATTATTATTGTCAACATTGTTATAATTGTCATCATTCAAGTCACCACCATCATGATCATCACAGTAATTTCTGTAATCCCCATCCATTAATAGTTCCGTATAATAGCCACTCCCATGAGTACCATTATAATCATCCATATTGGTTTAGTCTATACAACAAAGTAACAAATAATCAACCATTGGTAATACTACTTTAATATAAATCAACATAATAATCAACAAAGTAACAAAAGGCAACAATGGGTCCATATAATAAGTTACTCTATAGATGATATCCTAACTATATATTCTTGTAATACCAATATGCCATATAGGCGTTTCCTGTACATCAAACAATTCAAAACATCAAGTACATAACCAACCACTTGACTGGAAACATGATGCATACCAAGACAATTCTAAACATCAAGTACATAACACTTTAATGAAAATTTCAAATGTGTTTACATTACACATATAGTTCAAAGCTAATACTAAATATTACATAACTTAGTTTATAATTAATACAACATTACACATATATTAGTCTAAAGCTAATACTAAATATTACATAACTTAATTTAAAGTTAATACAACATAAAGCTAATATTAGTCGTAAGCTAATACAACATAAACTTAATATTAGTCCTAAGCTAATACATAAGGTTGGTCACATAAGGTTGGTCACTTCTTTTGGCTCCAAATCATTCCGTGTAGCCACTCCAGCTGTGACTCTGGCTCGTTGAAAGTTAGGAACATCTCCCTACGTGACTTTTTCAGTAAGACATAGGAAGCTTGAAGCACAAACGAATTATCCACTCCAGGAAGTGCTCTCACAATCTTCATGACATTATCAATTGAACTTGGTAACTCTCGAGAAGTACCTTCAGACTTATTCTTACATACATTAATTAATTCACTAATACGATCGTCCAACATTGCGGCTCCTCCTGTCTTCTTCTTTTTCTTCTGTGAGGGTATTGATTCACTAGTTCGCTTTTGTCCTGAGCTACGTGATTGACTAGTATGTCCTTGCTGCAAACTATCAATGTCTAGACTCATGTCACATTGAGTATCCTTAAATTCGGAGCTACCATCAGAATCACCAACACCCTCCTGTGGCATTGTTGGAGGGAGTGTATTTGAAGAGGGGGTCCATGCAGCTTCTCCAGTTGCTGCAACATCCCTAAACATTCTATCAAGTTGTTCTATATTTTGTAGACCTTGCTGCCGAAATTTTGTAGCTTTGGGTAATTCCTACAAAATGTAATTGTTATCATTTCACTCATACTACAATAATATAAAAAAACCTATCTCCAACTAACTACATATTAATAAGAGTCAACTCACCTTCAACTTTCGGTCCCACCAATCATTAGTAGCAGCAATCGTTCCTTTCACGGCATCCCAACCTAAACCTGTGTCAAGACTCTTCAATTGGTACCACACTTTCCAATCACCTTTTAATACATCCCACCGACTTTTTAATTGGTCCTTATCATAGTCTAGACCGGTTTGTTCGCAAAATTTGTTCACCAGTATGACCCAACCTTTGCGACTAAAGCATGCATCGTTTGTTCTATGCCCGGCATCAATTAGTTCCACACAAAGGTCACAAAAAGTCGTTGTCCAAATAGGATTATCCCATAATGCTCTAGCCTTTTTTGCCTCGGAGTTGGAAGTGGCCTTTTTACCCATCTATAGAGTTAAGCAACCATAAGCAATTGGATGCACATGACACATAGTCTACTTCCCAATTACATATTCATAGCATAAACTATAACATAGCTACAGATAATTAAACTATTAACCCCTTAAAGCTTTAGCTTTGTTACAAATCAACATTCTATTAGTATTTTCTATTAGAGCTTAATGGATTTTAATCATGTGTTGTGCAAATGTTTTTTTTCTTTTTTTGTCATTTCATCAAATAGTTTTGAAATGCCATTGTTACCATGTGCATATTATATAACTAAATTTATTAGATTTTAATAGAAATATTAACAAAGGATTAGATTTGTCACACACTTTGTCTAACAGTCTTAAGAGATTACTTTTTCCAAACTTCAAGTTAGAAGTCCAAATATAAAGTCAATATTCAAAAGTTTTAGTTAGTTTATTTGACCACAGTAAACTATGACAGTTGAAATCTAGAATATACATTAAAGAATTTAAGTTGTATCCATGTAGTAGTGTACGCCAAAAAATTAAATAAAAAATTTAATATATAAACACATCAACCTGACACCAACTCCTCTCCAGAACTAATAAAAATAAATTTGACAACCTTCCCACCAACAAATTACAAAGAAAACAAGATTGTCATCAGTATCTTTACTTATTAAATGTTTAAACCTAAGCCATATAAAACAGAGTTGAGGCAAGGCTGATTAGAACAGAAAAATTAAAAAATGCACAGGCTAGGCTTATGCGAAGTGCTATCACAAGGATTGAAAAAGCATTACTAATGCCTGCATGGGCCACTGTAATTGCCTAAGCCGAATCCAAGGCCTTTAAACCTTTAAAAAATTTGCTCAATTACCATGCATTGAGTTTTTTATCCTTGGGGAATTCGTTAACCAGGTAATACAATTTCCATGATGTAAAGAGATGGAACAAACTAAAAAAGAATAAAAATCCTTGATCATGGTCTTAATTGTCTCATGTGGTATGATAAACGTGGATCAATTGGACGGCCCAGAAAATTCTACCAGCAGAATTTTGGAATGAAACTTCAACTCATTTCAAAAGAACTATTTTCCTTTGCCATTCTAATTCTATCATGTGATTGCCTCCACAAATTTTCTTAGTTATCTTTTTCCATGATGCCCTATGGGGTCTGGCAGAAAAATAAACGTTCTAGAAAGAACAAAATATATTCTGGCACTTGTTAACTATGTTTTCACTGTGGGGAACACAAATCTATCTTAAAAATCAATAGAAGACAGCAAAAACATTATAAACATGGAACACACAAAACCGATCATCCAAACAAATACTTGGCATGATCGGACTCAAACAAACATCCTTAAACACATCAAACTCACAATATATTAACATTAAACAAACGAAAAAAAAAAACTAAAACAATGATCAACCTTTAAAAAAAAAAAAAAAAAGCACAAAGAGATAGAAACGGCAACCATATTAGAAGTGATACCAATTTTTTCAAAATTACTTATGTGATCTCTATTGCAATTTTGTGATGAAACCGAAACCATAAGTGATGTTGTAATCAAAATTAAAGTTGGAAGCAGAAACCAGAAACATAGCAGACAAAGAAAAGGGTGGCTGATGATGATACTCAAACCAAAACACCACACGCATCCACAGATCAGAAAGACAAATTATCATAGCAGAGCAAGCACAGATCAGATCAGGAAGACAGAGCATACAAAGAATGCACAGATCTGAAAATATTTCAACAACTATTTCAAAATTTCTGGTGGTACCTTGCGGTTTTTGGTAGCAGATCAGTCTTGGTTGCTGTTTTGTTGACCAAAACTCTACCTTGAAAATATATTTTACAGATCAGATTAGCCAAATAAAAAAAAAAAAAACAAACGAAGCTTGAAGAAGACGAAGAAAGCAGAAGAAGAGGAAGACGAAGATGCAACGAAGAGCTAAGAGAGACTTACGGAGAAGCTTGTAGCAGCACGGAGAGAGCAGAGCAGAGCAAAGAGAACAGATGATGCGTGGAGTGAGCTTGGCAAAAAAGGCAGAGAGATGAGATGAGAGGGCTGCGGTGGGCGTGATAAGTGAGGACTTGAGAGACCCTGAGAGTGTGAGGATAATTTGGTAAATTAGATGCCCAGCCCCAACGGATAGGAACAAAAGCGCAATAATGGACCGGACCTTCAGCTTTCCCAAAATCACGTTTCCTTCAGAAGTCCAAAACGCAACTTTTTGTTAAAAGTTGCGTTTTTTAAACTCACCAAACAGACGTTTTGAGTCCACGTTTTCAAAACGGGCTTTAAGGGGCCTGGAATGTGCTACCAAACGGGCACTAATCCCAACAAAGCAATTTATTGCCGGGTCCACAACATTTTGAAATTGAACGATAAAAATTAAATATTAGATGATGAAAACACTTTAACCAAACACCTCCTTAATGAGCAGGTAAATGAAAGTATACAAGAATCCATTCTAGTGGGATAATAATAATAATAATAATAATAACAACAACAACAACAACAACAACAATTAGTTTTGTCACTTTAAAATTTTGGATAAGTTTATTTCGAAAACATGGATTAGTAAAAAAGTGTTCTATTATAGGCATTTTAAGTAAAGTTGAAGATATTTTTATTGGGTTGTTATCAAGTTTTTTTTCCTATTAAACTTAAGGTTTAAGGATATTTTTAAATCACATAAAATCTAGTCAAAAAAGAAGAATCCTTTTATAGAAAATAATAAGAAAGGGAAAAAACATTTGCCACCCTGTTTTGGGAAAGTTCACATTTCCCTATTTATCTTTGAAATCAACCAATTCTTTTTTATATGTTTGGAAAATGAGCAAATACCTCTAATTTGTTACTTTCTCAAAGTAATTACAAAATTTTAAAGTAATTATTAATTGTACATCACAAGAAAAAGAAAAGGTTGGAGATTGCATTGTTATTTTCTTAGATTACATTTGTAATCATCGTAATTTCAATAATTTAATTGAAAAAGTAACATATTAGACGTATTTGCTTATTTCCTAAACATAAAAAGGGAAATTGGTTTGTTTCAAAGCAAATGGGGTAAATTGTGAACTATCCCAAACATAAAGGGCAAAAATGTATTTTTCCACTAATAATAATAATAATAAAAGATAAACTATATATTTGGTCTCTATATTTTACAACATATTTCAATTTGGTATCAAACACTTTAATTGTATTAATTTGGTCTCTAACATTTCAATGTCATGTCAATTTAGTCTCTGTCATTATCTTTTTTTTATGAAAATTGTTAACATGATAAATAATCAAAATAAAAAATTAATCTATTGCCACAGAAATTACTTTTTATTTTGGCTATTTATCACAACAGCAATTTTCATCTAAAAAGATAACAACATAGAATAAGTTAGAAACCAAATTGAAATATAGTGTAAAGAATAGAGATTATATATATAATTTACCTAATAATGTTGTGAAGTATAATATTAGTTTAGAAACTAATTTTAAAAATTTGTTATAAAATATTTTTCATAAAAATAATATTAAAATTTTTTCAAAATGATTTACTAACAAACGTGGACAGCTATTAACTGGATACTTGTAAAAATAAATAAATGTTGATATAATATCAATTTTAAAAAAAAAAAAATATATATATATATATATACTGTAGCTAACATAAAAAAATAATATTATATATTTTATTCTGTATTTTTTAGTTTGTCAGCACTTAACACCACACCTGCGTTAACGTACCGATAGTGGTGCTAAAAAGCTAAAAAAATAGGGATAATTACACTTTACCCACCTGTGGTTTGCCTCTAATTTGACTTGCCTACCCGTGGTTTCAATTTTGACACTTTACTCACCTATGATTCTCTCCGTTACTAATCCGTAATCCACCTCTCCTTCAGCCGTTACTCTAACACATTATATGACAAAAACAAAAGCCCAAACGAATCATAAACACTCCTCACTCCCAAAACTCACTCCTCACTCTCAAAACTCACCAAACTAAGATCCTACAATGCAATGTGCTTCGCTTGAGACTCTAGACCGAGAACTTGTAATGGTTGTTTTAATCACATAGGATGATACCTTAGGAATGGAATATCTACATTAGACTTGGTAGAATGAGTTAATAGTTTACACTAGTTCTTAGGAACGTAAATTTAAGATTAGAAAGTCAATCTATTACAATTCCTGCACCTTTCCGATGGCAATTTGGGGGCAATTTTCGTTTACTATATTTATCTTGCAGAAAGTATTGTTACTCACAGAGAGATTAATAGACGTTTTTAGTTGTTAATTTGTTATGCCATGGGTAATTGAGTTTTCTCTGTGCACTTGAGTTTTTCTTCAATTTCTGCGTACTAGGAATATGAATTTGATTACAAGTAGCTGACTGGTTAGATTACAATTTTTCCTTTCCTTTTTCTTTTTTTGGGTAAAAGTCAGATCACAAGCTTAATGGCTATAAGTTACATCTATGCATTTTATAGAAACCCACAAACACCAAAGAGAACCTTCATCATCAATAGTGGCAGTGAACGGAGTAACAACATCCACCAGCCAAAACAGAAAGAAACCCACAATCACAACAACCAACAAACAAAGAAACCTTTGGTACTCACTATATGAAATCAAAACCCACCATGCCCACCTTCATAGTGAAAGCCAGCCCCCATGAAGACCACCATAACCATATCCCACCACCATCAATCTCCAGGACCACCATACTGATTCACCACTAATCTCCATGGCAGAAGCTTCACCGATCTCCATGCCGACCCACACCCATGGCGAAGCCTCCTTGCTCGCCCTCTTTGTTTGGCACTAGACCAAATGCCATTACTCAAGCTTTTCTTCTCTCTTTTTCTGCTCTAAACCAAACCCATACCAATAGGGGAACTTATTTTTTGTGTTGTGATCTGTGTGTGTGTGTGTCTCTCTCTCTCTCTCTGAGATCTTGTGTTGTCTTATGTGTTTGTTGTAATATGTGGACTCTCCACAATCTGTGGGCATTTCATTGATTTGTACTTGTTTTAATTTCAAACAATTTGATTTGTAGTTGTTTGGAATTTTATTTGTTACATTCATATACATTTATGAATGAGGAATGAGTTTTGGGAGTGAAGAGTGTTTTGATCCATTTGGACTTTTGTATTTGTCATATTATGTGTTAGAGTAACGACTTAAAGAGAGGTGGCTTACGGATTAGTAACGGAGAGAACCACATGTGGATAAAGTGTTAAAATTGAAACTACGAATAGGCAAGTCAAATTAGAGGCAAACCACAGGTAGACAAAGTGTAATTATCCCAAAAAATTATTTTTAGCACCACTATACACAAAAAAGGCACTACAATAGTGGCGTTATAGGTAAATATTTTACCTATCTTGCTACAGTGCACAACTATATATGGCTGTGCATTGTAGCTGAAAGCTAAAAAAAATTAATTTTTTATTCTACCTCTAATTAAAATATTATTTTTTTCATTTTTTTTTCCTATTTCTTTTCTTCTCAGAACTCTCAGGACTCTTAAAACTCTTAACTTTCTCTCTCAACTTTCAAACCTCTCACAACTCTCACCTCTCTCTCTCAACTCTCACCGCTGCCAGCCCACCCCATACCCAACTCTCACAAGCCCAGCTCCAACCCACCCTTTCCACCAACCTAGCTCGTCGACCCAAGCCCCAATTCCCAAGTTGACCATGCCATCATATATCCAACCCACGCCAACACCATCCTCCTCACCGAAGTCCAGCTCTGTTCATCCATTATTCTCGCGTGAAGCCTAGCTCTGTTCATATGTCCGACCCACACAGGCGTGATTGGTGATTTTTGATTTTGTGTTGTGATTGGTGATTTTTGATTTTGTTTGTGATTTGTGATTTTGTTTGTGATTGGTGATTTTTGATGGTCTGGGTTGAGGAAAAAGATTGAAGATTTGGGTTAATGGTTTTTTTTTTTCCTGCTGTGGACTAGTGGTGGTGGTTATGGGTGTGGTTGTGGTTGTGAGTGATCGTGGAGGTGGTTGTGGTTGTGGTTGATTACTAAAGTTTGCTGTGGATGTTTTTATTATTATTCTAATGAGTTATTTGTATTATTTTAGTCAAATAGCTAAAAAAATATAGATCCATTGATATTGGGTGTGAAGAGGTAAAATAGATAAAGTGATTTTTGTAAGTGCCAAATAACTAAATTTTTAGCTCCACTGCTGTAGATGCTCAAATAAGTTTTTCATTTTGGTAGAGATTGCAAATGGGAGGCGTGTCACGTGAAACTGAATACGATTGACCATAGGCTTACATGTGTTTTGAATACGATTGACCAATTTGTGATTGTGTTAGGATAGGGTTGGATCATCATTCATATCTCTAACAAAGTAACAAGTCACTCAGCTTTCACGTGAACGTCTACAAAGAAAGTCATGGCCGATGCAAGAAGAAGTGTGTTGCGGTTGCAAATGCTTCGTATATAGGCATTAAGGGTGTGTTTGTTTGGAGGTGAAATACGGTGGATGAAAAATTTTGAAGAGAAAATAGGAAGGAAAACTTTTTTGAGTGTGTTTGGTTGGGTGGGGAGGAAGGAAAATAAATAGTGGGGTCTAGGTGTTTCCTCTCCGGGTCTACCAAAAAGTTCTCTCCAAAGTCGAAGAGTAAAATGAATCTAGAATGGTGAATAGTCTATCAAACAATCCACAACTCTCGGTGGATTGTTTGATTTTAAAAGATAACCACCTCTCCTTTACCCTATTTCTTCTCACTTTCTTACATTTAAGGGTTTTTTTTTTTTTTTTTTGATATGGATGTATATATTTACATTGACAATTTTACACCTACTTGCTTTGTGCTGAGTGGTATGCAATATTCATTTTCCTTTTTCCATTCAATGATAAATGGGTGTTTTTACTATCCATTTTAGTGAGACCTCCATCATTATTGTAGAAAGTTCTTGCTGTAGTGCTTGGCTGATTTACAGTTATTAGCATGTGGTGGTGGAACCACGTTCAAGGGTTGTAGTGCTTGGCTGGTTGTAGTTCTTACTTTTTTAAATGTTGTACCCCAAAAAATAAGAGTTGGCCCGCTAGAAGAAAATATTGATGTCATCTAATGATCCCAAAAAAAAAAAACAGGTCTAGGTGGTTTCCTTACAAAATACTCTCGTAATAGACTACTTTCAATTACAACTAACAGATTTTGTAAGTAAATTGTACAACTCAAAGCTTTGTAATAATCCTCCATGGACTTCAACTATAGGCTTTTGAATGAAACAAAATAAAGTAATTTTTTTGATGGGCTTTTCAATGAAAATGAGATAGTTGTCATGGGCTTTTTGAATTAAATGAAATGACATGAAGTAATTTGCCATGGACATTGGAAATAATTTGCCATGGGTTTTAATCATAGGCTTTTGATATAGATTGGGCTTATGACCCGGTTTTGGGCTTAGTCAATTAGTGAGATTAATGGAGTGCATATGGGATCTTGGGTTCTTTTGTAACGGCGCATTTTTTGTGGCCCAATTTTGTAAAGAGGTAGGAAATAAATTGTAGAGGCCCAAAATGACACCAAGGACACACACAAGCTCACCATCGAACAGAATTTCAATCACAACACATGCAGCCATGCCCCAAGCACAGTAATGAGCTGTGATGGTTTTCAGTTGATTTGTGAAAGTACTACAAGTTATAAAAACATGTAACCAAAATGACTACAAATTAAATTCAAAAGGACTAAGATTAAAGAACCAATTTCATTATAGACATTATAAATAACAAACTTAGTGGCCATTGATTTGCATATGTAGCAGTTTCTGGGGATGCTAGGATAAGTGAAAATCTAAAAAAGTAAATTTTGTATAATTATGAATTTGATAATATGTGCAATTTGTTTAGTTTCTCCTATATCTAAGGAGTGACACTCAATATGGATCATTCAACACAATAAAAGCATGAATTTTAAACATGTCTACAAGAAGTCTTTGGAGTCAATATTATATAACTACCTCCAAATGGAAATATATGTTGCCAAAAATTTTCTATGAAAGCCTTTCAAAGTGTATTGAACATTCATGTTTTGGTCAAATAGCTCATAAGTTCAAACTTTTAGCATTAGGAACTTAATAATAAAGCTCACCGAATACAATATTACAAGGATTTAAGCATTTTTATACAATAGACCAAAAAAAAAAATGCAGGCAGAACTGGATTTTAATTAAAACTAATAATAAGCATAAATCTACAACCATTATATTTCCCATCACTCACACACACACACACACAAAACCCCTAAATAGATATTTTGAAAATAAAATTTAAAAAAACTAACTTAGGGAAATAGTGGGTGATCCAAATTTGTTGCCCCCGAAACCAGAACCTAAATTTTGACTGAGACAAAAAACAAGCCCGCTCTTGTCAAAACCGATGAGGTGGGGTAGTGGTTGTGCTCAAAGACAGACCTAGTAGGGGGCCTAAGGGAGGCCAAGCCCCATGGCCCAACAAAAAAAAATATAGTTATAAATACTACCAAAAGCCCAGCAAACCCATACTGGGCCCTATTAGCCCAACCATTATATTAAATTTACAAACCGATTAAGATTTTAAAAAATTAATAAAAAAAAAGAGATTGACTAGAGTGGAGGGAGAGACAGAGAGAGTACTGACTGGAGTGGGGCCTGTAAAGGATCGGCGGTCAGTCACGCTGCCACGGAGACCGTAAGCCACCCACGATGCCGCCACAGGCCACCCATCACACTGCCTACCACTTAGTCAGTTTTAATAATTTTGTGTTTGATTAGCTCTTATCAAAACTGCTATATAAGGAGTAAGTTACAAAAATGGACAATTTTTTTATTAAAAAAATGTCATCAGATTAAGTGTGCGATGGCTCCAAATTAAAAAGCCAATTTATTTTACCATTCAGCTTATTTTTGCTACTATTTATGGGCCTCACAGCACTTTTTGATACTATTCATGAGTCCCACTGTACTATTTCAGCTAACTTTTACCTTTTTTTACAGTTCTTTCAACAAAAATTTTCAGTTTCAGCAAAATAAGCAGATCTTAAACAGGTCCTAAAAGCTAAATTTGCGGTCTTGAGAGAAAGAAGAGGACAGTTAAGGAAAAAGGAGTGTAATTGCATTAGTAATATTTAAAACACCAAAGTTGTGTTTTTGAAATGGAGCTCAAGACCACCATTAATTTCACAGCCAAATGGCTAACCAAACATCCAAATAAGGAAATGTGGTTTCAATAAGCATGGTTTGGTTCACAGAACACGCCACTAAAAGGGCAACAGGTGAAAGGAAAACCAATTTGTTGTGGTGCAGCATTTGTTAATTTCTCTTTCAACATTTTCTTTGATGGAGTTCCTAGACTCGTTGTGTCTATGCCATTCATATCATAGCTTGGATATTTTCTCATTCTCTTTTTATTTTTCACGTCACTGTTTTAAGTTTTGTATACTTCCTGCATACTCATTTCAGTTTCAATAAATTGCAATTACTTATAAAAATAAAAAATAAAACAAAGAAAGAAAAAAACTATGTTAAATTCGGAGGTATTGGTTAAGTTATGGATACTAGATTTCCGATTTGCAGATTAATTAACCTTGACACTACCATAAGACAAAGGCTAGAATACCCCCTACCCATGTCCCAAACACACACACACAAAGAAGATGACGGGGTAGTATTAGACTATGTGTACTGCTGTATAATGACACATATTGAAGATTGGAGCTTCTCAACATTCATAGAAGCCTATCCCTTTTGAGAGCCATTTATAAGTAAAGAGCTTCTTAGGATATAAAAACTTCTATCCAAGATGAGTATCTTAAATTATTTTAAATAGTTAAAATGACTTCAAACTGAGGTTTACAATTATGATTGTTTCTAGTTTCTAACAAAATCTGGTTGGGCCATGTTCTTCACCCCAATACATATGGCATCTCATGAAGTAAAACTATCACATGTATCTAATACTTACTTATGTTGAACTTGGTTCATGGTATATTTATATTTACACACCTGTGACATACTGCTTTTTATTTTTTTATTTTTTATCTCGGTGGAGTTCATAAAGGCATGAAGAATTTCTTTTCTGGTGTTTTTCATTGAGATATGGGAAAAACAGTAAAAATCCCTCTGATTCATGTTAAGTAACAATATTTCAGAGGTAGAAAATCACGTTCATGATGTAGTTTTTCAATTAGGAGTTGAGAATTTTCTTCATAATTTCCTTGATTCGATATTGTATGTCCTTAAAAGTTGTTAGTTTATTTTTTATATTAGTGACAGATTACATTCTTTTCCCCTCTTTCATTTGTTCCTCTTTTATGTATTTTTCCTGTTTAGCTTTGTGCTTAAATAAATTCTTATACTTATCAAGGAAAAGAAACAATTGAATCTTCTTGTAGTAGTTGCTAAAATCTTATGGCAGGAAATAATGATGTTTGTTTTGATCCTATGATATTGCAGTTTGGGATGCATGCAACCATGCATTCCATCTCCATTGCATCCTAAAATGGGTGAATTCACAGAGCTCTCAAGCACATTGCCCCATGTAACGTAGGGAATGGCAGTTCAAAGAATAAGAGAGAAATTCAATGAGACATATTTGTTATTTATTGGTTAATGTAAGGTGAGGCAAATCTTTGATCTGGAAGCTTCAGTTTTCAATCACTATACTGTATTATATCCTGTTATGAGAAACGAGAAACTTCTTTCTTGAAAATCTACTTTAGAAATCTTTGAAAACCTTAAATACACACCAAATAATTGAGGTGTTTGATAATCACAATAGTAAAATTACTAGTACAAAATATGTCCTGTTCTTCTTTTAGAGGAGTGGGTGGATGTTGGTAAATCTCGTTTGTTTCTCAAATTGGTGAAACTACCCTTTTGGCTGCTTGTGACCTTTTGTTTTTGTCATTGTTGATTGATGATGTTGATATCTTACTACTATCCAATGTGGAAAGGATTCTACTTCCACGTGCCACCTTGTTGCTTTCTCAAGCTTTTTTTATATTCTACAATGTTGATAATATCTACATTAACTCTATAGCGCCTTCTTATCATAACAGCAATTAAGGTGGTAATTGAGATCTTGTGTTTAAGACTTACCACCACCATCATATATAGTCTTAATCATAAATACCAAATAAGAATTGTGCACAAACCAAAAGAGAGAGTCATAAATCAAATACAAAAGTTGCAACACATCAAGAGAGAGCAAATCACCAAACTGCAAAACCAAGACCAAGCGGCAACAAAATCTTTCTCGCTATCCCAATTTGCAACCCACAAATAGCAAAGAATCAAACCAAGACACCTCTAATTTTATTAGCCACAGCCCCCAAGAGAGAAAGCCTCTTTTTACACACAAATAACCAAAGTTATGACTCTCTGATTCTCTCTTCAATTGCCGCATAACATATATATTTATACAAGTGTAAGTCAGCTGACATATCCAAAACCAAAAAAAGGCTAGACTTCTTTTCCACACATTCCACACATAAAGGAGAATCACTCCTATTCCAAATAGAACTCAAAATTTAGGAAACAAAACTTATAATAGAGTTTAATAACTTCATACAACTGTAACCCAAAAGGAATAAAAAAATTTTCTTATCCAAACCTAACAAGGAGCCGAACTCCTTAATTCAAGTCATATATTTCTACATTGCAATCATTAAAGCAACAATCAAGATCTTAACGTCACAACTCCCTCATCAAAGCAAGTGAACGATTCACGATTGATTTGAAAAGAGGAAGGTATCAACACTCTATTTTCAAATATATATTTGCTATGTCTCTTAGAAGAGGTGCATGCATGCACGGACATCTCCAAACCTTTTTAATTTAAAGTTAAGGGTCTAGATTTGGGAAATTGAAAAAGTTAACAACTTTTTTTTACAGCCTTTTCAATTTCTCATAAAAAATTTCTAAAATGGTTTATTATTATATGCCCTAGGCACATACGTTAGTAAAACACTTAATTTAAACCTTCAAAACAACAATATGGAATTTACTAGCCGTACGTACATAACGTGGAATATTTAATCAGTAATATTCATACATTTAAGGGCAAAAATTGAAAAGGAATATGAAAAAGGGAGGGGAATAAAATACAATCTACATGTTTCCCTCCATGGATCCTCATTCCTATATTGATATTGTACATTTGCTTATTCACCGCCCATGGCCAGCTCCAATGCATAGTCATCCCTCTACTGCAACATTGAACACAACAAAGAAATAACATTACCCAAAAAGAATATATTGGCAGAAGTTTGTCCAATCCTTCTTTTAACTCTCTTTTTTCCCCTCTCTTTAATAGCAAACTTCCTTCTTCACTTTTCAACTGTTGTACTTTTCCTGAGTTTTAGAGGATTAGGAAGTTACAACTAGTCCTGGGCAAAAAATCTTCCAAATTGAAGCCAATACACCTGTAAATATCAAGTATTTAAAAATTCCTTGACCATATTAAATCAAGCAATAAATAAGCAGAAAACTTCCAAATACTAAACACTTTTATGTCATTCCTTTTGCGTAAGGGGGAAAAGATGGGGAAGATTTGTTGAGATAAAAAACCAAATGACACATTTAAGTTGCCATGATGAAATGGTATGTCCCCTCCCTTCCCTCTTTTTCTCTCACATGCCTCCTGTCCAAGAATGGGACCAAAAAAAATATTCCATCTAAAGGGAAAAAGCTCAGAGCTTCAGACACAAAAATGCTGCCAAGAGGACATAATCTGAATACCAGGTAGGAAAGGTTTCAAGAAAATCTTAATCCCACAATCTCCTATAACAAAGACTAAGAATTCCTTGCATAAAAAGGACAGTACATAAGACTATCCCTAAAACAAAATAATTTAAGAATATAGAGCCAGAGAATGAAATCAATGTCACTCCAAACATGCTGTTAGCATTCTATCTAATTGAATTTCACATCTATGTATGCTACCTCATCCTTGTCTTGTGTTTCTACTTCACGGTCAGATGACGAGAAACCCACACAAAGTAGTGCATACCCCTGCATTTCAGAGAAATTTAACACATTTTAGAGGGCAAGAGGAAAAGGTAAAGATATATGGACATAAAACTGACATTGGTAACATCTTACATAGACAGTAAACTGCATGAGTGTTTCCACAGTTATTATTTGGCCAGAGAAGAAGGTTTTCCAAAAGAGTAAAAGAAAGTTACCTCACTAAAGGACTATAATAGCATCAAAAGAGTTATGACCTTGGTCGTATTGATCCCATTAAACATGGGTTTTCCAATATATGAAGCCAGTATATAAAAATCATTAAAAGCAATTACATGCATCCTTTGCCAAAATTTCCACTTGTTAGGTTAACTTATATGGATTCATTTTGTGATTGATAGTCACTCTAAATCTAAAAAATATTATTTTATATTCGATCTTACTTCTCAAGTGTTCAAAAACAAAAACAAAAAATGATGGAAAATATCTAGAAGGGTGAAATAAGCCAAAACCTTTTTCCAAGAAAGTGCAAAGAGCACACTATCAGTTAAATGATGTTAGGAACCAGATCCAACTTAATATGCCAATTACATATGTAACATTGAGTAAAATATAACTCAGTACCTAGAGAGAGAGAGATAAAAACACAGACCTTCGACCTCCTTATTATCACTGAAAGCATGATTAAGATAGAAGGGAAAAACTATTCTTTAATTTTCTCTTTTCTTTTCCTTTTTTGTTGTTGTTGTTGTTGTTGGGGGGGGGGGGGGGGGGAGCGGGCGTGCAAAGTAAAAACTTAAATAATTCAAACTAAATGGTTAGTGGAATTTTCCAGTTGACCCAATTCCCCATATTAAATTTTAATGAAACAAAATTTTCATCTCTTTTAGTTTCCTAAACATCTCGGCCACTAAACTGAACCTTCAAGATAAACTTGTTCTGTCAAATTGATCAATCTTTCACTACTAGCCCCAAATCATAACCAATGAGTCAACAACGAGGGGAGGAATAACCAAAAAATTCATTGGCTTAAGTGGAAGACTATGTGCAAGCCTAAGTTGCAGAGTGGAATGGAGTTTAAAGATTTGTCCATGTACAATGATGCTCTCTTGGCAAAGCAAACATGGCGCTTCCTTCATGATACACAATCCTTATTCTACAGGGTTTTCAAAGCCAATTTCTTCCCAAATTGTTCGGTGATGGATGCTACTAATCCTAGCAATGCCTCTTATGCTTAGAAAAGCATCCTCAAAGGCAGGGAGTTCATCAATCATGGAGCTTCTTGGAGAATTGGCACAGGTACCTCGGTTGACATTTGGGGCGACAACTGGCTTCCAACAAAAAATAATCCCAGGATTATTTCTCCATGCAAGCCGGGGCTGCCATCTAATAAGGTTAGCAACCTTATTGATCCTGTGCAACGAGTTTGGAAAGAGCAAGTTCTTGATAGATATTTCTTTGAGTTTGAGGCAGCGGTGATCAAACGAATCCCTCTCTGCCAAAACTCATTACCCACAAAGACCAACCCGGTGAAAAGGAAGGTGATTGCAGAAAGTGTATGTGATAACTGTAAGCAACAACAAGTGGATAATGCCCATGCTCTGTACCATTGCTCAAACCTGGACAGTCTCTGGACCTCGATACGACAATGGAACCACAATACCCTTAAACAAAGCGTGAGCTTCATCGAGATGCTTGGTTTCGTTTTTGCCAAGAATCGAAACCCTGAATTATTCATCTCGGTGATATGGGCGGTTTGGAATCGTCGTAACAATCTCAGATTGGGCAAGCAAGTGGTACCTCTGAGTCAGCTACTGCAGTTAGACCGAGATAGACAGCTAGAACGTGCTACTCTCTCCGTGAGCTCACCAACAAATTGTCCCCAACACTCACCATTTTCTTGGATAGCACCAGCGACTCCATGCTACGAAGTAAACTTTGATGGAGCTACATTTGCTGCTGATGGCAGTGCTGGTTTGGGGATTATAATCAGGAATGGAGATGGACAGGTTATGGCCTCACTTTCCCAGCTGATACTGTTACCCCTTACTGTCATCAAGGTTGAAGCTTTGGCAGCCTGACGGGGTGTGGAACTTGCTGGAGGGCAACTTGACTGTTTTTGATAAATTCCATAAGGATGATCACAGGTCACTAGCTTAGTTTGGTCACATTGTAGTGAATATTCACTTCCTTGCCTCACGTTTTTCTTTTTTCAAATTATCTCATGTTCATAGGCATTGTTGTAACAAGGTGGCTGATTCTCTGGCGAGAAGAGCAATCCCCCCCCCCTCCTCTCCCCTATCAGTCTAGATGGAAGATGTACCTCCAGACTAATTTAAGCCATCTACCTTAATAATAAGCATTATCCAGATTCTCAAAAAAATAATAATAATTGCAATAATACAATACCTTTGATTTCAATTCTGCCGATATTCCTAGCGCTTCAAGCTGTCTAATTTGTCCAGATTTTAAATGTACAGCACAACTAGTACAACAACCTGTGACATAAAAAAGCTTTTAAAAAAGGTCAAGTTTAACCAATTACGTGATAAGGTCTATGTTAATATCATTATTATTATTATTTTTGGCAAGTGCTGGAATAGCCAATACGCTTTATTGTTCTAAAGTATCAAGTGGAATATGGAACAAAAGGTAGAAGATTGGGATACTTATAAATAGTGTACGACGAAAACAGTCAAATATAATAGGGGTAATTACACATAACCCACCTGTGGTTTGGGCTAAAATCACTTTGCCTACCCGTGGTTCAAAAAGTGTCACTTTGCCCACCTGAGGAATGTTTCCGTCAATCTCCGTAACCCACCTCAGTCCCAGCCGTTACAAAAACACCCCTTAACCCCAAAACACAACATAACGCGAATCAAAACACCCAAAACTCAGAAACCGTTCGAGAGAGAGACCTGTGGTGATCTTCAAGAGCTGTGCGTGTTCTTCGTGGTTTGGACTGTCTGGAGGGGGAGAAAGCACAAGTTTCGCAGCATCGAAGCTAGGGGAGGAAGTTTCGGAGGTAGTTTCGGTAAAAAAAAATCAAGGTATTTGTGTCTGTTCTCGATTTAGGGTTTCAGATTTTGTTCAAGTGCCAACTGATTGTGTGAAACTCTAAATTTGGGCTTCCCAGGCTTTCTGTTTTGTTGATATGTCTTCCTCAAGTGGTAATTTCTCAGGTTCATGTGGGCATATGTGCAATGAGCAGACTTGTGTTTTGAGAACAAGTTTGAGTTTGTACAATTTTGGGAGGAGGTTCTTGGGTTGTAGTCGTTATAAGGTTGGTCCTAAGTGTCCTTTCTTTGTTTGGCTTGATAACCCAACCTGTCCTCGTGGGAATGAAACTGCACCTTTGGCTCTGGAGAGGATGTCTAGGCTTCAGAGTGCTCTCCAACTTGCCAATGAGAGGGAAAGGACAGCTCTGGAAACGGCAGAAGAAGCTAGGCAAATGGCAGAAAAGGCTCTTGAAGAGGAAGCCAAAGCCAAGGAGAGGGAGAGAAAGGCTCGAGCTGCCTGTGCAAAAGCTAAGGAAAAGGCCCTGTTTGCTGAAGAGAAGCAGAGAATGTGGAAGTTTGCATGCATTTTGTCATGGATCTTTTTTTTTGTTGTTATGTTGTTGTTGTGTATTGGCTCAATTGAGTTCTCTAGAGTGAAGAGACCAAGGTTGTTGCCCTGAAGTAGTTAATTGGTTAGTAGAGATAGTTATGGCAATGGTGTTAATGAATTTTCATTGTAATAGCACTAGCCCACTGATGTAATGTTTTGATGCGTCAATGAACAAAGAATTGGTCAATTATTGAGTTAATGAATTTTCAAAACAACCATTCAATGAAACATGTATTGGTCATGCCATTAGTCTCTGGGCATATAATGAAAGAAGAATTGGTCAATTATAAATGACTTGCGCATACCATAACAACCATTCCAAAATAACATTCATACACTCTGTATTGAACAAATTTACTTGGACACAATCTGTATTAGCAAGAAATAAACTTCCATATAATCTGGTTTGGACAAATAATGTTCCATATAGTTACCTGCACATACCATAACAACCATTTCACAATAACAGCAATAATAAAACTGTAGCAGCAATATCTACTTGGACACAATCTGTAGCAGCAATAATAAAACTTCCATATAAATCTAGTTTGGACAAATTATGTTCCATACACTGTATTGAAAATATCTACTTGAACACAATCTGAGGTAGCAATAAAACTTCCATATAAACTGTTTTGGACAAAGGATGTTCCATACAAACTAAGGTTGAATAAATACAAACTGGAGTGCATAATAACAACCTGGAGTGTATTGTATTGTATTGTAACTTCTAGTAATTACAAAAAAGCACATTCCACCACCAGCTACACATCCCAGTCATGACAAAAAGCCAGTCTTCACATTCCAAGGTCAGTATATGCAAACTAATTGATAATTACAAAAAGCCAGTCTTCACAAAAAACACTAGCTGTAGGCCCACATGTTCCCACTAGCTTTACTCCCAATGCTGGCATGCGTACCCACTTGCTTCATTTCTTGCCTTTACTCTTCCCACCCACTAAAGTCATTTTTGGTGGCCTTTGTGCAACAAGCTGTCCTCTGCTCCTCACACCACCAGTGCTCCTATATGCAGGTGAAGGCTACAAAATAAAAAATAGATCCACTTGTTAAAAAATATCCCAGTCTACACAACCATTTAGGAAAGAGGTAACTCAACTAAGTTACCTGTGAAGAACTTGGTAGGGTATCCCAGGTCTCTCTAGGTGTGTGAAGCTCTAGCTGTGAGGAAGAGAACCATCCTGCTCTCGTGTGAGATGGCCTAGCTTGATTTCCTTGCTGTGAAGCTTGATTTCCTTGCTGTGAGGATGAAGGCTGAGTGGCAGACCTCATGTTGTAAGGCTGGGCAGGCTGCTGGGATGGTGGCTGGGGTGCATCCTGAGGTGCAGATCCAGATCTGGTTCTAGGTGCAAGCACCCCTCCCCTTGCCTACAACAAAACCCAGTTCAGTACAGTACAGTAATACCTTTGTAAGTTTAAAAACAAGTTTTTTTGTTTGCCATTTAAATCAAAATTACTTACAGCTTTTTCTCTTTCAAGCCTCTGTCTCCTCAGCCATGGTGTTTCCCCAGTGATGCCAGCCTTGCACCCTCTTGAGTTATGCCCTTCCTTTTTGCATTTCCCACACCTTACAGGTCTGTTCATCCTACTTGCTTTGTAAGGGTTCCTAGGCTCATCAGCAGCCTTCTTTCTTTGCTTGGGTGGCCTGCCTGGTGGTTTGTATATGTGAGGTGCTACGGGAGCAGGCTGTCCAGTCTCAGCCCATTCTGACTGCCCAGGCATGGGAGGAAGTAACTCCTTGTATATCTCCATGTAAGCTTCTTTGTGGTAGCATGGGTGGGTATAGGTTTCTGGTGTCTCAAGGTTTGTATAAATGGCTGTTATGGCATGTTTGCATGGAATGCCATTTAAATCCCAATACCTACAGCTGCATGTCTTCTTCACAAGATCAACTACATGCCTCTCATATTGACTAGCTACCTCATAAAGGAAACTACTAGCTGGGGTAGCACTAAATGGCTTGCTTTCAACCTTCAATTTCTCCAACTTAGCTTGTATGCTTGGACACAACTTTCCAGCATACCTCTGTATCCCTTCCCTCTTTGTGTACAGTCTAGTCATAAGTCTAACCCTAATCCACTCCAACATTGCCAATATAGGCTTGTCCCTAGACTTCAATATCATTGAGTTAAAAGACTCACTCAAGTTATTCACCAAATAATCTGTTAAGGCCCTAGGAGTGAAGTGTGACCTTGACCACTTTTCAGGTGCAATGTTTGCAAGATACTCATGTGCCTTTTCATCCAAATCCTTTATGTACTGCATGCACCTCTCAAACTCCCTCACTGTTGTGGCAGCAGCACACCTCCACAGTGCATCCTTCAGCTCCAATCCCTTGTGATCTACTTTGAAATTGTTGTAGATGTGTTTCACACAGTACCTATGCTCTACAGTAGGGAATAGTGTCTCTATTGCAGGTATAAGCCCCTGCAAATAACCAAACAAACAAACAAACAAAACATGTTAGTTCAGCAAACAAACAAAACATGTTAGTTCAGCAAACAAACAAAACATGTTAGTTCAAGTGTAACTGAAAAACACTTGCATACCTTTTGCCTATCAGAAATGAAGACCAATTGAAGCTCCTCTGGCCTCCCTATATCATCAGCAAAAATTTCCAAAAACCATGTCCAAGACTCCTTGTTTTTTTGTTCCACCACAGCCATGGCTACTGGAAAAATGTTGTCATTTGCATCCAGGGCAGTCGCAGATAAGATTTGCCCTCCAAATCTGTGCTTTATGTGACAACCATCCAAACCTATAAATGGCTTGCATCCACCTAAAAATCCTACCTTCTGAGCATTGAACCTAACATACATCCTCTTAAATTTTGGCTGGGAAGTCTCATCAGCCATTTCTGTCTGTAGTATAACCCTACTCCTCATTGTCTACAGTGTTTATCATTTGTGCATAGTCCCTAAGGACACCATACTGCAGTTGCTCATCTCCATTGATCAAATCCTTTGCCTTTCTCTTTGACCTATACACTTGGTTTAAACTTAGGTCAACAGATAAATTTTGCATCACATGGTTGTGTACCCCAGTCACCTCCCAATTTGGATTTTTGCCAAAATCCTCAATGAACCTGTTAGCAACATAAGCTGATG
Organism: Lithocarpus polystachyus; assembly: GCA_033629205.1. Taxonomy (NCBI): domain Eukaryota; kingdom Viridiplantae; phylum Streptophyta; class Magnoliopsida; order Fagales; family Fagaceae; genus Lithocarpus; species Lithocarpus polystachyus. The sequence continues at coordinate 1,102,794 of CM066164.1, read as the reverse complement.
TTGCTTGGCTATTTTTAAAAGACTTGGGGCAAGTACAGTCAGCAGTCAAGGTCTTAATTTGAAATGTTAGCTCTCCACTTATTTGAGATGCATAACATCTCCACCCACACTCATTCTTACAGTGAACAGATATCTTGGTCCTCTCATTAAGCTTGAACTTGATGTCAATCGGTTTTTTAATTGCATACTCCCTCAAAGCAGCTCTGAACACCTTTGCATTAGAAAACTTCATCTCCTTCTTCAGTACAACATTTCTCATGTCACTCCTAGCATTAAACTCTGGCTGCTCAGGTACCTGCTCATCATCAAACCCATCCATGCTTACCAGGTCATCCTCAAGAGCTGGCTCAGCCCACTCAGGGTCTGCATGGGGTGCATTGCTTGATTCTGGGGCTGTATTGGGAGCATCACTTGAATTTGGGGCTGTATTGGGTGCATCACTTGATTTTGGAGCAGAATCTTGTGGAGCTGAGTTTGGAGCAGCAAATATGTCATCACCAAAGTCATCTGATTCTAGGCCTTCATATAGCCAATCATCATCATCATCATCATCATCAACATTTTGTTCTTCAACCCTTGCACCAACCTCAGCATCCTCATCATCTTCTTCTTCTTCATCATAATCACTCTCCACATCTATTTCATCCCTCCCTCCATCACCTGCATCACCACCTGCATCACCACCTATACCACCTACACCACCTACATCACCACCTACATCACCACCTATACCACCTACATCACCACCTGCATCACCACCTACACCATAATTGCATACTCCCCCTCCATCAGGATGCTCAACTGCCAGTGGCTCCACATCTATGTCAGTATAGATTATAATTTTGTCAGCTGGCCATGCCCTATGAAGTGTAGTCATGTTCACCACATCTGCGTCTGTTTCTATGTCCCTTATATCATTCTCTACATTACCTTGAGGAAGTAAATACATATATCTACTGTGTTCTTAGGAGCACCAACTAGATGGCATAAATCCCGAATTTCAAAAAAACTCAACTTATCAGGGTCAATCTCTGTCAATGTATGCATAGACCCACCCACATATTTAAGGGTTGGGTCCTCCACAAAACATCCCCCAACATGAATTTCAATGTCAAATGTGAAGTCAACCATCTGCAATTAAAATAAGTAGTTTGTTTAAAATAAATAGTTTGTTTAAATTTAGTAGTTTGTTAAAATAAGTAGTTTGTTTCCATACTGACATGCTGAAAACGACAACAAGCCAAAATAGACAACACACGGCCAAAGGACCACAAATAGCACATGCAAAACCAGATTCCCAACAAATTGATAGGGACCACACTACCCACTACCCACAGTTCACAAACAAGTGCAATCACTGACAATTAACCATTATATAAACAACCATAGCAGTACATTAGCTACATCCTAAGCGATTCTACATATAAATAGCAAAATACACATTTAACATACACCAATTTTGAGAAAAATTTACAAACCCTAAAGGGTCAGGGTAAAAAATGCCATGAAGAACCCAACAGCAGTCACACGTACCTTCCCCTAGCTTCGATGCTGCGAAACTTGTGCTTTCTCCCCCTCCAGACAGTCCAAACCACGAAGAACACGCACAGCTCTTGAAGATCACCGCAGGTCTCTCTCTCGAACGGTTTCTGAGTTTTGGGTGTTTTGATTCGCGTTATGTTGTGTTTTGGGGTTAAGGGGTGTTTTTGTAACGGCTGGGACTGAGGTGGGTTACGGAGATTGACGGAAACATTCCTCAGGTGGGCAAAGTGACACTTTTTGAACCACGGGTAGGCAAAGTGATTTTAGCCCAAACCACAGGTGGGTTATGTGTAATTATCACCCGACTTTCTGAAGACTCTTTAAGGCATTTCAGTACAGTAGTGTTAATGCTGGAACTTTGTAATTTTGTACTAGTGCAAAGTTGTCATGTTTCTCTTAGTTATGACTGATGAAATAGTTTATGTCCATATTGGTGATCAAGTGCGCAGAGCCAGATTGTGTGTTCTGGATGTCCAAAACCTTTTACTGTATCTCGTTGGAGCAACTTCTGTATGCTGTGCTGTCTGCAATGCAGTCACAGCAGTGTCATATAGCAAGTTCAGTTCAATTTTGAGTGTTCAATCTATATTTGGACCGAGCAAGTAGACATGACAAATGAACACTCGATTTCTGCTTGTATAATTCTTTGACAGGCACTAAAATGGCCAAGTTGGTTTGTAGAGGCTGCCACACCCTGCTCATGTACATTAGCGGAGCATCAAGTGTACAGTATTCTTGTTGTCACGCTGAATCTAGCCTTGGAAAGTGTAAAACTACTAACAAAATAAACAATTTACAATATTTCTATTTTTCCCTCTTCACCATATAATCTCTTAAAATTTTGAAATATCTTCGGTACTATTTTATGATTGGAAACCTTACGATTGACTAATCACTAAATGGGAGCAAACATTAAAAGTATTGTAACAGCAAACCAGGTGGCACATGTTAATTGTGGTAATTGCGGGATGCTATTGGTGTACCAATATGGAGCACGCTTTCATATAGAATTGAAGCCAACTGCAATATGGGGGAAAAAATTAAATCAAAAGCTTTTTTAGCTTCTTCTTTTTTTTCTTTTCCTTTCTTTCTTTTAACTCCTAATGTACTAAATCCACTTTGAAAACCCACAAGCAGGGGGAAAAAAGGTTGGAAAATTGAATCTCATATGTTTCCAATTGTTTACATAAGCCGCATTTTAGAAACAATTACCTACGTTCGACCCTAATAAGATGATAAGATGACTTGGGGGCTGAAGTGACAAATTAAGCTAATTGCAATACCATGTTGATTTAACTGAGTTTTAAATCAGAAAATATGTGTATGATCTCCGCCATCTCACAAAAATTAGTCCTTAATTTCATCATTAAAACTTACCATTTCCTTTCTAGCATTGAGAGATACCATTTAAATTCAAAAACTGTCTACATCAATCCATCTATAGAAATGATCTTACTATAGAAAAAGTGTAAAATCAACACATTTAAACTCAAAACTCCATCAGTCAGTCTATAAACTCGTGTTAAATCCTATCTACATCAGTCCATCTATAATTTGTTTTCCCTTTGGGGTTGTACTGCATACTCCGCATCCTCAGGTGTGTCAACCTTGGGATAACATGTGCCTAACACCCCGTTATATGTAGTAACCTGCGCTAAAATGGGAGGGAGGGAAAAATCATGATTATAGTCTCAATATAAAAAATATGTTATAAACCTTTAAGTTAAAAGGATTTAACTTACTATCAGCTGCATTGAATAGTTATTACATTTTACAGTGCCAAGTGTCAACACTGTATAGGGTGCCATCACTCCCTCCTCTTCACCCTCGTTAACAACCACTGATTCATAGTGTGGTGTTATAAAATCCTGTAAAGACACTAAAATTTGTTAAAAAAACGTTGGATAATAATAATAAAAAAACCAATTTTTTAATGATATTATTAAAACAAAAACAAAATCCTAGTATGCAAGAAATATATTTAGAGCAAAATTATGGAAAATAACATGTCTATGGTAAGGAAGGAAAAGAATTAGTAATGCAGGAAGCAATGACAGATTTATTATATTTTATTATATTTTATGCATCAAGGGTAATTTTGTAATTTCATAATATTCTGGAATGAGCTATGCTAACAGTCCATTTGATCTTCTTTTTTTAAGTTTGGTTGCACAGTCCATTAGATCTTCTTTTGGGTTTTATTTCAAATTTGGTTATTTAGTTGGGTTTCGTAGTAAAGGACTAAGGAGTCTACATCCAAGTCTTATTAGGGTGTTAAGAAATCCTAGTTTAACGAGGATTAGGTATTAGACTTCTATTAGAGAGTTGTATTGATTTCTATTAGGACGATTAATGTTTTCAAAATTTAAAAGCTACGAAGCTTTCTTTTATGGTTTGTGTGATTTCTTGGTTGACCTTGGTTATTTGATCACAATGTCCACCATAATGGGAAAGAAAACACCTACTCTAATGGTTGGTAAGGAGGAGGTGTTTTGAAACCTATGACCTTAGCCAGGATGAATAAATTTAAAGGAAAACCTGACCAGCCTATAGAAACAGAACCTAAAAATTCTGGTGTAGCAACAGAAGCTACCAAAACAAAACCTGACCAGCCTATAGAAATGCCTCAAATTCCTGCAGATTTGTCCAAAGATTGCACTAATTTTTCTTTGAAAGCAATATCAAAGCCCTTATGTCCTACGCACGAGTACTCTACTAACTTTGTCAAAGGTAAAAGTTTTCTAGTGAGCAACATAGGAGATAGATGCAAGTGATCAAGAAAAGCTTGAAGTAGATGCAAGTGATCAAGGGAAGCTTGAAGTTATGCAACAAAGCTTTAAAAAGATGGCATGATACAGTTTGGCTATTGTGTTATTATCAGTTAAAGTACTGAGTTGGAAGCTAGAGTTTGGCCACTGCATTCATGGGTGGACTAGTTAGTTACTTGTGGCAGTTGTATTGTTGATTGGTTAGTTAGAAAGGACTGAAACTGTTTGTATAACAGAATGTACCAATTGTACTCCTATAAGTAAGGGATCAGGATTGTAATTGAGATATAGATGAAAAAACACAATACTTCTACTCTCTTTCTCTAATTCTCTTCTTCCTCTATCTATAATCTTCCCAAGGAGGCCTAGTTCCCTCAAAGAACTACTATAGCTAATCTTGTGTCTTGATAGAACTATTGGGTTCCTATCAAATTGGTATTAGAGCAGGTTCTGCTGATATGGCAGAAACTCGATCCTTATCTTCTCTTAATGAGAAAATGAACACTCTTTCAATGGCAACAGATCAACATTATCAAGAATTACGCAATCTTAATCAGAAGATGGATGCTGTTACTAGCGTAGTGAAGACCCTAACAGAAACTAGACAAGGATTATATAAAGCTGCAAGTAGATGGCAACAGAGATCCACATCTCCATCAAGACCTTCATCTCTAAATGCACCAGTTCATCAAGATTCAAGAATCAGTTTTGACAACAATTCCAAGGGCTGAGAAGTTGGAATTTCCGAGGTTCAAAGGGGAAAATCCATCTGGTTGGGTCTAAAAGGCTCATCAATTTTCCAATTGTATAGCACCCCCCTAACCAGAAAATTCTTTTGGCTTCATATCACATGGAGGAGGAGGCTCTTGTTTTGGTTCAGGAGGCAGATGAATCTGGTCAATTCACCAGTTGGGAAGCTTTTGTTAGGGCCTTACATGTCAGGTTTGGAAAAACAGCCTATGATGATCTAATGGAAACCTTGACAAGACTAAGACAAGTGGGCAGTGTGGCTGTTTATAAAGGCCAGTTTGAAGCTCTATCTAATCAAATCAAGGAACTGTCAGGGTGGCACAATTGAGTTGTTTCTTGAGTGGCCTTCGAGATAAAATTAGATTACCTGTTAGGATGTTGAATCCACAGAACCTGAGTGTTGCATTTGGACTTGCAAAAATCCTAGAAGAATATCTGGTGGCCAGCAGAAGAAGCACCAAACCTTGGAGTGATGGGATCAAAACCTCAATTCTTGGTCCTCCACCAATGATCAAGAATGAGTCTAAAGGTACAAAACTGCCTATCTAGAAGATTTCCCCTTCTCAAATAGAAGAGAGAAGGAAAAAGGGATTGTGTTACCATTGTGAAGATAAATGGCATTTAAGAAAGTTTTTTTTTAGTTTTCTTCGATGATATCTCAGCGTTCCAGTAAGAATTTGGGGATAATGTTGTTCACTTGAGGGCTGTGTTAACAGTTCTACTTTCTAATCAGTTGTATGCTAAGAAAAGCAGGTGTGTTTTTGGTTGTAGAGAGGTTGAACACTTAGGGCATCTCATTTCTGGCCAAGGGGTCAGAAATGGCCTATACCTATGACAGTTAGAGCCTTAAGGGGGGTTTTTGGGACTGAATGGTTACTATAGGAAATTCATACAGAATTATGGTATCATTGTAGCACCCTTGACTGCATTACTCAAGAAAGATGCCTTTCAATGGTCTGCACAAGCAAAATTAGCTTTTGAGGCTCTCAAACAACCTGTTTCCAACCCCCCTGTACTTGCTCTTCCTGATTTTTCTAAACCTTTTGTGGTGGAAAGTGATGTCTCTGGTTATGGTATTGGAGCTGTTTTGATGCAGGGTCACAGACCATTGGCTTTCCACAGTCAAGCTCTTAAAGGAAGAAGCTTACACTTGTCTACCTATGAAAAGGAATTTTTGGCCTTGATCACTGCAGTGAAGAGATGGAGACCATATCTTGTGGGGAAGCCTTTTATCATCAAAACCGACCAACAGAGCTTGAAATATCTTCTAGAGCAGAGGGTGGGCACACCAACTCAACAAAAATGGATCACAAAGCTTTTGGGGTATTCTTTTCTTCTTGAGTACAAAAAAGGGTAAAGAAAACAAGGCTGCAGATGCTCTTTCCAGGAGATTGGAGGATTCTACTTCTTCCCCAAATCCTTTACCTTGGACTGAACACAAACAAGATGCTCAGCTATACTTGGATTCCTTTCCTTGTCCTACGTGGTTAGATCTGTTGAAGGGTAGTTACAAATCTGATTCTGAGTATCAGCAGTTACTTAACGATGTGGCAGCCAACAGTCCTCATACTTCCCATTTCTCTCCTCAAAATGATCTGCTACTTTATAAAGGTAAGGTGTTCCTTAGTTCTAGTTCTCCATTATAGTCTTTGGTCCTTCAACATGCTCATAACAGTCCACTTCGGGGCCATTTTGGTTATTTGTAGACTGACTGTTCATCAAGTGCAACATGATTTCTGTTGGTTTGGTATGAAGAAGGACATCAAGGCTCATATAAAGACTTGTGAAGTGTATCAGAGAATTAAGGTGGATGCTTCTAAACCTACTGGTCTATTGCAGCCTCTTCCAATTCCAGTTAAGCATTGGCTTAATATTAGTGTGGATTTCATCACTGGTCCTCCCAAATCTCAGGGATTTGGGATTACTTTTGTGGTGGTTGACAGGCTCACTAAGTTTTTCCATTTCATGCCTTTATCACTTCCTTACCATGAGAAGTGTTCAAGTTGCACGGTTTACCAAGAACTATTGTCAGTGATAGAGATGCTACTTTCACTTCTAATTTCTGGAAAGAGTTGTTCAAACTTCAGGGGATTGAATTGGCTATGTCATCAGCTTATCACCCTCAATCTCATGGCCAAACTGAGGTGGTGAATAGGAGCTTGAAGCAATATTTGAGAGCCTTTGTAGGTGACAAACCTCATTCTTGGGCGGCTTGGTTTTATTTGGCTGAGTTTTGGTTCAATTCCTATTACCATTCCTCCACTTAGATGACTCAATTTGAGGCTCTCTTTGGTATTTCCCCTCCTAAGGTCCTAGACCATGTCCCTGGTACTACTCAGGTGGCTGTAGACAGAACTGTTCTTCTCACTCTCCTCAAACAAAACTTGATTGCAGCTCAAGCTAGAATGAAAGCTCAAGCTAGCCAGCACAGGTCTGATAAGACTTTTCAAGTTGGTAATTGGGTCTATCTTAGACTCCATCCTTACAGACAACTGTCCCTAAGCATCAAGAGCTTTAACAAGCTATCTCCCAGATATTTTGGGCCCTTCGAAATTCTGCAGAAACTTGGTCAGGTAGCCTATAAGTTGGCTTTACCTCTTGATTGTTTGATTCACCCAATCTTTCATGTCTCTTGATTGAAAGCTAAGTTGGGTACCCACATTAGTCCTATCCCCACTCTTCCACCAGTGGATTCAGAAGGCTTCCTCAATCCTGAATCAATTGCTATTCTGTAGCAACTGTAGCAACGGTCCAAACACCTTAGAACTAGAACTATCACTGAGGTGTTGGTTCAGTGGCAAGCCAGTCACAGGAGAATGCCACTTGGGAATCCCTTTACAAGCTTCAACTTCAGTTTCCCCACCTTGTGAGCAAGGTTCTTTAGAGGGAGAGGGGTTCTATGATTGTAGTGTGATAGTGTACCTTGTGGACAAGGTTTTTAAAGGGGATGGAATGATAGAATTTGGCTATTGTATTGTTGATTGGTTAGTTAATTAGTTACATAGGACAAACTGTTTGTATACCAGAATGTTACCAATTGTACTCCTATAAGTAAGGGATCAGGATTGTAATTGAGATATAGATGAAGTACCACGATACTTCTACTCTGTTTCTCTAATTCTCTTCTTTTTCTATCTCTATCTCTATCTCTAATCTTCTCTAGGAGGCCTAGTTCCCTCAAAGAACTACTATAGCTAAACTTATGTCTTGATAGAACTATTGGGTTCCTATCATGGCAATTGTCGATGATGTTGAAATTGATCAAGTACTGTGTAATAAATGTTGAAATTCACATGTATCAAGTACTGTGTAATAAATATGAGGCCGAAGCAAAAGACATGAATGACAAAGTGACTTATTTCGAGTTTGATGTTGCGTAACAAAGCAAGGTTCTATTGCCTACACCAACTTTTCAAGATATTGATTATCAAAGTAAGGTTCTATTGCCTACACCAGCTTTTCAAGATATTGATTATCAAAGCAAGGTTCTATTGCCTACATGAACTTTTCAAGATACTGATTATGTCATTCCGGAAAAGTTTAATGGGTCACTTGAATTGGTGGATGCATCATTATCATCATTGCTGCCACAAATGAAGAAACAAAAGGAAATTCAAATTCAAAGTGTTTATTCAATGTCAAGAACGCACTTCAAGAAACCAGGATTTTATGATTTGTGTGATGCAACCTTCTCTGAAGTGTGTCAATTAGTGAGAGAGAGAGAGAGAGTTTGTACCAGGAAGTTGGAATGAAGATCAATATACGTCTCCACTGAAATCTTCAAAAAAAGAAAAATAAAAAAAATAAAAAAAATATAGAACAAATTTAAAAAGAAAGAAAGTTCTATCAGTCCTTAAAGTAGTCTTAAAGTAACTAACTTGTCTCCTCAACTGCTTAAATTTTTCCTTGTACAGATCAAGGTATTGAAACACCCAGGAATTTTTAGGACTGAAAAATAAGAGAAAAGATTCAGACCATCTTAAAAAGAGTTCACCATAACAATTTTTTTTTTTAATTTAACACATACCTACCATTCAACTTTTTCCCCGGCATTGCATACTTCATCAAAACTGCAATTAAAAAAAATTAGATGTGTGATGCAGACAACAAGGAGCCAATATTATTTAAGTGTCATACATACATGCTCAATAAAAGAGGGGTTGGCAACAGCACCTAAGTTTTGCCCTAGGTAAAATAACTATATTTAGAATTTGGCACCTTGTTTCACTTGGGCTAGCGCATTTTTGGGGCCTCGTCGCCTCGGGCGATACAAGGCCTTGGCGCCTTAAGGGCACCTTTGACTACACCGACCTAGAAAGTTATCTTTTTCTTTATTTTACTGTTCACAGCAAAGAAACAGCTGCGCCCAAATCTTGACTTCCACCTCTGTTTTAATCCCAAAACCCTACTAATCCTAGTCCCCTTTGGAAACCCTATAATCCCTATTATTTTCCAGCCTTTTCATCACCAAAACCTAACCCTAAACCCTCAAAACCCAAGTACCACCACCTCAAAACCCAAAAGCTTTAAACCAGATTTTACTATTCCCCAAGAATTTAAAAAAAATTGATAAATAAAAAAAATACGTTGATTAAAACAAAAATTTCAAATAAATAAAAAAAGAGGGAACAAGAATTTCAAAAAAAAATTTTAAGGAAAAGGACATGTACTGCCAACTTTTTGGATGATGATATTGTCTTGCCAAATCACGAATATGAACTTGTCTTGACACTGTTGGTATGAATGTGTTTCCTATGCTTTATACATTTGTATCCATGCTGCCTAACAAGAAATATCCACTTTACTTGTCAATAATAATAACAAATTTGATGTTGTTCACCGTTTTAGAGAATTGAATCGGTGTGCTGACCATATGGCATGTCTTGGATGTCGCTTGTAGAGTAAGAAAATGAAACTCTTGACAGAATCCATTCCAAGGGGGTTAAAGCGTTGCTTAGAGGCGGAGCTACTACCCAATAATGCAGAGAGGATTTCTAAGGAGAAGGTTTCTGAGGGAGATGAGACTAAAGAAGAACATATAACCTACAATAGGCTTAAGGCAGTTGACACTAATGCATTGGTCATTCTTAATTTAGTAGTAGGTAGTTTTCTTTCTTAGATTTTCCACTTTTTCTCCAATTGAATATGATTATCATATTAAGTGTTGTTTCTTTCTTAGGTGCCTACCATGCTATGTCTAAGGGGGGTTGCAAAAAAGTTCACATTCGTGATTTGGCAAGACAATGTCATCATCCAAAAAGTTAGGAGTACATGTCCTTCTCCTTAAAAAAAAAAATTTGAAATTCTTGTTCCCTCTTTTTTTATTTATTTGAAATTCTTGATTTAATCAACGTATTTTGTTTATTTATCAATTTTTTTTTTAATTCTTGGGGAATAGTAAAATCTGGTTTAAAGCTTTTGGGTTTTGAGGTGGTGTTACTTGGGTTTTGAGGGTTTAGGGTTAGGTTTTGGAGGGGAAAAGGCTGGAAAATAATAGGGATTACAGGGTTTCCAACGGGGATTAGGATTAGTAGGGTTTTGGGATCAAAACAGAGGTGGAAGTCAAGATTTGGAGACGTTACATTCAAAATTTGCTTTTATTCTGTCCAACTGGAATTTTTTAATTAGAAAAAGCTACGGCTTCTCGGCCAGTATGGCAAAACCATGAAACAAACTCAATTTTAATTACATTGAATTACCTTGTAACTAGGTTTTAAAATAATCAAGTTTTATGTAAAACTCGAACTCTACAAAATCGAGCACTTAGATAGGTACACGAAGCTAAATGCTTTCAAAACAGGAACATATTGCTAGAAGTTTTGCAAAATGAGGGCAAAAGCCCATTTTCTCCCATTACATAGTTACCTACACAACCCTCATATATTTAAAAGCATCATACATATTTAATATATATATATATGTGTGTGTGTGTGTAATAAAAATAATATGTTAATAATGCACAAAAAATTACCATTACCCTTTAATTATACTTAACCTCACATCGCTTACTAAGGGTTATCTACTTTAACTTTTGGTTCTAAGTTACATTATTTACTTACTATACAACACCACTGCTTGTCGATTCCCTATTTCAATTAGAACATGTTCTATATTTGAAGAGAGAGAAAATAATATTACTATAGAATAATAATAAAGTATCGAAATTGATGATGTAGTTATTTGTAAATAATAGATTAGCTAAACTCTATTTAAAAAAAAAAAAAAAGATTAGCTAAACTAACAAAAGTGTGTTCATTAGATTAAATCTAGTTAAAAACCTACTCCCTCCGTCCCACTTTTTTTTGTCCTCTATTCCATTTTGAGATGTCCCAAAATATTGTCCTGTTTCTAAAAATAAAAGTTATTAATTTACTAATATTCCTATTATACCCCTATTAATTTACTAATTCAATTTCTTGATAAATTTTTTTAAGGATAGTTTTGAAAACTTATACATTTTTAAAATGTAGACAAGACAATAAATGATGTTCCATCAAAAAAATTAACTTTTCAAACATGACAAAAAAAATGAGACGGAGGTAGTAACATTTATGTGATTGCTCTTATAATTTTTTTTTTTTTTTGGTTTACTTTGTTACCTTTTAATCTTTTAATAACACAGACGTTTACAAAATTTTTCAATTTCTGTCTTGTTAAACTGGTTATGTATAAGTTGGGCCACCAAAAAATATTTCCATATTCGTAAGCAATTTCACTTCATAATGGAAAGAGTAACTTGGTATTTCAAACCAACTAATGACATCCTTAATTTGCACAAACAAAGGTACAATATAGCTCATAAACACAATTAACAGTATCACAAGCTATCCCAAAACTTGACTTTGTGTTGATTGTTCTCCTAGTATATGTCTAATATTTTAGCACCAAATTCGACAGAAAAACTTTAGACGTCCATTATTACGCCCGTCTATCCGCAAATAGTTGTACTCTAAATTTTGGGTAAAGAACAAAATTACCGGTGGAAGGTTATTTGCAGCGTTGTCTACGGGATGATACAAAACCCATAGAGTCCCAGTAGAGGCATTTCCACATCTTAGACTATCACCCACATCTTGGACGGTGGGACCACACTGCATTACAAAAAAGGCCTTAGCAACGTGCCCATGGTGACATGCCTTGGCTTTGGCTACTGCATGCCTTGACCTTGGCTGCTGCATACCCATTAGGCTGCATGCCTTTAAAATTTCTCAAATTAAAATATATATATATATATATATATACATATTTGGGAATAGACAGCACTTTCTCACTATATTTGCATAAAGAAAATAACATAGTGATTCAGTAATCAAACAAAATTTTATAGAATTTGGAGCTACAAAGATATGCTACAATATATGCACTCATGATAAAAATTTCTTTAGAAGGAAAAAAAAAAAAAAAAAAAAAAAAAAAAACTTAGGTAAATTTTGTACGAATATGCATTTAGGTCCGACTGGTCAAAAATTTTGACCAGAATGCATTGTCGTCGTTTTTGTGCTGCATGCCTTGTCCTTGGTGCACAGGGGGCTACCTTGGCCTTGGCTGCATGCCAATGGCGACGTGCCTTGGCCTTGGCCTTGGCCATGGCTGTCACCTAAAAACACCAATCCTCAAAAACTAAAGAACAATTGACTACTTAAAAACGTGCACAAGCCAAGGAATATGCTTCTAAGAAACCGAAGCAATATAGTACATGCGTTATTGGCATAAAAATCATAAATCAATAATAAATTTTATGTTTCATATATATTACTAAATAAAATCATTGATTTAATTATTAGAGGACAAAATACAATAATTACAAAATATTTAAATAATTTTTTCTGATATAAACAATTATATGTTTTTTTATTAAATAATAATACGTCAACTTACTTGTAAATCTTTCCTAAGCCTTCCATTCCAAATTCCTGCAAAAATCTCATTGATTAGAGGGAAAAAAATAATAGAATATGGGTTTAAATAAAAGACTTGAAGGCTTACATGTGTTTTGAATACGATTGACCAATTTGTGATTGTGTTGGGATTGGGTTGGATCATCATTCATATTCCTAACAAAGTAACAAGTCAGACGGTGTTTGGATTGGGAGTATCTCAAAACTCAAAACTCAAAAATCATAACTCATATCTCAAAACTCTATCTCACTAAAAACCCAAAACTGAGAATTTTTGTTTGGCTCCAATATCTCAAAACCGTGCACCACATCTCAACACTCAACTTTTTCACTTTTTGGTGGAGCCCACAATCTGCACAGGTCAGAAGGGCAGTTTTCTCTGGTGCGTGTCCTCTTCTCTCTCCTTTCACCCAAAATACTGTTTTGTATTCCTATCTCCACATTAGGGGTGTCAATGTTCGACCCAACCCGCGAACACGACACGAACCCAACACGGGTTTTTCGGGTTAGGGTTGGGCCTTACTGGGTTTGGGTCATAAACGGGTCGACTCGAAAGCGACACGATAAGAAACAGGTCATATGTGGGTCAACTCACGTAACCCGCAATAGACACGTTTAACACGCCAATTTATTTGTGTTAAACCCGAAATGACCCACTTAACACAACCTGTTTAACTCGCATAACATAACATCCATAGATTCTTATTTGTTTCATTAGTTATTATTACTCTTACATTATTATTATTATTATTATTATTATTATTATTATTATTATTATTATTATTATTTAGTTCTTATAAAACTGTTGAGGCATGATCATATTTTGTAACACTACTAATACTTATTTATTTTTATTTTTTTGGCATAAAACTTGCACAAATGAAATTGGATGAGCTTGTGGAAGATGTTATGAATTTGGACATTAACAAAGAATCTATGGATGATAATCGTGGTCATAGTCAAGATTAGAATACTGTTCGCTCAAATTCTTTTAATATTGATATTTAGCATTTGGCGAGGTCCAAGGATATTATATTTTTGTTGAACTATGTTATTTTATTTTTGTTAAACTATGTTATTTTGAATTTGGGTTAAAGTGTTACACTTTTTTTGGAGTGTAAAGAACTTATTTCTAGATTAATGTTATATTTTTGTTGAACTATATTATTTTGAATGTGGGTTGAAGACATGAAATGTATGCACTGTTTTTTGGGATGTCAAAAAAAAAATTATTTCTAGATGAATGTTATATTTAATATTATGTAGGTTGAAATGAGTTGTGTTACATTCGTGTCAACCCAACACGACTCGTTTATTAACCGTGTCAAATGGGTTGGGTCAGGTTAACCCGCTTTATTAACAAGTCGGGTTAGAGTTGAAAGATCCTGACACGACTATTAAATGGGTTGGGTTAGGGTTGAGCCATTTAGTCGAATACCCCTACCTTGACACGACACGAACCCGACACGCTAACCCGAATTGACACCCCTACTCCACACACAGTGGGCAGCTCCACTTGGAGCCCGGGGGTTCAAATGAAACCCCTGAACTGCCCCCCCCCCCAAAAAAATATATATACATATATGTAGACGACTAAATTTCTAGTTCGAAATAAATCAAACAAGTAAAATAGTTTCACAAATGCGAATTTGTATTGATGAATGTGTGGTACAATTCTCTGTGATTACAAAAGAGTGATCCTCTGATTCGATCTCCTTGAAAGATTTGTTGATTGGAATTGTGGTAATGTGATTTTGATTCGAACACCAAATATACTTTGATTTGACTGAAGCATGGATCGAAGATCTTTGAAACAGAATTACAAGGAATCTCTGGCTATGAGCTTGTTAGAAATCCTTTGTTCTTCATGTTCTTCGTGTTCTTCGTGTGTTCTTCGTCTTCGAAGGTTTGTGGTGGAAGGTCTTCGGTGCTTTAGAGGCTTGAATCCGTAGAGCTTCGTTGATTTATGGTTTGTTGAGGTTTTTGGAGGCTTTTGAGCTTGAGTCCAGTGAATTTGAAGATCTAGGAATATGATTTGGATGATTCTACTTTGAATGTTCCTTGCATTTGAGTTTGAAACTCTTGAAGTTCCTAGAGGCTTCAGGGCTTGATTCTAGCAGAGCTTCAATATTTCTGAATCTTCTTTGATGCTGCTTGTGCTCTAAATGGCTTCCTCTTCCTCTTAAGATGTCTTCCTTTTCCCTTAATGCCTTAGGAAGGCTTCTATTTATAGGAGTTTAGAGGTAGGTGAGTGACATGTGGCAGAATTTGATTGGTGACACATGTCACAGCCTGATTGGTCTGCTTGTGTCATTGCTTACACGTGCTGGACTGCTTGTGTCATCGCTTACACGTGCTGGACTGCTTGTGTCATCGCTTACATGTGCTGATGTGTGATTGGTTTACTTCAATGACTTCAATAACACTTGGCAAATTTCTATTGGTTTCTGAGTATTGATAACAAAACCTAGTTGCCATGCGTGATACTTTATAATTAACTGTATTTTGTGGACTTGATAGCATGACGTGTCAGCTTGTGATAGGTCGGGAATTTTCCCTCTCTACAAATGCCCTTTCGAGACTCGTTCATGCACACAGTTTCGGAGTGTGGTGCGGGAATGAGTTTCGAAAACAAATTTTTACATTTGACTTTTTAAGTGAAGTACCTGAAGGTGGTGAAGCTTTCAACAGGATGAGGTAATTTCTGAAGAGTAAACCCACCCAGATGAAAGGCTTTGATGAAACCGAAAAGGGGTCTGCCTGTATTTGAATGCACTTGCGTGACCGAGCCTTCTCAACAGAGGTTAAGTCGAAGTAATTTCACAAGAGTGTTCCATGGTACTTGGAGTGGTTGGTGAGGCTGAAAATTATTTGCAAGAAGTTGGATATGCTTGCAAAATTGAATCATTTCAACAGAGGTTAAGCTGAGGTAATTTCAGAAGAGTATTTTGGATCGTTGGTGGCGATCACAGGGTGTAGAAGATGGGGAAGAGGCGAGGATGTTGGCTGGGTACAACATGCAGAGCTAGGGGGCTGGCCTCGCGTTTTTAAGAACTCCTGGTGAAGTTATCTCGAAGAAGTCTATTTTGGATTACGGCGAGGACATGTGGAAAAGTGGTCGAATGTGCGTGTGTAATTGTATCATTTAGGTTAAGTTGAAGTAATTTCACAAGTATAAGATTTTGGGTTGGGGGAGATTGTGAAAAGAACAAGACGATGAAGATGAAAAGGAGATGGTGACTGTGTGAAACATTCAAAACCATGGAGCTGACCTTGTACGTCAAGGAGTAGGTGTTTTTGGGGAGTACACCTTGAGATATGGGACCGACTGCATGCTGGGTGAGGTCCGGTGGCCGGTCATATAATGCGCCTGTGTGATAGGACCATGCCAACGGACGTTAAGTTGAAGTAATTTCAGAAAAGTACTTTCTGAAATACTTCAAGCAGAATTTAAGTTGGAGTAATTTCAGAAAAGTGGGTTCTGCGGTACCAGCAACGATGATCTTTGGGTCCCACACTGGTGGGGACATGGAACAAGGCTTTGGTGACCATTTACCGGCCCCAAAGGCTGATCTTTGATGAGCTGGTACCTTGGTGGTCATCGTAAGCGTTGGATGGAGGATAATCTGTGGGATACCCCAACACTTTTTACCATCTTCATCTATTGTCGCTTGTTGGAAAAGCACAAAAAAATGAAAGATGGAGCTAACTTGTGATTCTGGTCTTAGAAACCAGCCAAGTTGCTGTTTGTTCCGAACCACTGCTTCTGTTGGAAGACCAGGCAATTGGAGAGAGACTACGAGAGCCATGAGTTTAGGAACAGGTGTCTCTGCTGGACTTAGATGCCCTGGTCAAACAAATCCGAGGAAGCATGGAAGGTCGATGCAGGCCTTGTTATGAATAATTTTATGAACAAATGTGGTCGTTAAGGGGAGAAACAAAATTTTTTTGGATCTCAAAACTACCATGATGTTGTGAAGAGGGTTTCTACTGGACCATGAGAGGGTTAATTTCAAGTAATATTGGTTGCTCGATGTCGAGAATGACGAGGCTATAACGAGAAATGGCTGTGAGAATGAGAGTTTGAAATTTTGAAAGAAGCGAATTCTCATTTCATGATTCAGTGTGTATTTCTTGATGAGCTTCAATGAATCCGAACCCTCTATTTATAGCGAAGAGACGAAGAATGGCAGATAGGTAGTTGAGAATGGCGGATGAAAAATTTTTGGTAAGAATGGCGGACGAGGAATTTTTGGCGAGAACGGCAGATGAGAATGGTAGGCACCGAATGGGAATGGTAAGTTGGAGACTGGTAGGCACCGAACAGGAGTGGTTGAATTGTGACCTGAAGCAATTCCCAGTTTAGGATACACTTGTGAGAGTTCGTCTGCTCTTTGAAAGAGAAGCTTTGATGAAGTATGGAGGATAACCCTAAAAGAATCCGGACAAAACGGATAAATCTCCAATTTTGATTTTGGGAGCTTAAGTTTCGGACACTGCTAGTACTTTGGAGAAGTGGGTCAAATTGGTGGTTTCCAAGTCCAAAACAAATAGGTGAATTTTAAAATCAGAATCTTTGCGAAAATCTGAATAGGACAAGCTTTGCTCGGATATCATGATTTTTGGTCATAGTTTACATTAAAGTCAACAGTTGTAGAATCACACCATTTGAGAAATTTTGGATTCTCAAATGAAGAAATAGACTTCAAAATCGGAATCTACGCGAAAAATTGGACAAGACAGGCCTTTCTTGAAAATTTTGACTTTTGGTCTGGATTTGTGCAAAAGTCAACTTTTTGGAACTTCAGCTGTTTACACGATTTTCGAGTTTCAAATGAAGAAACGGATCCCAAAAATGGAATGTACTCGAAAAACTGAGTGGGACAGGTCCGTCTTGAAAATTTTGACTTTTTGGTCGAAGTCAAAGTTCAATTTGGTCAAAGCTCTTTTTTTTTTTTTTTTAATTCTGGCGGTTCGGACCGGGTCAGGATGAGCGGGTCAAACCGGGTCGGTTTGGTCAACCGGGTCAAGCCTTGGTGGATGACGTCATCCATGACGTCATCTGACTTAAGCACGCGTCAGGCTTGAGGCGCGTGTGGCGAGTGTGATGACTATCGGCGCGTGGAAGCGCGTGAGAATGCTGGAGTGGCGCGTGTTGCTGAAGCAGCCATGGCCGGACCTTCTGGAGGCGCGTGTAGGCGCGTGTCTTGGTTTCTGGGCTTGAAATTTTTGGGCTTTGTCGATCTAAGGCCGTAGAAGACTCCTGTAGGTTCAGTTTTATGCATTTGTGAACAGATTTGCACCGTTTTGAGGGACTAAGCCGTATCATCATCGCGAGATTTTGGCGGCGCGTGGTAGCGCGTGGTGGCTCCATTGTGGATGATATATCTGGGTTTTGTAGATCGAAGTCTGTAGAAGACCCCTGTGGGTTCAGTTTTGTGAAATCCTGAACTGATTTGCACAGATTTGAAAGACTATTCCGTAGATCACTGTAAGTTTGTGACCGAGCAAGGGAGCACGTGGATAGTCTACTGAGTCTGATCTCCTCTGGGTCTTGTAGCTTAAAGTCCTTAGAAAATCTCAGTGGATTCAGTTTTGTGAAATCTTGTCAGAAGTTGCTAGAAATCCGGAAGAGAAAATGGCAAGCATTGTTGATCTTGTTGCCATTTTAATCTACTTTGACGGTAGCCGTATTGACAAGGTGGGTGCCTGTGTTTAGACGTGAGAGTCAGAAGGTGGGTGGTGAGACACCTTTTTCTTTTTTCTTTTTTCTTTTTTTTTTTTGTGTGTGTGTGTGTGTGTTTCTCTTCATTGAATGCCATCTTTTATCTTCAAAATAAAGTGCAGACTTCCTTGACTTTGAGTGCACTTGAGCTTGCAAAATCTGACTTTTAAACTTTAGATGTTTTCACATTGGCTGGTTGGTGGAACCATTTGATAGTCTGGCTGCCTTCTCTATATAAAGAGTACGTGAATCTCTCAGTTCATCACTTAAGCATTCTCAACCTTCAACTTTATTTTCCTGCTTTCAATCAATATATATATATATATATATATTTTATGTGCTATGAGATCTTTTCCCTGACAAAATTTTTTTTGTTGCTTGTTTCTGTTTTGCAGCTCCTTGATCTTTGGATTTTGACATCAAACTTTACACTGACGTTCTCAAGGAAGCATTTGCCTTCATTTGCTGGCTTTGTATTTCATTGATAGCAACGTTTTTGAAGTGACGTATACCTTCATGTTATTACATTTTTTTTTTCTGCAACAACAATCTATTAGTGGTACTCGTCTTTGCAATGACATTTCCATAAGGATATTCAACTGCGCAACAATACTATCGCCAGTACTTGTCTTTGAAGTAGTATTGGCCCTGGTATTAGCAACGAAGCAATACTAGCACTAGTCCTTACTGGCACTTATTCTTGCAGTGCAACCACACCAATTGTTCTTATCATGAAGCTACACAAAGTTTGCATTTGCTATGAAGTTGCACCATCATTTGCACTGAAGCCATGTCAACATTCATCTTTGCCAAGAAGCTACGTCAACATTCATCTTTGCCAAGAAGCTACGTCAACACTTCATCCTTGCCATGAAGCAACATTTACACTTGCATTTGCTATGAAGTTGCACCATCATTTGCACTGAAGCCATGTCAACATTCATCTTTGCCAAGAAGCTACGTCAACATTTATCTTTGTCAAGAAGCTACGTCAACACTTCATCTTTGCCAAGAAGCTATGTCAACACTTCATCCTTGCCATGAAGCAACATTTACACTTGCATTTGCTACGAAGTTGCAGCAATTTTTAGAGGCAATATAGCTCAGACATCAAGATTTCAGAGATGCCAACAAGACGTTGAAGATGCAAGGAAATGCCAACAAAACCCTGAAGATGTCAGAACATGCCAGCAAAAATTTGACATTGCACAAATTGCCCAGAGAAGCGAGGTAATGCAACATCAACTCCAGATACATGATCTATTATCATTCCTGGAAGAGAAATGATGTAGCTTAGACTTGCAAGGTACAAGAAGATGCCCCCAAGAGATAAGTGATGCAAAGTATACTTCAGAAATGTGGGAGAATGTCCATAGAAGATAGGCAATGCCGTGCAGATTTCATTTAGTCTTTATCTTCAGCTACAACGATCTTTGATCATCCTATTGAACAGTTGATTGTCTTTAAGCAATGCCTTACCAACTAAAGGGACCTTAAAAACATATTGATGACCGTTGGAAACTCTTCAAGCTAGACTGGCAATCCTTTTTTTTTTCATGTGACTGAACTTAGTGACAAGTACTAAGCTGCCTACGTACCCCGAAGAGGGATCAAGTCATCACGTAGTTCAACAGATTTTTTTTTTTTCACCTTTTTTTTTTTTTTTGATAGTTTCTTTTTGGATGATTTTTTGTTATCCTTTTTTTTTGTTATTTTTGTTATCCTTTTTTTTTTTGTTATCTTTTTTTTTGTTATCTTTTCTTTTTTTTTTTTTTTTTTTTTGCAAAAAAGGGGGCTCAGTGTGTAATAGTGGGTATCACCACTAATCGAGCCCGAGACCTCTCAAGGGCGACATGGGCATCCAACCACTACGCCACACTAGCAATTGGTGACATAGAGTGGGATTAATTTCTCCTTATTGGTACGCTTTCAAAGGCAATGAGAAGACATCATGTACCTTTGCAGCGTTACAGTGGGTAGTTTAAGCTCTTACCGAGGAGCAATCTTGGATTTTCAAGCATAGAAGCGTTTGAGGAACTTCCCATTGATGGGATCGATCCTTATGTCATCATTGTCAATCAATTTGTAAACTTCGTTGATGTTTGCCCCTTGCCTGAGAGTTGGAAGTACATTACAAGCAACGGTCACGTAGTTTGACCTAACAACTTCATCAAAGCCTAGATCAATCTTGTTTTCTTTGGCGAGTTTCATGATTTGTTCTTTGAAGACAAAGCATTTTTGAATTGGGTGGCCAATGATGCGATGATATTTGCAATAGTTAGGGTCATCAACTTTCCCCAATTCTTCTGGTCGCTTGCATTCTGGCAATTCAATCAGCTTCAATTGCAATAATTGTTCTAAGATGTTTGGCACATCTTCATCGGGGAACGGATATACTTTTTGCTCACGTTCCTTAAAAGTTAGACGACGCACCTCGTTCTTTTGCCATCCTTCGAGCCGTTTTTCATTTACATTTGCTCCTCTTCTTGGAACCTTGACTTCGGCAGTGTTAACAACCATTGAGTCTTTGAGGCTGAATTTTGCATTCCTTTCATTTTTCCTTACTTCCTTTTTGCTTTCCTCAAGTATGGGAGGGTTTGTACTTCCATGGCTAGCAATGCTCAACTCCATGTCGTGCGCACGAGTTGCTAACTCTTCAAATGTTTGAGGCTTTATCCCTTGAAGGATGTAAAGAAGTCCCCAATGCATGCCTTGGATGCACATTTCTACAGCAGATATTTCCAAAAGTCTATCCTTGCAATCTAGACTCAAAGAACGCCACCGATTGATGTAATCAATAACGGGCTCATCCTTCCATTGCTTGGTATTGGTTAGCTCCATCATGCTCACTGTGCGACGCGTGCTATAGAATCGGTCAAGAAATTCTCTTTCAAGTTGCTCCCAACTGTCAATTGACTCGGGTATTAAGTCTGTGTACCAATCAAAGGCATTCCCCTTGAGTGAACGGACAAACTGCTTTACAAGGAGAGCTCCTTGAGTCCCTACATTCTCACAAGTTTCCACAAAGTGAGCAATGTGTTGTTTAGGATTTCCATTGCCATCAAATTGCAAGAACTTGGGGGGTTGATACCCATTCGGCATTCTCATACTGTTAATGCGCTTGGTGTAGGGTTTTGAATATGTGAGAGAGCTTGTAGAAGAACCTCCATATTGTGCTCGGATGCTATTTGTTATCATGTCTTGTAATTGTTGGACTGACAACGAAGCAATCGAAGTAGATTGTTCTCGTCGGGGAGTGTTTTCAATTTCTCTCCCTTCGTCATCCTTTGCAGATGTGAATTTATGACCATGGCTTGATTCACCAAGATCTTGTACTTCGAGCTTGTTCATTAAAGTTGCAATTTGGAGGTCCTTATCTTCAAGTGCTTTTGTGAGAAGGACGACACTTTGCTCCATTTCGGCCATCTTTTCTTCCATGGTAGAGGTGTTAGTCATCATGACTGATACAACTTCCCAAGATGATGGAGAAGGAAATGATTTGAAGTGAGTACGTGAAATCTCATCTTTTAGGTTCCCTTTAATGGGAGAGAAATCATGTGACCAACTTCTCCTGAAGGAAGAAGGGGATTTGCCCCCATACTTGAGGTGTTCCAAGGTGGAGATGTCCTTGTTGATGACCTTGTTTCTTGTAAGAGGGTCTAAGGAGATGATTGCCTGAACCTTGGATTCCTTGGTTGATTGAGATTGAACTTGATTGTTTGCTTTGGGTTGGCTACAATTGATTACACCAATGCAGTTGTTGGTGGTAGCCGTACCAAGTTTAGTTGAAGTAGCTATTGTTGAAGCTTGAATGTTCTTGCTAAAGGCCATTGAAGTTGGTAGCAAGGTGATGAAGATTTCTTTCTTTGAAGGAGAATGAGATGAGAGGCAGAGATGTCCCACCGGGCGTGCCAGAATATGTAGACGACTAAATTTCTAGTTCGAAATAAATCAAACAAGTAAAATAGTTTCACAAATGCGAATTTGTATTGATGAATATGTGGTACAATTCTCTGTGATTACAAAAGAGTGATCCTCTGATTCGATCTCCTTGAAAGATTTGTTGATTGGAATTGTGGTAATGTGATTTTGATTCGAACACCAAATATACTTTGATTTGACTGAAGCATGGATCGAAGATCTTTGAAACAGAATTACAAGGAATCTCTGGCTATGAGCTTGTTAGAAATCCTTTGTTCTTCATGTTCTTCGTGTTCTTCGTGTTCTTAGTGTGTTCTTTGTCTTCGAAGGTTTGTGGTGGAAGGTCTTCGGTGCTTTAGAGGCTTGAATCCGTAGAGCTTCGTTGATTTATGGTTTGTTGAGGTTTCTGGAGGCTTTTGAGCTTGAGTCCAGTGAATTTGAAGATCTAGGAATATGATTTGGATGATTCTGCTTTGAATGTTCCTTGCATTTGAGTTTGAAACTCTTGAAGTTCCTAGAGGCTTCAGGGCTTGATTCTAGCAGAGCTTCAATATTTCTGAATCTTCTTTGATGCTGCTTGTGCTCTAAATGGCTTCCTCTTCCTCTTAAGATGTCTTCCTTTTCCCTTAATGCCTTAGGAAGGCTTCTATTTATAGGAGTTTAGAGGTAGGTGAGTGACATGTGGCAGAATTTGATTGGTGACACATGTCACAGCCTGATTGGTCTGCTTGTGTCATTGCTTACACGTGCTGGACTGCTTGTGTCATCGCTTACACGTGCTGGACTGCTTGTGTCATCGCTTACATGTGCTGATGTGTGATTGGTTTACTTCAATGACTTCAATAACACTTGGCAAATTTCTATTGGTTTCTGAGTATTGATAACAAAACCTAGTTGCCATGCGTGATACTTTATAATTAACTGTATTTTGTGGACTTGATAGCATGACGTGTCAGCTTGTGATAGGTCGGGAATTTTCCCTCTCTACAATATAAATTAATTTTTTTTTTGTCGCCCTAAAATAAATATTTGAACACCTTAACTCTAAATTTTTTTAAGGTCGGCTGAAATAAGTTTGAATATGATCATAACAATATTTTAGACATTTTAATCATACAAAAAAAAAAGCTCAACAACAAACCAATTTGATCTAAAATCTGGAAAAACAAATTAATATACCCAAAAGTAGAAATTTGTTATTTTTAA
The DNA here is from genome assembly GCA_033629205.1 of Lithocarpus polystachyus. Taxonomy (NCBI): domain Eukaryota; kingdom Viridiplantae; phylum Streptophyta; class Magnoliopsida; order Fagales; family Fagaceae; genus Lithocarpus; species Lithocarpus polystachyus. The sequence continues at coordinate 1,078,984 of CM066164.1, read as the reverse complement.
ACTTTAGAAAAGGCTCATGTAGATCTTAACAAATTTAAAATAAATCAATCAAATGGGAGATCAATGGATGAATAAATTGTTTGGCCATGTACATTGAAAGAGATAGAGCTTGTAGGATTGATAATGCAAAATATGAAACATCATAGAAAACAATTGTAAAATTTATGTATTTCGGTTTTTGTTTTTGTTTTTTTGTTGTGATATCGATATATTTAGGTTCTCTTTTGTTAAAAATTTTGTATAGTTTATGTTTATTATTGACCACCCAAAACAATAATCCTAGAGCCGCCACTGGTCACACACACCGAGTGTTAGAACAAAGAGCATGGTTTTTACCTTTTCCTTTTCCTTCTCTACACTTCTCCCTCCATATCCCGAAGACCCATCGCCTGCAAACAGCCAACTCGATTTCTGCTGGTGAGTTCCTTTTCCTTCTCTGTTTTATGGGCTATGGTGGACGAGATTTGCTCTTCTTCCTCTGTCCTGAAGAACCCCTAAATCCCCAAATTTTGGTTGAAACCCATCTCCATCAAACCCCTTTCTCCGTTGCTTGAAACACAAATTTCATTATTTTACAGAGCACCTGAACAAAAACTTTGAAATACAAACATTGAAATTTAGAGGAATACAAAACAGAACAGAGCAAGGTGGGTTTACGGAGGGAGAGAGAGAAAACGTGGTCACCTCGGCAGAGTTCGTAGCTGATGAACTGACTGATGTCGGCGCCGGTGAGAGATGAGCTTGTCGGTGGTGCTGGGTCTTCGCTGGGATGGCTTCTTCTCTCAATAGATGTTGCCACGCGTGAGATTATGAGATAAACTGAACCACTGGAGTTTGATATAAAGACTGGGTTTCAGAAAAAGTTCAATGAAGAGATTTTATGTTGGTTCAGAGAGGTGGGTGAGACGAGTGAATGGGAAGGCTGGGTTTCAGAAAAAGTTCAATGAAGTGATTTTATGTTGGTTCAGAGAGGTGGGTGAGATGAGTGAATGGGGAGGTTGGGTTCTGAGTAATGTCATCTGAAGGAAGAGAGCCAAAAAAAAATTGAGAGAAAAAGCAGTATAAAACTCTTGCTTAATCCAGGGAGAAGCATAAAAGAAAGAGAGAGTTCTGTGACTGCACACTGCACCGGAAGGTCCCACATAGTTGAAGCTAATAACGAAAATGCCATCTAACTCAGTTTTTAAAAACTGAAAACAGCCGCTTTCGGGAGTATTTGGTGAAGTAGTTTAAAAATTATTGTTTATTGTTTTTTGAAATACGTGTGGGTGAAAAAGTGTGTGAAAATACGTAAAATGCTGTTTAAAAACTGAAAATTGATGTTTAAAAACACAAACCAATAAGAGCCTTCACGTGAAAGCGTGCTGCGGTTGCAAAAGCTTCGTATATAGGCATTAAGTTTTGTCAATTTGGCGTGCATGCATGACTGAGCAGTATCTTTATGCCTGTGTTATCGATTTTGTCATTGTCTCGGTGCCGGGTCCCTTCAGACTATTCACCATTCTAGATTCATTTTATAGCTTTAGGTTTATGGTTTTTTTTTTTTTTTAAATGCAGTTTATTCTTTTTTTTTTTTTTTTGTCTGGTTGTGTGAACTAGATTTCTTCTTTTAACTTATTGATTTGTGTTCGTTCCTATATATTTTTTAGGGGTGAGTGTGATAGGATTTTTTTGCAGGAAAGGATCACTCCTATGTATTGACTCGATTAAAAATACCAAACCACAATTGAATATGGGGAAGGCCATCATCTTTCACTGTTCAGATCATTATTCCATACAAATATTTATAAATGTTCATATTTTAAGAAATTATTACACCAAAAAAAAAATATTCTAAGAAATTATTTTAAAAAAATGTCTATTAATTATATAAAAAGTGACTACACCGCAACAGTATTTATATACTGTTTTACTGTGTAAATTTGGTGAGGCACTTTGTCTTTTTTTTTTTAGTTTTAAACAGTAACTACAGTACCAGAGGCACAGTAACTACAGTACCAGAGGCACTGTAGCTACAGTAATTACAGATTTTATTTGGTTTGTTTGTCTTCCTTTGTACTTTTTTTTTTTTATATGGGTATATATACTGACATAACAAATTTCACAATATTTTTCTAATTATTGATGTGTCAATTTCTTATAAGTCAAAATAAAATAATAAAATATAAAACTGTACTAACCATAGCTAAAAGTAAATATTTTGTGAAAATGTTGTGACACTCGTTAGGTGAATGTGTAAAAACTACTGCACTTTTAGTTTATTCAATATATTTTTTTTTCAATCATCGATTTGTACTTTTTTTTTCTTATATATCTATTAACTATTTAAAAAGCGTTTATGTCGCTAAAGTATTTTGCCATAGTTCATATAATGTTTTTTACTATTCATCTACAGTGTAATTTTTGTGAATCACTTTGTCTTTTTTTAGTTTTGAACAGTAGTTACAGTATCAGGCAGCACTACAGTAGTTATAGTTTTTTTTTTTTGGTGTTCCATTTGTATTTTTTTTTCTTTTATATAAATTGTTATACTGACACAATAAATTTCACAATATTTTCACAATTATTGAGATGTCAATTTCTTATAAGTCAAAATAAAATAATAAAATATGAAATTGTGGCCAACCATAACTAAAAATAAATATTTTGTGAAAATGTTATGACACTTGTTAAGTGAATGTGTAAAAGCTACCGTACTTTTGGTTTATTCAATATGTACTTTTTTTTTCAATAATTGATTTGTACTCTTTTTTCTTAATATATAAAAGCGGCTATGCCGCTACAGTGCTTCGGCACTGTGCAGCACTGTAGAGGCAACAGTGCTTTGGTTTCGCAAGTCTTTTTTTTTTTTTGAACACTTTTTTTTGTTCAACTAGCACTATAGCTATAGTGCCTAATTTTTTTTTTAAAATGTTGATATAAGCTAACATTTATATTGTTATATTGACACAACAAATTTTACAATATTTTCACAATTATTGACGTGTCAATTTCTTACAAGTCAAAATAAAATAATAAAATAAAATATGAGACTAGTTTTTTTTTTTTTTCAATAATCGGTCTGTGTTTTTTTTTTCTTTTAAATATGGATGTAAGCTAACATTTATATTATTATACTGACACAACAAATTTCACAATATTTTCACAATTATTGACGTGTCAATTTCTTATAAGTCGAAATAAAATAATAAAATATGAGACTATAGCCAACCACAACTGAAAATAAATGTTTTAAAAAAATGTTACAACACTTATTGTTATCAAAATATTTTCACAATTGTTGAGATCTCAGTTTCTTATAGATCAAATAAAAAAAATGCTAAGTTCACAACATTTTAACATTAATTTCTACAGTGCCTAAAGTTTTTTTTTTCTCTCATAATCAGTTTGTGTTTTTTTTTTTCTTTTAAATATTTATATAAACTGGCATATATTGTTATACTAACACAACAAATTTCACAATATTTTCACAATTATTGAGGTATCAATTTCTTATAAATCGAAATAAAAAAATAAAATATGAGGCTATGACCAACCACAATTGAAAATAAATGTTTTAAGAAAATATTACAACACTTATTGTTATCACAATATTTTCATAATTGTTGAGATCTCAGTTTCTTATATATCAAATAAAAAAAATGCTAAATCCACAACATTTTAACATTAATTTCACAACAAATCATAGGTAAGCTATTATTGATGCATTAGAGCTACAATGCTTTTGGTTTATTTAACTGGCACTATAGCTATAGTGCCTAAAGTTTTTTTATTTTATTTATTTTTTTCCAGTAATCGATTTGTGTTTTTTTTTTTTCTTTGAAATATTTATGTAAACTAACATATATATTGTTATACTGACACAAAAAATTTCATAATATTTTCACAATTATTAACATGTCAATTTCTTACAAGTCGAAATAAAATAATAAAATATGAGACTGTGACTAACCACAACTTAAAATAAATGTTTTGAGAAAATGTTACAACACTTATTATTATCACAATATTTTCACAATTGTTGAGATCTCAGTTTTTTATAGATCAACTAAAAAAATTCTAAGCCCACAACATTTTAACATTAATTTCTACCGTGCTTAAAGTTTTTTTTTTATTTTTTTTTACCCAGTAATCAGTTTGTGTTTTTTTTTTCTTTTAAATATTTATGTAAGCTAGCATATATATTGTTATACCAACACAATAAATTTCACAATATTTTTACAAATATTGAAGTATCAATTTCTTACAAGTCAAAATAAAATAATAAAATATGAGACTGTGACCAACCACAACTGAAAATAAATGTTTTGAAAATAACAATAACAATGTTATCAGTTTAAAACCAATAATAACTTGTCATTTAGAATTTGTTCTAAAAATGTTATGAATGTAGCATTTCTCTCAAATAAAATAAAATATATATCTATACGGATCCTAAAAACGAAAATATTGTGAAAATATTGTGATATTTTGTTGTATTCTTAGACTTCTTTTTTAATATAGTCAAATTGGGTGAGCCAAAATTCACGATTTCACATACAAAATCTATATTGATTTTCTCATTACTGGGGCAGCACGTGCCTTGCACGTGCAGCCAACACTAGTTTATTTATAAAAAGCATAACGATAGATGTAAAACTAAAGAGTAGATCTGAAAGCATTATTACTTTGAAAAAATTCATGATGTGTGTTTATTTAGCATCAACTTACAAACCTAGCTTTTAACTTTTAAATACATCTTTTAAAAACCTCTTTTTTTTCTAGTAATTTCTCATTATTTTAAAATTTTAAAAATATAAATATTTTTTAGCACATTTTTAGCAAAACTATTTAAATAAAAAATTTAATAAGTTGTTCCCAAATGAACATCAACGTGTTTTCTTTGTATAGTATTATAGGCAAATATTGGTGCCCAAAATGTTAAAATAACTAGGAATGGCAACGGGTTAGGTTCGGGCTGGGTTTTTTCATACCCAGACCCAACCCGCGGGTCCAAACCCACGACTCGGACCTGACCTATTTATTAAACTGGTTTTTTTCCCGGGGCCCAGACTCGCCCCACTAGGCTCCATGGGCCCTGCGAGCCTCGTCCAGCTAGGTCAAATTTAGGCCCAATCTACAGCCCAAATCGTGGCCCAATCAAAAAACAGTCCAAAAATCCCTGTCCAGCAATATCTTTTTTTTTTTTTGGCCCAATCACCGTCCAACAATGTCTTTTTTTCTTTTTTTTTTGAGGCACTGCATCAATAACAAACACAAAAAACAAATCAAATACAAACCAACTCTCATAAAAAAATTAAAAAAAAAAAAAACTACAAACCAACCACAACAAATCGACTGCATTCACAACAAATCAACTACAATGAACTAGCCCTAAAACAAACCCAAAGTTATTAGAAAGACAAAAAAAAAAAAAAAAAATTGGACTAAAAATAAATCATTCGCAAGTTTTTTTTATAAAAATAACATTTTATAAATTCTTAAAAAATAAAAATAAGAGAAGGAGAGAAACAATGGCCGTGAGAAACGAATTTGTTACCTGTGATGAACTTCAGGGTCGGCGTTGATCGTGCTTGAGGGTTGGCGGTGAGAGCTTGAGGTTGGTGGTGAGCTCAAGTGATGGCCAACGGTGACAGAGCTTAAGACTAGGGTGATAGCACTTGAGGGCTGGCGATGAGATCAAGGGATGGCCGACAGTGATAGAGCTTGTGGGTGAGTGAGAGTGAGGAAAGTGAGGGAAATGAGAAGGTAGGGATGGGGCGGCTGAGTGCTTGAGTGAAATGAGAGGTAGGGTTTTATTAGTTTATATATATGTATATATATATATATATGGTTTTTTTGGTAATTTTTTTTATCTAAGCGGGACGGGTCGGGGTCGGGTTCGGGTTCGAGTTCGGGCTTGGTTTTTCTCAAAACCCAAACCCGCTTCGGTTTTTTTTTTTTTAAACCCAAACCCGACCTTATTTTTTATCGGGTGGGGTAAAATCTGACTTATTAGAGTCAAGCCGAGCCAAGTACCTGCGGGTCAGGCAGAAATTGCCATCCCTAAAAATAACTTTGGGATGCAATATAAAACTTGTCCAGCTAAAAGTATTGATTCTCCAAGTATTACTCAAGTCCTAGATTAGATCTCAATATCTTATTATATTATTTTAATATATATATATATATATATGTTACATAATATATGTTAAGAGTTTTATAACTTGATTTTAATATTTTTAATAAAATGGTAAAAATCCACTCTTCTTCAATTTTTGATTTATGTAAATGAAAAAAGTGTTACATACAATATTGTCACTTTTATAAGAATAATAGGTTGTCATGCATCCTTTAAGAGTTCCCAATTAATACCATTCCAAAGGTACTAGCAATTAATAAGACAATTGGATTTAAACCACTAGCAACCATATAATAAATTCCCATGCACATAGGGATGATATGATAGATACTTTATAGATAATGAATGGAGTTCTCCTCTTTTATTTTATCTTACTAGATCACTGATACATGATAAGATAGATACTTTATAGATAATGAATGGAGTTCTCCTCTTTTCTTTTATCTTACTAGATCACTGATACTAGAAAAATCATTTCTTTTCTTTTGTTCCAAAATAGAAGTAATTCCTAACCGGCTAGATATATCTAAACCAATTCATTATGTATATGAGTCAACATTCCGGTTCATCAAAAAAAAAAATGAGTCAACATTCCAACTATTAAACAACTTATTAGAAAGACAAGATAGCCAATAAAAAATGTTACAAAATCTCACGCTTTAAGGGCTTTAGTAATAAGTGTGTCAAATACTAAATATTTAGCATTTTACACACTAAACATTAAAAAATCTTTGACATCAATGGGCCGTTTGTTATTGTTGTTTAAACAATAGTTTTCAGTGTTTAAACAACATTATACGTATTTCCATACACTTTTTCACCCACACATATTTTCAAAAAATACAAACAATATTACTAAAAATCTCTTATCAAATGGGCCTAAATGTTCTAAATGCTAAAAATTTTAGTAGGAATAGACAGTACTACGAACACAAATGCTAAAAAAAATTATTTTATTTCTCTCTCCTCTCTCTGACTCTCTTTCTTCTCCTTAGACCACCTCTCTCTTTCTTCTCTATCACTCTCTGTCTTCTTTCTTCTATTTTCTTCTTTCAACTCTCTCTCTCTCTCTTTGGGTGTCCCACAAAGGAGAAGGCTACCCATGACAAGTGGTTGTGGCTATGAATTTGTTGCGAGTATTTAACTGAATTTGATTGAGTTTATGGCGATTGTGGCTATGGGTTTGTGGCAGTAGTAATTGTGGGCTTGTTAGAGCATTAGCAATGGGAAATTCCAATCCTACTCTATTTTACCATTCTAAAAGTTCACTTTATTATTATACCATGTCATTTTACAATACTTCTTGCATCCCAAACTTTTATTTTCCACTTCTACTCATTAAAATAATATATTTACATAATAAAATAATATATTCTAAAAATATATATTTTCTCTCCGTCTCTCCTCTCTCTGATTTTCAACCCAGAACATTTTCAACCCAGAACCCCAACTGCAAGAACAGCCCTTCCCGCCACCACCGGATCTTCCTCTCCAGTGACCCGATCATCGACCCAGACCCATACCCACACCGCCACCACCGGTCTTCCTCTCCGGTGACCCGATCATCGCCCAGCTCCGATCCACGCCCAGCTCCGATCCACCCAAAATCAACGCCCAGCTCCGATCCACCCAAAATCAACGCCCAGCTCCGATCCACGCCCAGCTCCGATCCACCCAAAATCAACGCCCAGCCCCGATCCACGCCCAGATCAACCCAAATCCAAAACCCATAACCCATAACCCACAGCTATGTTTGGTCGGTAACTGGGTTTGGCCGTGGGTTGTGGTTGTGGTGCTGGGTTTGGTCGGTGTTTGATCTTTGGTGCTCTGTTGGCTTGCTGTGGGTTGCTTCCGGTGATGCTTGATGGAGAGACACAGATGAGAGATGAGAGACGGAGATGAGAGAGACGGAATAAAATATTTTTTTTTTTTTACAATACTGCTACAGTGCAATTCTACTTGTAGAATTGCACTGTAGCAGTATTGCAAAAAATTTTGCAATACTTGCCTTTGCAATTCTCTGATGTAGAGGTATTTGGGGCTGCAAATGCCAAATTTTCCTTACATTTAGCATTTGCATTCCCCAATGCTAATGCTCTTAAGGGTATTTGGCTAAAGTTGATTGTGTTTGTTTTGTCTGTAAATATGTATTGTAAAATGATATATTAAATAATGTGGTTTTTTAATTCGTTAAAATAACAAATTTTTGCAAATGCCGGTGCATTTATGATGTTGTCATTGAGAGAGAGAGAGAGAGAGAGAGAGAGAGAGAGAGAGAGAGAGAGAGAGAGAAGAGTCAAATGGAAAAGTGTTTTTTTTTTTTTTTTGGGAAAAGGATAGGCTAAGAAGGAGCATATTTGATATATAAGCATGTTTCCATTCTAACGTCTCCTTGGACCTTGGACCTTGAGTCACGTAAACCCATTTTGATTCTTTCACAAATATACCCTTTATATATATATATATATATATATATATATATATAAAAGAAAACTTTTATCCAAACAAAACAAACAATTAATATACAGCAGATCCATCCTTATTTAGAGTGAAAATAAGAAAAAAAATGGTCTTCTTCAATCCAAGATCTGAACTCAGATAGTCCTTTAGCGTGTTGAGCTCGTAATAAAGTGGGTTGCCTTAGCCTACTTGCCTTGTTGTCATTCCTTCTGGTGTGTGAGATTGCAAACCTGCGAAATGTCTGCCTCAAAATCTTAATCCACTAAAGGACATTGAATATGCTTGCTGGACAATTTCCACCACTTAGTAAAGCATTGACAACTATTTGCGAATCACGTTCCAAAATAATATCTTTTATAACAGTGTCTCTCACAAAAATGACTGTCCAAAATCACTTTCCTCCCTAGCTTTTGCCTCAATTCTAAAAGGTCCCAATGGGGATTCGATTTTCTTACGGAGGGCAGCAATCATTCTACCCTCATTCATCCCTAATAATCACTCCCATACCAACTACTTTTTCATAAGAGAACACTGCACCATCCATATTAATCTTGTACCATCCTTGTGGTGGTGGTCTCCATTTTACTTCTGCATTGGTTGATGGGGTAAGCTTTCTAGGACTTGCAATCTTGAATTCCTCCAAAAGATCAACAACACCTTTCACTAAGTCTGAGTTAGTTTTCCGTGGTTCTCTATACCTCACCTCATTTCTGTGCAAATTCAGAAAAGTTCCATTCACCAATCACTTTGGGATCCATTTGTCCTTCCATATTTTGATTCTCCTTCCATTCCCCACCATCCATCTCATAAGGTCTCTCAATATTGATTAAGCATTCCACACACTCCTCCAAGCATAAGATGGATTAGAACCCAACTTTGCATTTATAAAATCACCTTTAGGGAAGTATTTTGCCTTGAAAACTTTGTAAAATAGGGACTCATGGTTTTGTTGGATATGCCACCCTTGTTTTGCAAGCAATGCTACTTTGAAAGCATGGATATCCCTAAAACCCATACCCCATCATTTTTTGAAGTGCAAAGCTTGTCCCAACTCAACCAAACCATTCTTTTCTCATCTTTTTTCTAACCCCACCAGAAACGACTAACCATCCAATTTAATTCATTGCAAAAAACATTGGGAATAAGGAGGAAGCAACTTATAGTATAGGCTGGTATATCTTTTCTTTTGGTCATTAGTTGGTGATTTTCCTGTTCTTATAGAAATTTGCTGTTAGAAAAATATAACGTGTTCCTATAAACCCACACATGGGCCACATACTATAATTACTTCTTCTTTTTTTCAGTAAACAACATTATTGTTTCACGTTATTATCTATCAACTATATTATGTAATATCTATAAGAAAAACTATATTGTGTAATGTGTTTAAAATTTTTTTTTCATTTAGATTTAAAACTTTTTTATTGAGGGGAAATTTTTTTTTTTGATAATTTGCAATTGGTAAAAGTAAAAAATAGAATATATTAAGGAAAAGATATAAAAATTTTATTTCAAAAATCATTTTGCTTCATAGTGTTTAAAGGTTGCTAGGTACAATAAAGAACTACTACTGAGAAAATCACCCAATTGTGATGATGCTAGTTTTATCATTTTTACTATAATCTTGTCGTCATGTATGACATGTAAACTTGTGAATAATTTGAAGAAAACTTTTCAACAGCTGCTAGTGCTAGTAGTGCTTGATGGAATTCCATTTTTAAAAAATAAATAAATAAATTATAATGGTTAGAAATATCGGAGACTCTGCTCACCCCTAGGTATTCACTATTTAGGGTGCCATTAGACCATAAACACCTTGATGGAATTCGACTTAGCAACCTAATAAAAAGACATTTTCACCACGTTTGTCCTACTGACCAGCTTGTGTCCTCTGGAACCCCTCAAAATTCAAAAGATATGAAATGCATTACAAAATATAATTCCCTGTGGAATATTTTCACGCAATTTCCTTGCAGTCTTTTGAACCTATTTGTAAGAGGAAAAAAATATATAATAATGATTTTCTATAAATGGAAAAGTAGCTCGTGAATAAACTCAAGCTTGTAAAAAAAAAAAAAGTAAGATCAAATAGAGTCTTTTGGCTAAATATTGTATAAAATGAAGTTCATTTGTGATATAGGTACGGTTTAAACTTATTTAGTAAAATGAGGAGAGATGTAAATTTCGGTAATGTCATTGCCAAAATTTTGAGAAAAAAGTAAGAGAGAGAAGAGACACAAAATGTGACAAAAGGGAGAGAAAAAAAAAAAAAAAAAGAATTGTGGCAATACCATTGCCGAAATTAGGAGAGAGAAAAAATTTGCAATTGTGGCAACTCAGTGGTCGAATATGAATGGAATAGTGAAAGGAAATTAGGCAACATGGTTGCCAAAATTAAGAAAATTTTGGGGCCCACAAGGAGACTGAGAATTAGTGGAGGGAGAAGAGAAAATTTCGTAAAAATTGGTTGTGAGTGTCTTTGGCAGGAATAGAACCTCTTCAGGTGAGTGAGTTGAGTTAAGTATCAACCACTTGGCTACGCCTTGTTAGAGCATTTACAACATCTCATCTTATTTTACTATTCCAAAAAGCCACTTTATCAATTATACAATACAATTTTACAAAACTCCCAACATCTCAACTTTTATTTCCCTATTCTACTCATGAAAATAATATTTCTACACAATAAAATAATATATCCCACAATCACCATCATACAATACAACACATTATTTATTCTTTCTCTCTCTTTCTTCCTGTTCAAGAACCACAATCCCACCACCTCTGCACTACACACACCTAACACCACCACCGGCAACCCACAATCTACCGTCAACACCACAAAAAAAAAAAAAAAAAAAAAAACCAGAGAAAAGACCAGACCCACACTGCTGCATCTACTACCCTCGCCGATCGTCAACACCACCCCCACCACCCTCTCTGACCATCAACACCGCACCAAAAAAAAAAAAAACTCAGCAACCCACGATCAAAAACCAGACCCACCACCACCGAAGCTCGAAGGAAGTAGATTCGCCGCTGGGAAGCTTGAAGGAAGTTGATTTTGTTGACCTACGCGGAGAAGGAAAAATGAAAGAGAGAGAGAGTTGTCGGAGAAGGAAAAACGCAGAGACCCACCACACTGATCTCCAACTCAACCGCACCGATCTTGCCGCTTGTCGATCTAGAAACCCACCACGCCGATCTAGAGAGTTGCCGGAGAGTTTAGCCTTGAGTGAAGGTAATGAGAAGAATCAGAGAGCAAGAAGAAGAGAGAGCAGAAAGAAAGAGAGAGAGAGAGAAAAGGAAGAGAGAGAAGAATGAGATGATATAATAATAATTTTCAATTATACATTGTTGCTATAGTACCATCTTAGAAATAAGATGGTACAGTAGCAGCATTGTAAAATTTTTTACAATTGGTATATTTTGCAAGTCCAGCTGGAGCAACATTTGAAGACTGTAATGCTTAAATATCTCAACATATACCATATACCTTTTGGGCTGTGGATGCTCTTAGTAATGAAAGCTAAAACTATTATTCCAAATGTTGATGGTAGTTACAGTTTCTTTTCTAAGATTTGTAGCTTTAAAAAAAAAATGGATGTGGTTGTACAATACCATACTTTATTTTCAGTATTGAAAGCTAAAATTATTTATACTTAAATTAATTAAATATTTCAACAAAAATTTTTAATTTTTTTTAAAGAATTATTACAACAAAAAATGTTTGAAGTTTAGAGGTTAAATCCATATTTAATATTAAATAAATACAAAAAATATAATAAGTTTACATTTTAAACATTAGTAACCTTAATTTAAAAAATATTCACGAAAATTTAAATAATTTTCAAAAATACTACATGAGTTAGATAAAAAGAGATAATATAATTAATACTTCAAATACTTGGCATAATTGCTAAACAAACACAGAATTTCAAATTTATAGAAATATGTATCTTCTATTTTGAGAGAAGACTAATTACAATAAAATTTTACAATAGAAACTATAAATATATTAGTTATAATAAATTTTTTTTTAACAAATTATATATCTTATTGATATATGCAGCCACATCCAATTTTTTTTAAAGCTACAAATTTTAGGAAAGAAATTGTAGCTACTATCATCATTTGGAATAAATATTTGTAGCTTTCATTACTAACAACAAAGCTAGGCCTAGCCAATTGGTTGATATGAAGAGGTTCTATTTCTACCAAAAACACCCACAACCAATTTTTACCAAATTTCCTCTCCTCCCTCCACTAATTCTCTCTCCTTGTGGGCCCCAAAATTTTCTAAATTTCGGCAACAATGTTGCTGAATTTCTTTTCACTATTTCTTTCATGTTTCGGCAACTGAATTGCTAGAATTGCAAGTTTTTCCTCTCTCTTAATTTCGACAATGATATTGCCACAATTCATTTTTTTTCTCTTTCCCTCCCTTCTGTCACATCATCTCTCTCTCCCCTCTCTTACTTTTTCTCAAAATTTTGGCAATGACATTACCGAAATTCGCATCTCTCCTCATTTTGTCAAATAAGTTAGAACAATACCCATAATACAAACAAACTTCATTTTATACAATATTCAGCCATAAGACTATATTAAATATGTAATTTTTTTGGTGATAACTCAAACTCAACTTGTAATCAAAATAAAATTAAATGAATAAGACTAATATTTTAATAAGACTTAACTTGGCTCATTTATAATTGTACCTACAATAACAATTATACAAGAAATAAGAGAGGTTGGGGCATTTAGTGGAAACAAAGGTTAATCCCAAGAATGTGGTAGACATAGAGAAATTAGAAGAAAATGAATTAGATTGCTTTTGGGTCAAAATCGAAAAGTATCTTCACATATGTTGTTCTCAAAAAAAAAAAAAATAAATAAAATCTTCACATACGATGATATGTAGAACAAAAACATTCATTGGGGAAAAAGGAAAGAAAAAATGAGGACTTAAAATTGGCTTTGGAACATACAGAAGACACAAGCCCAATACTATTAGAAAGGAGGTGAAGTTGAAACCCTTCTTGGCCCCTTAGGAGAAATAATAAGCCCAATAACATCCAATGTTTAGTTATTTTGGACCAGCTGACTGGAACCACAAAGTGAGGTGAATAGCTACAAAGTGTGCTAAAATCAGACTATTTTTTTTTTTTTTTTTTTGAGAGTCTAAAATCAGACTAATTTAGGATAAAAGAAGATAAACATTTTTTTTCAATCGACAAGTAAATTAATTTCCCAATTTGTTTTTTCTATTAGCTTTGGAAGTAGAAGCTTCAGACTTTAGAGTCTTGAATAATTTTGACATAATTATCAAATTAGCATGGGATTGAAAGAGAAAAATCAAGATACTGTGAAAATTTAAACAAAATTTTTTATCATGTCTCTAATCAAGAGCTCACTCTCAATACCATACTTTTTTATTTTTTAAAGTAAATATTGTAAAATTTTAAATACAAAGACATGATAATAAAAAAGAAATATTGTTAGAGAAAATTTTCTAGAAACTGTAGAACATGTTCTAAAAGAAAAAGTGGACAATCTTAAAATTCTAAAGTGACTAAGTAAATTACGTGTGCTTTCACAGTTAAAGCATGGGATTCTCTTTTGTTTTGTTTTTTTTTTTTTTTTTTAAACAATGATCACACCACACAATCCCTCTCAGACCAAAAACATTTTTTAAGGATGGTCATTTCATACCCACAAGGTATAAAATGATTCAGAGTTTAGGAAAGGTAGAAAGTCTGCCTGGAAACTTCGATTATAATCCTAAAATGTCTTCATGATGTGAGCTTGTGACCTACATAGAGAAGAAAACCACTAAACAAATCCATTAAATAATTGCAATTGATCACTTTCTAAAACACAATTACAAGCAACGTACTTGCACCCTGCATTAGGTGTTGGCAGTTTACACAAATGGAGTCTTTAGGTATTTGAGTTTAGATAAAAAAAATAATAATTGTGTGGCATGCTCTAAAGAAATTAACAAAATGTTAAAGATTTCGGTTTTATATATAGATATATAGACCAGATATTACTGGTTATAAATTTATTATATATATATATATATATTATCTATTTATATAACTTTAAAATTAGTAACTAATTATATTATCGCAAAGGTGTGATGACTATCTTCTCCTTCTCTTTTCCTTTTCTGACTTTCTTGGATTCTCCATCCACAAGCCAGTCAGTAGTACATTGACGAGTAAAACTGAATATTGGGTGGCTTTTCATTTAATTCTTTTTTATTATTATTTTTTTCATATGAAGACAACAATTTTAGGTGGGACTTGGGAGTTTTTTTTTTTTTTTTTTTTGGAAATAAAAAATAAGAAGGAATTAGTCGTGGAAAAAAAAAAAAAAACCAAAATAAACGAGAAGTGAAAACTTCGACTTCGAGCTAAAGAGCACAGTGACTCAGTGAGGGAGAAAAATAATACCAAGAACTGAAGAAGATGCTAGGGACTCAATGGAAATAAGAAGCTTCTTTGAAGGTCAATAAACACCATTACAAACTTATTTATTAAAAAAAAATACTTTTATTTAGAAACCTTTAAACCGTGCACTAAATTAATAATTTGAATATTTTAACTTTTTAATAATTGCTTTAATATTGATTTATTATTATTAGTTGTAATTCGAAATAGACTGATATTAAAATATTATAATAAATTAAACATATTTGTTAATTGTGTCCTCACTCAAGGAATTTTTTTTTTTTTTAAGAAGTGCCACATAATTAAGGTTGAGTTTGACATTGACTTAAAAAATCAGTTTTTATTTTTATTTTTATTATTTAGTTTATTTTTGCTATTGTAAGAGCATTGGACCCAAAAGTTCATTATCTATGTACATGTTGGGCCTAAACCCAAACCAAGAACTAGGAGTCGTCCGAGAATAGGTAAACTCTATCAAGGGAGTCTGTATTAGTAGATAAAAAAGTTAGTTTTGGATATAATGACCCAAGAAGTAGTGCCGAGGATGAACGCAACCTCGGGTAACCAGAGCTGAGATCCGTTTAGGTGGTCTGCCATTCAAGGGAACGCTCCAGAGAATTCTGTTGGAATGGATAAGTATTGCAAAATCACCACATTAAATGCTCTGCAGCTAATCCTCTGGCCGCATTAATGTGGAAGTGATACCTAAACAATGGTTTTCAGTATTACAGCTATTACGCAAAGATTTCTGGAAGATGTTGATGGGACAAGGATCGGCACTAACCATCTAACCTGCACGTGAAGGGCAAATAGGAGAAGAGAAGAGAGTATAAAATAGAGGAGATACACAAAGAGCAGGGGATCAAAAAATAGAAAAAGAAACACTGTAGCAACCTAAAGCTGAAATTGTAATCAACTTGTAGATAATTATATAATAACTAGTCTCCTCGGATTGAGCTAATGATGTTTTTCTTTGGATAAATCCACTCTGTCTTTACTCTTTTGGTTATCTATGTCTATTATATTTGTTCTCTAACTCATTAGAGCCCAATTTTCTAACCCACTCTCTACAAATTCATTGTTTTGGGTTTTTTAAGCTAAGTTCATCCATCTTGTGGGCTAGGAACTCAAATTGCGTCCTTACAATAACAATTTACTTTGAAAATCTTGTTGCAATAAGTTATCTATTTATTAATTTTTTTTAAAATTTAAAAAATAAATAAATCATTTTTTTAAATAATAATTTTTTCATTAACCTATTTTGCAATTCAAAAACCATATCTAGGTACTATACTAACAAATTAAAGATATGCATAAAAGATGAAAAATTCGAAATACTTCATTTCAATACATATGTCAAAAAATACAAATATATACACAACTTGTTGAATTTACATTCAAACACATGGCTTCAAAAATTATGCAAAAATCAATACAACAAAAAAGTTTTCCCTCTCATTTTCTCTCCAAAGTTTTCTATCCATTCTATTTCACCTCTAAAAAACACATCCTAAGGGGGAAATGATAGAGAAGATTTGTAGATAAAAAATCCAAATGACACATTTAAGTTGCCAAGATGAATGACCAATGCATTAGTGTCGACTGCCTTAAGCTTGTTGTAGGTTACATGTTCTTCTTTAGTCTCATCTCCGTAGAAACCCTCTCTGCAGTATTGGGTAGTAGCTCCGCCTCTAAGCAATGCTTTAGCCACTTGGAATGGATTTTGTCCAGAGTTTCATTTTCTAACACTACAAGCGACGTCTAAGATGTGACATATGGTCAGCACACCGATTCAATTCTCTAAAACGGTGAACAACATCAAGTTTGAGTCCACTATCCTTTACAATGACCTTAATATCCTCATTGCAATAGGTTATTTTTTTATTAAAAAAAAGCAATGGGTTTATGCAACACTAGATTTTTGTTGCAATAAATTTCATATATTACAACTATTTACTTTGAAAATCTTGTTGCAATAAGCTATTTTTTTTATTAAAAATTTGTGTAGGACGCGCATGCAACCGTGTCTAGGCTAAACCCTGCGTCCCAATCGCGTCCAATGATTTTAAATGTGGATGGGTCAGTTGTATATGTAGGAGGTTCTAGACATGTTGTGCAATCTGCTGGGAAAGGTGAACAACATCAAGTTTGAGTCCACTATCCTTTACAATGACCTTAATACCCCCATTGCAATAGGTTATTTTTTTTATTACATAAAAAGCAATAGATTTATGCAACACTAGATTTTCGTTGCAATAAATTCCATATATTGCAACGATTTATTTTGAAAATCTCGTTGCAATAAGTTTTTTTTTTTTTTATTAAAAATTTGTGTAGGATGCGCATGCAACCGTGTCCAGGCTAAACCCTACATCCCAACTGCGTCCAATGATTTTAAAGTGGATGGGTTAGTTGTATATGTAGGAGGTTTTAGACATGTTATGCGATTTGTTAGGAAACGTGATTGATTGTATCACTTGTATAGTTTACTTACTTGGGTGGATAGGTCATATTTTTAAAACCTTAACAATAAAAAAAAAAAACAAAAGACGATGTGAAAGGGGTTTTGTACCTATTGCAGATTGTCGGAGATTACTCTTAATGTACTGAGGGAGAGTGGAAAATTTGACTTTTACGATAGAGAAAGAGATGGATTTGAGGTAGAGAAGATATTATTTGAGATAGAGAAGACATATCTAGGTACTATACTAACAAATTAAAAATATGAATAAAAGATGAAAAATTAGAAATACTTCATTTCAATACATGTCAAAAAACACAAATATATACACAACTTGTTGAATTTACATTCAAACACATAGTTTCAAAACGTATGCAAAAATCAATACAACAAAAAAGTTTTCCTTCTCATTTTCTCTCTAAAGTTTTCTATCTATTCTATTTCACCTCCAAATAAACACATCCTAAAGGGGAAAAGATAGTGAAGATTTGTTGATATAAAAAATCCAAATGACACATTTAAGTTGCCATGATAAATGACCAATGCATTAGTGTCAACCGACTTAAGCCTGTTGTAGGTTACATGTTCTTCTTTACTCTCATCTCCTTAGAAACCCTCTCTGCAGTATTGGGTAGTAGCTCCGCCTCTAAGCAACGCTTTAGCCCCTTGGAATGGATTCTGTCTAGAGTTTCATTTTCATACACTACAAGCAACGTCCAAGATGTGCCATATGGTCAGCACACCGATTCAGTTCTCTAAAACGGTGAACAGCATCAAGTTTGAGTCCACTATCCTTTACAATGACCTTAATATCCTCGTTGCAATAGGTTACATTTTTATTTAAAAAAAGCAATAAGTTTATGCAACACTAGATTTTCATTGCAATAAATTCCATATATTGCAACGATTTACATTGAAAATCTCGTTGCAATAGGTTATTTTTTTTATTAAAAATTTGTGTAGGACGCACATGCAACTGTATCCAGGCTAAACCTTGCGTCCTAACCGCGTCCAATGATTTTAAAGTGGATGGGTCAGTTATATATGTAGGAGGTTCTAGACATGTGCAATTTGCTGGGAAAGGTGATTGATTGTATCACTTGTATAGTTTACTTGCTTGGGTGTCTTTTTTTTTTTTTTTAATGTCAATAAATCTTTATTAATTATCAAAGAAATATGTGTGTATGTTTACACCTATTCAGATGCAAGAGCAATGTATAGTATCGTATAGTATAGTATAGTATAGTATAGTATACTCCAAGTATAGTATAGTATACTCTTTGTATTAGTATACTCCAAGTATCCTTCAAAAAAAAAAAAGTATACTCCATGTACACAAGGAGTTTACTATACAAGTGTATACCAAAAAAAGTTAGCAAGAACGAAGTCAGGATTTTGATTAAGAGCGGTTGACGCTAGAGTTTAAACAAAAATGAAAATCTACTTTTATATTTCATTATGTAATTAATTATTCAATTAAACTAAAAGGTAAAACTCACAATCTGGACATACTGGGCAATTTGCTAGAAAAGGTGATTGACTATAACAATAAAGTAGTAGTCTTCCTTTGTACTTTTCATTTCTTTGACATCTCATGAAAAATATTGCAACCGCCTCTGTTATTTCTACATTAAAATGAAACATCAAAATATTTGCCTTTCTTATACTTTGAAGCTTTGATTAGGAATAAATTTTTTCCCAAAATAGTTTTAAAAAAGTATCCTTCTCTTTTGAAAGGCAACTAATGGCCCTTTCTTCCTAATTAATATCCAAATTTAACATCAAAATAATCTCTGCATCCACTTCAGTATGTCAATTATATACCAAACTAAATAATTAATAAAATCTATTGGGTTTCGTCTAATTGGTTGTGCCCCTAATACTTACGGATTATAATACAAAAAACAAAACAAAAAAACAATAAAGGAGTACCACACAATAGAATACTGTTACTAAATCTGCACCTACAATAAGACGATGACCTAAATTGCACAATATAAGAAACAAATCCTTTAAATTTTTTTTTTTTTTTTTTTTTTTGAGAATCATCTTTTAAAGTTAAGTCCCACATTATTTTTGGCTAAATCATGCATAAGTGACACACACTTTAAAGTCTTAAACATTGAATTTTAAGCTGACTCATTTAGATTTGAAGAGGTTAATAGACAAACTACACAAAAGATAAATATTAAAAGGGTGGACATGAAGTGTAAACTGTTTTATGCTTGAAATTTCAAATTTTGATGGGAAGGATTCTTCTCTACTTTATATTGTGAAATGTGAAAGAAGGAGTTTTGTATTTTCTTTTTTTTCTTTTTCTTCAACAGCAGTATAATAAAACTTTTAAATTTTTAAAATTTTCAAATTGAACATACTATTGGAGGGGGAAACAAAGGTGTTGTGAATTTGCATGACCATGGCAGTGCCTCGCTTGGACTTCTTTCCTAGGCCTCTAGAGCTATTGGCTACTGAGTCGTCAATGGAGCCAACAAAGATGCTAGAGCTTGGTACACTGGTATGAAATCCTGATCAACTTTGTCGATTCCTGTTTCAGAAAGCATGTGTTTTCCAAGTTGTAAGTAAAAAATAAAAATAAAAAACAAAAAAACCTAAACAACGGGAGACGTAGTAGAAAAGGATTCACCATTGGCTCATGTATTTGGAAACCGTCTGTGCAACCAAAATTGTAATGTTAACAGTAAAACAACTGAAAAAATCTATTTTTGTAGGGGAAGAAGATAAGTGAAGAGGCAGTATTGGATTCCTTTGATGCTAGAAAATAGGAGAGAGAAATTGTAAAAGAGAAATGATATGTCCACAACATTTTCACAATATTTCAATAACAAATCTTAAGTGGCAGGTTGTTACGAGTTATTATTGTTGGGGTAAAAAGTAATCTTAGTGTTAGGTTCAAAATTGAACCAATAACAACTAATCACCTATGATTTGTTGTGAAAATATGGAAAAAATATTGTGGACGTAGCATCTCTCATTTTAAAATGAAACAACCATTTCAGATAAGAAATTTAAATGTGAGGAATTTAAAAGAGGTGTGAAAGTGCCTAATTTTAAGGAATATGGATAACATGAGAGAGAGGAAAAAAAACTGTTTTATTATTATTTACAAAAAAAAAAAATTATTTCACCAACAAAAAATTGTTTAATGTATAGCTAATTCAAGCTAATTATTGCACCAGCAACCGTGGAAAGGAGCAACTATTGTAAAGAATTTTTTTTTTTTTTGAAAACACTAATGTAAAGAATTAAACAACCAAAACATATCAAATTCCACATTTTGGTATAAATATGAAACAAAAATATATATAAAAAAAAAACTTTGAAATTAATATCCCAAGTAGATGAATTAATGGCATTCGTCTATGTTTTGCACGAATAAACAAACATGTACCATATTTTGTATACATGATTGTATTAGGCACACAATGTCAACCACGACATGGCATATCACAATGTTATGAATCTCATACAGAAGGTTATTAAAAAAAAAAACACAACAACAACAACAATGAAAATCTCTGTTAATGAATAAAAATGTCGCTCTACTACTTTTCAGAAAATCTACGTGAAAATCTTAAACATACCTTGGATTGTGAGAGATTGAGTTTGTTGCGGTGAAAATCTTAAACATGCACCGAAGACAAAAAGGGGATTGAGTTCTTTTTTGTTAGGAAGGGATTGAGTTTGTTAGAAACACTTGCGGAGAGAAATGTAGAGGTGGAAGGAAATTTTTTTTTTTTTTTAATTTAGCAAAAATTTAGGAGTTTTTAAATTACTAATTTTATATGTCTAACCCTATTGTTTAGGTTTTAGTAGTGGATGTGAAGCTATTCTGTAGTGAGTTGTTTAGAAGTTAGAAATGTAATTTTACTAGATTGTTTTATTTTTAGGTAGTATTTTAGTGAAAGTTAGAGTTGCATTTTTATTGGATTCTTCTGTTTAAGATTCTCATTTTTTTGGTTAAAAAAGGCCACTACACTCTTATGTTTATGCAGAGATAAAACTAAAACTAAAGGATAATTCGGTAAAAATACAACTCTAACTCCCACTAAAACATTGCCTAATTAGTAGGACCCTTCTCCTGTTGATTTTCAAATTATTTTATCTATACTATTATTTAAGGGCTTCCCTTATTTGGAGTCCTCATTTTTTATTTTAAAAATGCCCCTACACCCCTATGTTTAAGTAGAGACAAAATTAAAGAACAATCCGTAAAAATTATTTTATCTATTTATAAATTAGATTCTTAAAATAAAAAATATATATAATAAATAAAGACAGTTTTTTTTTTTTTTGGCTATAAATATTTGACACAGCTTACGTAAATAAATATAGTATTTAATTTTTAAAAACCCTCTTTTTCTCTGATAAATAAATAAATAAATATTTTTCACACTCTTTCTCTCCATCGCTGCAGGCATAAATGGATAGCATGTTGGCATCAACGTTCCACGTCTTCCTTTTTTTTTTTTTTTGCCCCCCTGAAGCGCGTTTCAGCCCCCAAATTGGTACTGTGCAGCTACTGTTTATGGACAGTAGTCGCAATTTTTGACTTTTTCATCTCTTTTTTTATTATTTACGGACCCACAAATATCACTTTTCAGCAATTTTTTTTATTAAAAATGGGTCCCATTATACTATTTACACATTTAAAAATTATTCTGCTATAGTGTTTTTCAGTTTTCAGTTTTAGCGGTACCCAAATAAACCCTAGTCTCCTTTTATTTTGCCGGTGATATTCAACAACGAAACCGATCGGCCTCAGAGGTAGGGCATCGGAAGGGTGAGAGGTCAAGCTTACAATTTAAATCTACTCTGTCTCTGTGAATGTGTATGAAGATCTGATCCTTTTCAAATGGTATGTATTGTCGCCGCTCACTCAAAATTTTTTTTTTTCTGTCTCTGTGTGTTACTGTTTGTTATTATTATTCGTTAGAAAATTTTTAAGTCTTTGACTATATGTGAAGATTGGAAGGAACATCAAATTTAATTATAAACAAAAACTTGATAGATGCTTGTATCTCAACAACAACAACAAATCTGTCTTTTTTTTTAATCAAAGATCTCTGTTTTAGCTCACACCACGACCATGACCATGCTAAAAATGTAACCTTTGCAGCAAACTGTTCGAAAGAGCTTTACTGTTACTTGCGGAGTTCAATTGATCGAAAATGTTGGGTTGTTTGGATTGGATGTACAGAGAAATTGGGCATGATTTGATTGTAGTATTATTGTGTTCACTGTTCACTACGTCCTACTACTGCCTGTTTAATATATTCATTTTTTTTTTCTCGATTTTGGTATAAACATATGTTGTTATAAGAGTGTTTTTCCTCGATGTTGTTTTTCCTATCAATAAAGCGCGGAGGGGTTTGACACAAGTTCATTATTTTTTACAACACCGAAAGCAATGCACATCTTCTTCTACTCTGCTATTCCACCCACCCAATCCTTCTCATCATGGGTTAGGGTTATTGGGGCCACCAGAAGTCCTTCATGATTATCCATCCACATCTGTTGATCATCATCTCAATATCAAAGACCCTTCATGGATTTATTGCTAAGTGGCAGCTTTGATAAGCAAAAATTCATGCCACCTATACCTTATTTGGAGTGGTATCAATTTCAATTTTGTCATCCTTGCATAGATCTTTACCTTTGGGGGAACAATCAACACAGTCTGAATGCTCTGAAATTCCTTTTAGAGAAATCTTGGAACCACAATTCACTTACCACCCTCAAAATTATTTGCTTCTTGAGAAAAAAAATTCCTCCTAGGAAAGATGGCAAAGAAAAGTTTTTTGCCTCACTTTTATGGCTCTACAAATGTCACCCTAAATCACTAGCATACAATCTCGAGGTGTTTGCCAAATTCGGTTATTTGAAAGACTTGCTCGAAATTCTTTACCGGCTCCTCTATGGCTATGAAATTCGGAAATATCAATTTTATGAGAGGAGAGAAATTATTACGATGAAGAATTACAAAAAAGCAAAGCTGAAATATTCAAAAATAATTGAAGAACCACCCTGGGAGAGGCAAATGACAATGCGGTTGAGGGACCAGAAAAGAATTCTAATGGCAAAAAAGGCCATTGAGAAATACAATAATGACGAGGACTATCGCTTTTTATATGAACATATATCCGATATCTTTGCTCGACTGTTAAAATCCGATCTTGAGTTCTTGAATACTGGCCAGATTGATAAGATTAGTTTGGCTGCAAAGTGGTGTCCTTCTCTTGACTCTTCTTATGATCGTTCGACTCTCTTTTGTGAGAGTGTTGCTAGAAAGCTCTTCCCTTATGATTCTGATGCTGAGTACAGAGGGATTGAGGAGGCTCACTATGTTTATCGAGTTCGAGAACGTTTGTGAAAACAGGTCCTTATCTCACTTCGCCGAGCCTTGGAGCTGCCCGAGACTTACATGACCCGTCGCGAGTGGCGCAGGCTTCCATATGATCGAGTCCCCTCTGTTGCTATGAAAACTTACAAAAAGTTATTCTTTAAACATGATGGCTGGCGAATTCGTAGTCACCTTCGGTATCTGAATCGGTCGGTGAAGCCAAAATTCAATTTCAGCAGATTGCTTCCTCACGAGATTTTATGTTTGTTGAACTATGCATTTGGGGAGGAAATCGCAGAGTATCATTGGAGGAGAGTAGTTGAAGACTTCTCTAGCAAAGGATGCTTTCACAACTGCATTTCAATCTTTAGTACTGCACCATGTTATAACTTCTCCAACTTTTGCTATGCTTTTAGTCTTCTAACTTCTGAATTCTGTGAGAGCCCATGGAAAGGAAAAGTGGCTGTACGGAATGCCTCATTTGATGTGGACTATATAAAGATTGAAGGAGAAGATCTTCGATCTAAGCTCAGGACTTCGAAATCTCATGATAGCATCTTTTTTAGAGTTTCGGAGATTTTGGATAAAGTCATAAACATGGCTCTTGAATGCAACCTGAGCGCAGATAAGATGATAAAGAAAATTTTCATTTTCACTCATACTGGCGATTCAGTTTTGTGTGGCCGGGTGACTAATGAAAGTGAATCAATCAGAAAGAAATTTGAAATGAATGGCTATGTGATGCCAGATATATGCTGGGACTTGAAATTTTGCTTGATTCCTAGTGTGATTTCAGCAGATGATATGACATTTATATATGGCTGCTCAAATGATATTTTTAGAGTATTCCTGGAGGGAGATGGAAATTTGGATCCTGTGGCCATAATGGATGTAGAACTATCAGGTGAAGAATACAACAAACTCGTTGTGCATGATTGATTCTTGGGGGGTTTTCTTACTAATTCTGTGTGCTAGATGAATGAAGGTACTTACTCTACATGAACTCTTGTTTATTTTCATTTCTTAATTGAACTTCTTGATCAAAATAGAGTCCATGAAGTAACGTTCCTCTGGCAAAGCTTCCTACCTCCTATAATCTTTCTCAATTAATTTTACTTGTTATGTTATCTCATTGTTTGATATGTCCACAAAGGCCTCTTTAGATATGCAACACTAAGATGATCTAATTTAAAGTACATGTTAGAATTTTTCAATCTAAAATTATTATAAAAAAAAATCTTAAATTTAAGAAATTTGCAATGGAGGGGGTAAATTAGATCATATATAACTTCTAATATAATCAAACAATGGGATTAATTTTACTTAATATGTTATCCTACTATTTGTTATCTTTAAATTTTAATCATATATAACTTCTAATATAATGAGTTAACAGTTGTTATAAAAACTGTCATTTACCCCCTCACCATTATCTTAGTATATTTGTAGTTATGAATTGTTTAATTTATCCCGGAAAAAAAAAATTGAGAGTTGTGGATTGTTTGATTTTAAAAGATAACCACCTATCCTTTACCCTATTTCTTCTCACTTTCTTGCATTTAAGGTTTTTTTTATTTTTTATTTATTTTTATGGGTGTATATCTTTACATTGTTTTTTTATTTATTTTTTATTTATTTTTATGGGTGTATATCTTTACATTGACAATTTTACACCTACTTGCCATGTGCTGAGTGGTATGCAATATTCATTTTCCTTTTTCCATTCAATGATAAATGGGTGTTTTTACTATCCATTTTAGTGAGACCTCCATCATTATTGTACAAAGTTCTTGCTGCAGTGCTTGGCTGATTTATAGTTATTAACATGTGGTGGTGGAACCACGTTCAAGGGTTGCAGTGCTTGGCTGGTTGTAGTTCTTACTTTTTTAAATGTTGTACCCCAAAAAATAAGAGTTGGCCCGCTAGAAGAAAATATTGATGTCATCTAATAATCCCAAAAAAAAAAACATGTCTAGGTAGTTTCCTTACAATTTTTTTAAAAAAAAAGTTCTTATAGTTGATATACTCTCGTAATAGACTACTTTCAATTACAACAATTAACAGATTTTGTAAGTAAGTTATACAACTCAAAGCTTTGTAATAATCCTCCATGGACTTTAACTATAGGCTTTTGAATGAAACAAAATAAAGTAATTTTTTCCATGGGCTTTTCAATGAAAATGAGATAGTTGTCATGGGTTTTTTTGAATTAAATGAAATGACATGAAGTAATTTGCCATGGACGTTGGAAATAATTTGCCATGGGTTTTAACCATAGGCTTTTGATATAGATTGGGTTTATGACCCGGTTTTGGGCTTAGTCCATTAGTGAGATTAATGCAGTGCATATGGGATCTTGGGTTCTTTTATAACGGTGCATTTTTTGTGGCCCGATTTTGTAAAGAGGTAGGAAATAAATTGTAGAGGTCCAACATGACACCAAGGACACACACAAGTTTGGCCACAAGTTCAGTTCAATTTTGAGTGTTCAGTCTATATTTGGACCGAGCAAGTAGACATGACAAATGAACACTCGATTTCTGCTTGTATAATTCTTTGACAGGCACTAAAATGGCCAAGTTGGTTTGTAGAGGCTGCCACACCTTGCTCATGTACATTAGTGGAGCAACAAGTGTACAATATTCTTGTTGTCACGCTGAATCTAGCCTTGGAAGGTGTATCAAACAGAGTAAAAGAGAGAGAGAGATTGGAGAAAACTGAATTTACTCTATTGATTGAAAAATGAGAAGTGATTACAAAATAATTATCACCCATGCTTTTATACACACAGAACAGGGGCTAACAGAAAACTAATGGAAGATAAAAATTTTCCCTCCAAAAATAACTGACTTATTATTAACTCAACCAATTACAATTTGACAACTGTTTCTTCCATTTGCTTCTTCTTCTTTCTCTGACACTTGGACTCCCCTTGAGTCTTTCCTTCTTTCTTCTTTACTCTGTTTATTCCACCGTGTTGTCCTCCTTCAATTTTAACAAGGCGTATAACTACTAACAAAATAAACAATTTACAATATTTTTTTTTTTCCCTCTTCACCATATAATCTCTTATAATTTTGAAATATCTTAGGTACTATTTTATGATTGGAAACCTTACGATTGACTAATCACTAAATGGGAGCAAACATTAAATGTATTGTAACAGCAAACCACGTGGCACATGTCAATTGTGGTAATTGCAGGATGCAATTGGTGTCCCAATATGGAGCACGCTCTGTTAAATTTTGCACTCTGCAATTTTGTGACGTCAATTGGGGTCAAGTTTTCTTTTGCACTCACTTGGTAAAGAAAGGCTTTCTAGTCAGGAAATTAGGATTTAACAGCAGTTTAAGGGGTATAACTTCCACAGGGTTTCATGAGCAAATATAGCTTCAAGGCTTTCATATAGAATTGAAGCCAACTGCAATATGGGGGAAAAATATTAAATCAAAAGCTTTTTTAGCCTTTTATTTTTACCCTTTTAACTCCTAATGTACTAAATCCACTTTGAAAACCCACAAGCAGGGGGAAAAAGGTTGGAAAATTGAATCTCATATGTTTCCAATTGTTTACATACGAAGCATTTTAGATACAATTATCTACGATCTACACTAATAAGATGATAAGATGACTTGGGGGCTGAAATGACAAATTAAGCTAATTGCAATACCATGTTGATTTAACTGAGTTTTAAATTAGAAAATATGTGTATGATCTCTGCCATCTCACAAAAATTAATCCTAAATTTCATCATTAACACTTACCATTTCCTTTCTAGCATTGAGAGATGCCATTTAAATTCAAAAACTGTCTACATCAATCCATATATAGACAAAGTCTATCTATAGAAAAAGTGTAAAATCAACACATTTAAACTCAAAACTCCATTAGTCCATCTATAAACTCGTGTTAAATCCTATCTACATCAGTCCATCTATAACTACACATATAAACTCAAAATCCTTTCTACATCAGTCCATCTATAAACTCAAAAAAGGTCGGTTGAAGATTAGAACATTCTTACCCTGCAAATATTAAAAAATAAATAAAACAAGTTATTTACAAGATTAAGCAAACAAAAATAAATTAAAAAAAAAATACCTTTAATTTGTTTTTCCTTTGAGATTGTACTACATACTCCACATCCTCAGGTGTGTTAACCTTGGGATAAGATGTGGCTAACACCCTGTCATTCGTAGTAACCTGCGCCAAAAAGGGGAAAAAATAAATAAATAAAAAAATAACATGATTATAGTCTCAACATAAAAAATATGCTATAAACTTTTAAGTTAAAAGGATTTACCTTACTATCAGTTGCATTGAATAGTTATTACATTTTACAGTGCCAAGTGTCAACACTGTATAGGATGCCATCACTCCCTCCACTTCACCCTCGTTAACAACCACTGATTCATAGTGTGGTGTTATAAAATCCTGTAAAGACACTAAAATTTGTTAAAAACATGTTGGATAATATAAAAAAACCAATTTTTTAATGATATTAATAAAACAAAAACAAAATCCTAGTATGCAAGAAATATATTTAGAGCAAAATTATGGAAAATAACATGTCTATGAAAGTAAGGAAGGAAAAGAATTAGTAATGCAGGAAGCAATGACAGATTTATTATATTTTATTTTATGCATCAAGGGCAATTTTGTAATTTCATAATATTCTGGAATGAGCTATGCTAACAGTCCATTTGATCTTCTTTTGAGTTTTATTTTAAGTTTGGTTGCACAGTCCATTAGATCTTCTTTTGGGTTTTATTTTAAGTTTGGTTATTTAGTTGGGCTTAGTAGTAAAGGCCTAAGGAGTCTAGGTCCAAGTCTTATTAGGGTGTTAAGAAATCCTAGTTTAACGAGGATTAGGTATTAGACTTCTATTAGAGAGTTGTATTGATTTCTATTAGGACGATTAATGTTTTCAAAATTTAAAAGCTACGAAGCTTTCTTTTAAGGTTTGTGTGATGCATTTTTCTTGGTTGACCTTGGTTATTTGATCACAATGTCGAACATAGTGGGAAAGAAAACACCTCCTCTAATGGTTGGTAAGGAGGAGGTGTTTTGAAACCTATGACCTTAGCCAGGATGAATAAATTTAAAGGAAAACCTGACCAGCCTATAGAAACAGAACCTAAAAATTCTGGTGTAGCAACAGAAGCTACCAAAACAAAACTAGACCAGCCTATAGAAATGCCTCAAATTCCAGCAGATTTGTCCAAAGATAGCAATGATTTTTCTTTGGAAGCAATATCAAAGCCCTTATGTCGTACGCATGAGTACTCTACTAACTCTGTCAAAGGTACAAGTTTTCTAGTGAGTAACATAGGAGATAGATGCAAGTGATCAAGAAAAGCTTGAAGTAGATGCAAGTGATGAAGGGAAGCTTGAAGTAATGCAACAAAGCTTTAAAAAGATGGCATGATACAGTTTGGCTATTGTGTTGTTATCAGTTGAAGTACTGAGTTGGAAGCTAGAGTTTGGCCGCTGCATTGATGGGTGGACTAGTTAGTTAATTGTGGCAGTTGAATTGTTGATTGGTTAGTTAGTTAGAAAGGACTGAAACTGTTTGTATAACAGAATGTACCAATTGTACACCCATAAGTAAGGGATCAGGATTGTAATTGAGATATAGATGAAATAACACAATACTTCTACTCTATTTCTCTAATTCTCTTCTTCCTCTATCTCTAATCTTCTCTAGGAGGCCTAGTTCCCTCAAAGAACTACTATAGCTAACCTTGTGTCTTGATAGAACTATTGGGTTCCTAACAAATTGGTATCAGAGCAGATTCTGCTGATATGGCAGAAACTCGATCCTTATCTTCTCTTAATGAGAAAATGAACATTCTTTCATTGGCAACAGATCAACATTATCAAGAATTACGCAATCTTAATCAGAAGATGGATGTTGTTACTAGCGTATTGAAGACCCAAACAGAAACTGTACAAGGATTATAAAAATCTGCAAGTAGATGGCAACAGAGATCTACATCTCCATCAAGATCTTCATCTCGAAATGCACCATTTCATCAAGATTCAAGAATCAGTTTTGACAACAATTCCAAGGGCTGTGAAGTTGGAATTTCTGAGGTTCAAGGGGGAAAATCCATCTGGTTGGGTCTATAAGGCTCATCAATTTTCCAATTGTATAGCACCCCCCTAACCAGAAAATTCTTTTGGCTTCATATCACATGGAGGAGGAGGCTCTTGTTAGGTTCAGGAGGCAGAGGAATCTGGTCAGTTCACCAGTTGGGAAGCTTTTGTTAGGGCCTTACATGTCAGGTTTGGAATAACAGCCTATGATGATCTAATGGAAACCTTGACAAGACTAAGACAAGTGGGCAGTGTGGCTGTCTATAAAGGCCAGTTTGAAGCTCTATCTAATCAAATGAAGGAACTGTCAGGGAGGCACAATTGAGTTGTTTCTTGAATGGCCTTCGAGATAAAATTAGATTACCTGTTAGGATGTTGAATCCACAGAACCTGAGTGCTGCATTTGGACTTGCAAAAATCCAAGAAGAACATCTGGTGGCTAGCAGAAGAAGCACCAAACCATGGAGTGATGGGATCAAAACCTCAATTCTTGGTCCTCCACCAATAATCAAGAATGAGTCTAAAGGTACAAAACTACCTATCTAGAAGATTTTCCCTTCTCAAATGGAAGTGAGAACGAAAAAGGGGTTGTGTTACTATTGCAAAGATAAATGGCATTTGAGAAAGTTTTTTTAGTTTTCTTTGATGATATCTCAGCGTTCAGTAAGAATTTGGGGATCATGTTGTTCACTTGAGGGCTGTGTTAACAGTTCTACTTTCTAATCAGTTGTATGCTAAGAAAAGCAGGTGTGTTTTTGGTTGTAGAGAGGTTGAATACTTGGGGCATCTCTTTTCTGGCCACGGGGTCAGAAATGGCCTACACCTGTGACATTTAAGCCTTAAGGGGGGGTTTTTGGGACTGACTGGTTACTATAGGAAGTTCATATAGAATTATGGTATCATTGTAGCACCCTTGACTGCATTACTCAAGAAAGATGCCTTTCAATGGTCTGCATAAGCAAAATTAGCTTTTGAGGCTCTCAAACAAGCTGTTTCAAACCCCCCTGTACTTGCTCTTCCTGATTTTTCTAAACCTTTTGTGGTGGAATGTGATGTCTCTGGTATTGGTATTGGTATTGGAGCTGTTTTTATGCAGGGTCACAGACCATTGGCTTTCCACAGTCAAGCTCTTAAAGGAAGAAGCTTACACTTGTCTCTACCTATGAAAAGGAATTTTTGGCCTTGATCATTGCAGTGAAGAGATGGAGACCATATCTTGTGGGGAAGCCTTTTATCATCAAAACTGACCAACAGAGCTTGAAATATCTTCTAGAGTAGAGGTTGGGCACACCAACTTAACAAAAATGGATCACAAAGCTTTTGGGGTATTCTTTTCTTGTTGAGTACAAAAAAGGGTAAAGAAATCAAGGCTGCAGATGCTCTTTCTAGGAGAGTGGAGGATTCTACTTCTTCCCCAAATCCTTTACCTTGGACTGAACACAAACAAGATGCTCAGCTATACTTGGATTCCTTTCCTTGTCCTACGTGGTTAGATCTGTTGAAGGATAGTTACAAATCTGATTCTGATTATCAGCAGTTACTTAATGATGTGGCAGCCAACAGTCCTCATATTTCCCATTTCTCTCCTCAAAATGATCTGCTACTTTATAAAGGTAAGGTGTTCTTAGTTCTAGTTCTCCATTATAGTCTTTGGTCCTTCAACATGCTCATAACAGTCCACTTGGGGGCCATTTTGGTTATTTGTAGACTGTTCATCGAGTGCAACATGATTTCTTTCGGTTTGGTATGAAGGACATCAAGGCTCATATAAAGACTTGTGAAGTGTGTCAGAGAATTAAGGTGGATGCTTCAAATCCTACTGGTCTATTGCAGCCTCTTCCAATTCCAGTTAAGCATTGGCTTAATATTAGTGTGGATTTCATCACTGGTCCTCCCAAATCTCAGGGATTTGGGATTACTTTTGTGGTGGTTGACAGGCTCACTAAGTTTTTCCATTTCATGCCTTTATCACTTCCTTACCATAAGAAGTGTTCAAGTTGCACGGTTTACCAAGAACTATTGTCAGTGATAGAGATGCTACTTTCACTTCTAATTTCTCGAAAAAGTTGTTCAAACTTCAAGGAATTGAATTGGCTATGTCATCAGCTTATCACCCTCAATCTCATGGTCAAACTGAGGTGGTGAATAGGAGTTTGAAGCAGTATTTGAGAGCCTTTGTAGGTGACAAACCTCACTCTTGGGCAGCTTGGTTTTATTTGGCTGAGTTTTGGTTCATTATCTATTACCATTCCTCCACTTAGATGACTCAATTTGAGGCTCTCTTTGGTATTTCCCCTCCTAAGGTCCTAGATTATGTCCCTGGTACTACTCAGGTGGCTGCAGACAGAACTGTTCTTCTCACTCTCCTCAAACAAAACTTGATTGCAGCTCAAGCTAGAATGAAAGCTCAAGCTAGCCAGCACATGTCTGATAAGACTTTTCAAGTTGGTAATTGATTACACAGTACTTATCAATTTCAACCTAGTCGGCCTCATATTTATTACACAGTACTTGATACATGTGAATTTCAACATTTATTACATAGTACTTGATCAATTTCAACATCATCGACAATTGCCATGATAGGAACCCAATAGTTCTATCAAGACACAAGTTTAGCTATAGTAGTTCTTCGAGGGAACTAGAGATAGAGATAGAAAAAGAAGAGAATTAGAGAAACAGAGTAGAAGTATCGTGGTACTTCATCTATATCTCAATTACAATCCTGATCCCCTACTTATAGGAGTACAATTGGTAACATTCTGGTATACAAACAGTTTGTCCTATGTAACTAATTAACTAACCAATCAACAATACAATAGCCAAATTCTATCATTCCATCCCCTTTAAAAACCTTGTCCACAAGGTACACTATCACACTACAATCATAGAACCCCCCTTCCTCTAAAGAACCTTGCTCACAAGGTGGGGAAACTGAAGTTGAAGCTTGTAAAGGGATTCCCAAGTGGCATTCTCCTGTGACGGGCTTGCCACTGAACCAACACCTCAGTGATAGTTCTAGTTCTAAGGTGTTTGGACCATTGCTACAGAATAGCAATTGGTTCAGGATTGAGGAAGCCTTCTGAATCCACTGGTGGAAGAGTGGGGATAGGACTAATGTGGGTACCCAACTTAGCTTTCAATCAAGAGACATGAAAGATTGGGTGAATCAAACAACCAAGAGGTAAAGCCAACTTATAGGCTACCTGACCAAGTTTCTGCAGAATTTGGAAGGGCCCAAAATATCTGGGAGATAGCTTGTTAAAGCCCTTGATGCTTAGGGACAGTTGTCTGTAAGGATAGTTGTCTAACAAGCTAAGTTGGCTTTACCTCTTGGTTGTTTGATTCACCCAATCTTTCATGTCTCTTGATTGAAAGCTAAGTTGGGTACCCACATTAGTCCTATCCCCACTCTTCCACCAGTGGATTCAGAAGGCTTCCTCAATCCTGAACCAATTGCTATTCTGTAGCAACGGGTCCAAACACCTTAGAACTAGAACTATCACTGAGGTGTTAGTTCAGTGGCAAGCCAGTCACAGGAGAATGCCACTTGGGAATCCCTTTACAAGCTTCAACTTCAGTTTCCCCACCTTGTGAGCAAGGTTCTTTAGAGGGAGAGGGGTTCTATGATTGTAGTGTGATAGTGTACCTTGTGTACAAGGTTTTTAAAGGGGATGGAATGATAGAATTTGGCTATTGTATTGTTGATTGGTTAGTTAATTAGTTAGAAAGGACAAACTGTTTGTATACCAGAATGTTACCAATTGTACTCCTATAAGTAAGGGATCAAGATTGTAATTGAGATATAGATGAAGTAACACGATACTTCTACTCTGTTTCTCTAATTCTCTTCTTTCTCTTTCTCTATCTCTATCTCTATCTCTAATCTTCACTAGGAGGCCTAGTTCCCTCGAAGAACTACTGTAGCTAAATTTGTGTCTCGATAGAACTATTGGGTTCCTATCATGGCAATTGTCGATGATGATGAAATTGATCAAGTACTGTGTAATAAATGTTGAAATTCACATGTATCAAGTACTGTGTAACAAATATGAGGCCGAAGCAAAAGACATGAATGACAAACTGACTTATTTCGAGGCTGATGTTGCGTATCAAAGCAAGGTTCTATTGCCTACACCAGCTTTTCAAGATATTGATCATCAAAGCAAGGTTCTATTGCCTACATGAACTTTTCAAGATTTTGATTTTGTCATTCCAGAAAAGTTTAATGGGTCACTTGAATTGGTGGATGTATCATTATCATCATTGCTGCCACAAATGAAGAAACAAAAGGAAATTCAAATTCAAAGTGTTTATTCAATGTCAAGGACGCACTTCAAGAAACCAGGATTTTATGATTTGTGCAATGCACCCTTCTACGAAGTGTGTCAATTAGTGAGAGAGAGAGAGAGAGAATTTGTACCGGGAAGTTGGAATGAAGATCAATATACGTCTCCACTGCAATCTTCAAAAAAAAAAAAAATATATATATATATATATATAGAACAAATTTAAAAAGAAAGAAAGTTCTATCAGTCATGCAAGTAGTCTTAAAGTAACTAACTTGTCCCCTCAACAAATTAAATTTTTCCTTGTACAGATCAAGGTTTTGAAATACCCAGGAATTTTTAGGACTGAAAAATAAGAGAAAAGATTCAGACCATCTTAAAAAGAATTCACCATAACAACTTTTTTTTTAATTTAACACATACCTACTATTCAACTTTTTCATTTCTTTTGTCTTTTATTCCATTTTGAGATGTCCCAAAATATTGTCCTGTTTCTAAAAATAAATGTCATTAATTTACAAATATTACTATTATACCCCTATTAATTTACTAATTCAATTTTTTGATAAATTTTTTTAAGGATAGTTTTAGAAACTTATACATTTTTAAAAGATAAACAAAACAATAAATGATGTTACTTAAAAAATTTGACTTTTCAATCAGGACAAAAAAAGTGGGACGGAGGTAGTAACATTTATGTGAATGCTCTTATAATTTTTTTTTTTTTTTTGGTTTACTTTGTTACCTTTTACTCTTCTTCTTTTTTTTTTTGATACAGTTACCTTTTAATCTTTTAATAACACAGACGTTTACAAAATTTCTCAATTTCTGTCTTGTTAAACTGGTTATGTATAAGTTGTGCCACCAAAAAATATTTCCATATTAGTAAGCAATTTCACTTCATAATGGAAAGATTAACTTGGTCTTTCAAAACAACTAATGACATCCTTAATTTGCACAAACAAAGGCACAATATAGCTCATAAACACAATTAACAGTATCACAAGCTACCTAAAAACACCCAATCCTCAAAAACTAAAGAACAATTGACAACTTAAAAACGTGCACAAGCCAAGGGAATATGCTTCTAAGAAACCAAAGCTATAGAGTACATGCGTTATTGGCATAAAAATCATAAATCAATAATAAATTTTATGTTTCATATATATTACTAAATAAAATCGGTGATTTAATTATTAGAGGACAAAATACAATTATTAAAAAATATTTAAATATTTTTTTCTTATATAAACAATTATATGTTTTTTTATTAAATAATAATGCGTCAACTTACTTGTAAATCTTTCCTAAGCCTTCCATTCCAAATTCCTGCAAAAATCTCAACGATTAGAGGAAAAAAAAATAGAATATGGGTTTAAATAAAAGACTTGAAGTCTTACATGTGTTTTTAATACGATTGACCAATTTGTGATTGTGTTGGGATAGGGTTGGATCATCATTCGTATCCCTAACAAAGTAACAAGTCAGAGGGTGTTTGGATTGGGAGTATCTCAAAACTCAAAAATCATAACTCAAACTCATCACTCATATCTCAAAACTCTATCTCACTAGAAACCCAAAACTGAAAATTTTGTTTGGCTCCAATATCTCAAGTTTGAATATGATCATAACAATATCTTAGACATTTTAATCATACAAAAAAAAAAGCTCAACAACAAACCAATTTGATCTAAAATTTGGAAAAACAAATTAATATACCCAAAAGTAGAAATTTGTTAATTTTAAACTTTAGAAAAGGCTCATGTAGATCTTAACAAATTTAAAATAAATCAATCAAATGGGAGATCAATGGATGAATAAATTGTTTGGCCATGTACATTGAAAGAGATAGAGCTTGTAGGATTGATAATGCAAAATATGAAACATCATAGAAAACAATTGTAAAAATTTATGTATTTCGGTTTTTGTTTTTATTTTTTTGTTGTGATATCGATATATTTAAGTTCTCTTTTGTTAAAAATTTTGTATAATTTATGTTTATTATTGACCACCCTAAACAATAATCCTAGAGCCCCTACTCACACACCGAATGTTAGAACAAGGAGCATGGTTTTTACCTTTTCCTTTTCCTTCTCTACACTTCTGCCTCCATATCCCAAAGACCCATCGCCTGCAAAAAGCCATCTCGATTTCTGCTGGTGAGTTCCTTTTCCTTCTCTGTTTTATGGGCTATGGTGGACGAGATTTTCTCTTCTTCCTCTGTCCTGAAAGAACCCCTAAATCCCCAAATTTTGGTTGAAACCCATCTCCATCAAACCCCTTTCTCCGTTGCTTGAAACACAATATCTTTTCTTTTTTTTTTGGCCCAATCACCGTCCAGAAATGTCTTTTTTTTTTTTTTTGAGGCACTGCATCAATAACAAACGCAAAAAACAAATCAAATACAAACCAACTCTCATAAAAAAAAATTTTAAAAAAAATCTACAAACCAACCACAACAAATCGACTGCATTCACAACAAATCAACTACAATGAACTAGCCCTAAAACAAACCCAAAGTTATTAGAAAGACAAAAAATAAAAAAAATTGGACTAAAAATAAATCATTCACAAGTACTTTTTTTACTAAAAATAACATTTTATAAATTATTGAAAAATAAAAATCAAAGAAGGAGAGAAACAATGGCCGCGAGAAACGAATTTGTTACCTGTGATGAACTTCAGAGTCGGCGGTGACAGCGCTTGAGGGTCGGCGGTGAGAGCTTGAGGCTGGTGGTGAGCTCAAGTGATGGCTGACGGTGACAGAGCTTGAGACCAGGGTGATAGCACTTGAGGGCCGGCGGTGAGATCAAGGGATAGCCGACGGTGATAGAGCTTGAGGGTGAGTGAGAGTAAGGAGAGTGAGGGAAATGAGAGGGTAGGGATGGGGCGGCTGAGTGCTTGAGTGAAATGAGAGGTAGGGTTTTATTAGTTTATATATATGGTTTTTTTGGTAAATTTTTTATCTAAGTGGGTCGGGTCGGGTCGGGTCTGGGTTCGGGCCTGGTTTTTCTCAAAACCCAAACCTGCTTCAGTTTTAAAAGAAAAAAAAAAAAATACCAAAACCCAATCTTATTTTTTATTGAGCTGGGTAAAATCTGATCTATTAGGTCAGGTCGGGCCAGGTACCCGCGAGTCAAGCAAAAATTGTCATCCTTAAAAATAACTTTGGGATGCAATAAAAGACTTGTCCTGCTAAAAGTATTGATTCTCCAAGTATTACTCAAGCCCTAGATTATGTCTCAATATGTTACATAATATATGTTAAGAGTTTTATAACTTAATTTTAATATTTTTAATAAAATGGTAAAAATCCACTCTTCTTCAATTTTTGATTTATGTAAATGAAAAAAGTGTTACATACAATATTGTCACTTTTATAAGAATAATAGGTTGTCATGCATCCTTTAAGAGTTCCCAATTAATACTATTCCAAAGGTACTAGCAATTAACAAGACAGTTGGATTTAAACTACTAGCAACCATATAATAAATTCCCATGCACAAAGGAATGATATGATAGATACTTTATAGATAATGAATGGAGTTCTCCTCTTTTATTTTATCTTACTAGATCACTGATACATGATATGATAGATACTTTATAGATAATGAATGGAGTTCTCCTCTTTTATTTTATCTTACTAGATCACTGATACTAGAAAAATCATTTCTTTTCTTTTGTTCCAAAATAGAAGTAATTCCTAACCGGCTGGATATATCTAAACCAATTCATTAGGTATATGAGTCAACATTCCAACTATTAAACAACTTATTAGAAAGACAAGATAGCAAATAAAAAATGTTACAAAATCTCACGCTTTAAGGGCTTTAGTATTAGGTGTGTCAAATACTAAATTTTTAGCATTTCACACACTAAACATTAAAAAACCTTTGACATCAAGGGCTTGTTTGTTATTGTTGTTTAAACAACAATTTTCAGTGTTTAAATAAAATTATATGTATTTTCATACACTTTTTCACTCATACATATTTTCAAAAAATACAAACAATATTACTAGAAATCTCTTATCAAATGGGCCTAAATGTTCTAAATGCTAAAAATTTTAGTAGGAATAGACACTACTACGAACACAAATGCTAAAAAAAATTATTTTATTTCTCTCTCTACTCGCCTGCCTACTATACTATACTCCTCTTGTAATATCCCCCAAAATACCCGTCTCGCATCTCCGCGTGGAATCTCTCAACACAATATACATTGTCTCGCTGTCTTTGGCGGAATGGGCATAATAGCATCGTCAATCTCGCGATCCATCGCCTTATCGAATTAAGATCGGGCCAAGCTCTCTGGCTTACCCTGAATCGTATCTATTCTTTTGGGTTCATGATCTGCTTTTATCTTAGTAGGCCTACTCTGTGGCGAGTAGCTCTTTCTTTTATGATATGAGAATTGGTTTCTAACGCGCATGAAAACAGGCCAAAGAATAGGTCTCAATTCACAATTGCTTTTTTTTGGTACCAGTCGGACTTCCTTCTCATCATATTGGAAAGCCGCACTCGTCTCTGATGTATAGGAAGTAGTTGGCCTCACATACATCCTTCCCGACCACCCGGCCTTAGCGTATGTCGGCGATACCCGTGGGTGGAAGAAAGACCTCTTATCAAAAGAACGAGTGGCGTGACGCGATCTACTCAATTAATGGGGAACAGTCTGCCTCTCTTTCTTCTCTATCACTCTCTTTGTCTTCTTTCTTCTATTTTCTTCTTTCAACTCTCTCTCTCTCTTTCTTCTTTCAACTCTCTCTCTCTTTGGGTGTCCCACAAAGGAGAAGGCGACCCAGACAAATGGTTGTGGCTATGAATTTGTTGTGAGTATTTAACTGAATTTGATTGAGTTTATGGCGATTGTGGCTATGGGTTTGTGGCAGTAGTAATTGTGGGCTTGTTAAGGGTATTTGGCTGAATTTGATTGTGTTTGTTTTGAGTTGTATTTTGGTATTGTGCAGTTGTTGTTTGGTAAATATGTATTGTAAAATGATATGCTAAAATAATAACGTGATTTTTTAATTCGTTAAAATAACAAATTTTTGCAAATGCTGGTGCCTTTATGACGTTGACATTGAAAGATAGCTAGCAAGAGAGAGAGAGAGAGAGAGAGAGAGAGAGAGAGAGAGAGAGAGAGAGAGAGAGAGAGAGAGAGAGAGAGAGAGAGAGAGAGAGAGAGAGAAGAAGAAGAAGAAGAAGAAGAAGAAGAAGAAAAGAGTCAAATGGAAAAGTGTTTTTTTTTTTTTTTTGGGAAAAGGATAGGCTAAGAAGGAGCATAACTGATACATAAGCATGTTTCCATTCTAACGTCTCCTTGGACCTTGGACCTTGGACCTTGAGTCACGTAAACCCATTTTGATTCTTTCACAAATATATAAGAAAACTTTCATCCAAACAAAACAGACTTAACAATCAAATACAGCAGATCCATCCTCATTTAGAGTGAAAATAAGAAAAAAATGGTCTTCTTCAATCCAAGATCTGAACTCAGATAGTCCTTTAGCGTGTTGAGCTAGTAATAAAGTGGGTTGCCTTAGCCTACTTGCCTTGTTGTCATTCCTACTGGTGTGTGAGATTGCAAACCTGCGAAATGTCTGCCTCAAAATCTCAATCCACTAAAGGACATTGGGGTGTTTGGTTTAGGTTGTTTTCAGCGAAATTATAAGGTCCACATGGTGGGCAAGTGACATGGTCCACCATTCCATTAAAAAACTCACATCTGTTTAAAGTTGCTGAGTTGAAAATTTTTTTAAAACACTAACTTAGCAATTTTAAATAAGTGGAAGTTTTTTAGTGGAATGATAGACAGATGACGTGGTTCAGCAGAGAATTGTATCATTTCTCGTGTTTTCATCACCCATCACCCAATTCTCATTACCTATAACCCAAAATTAGTGGACCCCACAGGCCAGTGCTTGTTTGGACGTCCGAACCCAGTGATATACCCATCACTCAAATCTCTAGATTTTGTTGAGAGAGCGAATTCGGAAACAACTTTTTGGAGTTTCTGAAAATAGAAACATGAGTAACGATAGCATTTTGTGTAATTTTTAGCAAATATTGGGGCCCACGGTCAGACAATGTCAACTCAGGTTTCAGACTCCATGTGCCAACACTGTGCTACCAATGGCCTCTAATGACCCAATTAAACAAAACACCTACCACAGTTATCACACACATCACTTCCACAGTCAGATAATGGGGCCCGTGTTTTGGATTTTTTGTAACTGAA
Source organism: Lithocarpus polystachyus (assembly GCA_033629205.1). Lineage (NCBI taxonomy): Eukaryota > Viridiplantae > Streptophyta > Magnoliopsida > Fagales > Fagaceae > Lithocarpus > Lithocarpus polystachyus. The sequence continues at coordinate 1,038,495 of CM066164.1, read as the reverse complement.
AACCATGACTGGGTTAAGGTGCCAATCAAGGGTTGGTGATTTTTTGGGTGTTTTAAGTGATGAGTAATGAAGGATAAATAATGAATGATGAGTGACAAAAATTAAGTGAGGAGTGAAGATTTTTGGGGTGTTTTAATTGATGAGTAATGAGTGATGAATAATGAATAATGAGTGACAAAAATTAAGTGAGGAGTGAAAAGTGATGGTTTTCAAAAAATCAAATAGGGCCTCAATATGCTTGCTGGACAATTTCCACCACTAAGAACATCCACACCAGTCTTTGCAAAATACAAAAACCAACAATTTTTACACATTTTACCCCAAAAAACTTCCACATCAGTCCTTCCAAAGTTGTGCAAATTTACACATGTGCTACAGTAACCGTGCATACATGCACGGCTACTGTAGCTCGTGTATAACATATTTTATTAATTTCACATTTTGCGCCTTATTTTCTCTCTCCTCAATCCTCATCATCTTCTTCCTCAGATACACACAAACACAAACACACCTACACACAAACACAAACACACAGACAATCATCACAGAGGGTGCCTCGTCCTGGTTGATCGGTGATTTGGGTTTGATCGGTGATGTGGGTTTGATGGTTGTGGTGTTGATGGTGCTTCTAGGTTTTGACCGTGAGAGAAAGAGGAAGAAAAGAAAAAGGAAACGGCAGAGACAAGGAAAAAGAAAGAAAAAGAAAAAGAGGAGATACACAAACACACCCACACACAAACAAACCCACACGGACAAACCAACAAAGAGACAGATCGGAGCTTGAATCGAAACAATCGGAGCTTGAATAGAACGATCAGAGCTTGAATCGGAACGATCGGTGTTCGAATGGAACGATCGGAGCTCGTGGTTCTTGCTTGATCGGAGCTCGTGGGTCTTGCCTGATAGAGACGAAGAAAGACGGAGAAGGAAAAGAAAAAGAAAGAAGAAGAAAAAATGGAAAAGAAGAAGAAAAAATGGAGAAGAGGAAAGAAAAAGAAGCTGAGAAAAATGGAGAAGAAGAAAGAAAGAGAAAGAAAGACGCTGGGAGAAGGGAAAAAGAAAAAGAAGAAAGTGAGAAAGAAAAAGAGATAAAGTTCAGCGTGTGTATTAAAGTTGGTGGGTGCCGGTAGTTGTGAATAATAAAAAAATGTGTAAAAAATATTATTTAAATAAAAGAATGTGTAGAATAGACAAACTGATGTGAGTATTTTGTAAAAATAAGTGTGTAAAATAAAAAAAGTAGATTTTTTAGTGTAAAATAGAAGGAAAATTTGCAAGTGGATGCTCTTAATAAAGCATTGACAACTATTTGCGATTCACTTTCCAAAATAATATCTTTTATAACAGTGTCTCTCACAAAAATGACTGTCCAAAATCACTTTCCTCCGTAGCTTTTGCCTCAATTCTAAAAGGTCCCAATGGGGATTCGATTTTCTTACTGAGGTCAGCGATCATTCTACCCTCATTCATCCCTAATAATCACTCCCATACCAACTACTTTTTCATAAAAGAACACTCACCATCCATATTAATTAATCTTGTACCATCCTTGTGGTGGTGGTCTCCATTTTACTTCTGCATTTGTTGATGGGGTAAGCTTCCTGGGACTTGCAATCTTGAATTCCTCCAAAAGATCAACAACACCTTTCAGAAAAGTTCCATTCACCAATCACTTTGGGATCCATTTGTCCTTCCATATTTTGATTCTCCTTCCATTCCCCACCATCCATCTCATAAGGTCTCTTAATATTGATTAAGCATTCCACACACTCCTCCAAGCATAAGATGGATTAGAACCCAACTTTGCATTTATAAAATCACATTTAGGGAAGTATTTTGCCTTGAAAACTTTGTAAAATAGGGACTCAAGGTTTTGTTGGATATGCCACCCTTGTTTTGCAAGCAATGCTACGTTGAAATCATGGATATCCCTAAAACCCATACCCCATCATTTTTTGAAGCGCAAAGCTTGTCCCAACTCAACCAAACCATTCTTTTCTCATCTTTTTTCTAACCCCACCAGAAACGACTAACCATCCTATTTAATTCATTGCAAAAAACATTGGGAATAAGGAGGAAGCAACTTATGGTATAGGCTGGTATATCTTCTTTTCTTTTGGTCATTAGTTGGTGATTTTCCTGTTCTTATAGAAATTTGCTGTTAGAAAAATATAACGTGTTCCTATAAACCCACACATGGGCCACAAACTATAATTACTTTTTTTTTTTTTACAGTAAATAACATTATTGTTTCACGTTATTATCTGTCTACTATATTATGTAATATCTATAAGAAAAACTATATTGTGTAATGTGTTTAAAAAAAAAAATTCATTTAGATTTAAAAAAATTTTATTAAGCAGAATTTTTTTTTTGATAATTTGCAATTGGTAAAGCAAAAAATAATATATTAAGGAAAAGATATAAAAATTTTATTTCAAAAATCATTTTGCTTCATGGTGTTTAAAGGTTGCTAGGTACAATAAAGAACTACTACTGAGAAAATCACCCAATTGTGATGATGCTAGTTTTATCATTTTTACTATAATCTTGTCGTCATGTATGACATGTAAACTTGTGAATAATTTGAAGAAAACATTTCAACAGCTGCTAGTGCTAGTAGTGCTTGATGGAATCCCATTTTTAAAAAATGAATAAATTATAATGGTTAGAAATATCGGAGACCCTGCTCACCCCTAGGTATTCACTATTTAGGGAGCCATTAGACCATAAACACCTTGATGGAATTTGACTTAGCAACCTAATAAAAAGACATTTTCACCACATTTGTCCTGCTGACCAGCTTGTGTCCTCTGGAACCCCTCAAAATTCAAAAGATATGAAACGCATTACAAAATATAATTCCCTGTGGAATATTTTCACGCAATTTCCCTGCAGTCTTTTGAACCTATTTGTAAGAGGAAAAAAAGTATAATAATGATTTTCTATAAATGGAAAGTAGCTTATGAATAAACTCAAGCTTGTAAAAAAAAAAAAGTCAGATCAAATAGTCTTTTGGCTAAATATTGTATAAAATGAAGTTCATTTGTGATATAAGTACGGTTCAAACTTATTTAGTAAAATGAGGAGAGATGTAAATTTCGGTAATGTCATTGCCAAAATTCTGAGAAAAAAGTAAGAGAGAGAAGAGACATAAGATGTGACAAAAGGGAGAGAAAAAAAAAGAATTATGGCAATACCATTGCCGAGATTAGGAGAGAGAAAAAATTTGCAATTGTGGCAATTCAGTGGTTGAATATGAATGGAATAGTGAAAGGAAACTCAACAACATGGTTGCCAAAATTAAGAAAATTTTGGGGCCCACAAGGAGACTGAGAATTAGTGGAGGGAGAAGAGAAAATTTCGTAAAAATTGGTTGTGAGTGTCTTTGGCATGAATAGAACCTCTTCAGGTGAGTGAGTTAAGTATCAACCACTTGGCTACGCCTTGTTAGAGCATTTACAACCGGAATTCTCATATCATCTTATTTTACCATCCCAAAAAGCCACTTTATCAATTATACAATACAATTTTACAAAACTCCCAACATCTTAACTTTTATTTCCCTATTTTACTTAGTAAAATAATAACACAATAAAATAATATATCCTACAATCACCATCATACAATACATCACATTATTTATTCTTTCTCTCTATCTCTCTTTCTTTCTGTTCATGAACCACAATCCCACCACCTCTGCACTACACACACCTAACACCACCACCACCACCGGCAACCCACAATCTACCGTTAACACCAAAAAAAAAAAAAAAAAACCAGAGAAAAGACTAGACCCACGCTGCTGCACCTACTGTCCTCGCCAATCATCAACACCACCCCCACCACCCTCTCCGACCATCAACACCACACTAAAAAAAAATTCAGCAACCCATGGTCAAAAACCAGACCCACCACCACCGAAGCTCGAAGGAAGCATATTCGCCGTTGGGAAGCTTGAAAGAAGTTGATTTTGTTAACCCGCATGTAGAAGGAAAAATGAAAGAGAGAGAGAGTTGCCGGAGAAGGAAAAACACGGAGACCCACCACGCTGATCTCCAACTCAACTGCACCGATCTCGCCGCTTGTTGATCTAGAAACCTACCACGCCAATATAGAGAGTTGCCGAAGAGTATAGCCTTGGGTGAAGGTAATGAGAAGAATCAGCGAGTAAGAAGAAGAGAGAGCAGAAATAAAGAGAGAGAGAAAAGGAAGAGAGAGAAGAATGAAATAATATAATAATTTTCAATTATACAATGTTGCTATAGTACCATCTTAGAAATAAGATGGTATAGTAGCAGCATTGCAAATTTATAGAAAAATGTATCTTCTATTTTGAGAGAAGATTAATTACAATTGTAAGGACACAAATAGCGCGATTGGGCCTGCTAACAGAACAGCTGGAAGCCCAGACTGTATTTAATATCCTAACAATGAATTTGTAAAGAGAGTGGATTAAAGATCACTGGATTGAACACATTTGGGTTGAAAGCCCAAGTATGGTAATGATCAGATGTGTATTGATAAGATGATTAAGGGTTTCAATATTCTCTTCGGCACTGTCCGAGGAGAGTGTTCATACAAATATTGTTTGGACTTTCTTTCTCTCTTTCTCTGTTGGCTCCTTTTTTCCAGCCTCCTTTCTTTTGTTCTCCCTTCCTCTATTTATATGCCCCCCTCTATTGTATGGGCCTTTTCTTCATACTGGTCCCATCCGCCCTTATCCTAAACCTTCCTGGGGCAGCTGTAAAGGTGGAGGTCACTGTTCAGGAGTCTTTTCTCATTAATGTGGCCATGATGTTAGCTGCAGGGCCATAAATGCGATGGCAGCAGCCTTTTGCTTAATATCTGATTTTCGCCATCTGTCCTTACGGTCAACGCAAGTCGAGGGATTCTTTGGGAGAGATAAGATTGAGGCTGGTGCACTCATCTGGGACACCTTTTTTAACAATCCGAGCAGGGGGTCTCCTCGGACAAGGCTTTCTCCCATGAGATTCACATTTCAGCGTCGAATCAGGTTGGGCAAGTACTTCATGAGATGTTGTCCTCGGATGTACAGGTCTCCTCGGACAGACCCACGGCCCAGGATCTGATGTTGGGCCTTTTACCCCTACAACAATAAAATTTTACAATAGAAACTATAAATATATTAATTATAATAAAAAAAAAATTTAACAAATTATATATCTTATTGATATATGCAGCCACATCCAATTTTTTTAAAAGCTACAAATTTTAGGAAAGAAATTGTAGCTACTATCAACATTTGGAATAAATATTTGTAGCTTTCATTACTAACAACAGAGCTAGGCCTAGCCAATTGGTTGACATGAAGAGGTTCTATTTCTACCAAAAACACCCACAACCAATTTTTACCAAATTTCCTCTCCTCCCTCCACTAATTCTCTCTCCTTGTGGGCCCCAAAATTTTCTAAATTTCAGCAACCATGTTGTTGAATTTCTTTTCACTATTTCTTTCATGTTTGGCAGCTGAATTGCTAGAATCGTAAGTTTTTCCTCTCTCTTAATTTCAACAATGGTATTGCCACAATTCATTTTTTTCTCTTTCCCTCCCTTCTGTCACATCATCTCTCTCTCCCCTTTCTTACTTTTTCTCAAAATTTTGGTAATGACATTACCAAAATTCGCATCTCTCCTCATTTTGCCAAATAAGTTTGAACAATACCCATAATACAAATAAACTTCATTTTATACAATATTCAGCCATAAGACTATATTAAATATGTAATTTTTTTGGTGATAGACTCAAACTCAACTTGTAATCAAAATAAAATTAAATGAATAAGACTAATATTTTAATAAGACTTAACTTGGCTCATTTATAATTGTACCTACAATAACAGTTATACAAGAAATAAAAGAGGTTGAGGCATTTAGTGGAAACAAAGGTTAATCCCAAGAATGTGGTAGACATAGAGAAATTAGAAGAAAATGTATTAGATTGCTTTTGGGTCAAAATCGAAAAGTATCTTCATATATGCTGTTCTCAAAAAAAAAAAAAAAAAAAAAAAAAAAAAAAAAACTTCACATATGATGATATGAAGAACAAAAACATTCATTGGGGAAAAAGGAAATAAAAAATGAGGACTTAAAATTGGCTTTGGAACATACAGAAGAAACAAGCCCAACACTATTAGAAAGGAGGTGAAGTTGAAACCCTTCTTGGCCCCTTAGGAGAAATAATAAGCCCAATAACATCCAAGGTTTAGTTATTTTGGACCAGCTGACTGGACCCACAAAGTGAGGTGAATAGCTACAAAGTGTGCTAAAATCAGACTTTTTTTTTTTTTTTTGAGAGCCTAAAATAAGACTAATTTAGGATAAAAGAAGATGAACATTTTTGTTCAATCGACAAGTAAATTAATTTCCCAATTTGTTTTTTCTATTAGCTTTGGAAGTAGAAGCTTCAGACTTTAGAGTCTTGAATAATTTTGACATAATTATCAAATTAGCATGGGATTGAAAGAGAAAAATCAAGATACTGTGAAAATTTAAACAAAATTTTTTATCATGTCTCTAATCAAGAGCTCACTCTCAATACCATACTTTTTAATTTTTTAAAGTAAATATTGTAAAATTTTAAATACAAAGACATGATAATAAATAAGAAATATTGTTGGAGAAAATTTTCTAGAAACTATAGAGCATGTTCTAAAAGAAAAAGTGGACAATCTTAAAATTCTAAAGTGACTTAGTAAATTACGTGTGCTTTCACAGTTAAAGCATGGGATACTCCTTTGTTTTGTTTTGTTTTGTTTTTTTTTTTAAACAATGATCACACCACACAATCCCTCTCAGACCAAAAACATTTTTTAAGGATGGTCATTTCATACCCACAAGGTATAAAATGATTCGGAGTTTAGGAAAGGTAGAAAGTCTGCCTGGAAACTTCGATTATAATCCTAAAATGTCTTCATGAAGTGAGCTTGTGACCTACATAGAGAAGAAAACCACTAAACAAATCCATTAAATAATTGTGATTGATCACTTTCTAAAATACAATTATAAGCAACGTACTTGCACCCTCCGTTAGGCGTTGGCAGTTGACACAAATGGAGTCTTTAGGTATTAGAGTTTAGATAAAAAATAATAATGGTGTGGCATGCAGATATTACTAGTTATAAATTTATTTTATATATATATATATATTATCTATTTATATAATTTTATAATTAGTAACTAATTATATTATCGCAAAGGTGTGATGACTATCTTCTTCTTCTCTTTTCCTTTTCTGACTTTCTTCGATTCTCCATCCACAAGCCAGTCAGTAGTACATTGACGAGTAAAACTGAATATTAGGTGGCTTTTTATTTAATTCTTTTTTATTATTATTTTTTTCATATGAAGACAAAAATATTAGGTGGGACTTGGGAGTTTTTTTTTTTTTTTTTTTTGAAATACAAAATAAGAAGGAATTAGTCGTGGAAAAAAAAAAATAAATAAATGAGAAGTGAAAACTTCGACTTCGAGCGAAAGAGCACAGTGACTCAGTGAGGGAGAAAAATAATACCAAGAACTGAAGAAGATGCTAGGGACGTAATGGAAATAAGAAGTTTCTTTGAAGGTCAATAGACACCATTTACAAACTTATTTATTAAAAAAAAAAAATACTGTTATTTAGAAACCTTTAAACCGTGCACTAAATTAATAATTTGAATATTTTAACTTTTTAATAATTACTATAATATTGATTTATTATTATTAGTTGTAATTCGAAATAGACTAATATTAAAATATTATAATAAATTAAGCATATTTGTTAATTGTGTCCTCATTCAAGGAATTTTTTTTTTAAAGAAGTGCCACATAATTAAGATTAAGTTTGACATTGACTTAAAAAATCAGTTTTTATTTTTATTTTTATTATTTAGTTTATTTTTGCTATTGTAGGAGCATTGGGCCTAGAAGTTTATTATCCATGTACATGTTGGGCCTAAACTCAAACCGAGAACTAGGAGTCGTCCGAGGATAAGTAAACTCTATCAAGGAAGTATGTGTTAGTAGATAAAAAAGTTAGTTTTGGACATAATGACCCAAGAAGTAGTGCCGAGGATGAACGTCACCTCGGATAACCAGAGCCGAGATCCCGTTTAGGTGGTTTGCCATTCAGGAGAATGCTCCAGAGAGTTTTGTTGGAATTGATAAGTATTGCAGAAACGTATAGCAAGAAAGAGTCCTAAAATATCAGAGGAGAAAGCTGTTACCACCGCATTAAATGCTCTGCAGCTAATCCTCTGGCCGCATTAATGTGGAAGTGATACCTGAACAGTGGTTTTCAGTCTTACATCTATTGCGCAAAGATTTTTGGAAGATGCTGATGGAACAAGTATCAGCACCAACTATCTAACCTGCACGTGGAGGGCAAATAGGAGAGGAGAAGAGAGTATAAAATGAAGGAGATACCGAAAGAGCAGGGGATCAAAAAATAGAAAAAGAAACATTGTAGCAACCTAAAGCTAAAATTGTAATCAACTTGTGGATCATTATATAAGAAGTAGCCTCCTCGAATTGAGTTGAGGATGTTTTTCTTTGGATAAATCCACTCTATCTTTATTCTTTTAGTTATCTATGTCTATTATATTTGTTTTCTAACTCATTAGAGCCCAATTTTCTAACCCACTCTCTACAAATTCACTATTTTGGCCTTTTTGGGCCTAAGTTTATTCATCTTGTGGGCTAAGAACTCAAATTGCATTCTTACAGCAACAATTACTTTGAAAATCTCGTTGCAATAAGTTATCTGTTTATTAATTTTTTTTAAATTTAAAAAATAAATAAATCATTTTTTTAAATAATAATTTTTTGATTAACCTATTTTGCAATTCAAAAACCATATCTAGGTACTATACTAACAAATTAAAGATATGCATAAAATATGAAAAATTTGAAATACTTCATTTCAATACATATGTCAAAAAACACAAATATATACACAACTTGTTGAATTTACATTCAAACACATAGTTTCAAAAAGTATACAAAAATCAATACAACAAAAAAGTTTTTCCTCTCATTTTCTCTCTAAAGTTTTCTATCCATTCTATTTCACCTCTAAAAAACACATCCTAAAGGGGAAAAGATAGAGAAGATTTGTTGAGATAAAAAATCCAAATGACACCTTTAAGTTGCCATGATGAATGACCAATGCATTAGTGTCAACTGCCTTAAGCCCGTTGTAGGTTACATGTTCTTCTTTAGTCTCATCTCCTTCGAAACCCTCTCTGCAGTATTGGGTAGTAGCTCCGCCTCTAAGCAACGCTTTAGCCCCTTGGAATGGATTGTGTCCAGAGTTTCATTTTCTTACACTACAAGCGACGTCCAAGATGTGACATATGGTCAGTACACCGATTCAATTCTCTAAAACGGTGAACAACATCAAGTTTGAGTCCACTATCCTTTACAATGACCTTAATATCCTCATTGCAATAGGTTATTTTTTTATTAAAAAAAAGCAATAGGTTTGTGTAACACTAGATTTTTGTTGCAATAAATTCCATATATCACAACTATTTACTTTGAAAATCTTGTTGCAATAGTTTTTTTTTTTTTTATTAAAAATTTGTGTAGGACGCGCATGCAACCATGTCTAGGCTAAACCCTGCGTCCCAACCGTGTCCAATGATTTTAAATGTGGATAGGTCAGTTGTATATGTAGGAGGTTCTAGACATGTTGTGCAATCTGCTGGGAAAGGTGAACAACATCAAGTTTGAGTCCACTATCCTTTACAATGACCTTAATACCCCCATTGCAATAGGTTATTTTTTATTACATAAAAAGCAATAGATTTATACAACACTAGATTTTCATTGCAATAAATTCCTTATATTGCAACGATTTACTTTGAAAATCTCGTTGCAATAAGTTTTTTTTTTAATTAAAAATTTGTGTAGGACGCTCATGCAACCGTGTCCAGGCTAAACCCTACGTCCCAATTGCGTCTAATGATTTTAAAGTGGATGGGTTAGTTGTATATGTAGGAGGTTCTAGACATGTTATGCGATTTGCTAGGAAATGTGATTGATTGTATCACTTGTATAGTTTACTTACTCAGGTGGATACGTCATATTTTTAAAACCTTAACAATAAAAAAAAACAAAAAGATGAAGTGAAAGGGTTTTTGTACCTATTGCAGATTGCCGGAGATTACTCTTAATGTACTGAGGGAGAGTGGCAAATTTGACTTTTACGGTAGAGAAAGACATTATTTGAGGTAGAGAAGACATATCTAAGTATTATACTAACAAATTAAAAATATGAATAAAAGATGAAAAATTCAAAATACTTCATTTCAATACATATGTCAAAAAACACAAATATATACACAACTTGTTGAATTTACATTCAAACACATAGTTTCAAAAAGTATGCAAAAATCAATACAACAAAAAAGTTTTCCTTTTCATTTTCTCTCTAAAGTTTTCTATCCATTCTATTTCACCTCCAAATAAACACATTATAAAGGGGAAAAGATAGTGGAGATTTGTTGAGATAAAAAATCCAAATGACATATTTAAGTTGCCATAATGAATGACCAATGCATTAGTGTCAACCGATTTAAGCCTGTTGTAGGTTACATGTTCTTCTTTAGTCTCATCTCCTTAGAAACCCTCTCTGCAGTATTAGGTAGTAGCTCCGCCTCTAAGCAACGCTTTAGCCCCCTAGAATGGATTCTGTCCAGAGTTTCATTTTCATACACTACAAGCAACATCCAAGATGTGCTATATGGTCAACACACCGATTCAATTATCTAAAACGGTGAACAACATCAAGTTTGAGTCCACTATCCTTTACAATGACCTTAATATCCTCATTGCTATAGGTTAAATTTTTATTTAAAAAAAGCAATAGGTTTATGCAACACTAGATTTTCATTGCAATAAATTCCATATATTGCAATGATTACTTTGAAAATCTCGTTGGAATAGGTTATTTTTTTATTGAAAATTTGTGTAGGACGCGCATGCAACTGTGTCCAGGCTAAACCTTGCGTCCCAACCGCGTCCAATGATTTTAAAGTGGATGGGTCAGTTATATATGTAGGAGGTTCTAGACATGTGCAATTTGCTAGGAAAGGTGATTGATTTTATCACTTGTATAGTTTACTTGCTTAAGTGTCTTTTTTTTTTTTTAATGTCAATAAATCTTTATTAATTATCAAAGAAATATGTGTGCATGTTTACACCTATTCAGATGCAAAAGCAATGTATAGTATCGTATAGTATAGTATACTCCAAGTATAGTGTAGTATACTCTTTGTATTATACTATACTATAGTATACTCCAAGTACACAAGGAGAATACTATACAAGTGTATACAAAAAAAAGTTAGCAGGAGCGAAGTCAGAATTTTGATTAAGAGTGGCTGACACTAGAGTTTAAACAAAAATGAAAATCCACTTTTATATTTCATTATGTAATTAATTATTCAATTAAACTAAAAGGTAAAACTCACAATCTGGACATGCTGGGCAATTTGCTAGAAAAGGTGATTGCCTATAACAATTAAGTAGTAGTCTTCCTTTGTACTTTTCATTTCTTTGACATCTCATGAAAATATTGCAACCGTCTCTGTTATTCCTACATTAAAATGAAACATCAAATATTTGCCTTTCTTATACTTTGAAGCTTTGATTAGGAATAAATTTTTTCCCAAAATAGTTTTAAAAAAGTATCCTTCTCTTTTGAAAGGCACCTAATGGCCCTTTCTTCCTAATTAATATCCAAATTTAACATCAAAATAATCTCTGCATCCACTTCAGTAAGTCAATTATATACCAAACTAAATGATTAATAAAATCTATTGGGTTTCGTATAATTGGTTGTGCCCCTAATACTTACGGATTATAATACAAAAAAAAAACAAAAAAAAAAAACAATAAAGGAGTACCACACAATAGAATACTGTTACTAAATCTGCACCTACAATAAGACGATGACCTAAATTGCACAATATAAGAAACAAATCCTTTAAAGTTTTTTGTTTTGTTTTTTGAGAATCATCTTTTAAAGTTAAGTCCCACATTTTTTTTGGCTAAATCATGAATAAGTGACACACACTTTAAAGTTTTAAACATTGAATTTTAAGAGGACTCATTTAGATTTGAAGAGGTTAAAGGACAAACTACACAAAAGATAAATATTAAAAGGGTGGACATAATGTGTAAACTGTTTTATGCTTGAAATTTCAAATTTTGATGGGAAGGATTCTTCTCTACTTTATACTGTGAAATGTGAAAGAAGGGGTTTTGTATTTTCTTTTTTTCTTTTTCTTCAACAGCAGTATAATAAAACTTTTAAATTTTTAAAATTTTAAAATTGAACATACTATTGGAGGGGTAAACAAAGGTGTTGTGAATTTGCATGACCATGGCAGTGCCTCGCTTGGACTTCTTTCCTAGGCCTCTAGAGCTGTTGGCTACTGAGTCGTCAATGGAGCCAACAAAGACGCTAGAGCTTGGTACACTGGTATGAAATCCTGATAAACTTCGTCGATTCCTGTTTCAGGAAGCATGTGTTTTCAAAGTTGTAAGTAAAAAATAAAAATAAAAAACGAAAAAACCTAAACAATGGGAGACGTAGTAGAAAAGGATTCACCATTGGCTCATGTATTTGGAAACCGTTAACCAAAATTGTAATGTTAACAGTAAAACAACTGAAAAAATCTATTTTTGTAGGGGAAGAAGATAAGTGAAGAGGCAGTGTTGGATTCCTTTGATGCTAGAAAATAGGAGAGAGAAATTTTAAAAGAGAAATGATATGTCCACAACATTTTCATAACATTTTAATAAAAAATCCTAAGTGACAGGTTGTTACGGGTTATTATTGTTGGGGTAAAAAAGTAATCTTAGTGTTAGGTTCAAATTTGAACCAATAACAACTAACCACCTATGATTTGTTATGAAAATATTGTAAAAATATTGTGTACGTAGCATCTCTCATTTTAAAATGAAACATCCATTCCAGATAAGAAATTTAAACGTGAGGAATTTAAAAGAGGTGTGAAAGTGCCTAATTTCAAGGAATATGGATAACATGAGAGAGAGGAAAAAAAATTGTTTTATTATTATTTACAAAAAAAAAAAATTATTTCACCAACAAAAAATTGTTTAATGTATAGCTGATTCAAGCTAATTATTTCACCAGCAACCGTGGAAAGGAGCAACTATTGTAAAGAATTTTTTTTTTTTTTGAAAACACTAATGTAAAGAATTAAACAACCAAAACATATCAAATTCCACATTTTGGTATAAATATGAAACAAAAATATATATAAAAAAAACTTTGAAATTAATATCCCAAGTAGATCAATTAATGGCATTCGACTATGTTTTGTATGAATAAACAAACATGTACCATATTTTGTATACATGATTGTATTAGGCACACAATGTCAACCACGACGGGGCATATCACAACGTTACGAATCTCATACAGAAGGTTATTAAAAAAAAAAGAAAAAGAAAAAAAAAAAAAACGACAACAACAACAACAACAACATAGCAAATCTCTGTCCAGTGTAAAGAATAAAAATGCCACTACACCCTTATGTTTATGCAGAGATAAAACTAAAACTAAAGGATAATTCGGTAAAAATACAACTCTAACTTCCACTAAAACATTGCCTAATAAGTAGGATCATTAAGCACTAGCCACATCTGCGCTATACCTCAAAAGGACTAGTCACTATTAAGATTCATTGTAGTTGTTAATAAAGCCCAAATCTACCCAGTAAATATCCGATGTGGGACTCATCACACACCTACACATCCACACACATCACATAATCAATCAATCAAATTGGGGCATCACAATCTCCCCCACTTAAATCCCCAACGTCCCCGTTAGGGCCCACTTTGTGGGGTAGTGTCTCCGAGCCCACATGGGGTTATCGGTCCGGCTCTGATACCATATGTAATGACCCAAGGAAAAGCACTAGCCACATCTGCGCTATACCTCAAAAGGACTAGTCACTATTAAGGCTCCTCGTAGTTGTTAATAAAGCCCAAATCTACCCAGTAAACATCCGATATGGGACTCATCACACACCTACACATCCACACTAGGGGTGGCAAATGAGTGGGTTTGGGGTGGGTATAATTGGGTTGGGTATATAAAACCCATTTACCCATTAAAACCCATTTAACTAATTGCTTCTAACCCAAATCTAACCCAACCCAATTATTATGGGTAAACCCCAACCTACCCAATTACCCAATTATCAAAATTACCAAAATGCCACTAAAGTGAAAATGACCAAAGTACTATAAAATCTTTAAAAATGACCAAAATACCCCTAAAACTCAAAAATTACCAAAATATACTCGAAATTCAAAAAATGACCAAAATACCCCCCAAACCCATAAAAATGACTAAAATACCCTCCGAAACCCAAAAAATGGCCAAAATACTCCCGAAATCCAAAAAATTACCAAAATACCCCTAAAACCCAAAAAATGACCAAAATACTGATAAAACTCAAAAATTTCCAAAATACCCCCGAAACTCAAAAATTGACCAAAATACCCCTAAACCCATAAAAATGACCAAAATACCCCCAAAACCCAAAAATTGACCAAAATCTTCCGAAATTCAAAAAATGGCTAAAATACTCCTGAAATCCAAAAAATTACCAAAATACCCCTAAAACCCAAAAAATGACCAAAATACCCCTAAAACTCAAAAATGACCAAAATACCCCCGAAATCTAAAAAATGACCAAAATACCCCTGAACCCATAAAAATGACAAAAATACCCCTGAAACCCAAAAATTGACCAAAATCTTCCGAAATTCAAAAAATGGCCAAAATACTCCTGAAATCCATAAAATTACCAAAATACCCCTAAAACCCAAAAAATGACCAAAATACCCCTAAAACTCAAAAATGACCAAAATACCCCCGAAACCTAAAAAATGACCAAAATACCCTTGAACCCATAAAAATGACTAAAATACCACCAAAACCCAAAAATTGACCAAAATACTCCCGAAATTCAAAAAATGACCAAAATGCCACTGAAACCTAAAAATTACCAAAATACCCCTAAAACCCAAAAAATGACCAAAATACCCCTAAAACTCGAAAATGACCAAAATTACCCCGAAACCTAAAAAATGACCAAAATACCCCTGAACCCATAAAAATGACTAAAATACCACCAAAACCCAAAAATTTACCAAAATACTCCCGAAATCCAAAAAATGACCAAAATGCCACTGAAACCTAAAAATTACCAAAATACCCCTAAAACCCAAAAAATGACCAAAATACCCTTAAAACTCAAAAATGACCAAAATTACCCCGAAATCCAAAAAATGACCAAAATACCCCTGAACCCATAAAAATGACTAAAATACCACCAAAACCCAAAAATTGACCAAATTGAGATTTGTAAATTTTTATTTTGCAATCTTTTTATTTCTAATTTTTTTTTGCCAACAAAATTTGCTAGTTTTAACTTTTAAGGTTTAATTTTATCAGAGAGAGAGAGAGAGAGAGAGAGAGAGGATTCCACACACATCACACAATCAATCAATCAAATTGGGGCATCACACTATTATTTAAAGGACTTCCTTTATTTAGATTCCTCATTTTTTTGTTTAAAAATGTCCCTATACCCTTATATTTAAGTAGAGACAAAATTAAAGAACAATCCGATAAAAATTATTTTATCAATTTATAAATTAGATTCTAAAAATAAAAAAAATATATAATAAATAAAGACTTTTTTTTTTGGCTATAAATATTTGACACAGCTTACGTAAATAAATATAGTATTTAATTTTTAAAAACTCTTTTTTTCTCTGATAAATAAATAAATAAATATTTTTCACTCTCTCTCTCTCTATCGCCGCAGACACAGGAATAAATGGTAGTATATAGTCTCCTTTTTATTTTCGCCGGTGATATTCAACAACGGAAACCGGTCGGCCTCAGAGGTAGGGCATCGGAAGGGTGAGAGGTCAAGCTCACAATTTAAATCTACTCTGTCTCTGTGAATGTGTATGAAGATCTGATCCCTTTCAACTGGTATGTATTGTCGCCGCCACTCAAAATTTTTTTTTTCTGTCTGTGTGTGTTACTGTTTGTTATTATTATTTGTTAGAAAAATTTTTAAGTCTTTGACTATATGTGAAGATTGGAAGGAACATTAAATTTAATTATAAATAAAAACAAAAACTTGATAGATGCTTATATCTCAACAACAGCAAAAAATCTGTCTTTTGTTTTAATCAAAGATCTCTGTTTTAGCTCACACCCCAACATGACCACGACCATGACCATGCTAAAAATGTAACCTTTGCAGCAAACTCTTCGAAAGAGCTTTACTGTTACTTGTGGAGTTCAATTGATCGAAAATGTTGGGTTGTTTGGATTGGATGTACAGAGAAATTGGGCATGACTTGATTGTAGTATTATTGTGTTCACTGTTCACTACCTCCTACTACTGCCTGTTTAATATATTCATTTTTTTTTCCTCGATTTTGGTATAAACATATGTTGTTATAAGAGTGTTTTTCCTATTAACCAGGTTTTTCTTCTAGTTCGTATGTTTATGCCTATCAATAAAGCGCGGAGAGGTTTGACACAAGTTCATTATTTTTTACAACACCGAAAGCAATGCACATCTTCTTCTACTCTGCTATTCCACCCACCCAATCCTTCTCATCGTGGGTTAGGGTTATTGGGGCCACCAGAAGTCCATCATGATCATCCATCCACATCTGTTGATCATCATCTCACAATCAAAGACCCCTTCATGGATTTATTGTTAAGTGGCAGCTTTGATAAGCAAAAATTCATGCCACCTATACCTTACTCGGAGAGGCAACAATTTCAATTTCCTCATCCTTGCATAGATCTTTACCAGTGGGGGAACGATCAACAGAGTCTGAATACTCTGAAATTCCTTTTAGAGAAATCTTGGAACCACAATTCACTTACCACCCTCAAAATTATTTGCTTCTTGAGAAAAAAAATTCCTCCTAGGAAAGATGGCAAAGAAAAGTTTTTTGCCTCACTTTTATGGCTCTACAAATGTCACCCTAAATCACTAGCATACAATCTCGAGGTGTTTGCCAAATTCGGTTATTTGAAAGACTTGCTCGAAATTCTTTACCGGCTCCTCTATGGCTATGAAATTCGGAAATATGAATTTTTTGAGAGGAGAGAAATTATTACGATGAAGAATTACAAAAAAGCAAAGCTGAAATATTCAAAAATAATTGAAGAACCACCCGGGGAGAAGCAAATGACAATGCGGTTGAGGGACCAGAAAAGAATTCTAATGGCAAAAAAGGCCATTGAGAAATACAATAATGACGAGGACTATCGCTTTTTATATGAACATATATCCGATATCTTTGCTCGACTGTTAAAATCCGATCTTGAGTTCTTGAATACTGGCCAGATTGATAAGATTAGTTTGGCTGCAAAGTGGTGTCCTTCTCTTGACTCTTCTTATGATCGTTCGACTCTCTTTTGTGAGAGTGTTGCTAGAAAGCTCTTCCCTTATGATTCTGAAGCTGAGTACAGAGGGATTGAGGAGGCTCACTATGTTTATCGAGTTCGAGAACGTTTGCGAAAACAGGTCCTTATCCCACTTCGCAAAGCCTTGGAGCTGCCTGAGACTTACATGAGCAGTCGCGAGTGGCGCAGGCTTCCATATGATCGAGTCCCCTCTGTTGCTATGAAAACTTACAAAAAGTTATTCTTTAAACATGATGACTGGCGAATTCGTAGTTACCTTCGGTATCTGAAGCGGTCAGTGAAGCCAAAATTCAATTTCAGCAGATTGCTTCCTCACGAGATTTTAAGTTTGTTGAACTATGCATTTGGGGAGGAAATCGCAGAGTATCATTGGAGGAGAGTAGTTGAAGACTTCTCTAGCAAAGGATGCTTTCACAACTGCATTTCAATCTTTAGTAGTGCACCATGGTATAACTTCTCGAACTTTTGCTATGCTTTTAGTCTTCTAACTTCTGAATTCTGTGAGAGCCCATGGAAAGGAAAAATGGCAGTACGGAATGCCTCATTTGATGTGGACTTTATAAAGATTGAAGGAGAAGATCTTCGATCTAAGCTCAAGACTTTGAAATCTCATGGTTGCATCTGTGTTAGTGTTTCGGAGATTTTGGATAAAGTCATAAATATGGCTCTTGAATGCAACCTGAGCACAGATAAGATGATAAAGAAAATTTTCATTATCAGTCATAGTGGCAATACAGTTTTGAGTCTCCAGGAGACTAATGAAAGTGAATCAATGAGAAAGAAATTTGAAATGAATGGCTATGTGATCCCACATATAGTGTGCTGGGACTTGAAATTTTGCTGGATTCCTGGTGTGAAATCAGTAGATGATATGACATTTATATATGGTTGCTCAAATGATATTTTTAGAGTATTCCTGGAGGGAGATGGAAATTTGGATCCTGTGGCCATAATGGATGTAGAACTATCAGGTGAAGAATACAACAAACTCGTTGTGCATGATTGATTCTTGGGGGGTTTTCTTACTAATCCTGTGTGCTAGATGACTGAAGGTACTTACTCTACATGAACTCTTGTTTGTTTTCATTTCTTAATTGAACTCCTTGTTCAAAATAGAGTCCATGAAGTAATGTTCCTCATGCAATGCTTCCTACCTCCTATTATCTTTCTCGATTAATTTACTTATTATGTTATCCCATTGTTTGATATGTCCATAAAGGCCTCTTTAGATGGGTTTTGCATTGGTGTTCTATGATCAGTTTCTTTTGTGGAGATGGGTTTTGCATTATTTTTTTCGGTTGTTTATTGTTTGTTTGTACTCGAACTAATGTCTATGTTATAAACACTGTCATGGAATTTAGTTAATTATTTGGTGACGTATAATTTCCAACTTAACATATTTTGTTTCAATGAATACTATGAATTTAGGTACACCTGTGATATTTGATGCTGTTTTCATTGGCTTTTGTGAATGTAGAGTTCATTAATAGGCAGAGTTCATTAATAGGTTCCTGTCATGTTGGACACTTATTATTCCATTTTATAAAATTTATGGTCACAATATAAGGATCATCTTGCCTTTGTGTTGTTTTCTGGTTCTATCGTTCTATGTACAGACCTTTCAGTATGCTGTTTGTTGTACCATTTCTTTGGTGAATCTGACGGAATTGTCTTGCATATGGTCTTGAGTTTGATCGTGGATTTGATATCATGGTGCTTTATGGTTATAGATGGATGGACATGTGTGTTGCCACCTTATATTAATTTATGTATGAAGTGGTCTGTTATCACTTCTAAGTGGTGTTTTTGTATTGAACAGGATCCCCATGAAGCTGGATGATATCGTTGCGATCCATTGTAAACAGGACTTTTTCATTGACAGGGCTGATCCTGGATAATGTCCTTGGGGCTCTCTTGTACCTGGGAAATTCGGTTTGATTTGGTGATAAGTTCTGTTTTCTTCTTGTTTTAATAAAGAAATGCGGTCGCTTTTTTCTATCTAGTTATTTATTTTTAAGTAGTTGAGCTGTAACTTTGCTGTAAGGATTGTAATTTTCAGCGTGACTTGGTCATGGTGAGGGTTTCAGACTTTTTACAATGCTTGCCCCTTTTTTTTTCGTCTTGGTGTCTTGTTTTTATTGGTTTTATTATATGTAAAATCATTTTATTAAAAAAGACAAAGTAGTTCAAAATCAAATACAGCAACGTGTAACAAGCCACTTCTAATACTATTTATAATGGCAGAAGCTGAGAGTTAAATCCTATGATGTCTTACGTAGGAACAAAGACCCCACTTTTAAAACACACAAGTTGAAAAGCCAAGCAAAATTAGTCATGTGTAGTGTACTGTTTGAAGGGTAAGCTACAGTTAATGGTTTGTACTTCTTACTGTTTCACTTTTTTAGATGTTGAATAAAAGCTGAGACCAAGAGATGACTCAGTTCAGTAGGGCAAAGAGAGACATCTGAGGGCCGTATGCCTCCACGCAACAGGTAAGATTTTTTATTTGTTCTTTAAATTTAGTTGTAAAACATGATTTAGGTTTCAGTCACTGTTTCAAACATGATTTATAAAGGACTTTGTCCGGCCTTCCGCTGCAACCAAATTCCAAACCAGCATAAATTTTTGTTCCCAAAAACACTGTCTAAAACGGGTATTTTGGTTGGATTGATTTTGAACTTATGGTCTTACAAATATGAGCTTTAAATATGATTAATTTTGGGTATTCTGACAAATTGATTTTGAATCTTTGATTTTTGTTTCCAGGTTAAATTTTGTTTTGATAAAAGTATTTGGGTTAGAATCTCCTTTCTTTGGGATATTTGTGTTACATTTGGTTTGCTTTTGTTTAGAGTATTTGGGTTAATTGGATTTGGGTATTTGTCAATGATGTTTTTAAAATAAGAGAAAATGAAACACGATCGTGCCTTTCTTTTCCTTTTTAAAATAGGAGGCTTTCACAACTGCATTTCAATCTTTAGTGGTGAACCATGTTGTTACTTCTCGAAGTTTTGCTATGCTTTTAGTCTTCTAACTTCTGAATTTTGTGGGAGCCCATGGAAAGGAAAACTGGCTGTACAGAATGCCTCATTTGATGTGGACTTTAAAAAGATTGAAGGAAAAGATCTTCGATCTAAGCTCAAGACTTTGAAATCTAAGGATTACTTGTTTGTTAGAATTTCGGATATTATGGATAAAGTCCTTAATATGGCCCTAGAATGCAACCCGAGCACAGATAAGATGATAAAGAAAATTTTCATTTTCAATTATTGTGGCAATTCATTTTTGGGTTTCTGGGAGACTGAAAGTGAATCAATCAGAAAGAAATTTGAAATGAATGCCTATGTGATGCCAGATATAGTATGCTGGAACTTAGAATTTTGCTTGATTCCTAGTGTGATTTCAGCAGATGATGTGACATTTATATATGGTTGCTCAAATGATATTTTTAGAGCATTCCTGGAAGGAGATGGAAATTTGGATCCTGTGGCCATAATGGATGTAGAACTATCAGGTGAAGAATACAACAAACTCGTTGTGCATGATTGATTCTTGGGGGGTTTTCTTACTAATCCTGTGTGCTAGATGACTGAAGGTACTTACTCTACATGAACTCTTGTTTATTTTCATTTCTTAATTGAACTTCTTGTTCAAAATAGAGTCCAAGAAGTAACGTTCCTCAGGCAATGCTTCCTACCTCCTATTATCTTTCTCGATTAATTTTACTTATTATGTTATCCCATTGTTTAATATGTCCATAAAGGCCTCTTTAGATATGCAACACTAAGATGGCGTAATTTAAAGTACATGTTAGAATTTGTCAATCTAAAATTATTTTAAAAAATTCTTAAATTTAAGAAATTGAGAGAAAAATAGGGATAGTGGGGACGTTGTTATCTTTAAATTTTAATCATATATAACTTCAAATATAATGAGTTAACAGCTGTTATAAAAACTGTCATTTACCCCCTCGTCACTATCTTAGTAGATTTGTGGATTATTTGATTTTAAAAGATAACCACCTTTCCTTTACCCTAATTCTTCACACTTTCTTGCATTTAAGGGTTTTTTTTTTGGTGTATATCTTGACTTCGACAATTATACATCTACTTTTTTTAAAAGCGCTTTTGGGCATGTATGGGAATATGTGCTAAAAGGGTAGTATTAATTATAGTTGTAGTATTTAATTTTTTGAACAATGTTTGAATGATTTTGAGAGTTCTAAGAGCTTAATTTGTTAATTGTTCATTTATGTTTTGGATAGTATAAGCAGGATCTCTTTGCTATGTGCTGAGTGGTATGCAATATTCATTTTCCTTTTTCCATTCAATGATAAACGGGTGTTTTTACTATCCATTTTAGTGAGGCCTCCATCATTATTGTAGAAAGCTCTTGCTGCAGTTCTTGGCTGGTTTATAGTTATTTGCACATAGTGGTGGAACCACGTTCAAGGGTTGCAGTGCTTGGCTGGTTGTAGTTCTTACTTTTTTAAATGTTGTACCCCAAAAAATAAGAGTTGGCCCGCTAGAAGAAAATATTGATGTCATCTAATGATCCCAAAAAAAAACAGGTCTAGGTGGTTTCCTTAAAAAAAATTTTTTAAGAAAAGTTCTTAGAGTTGATATACTCTCGTAATAGAGTACTTTCAATTACGACAATTAACAGATTTCGTAAGTAAATTGTACAACTCAAAGCTTTGTAATAATCCTCCATGGACTTTAACTATAGGCTTTTGAATGAAACAAAATAAAGTAATTTTTTCCATGGGATTTTCAATGAAAATGAGATAGTTTTCATGGGCTTTTTGAATTAAATGAAATGAAATGAAGTAATTTGCCATTGACTTTGGAAATAATTTGTCATGGGTTTTAACCATATGCTTTTGATATAGATTGGACTTCTGACCCAATTTTTTTTTTTTTTTGAGCAAATGACCCAATTTTGGGCTTAGTCAATTAGTGAGATAAAATCAAGTGCATATGGGATCTTGGCTTCTTTTGTAATGGTGTATTTTTGTGGCCCAATTTTGTAAAGAGGTAGGAAATAAATTGTAGAGGCCCAAAATGACACCAAGGACACACACAAGCTCACCATCTAACAGAAATTCAATCACAGCACATGCAGCCATACCCCAAGCACAATAATGAGCTATGATGGTTTTCAGTTGAGTTGTGGAAGTACTACAAGTTATAAAAACATGTAACCAAAGTGAATACAAATTAAATTTAAAAGGGCTAAGATTAAAGAACCAATTTCATTATAGACATTATAAATAACAAACTTTATGGCCATTGATCTGCATATGTAGTAGTTTCTTGGAATGCCAGAACAAGGGAAAATCTAAAAAAGTAAATTTTATATAATTAAGAATTTGATAATATGTGTCCGTGCCATTAATATCACAGCTTGGATATTTTCTCAATCTCTTTTTATTTTTCACTTCACTGTTTTAAGTTTTTTATACTTCCTGTATATACATTTCAGTTTTAATAAATTGCAATTACTTATAAAAATAAAAGAAAGAAAGAAAGAAAAAAATTGTGTTAAATTTGGGAGTATTGGTTAAGTTATGGATACTGGATTTCGGATTTGTGTATTAATTAACCTTGATACTACCATAAGACAAAGGATGGAATTCCCCCTCCCTATGTCCCATACACACACACACACACACACAAAGAAGGTGACAGGGTAGTTTCAGACTATGTGAACTACTGTATAGTGACACATATTGAAGATTGGAGCTTCTCAACATTCATAGAAGTCTATCCCTTTTGAGAGCCATTTATAAGTAAAGAGCTTCTTAGGGTATACAAACTTCTATCCAAACTGAGTATCTTAAGTTATTTTAAATGGTTAAAATGACTTCAAACTGAGGCTTACAATTTTGATTGTCTCTAGTTTCTAACAAAATCTAGTTGAGCCCATGTTCTTCCCCCAAAACATATGGCATCTCATGAAGTAAAACAATCACCTGTATCTAGCTGATACTTACTTTTGTTGAACTTGGTTTGTAGTATATTTACACACCTGTGACACATTGCTTTTTTTTATTTTCTATTTTTATTTTTTTTATCTCAGTGGAGTTCACAGAGGCATGAAGAATTCAACTTTTCTTTTCTGGTGTGTTTTTGTCATTGAGATATGGAAAAATAAAAAAATAAAAATCCCTCATGAGTCATGTTAAGTAACAATATTTTAGAGGTAAAGAATCACATTCATGATGTAGTTTTTCAACTAGGAGTTGAGAATTTTCTTCTTAATTTCCTTAATTTGATATTGTATGTCCTTTAAAGTTGTTAGTTTATTTGGTATATTAGTGAAAGATTGCATTCTTTTCCCCCCTTTCATTTGTTCCTCTTGTATGTATTCTTCCTCTTTACCTTTGTGCTTAAATAAATTCTTATACTTATCAAGAAAAATAAACAATTGAATCTTCTTGTA
Organism: Lithocarpus polystachyus; assembly: GCA_033629205.1. NCBI lineage: Eukaryota > Viridiplantae > Streptophyta > Magnoliopsida > Fagales > Fagaceae > Lithocarpus > Lithocarpus polystachyus. The sequence goes on along the minus strand of CM066164.1, from coordinate 1,014,536 downwards.
GTTGTTGCTAAAATCTTATGACAGGAAATAATGATGTTTATTTTGAACCTACGATATTGCAGTTTGGGGTGCTTGGGTGAATTTACATACCTCTCAAGCACATTGCCCATGTGTCGTAGGGAATGGCAGTTCGAAGAATAAGAGAAAAATTGAATGAGACATATCTGTTGTGTATTGGTTAATGTAAGGTGAGGCAAATCTTTGATCTGGAACTGGAAGCTTCAGTTTTCAATCACTATATTGTATTATATCCATGTTATGAGAAACAAGAAGCTTCCTTCTTGCTTATCTTCCACTTTATAAATCTTTGAAAACCAGTAATGCACGCCAAATAATTGAGGTGTTTGATAATCACAATGGGAAACTTTTAGTACAAAATATAAACTACTCCCAATCAAAACAGAGGTGTGGGTGGATGTTGTTAAGCTCATTTGTTTCTCAAATTGGTGAAACTACCGTTTTGGCCACTTGTGACCTTTTGTTTTTGACAATTGTTGATTGATGATGTTATCTTACTGCCTGACGTGGAAAGGATTTTGCTTCCACGTGCCACCTTGTTGCTTTGGCAAGCTTTTGTTTTTTTAATGGATAATTCCCTATTTATATTCTACAATGTTGATGATATCTACAGGAACTCTATAGCTCCTTCTTATCATAACAGCAATTAAGATGGTGGTTGAGATCATGTGTTCAAGGCCTAAGACCTACTAGATGCGTGTACGTATAGATTACTCCCAATCAAAACAGGCAACCATATTGATGAATGATGACAAACCTATAACAAGATACTTTTACATTCATAGGTTGGGCCATGGAGGAAAAAATTCAGAATTAGCTACTATGAGAGTACATGTATACTTAGAGTAGAGTTTAATGTTAGAGTTATCTTATTTAATGTGAGAGGTCAGCTGTCTAAGTTTGATTGGTGGAGCATGAAGTAGAGCACAATTGATGAGACAGAAGATTTTGACTCGTATACTTACTAGTTACACTTTCTCTTGAGAAAACTAAATGAATATTAATTGCACTTTAATTTAAAAGATTTAAGCGACTCCTTCACAAATTTCTTAAAACAGCTTCAAAAGCTGTATGTCTATAAAGTTATTTAAATTTAAAGTAAGATACACATGCCTTCTTCTTCCTTTGGTTTTTTATTGAGCTTGTGCATGTCATCTTCCTTTTCTTGTTCTATTCTCCTCCTCAGCTCTTCTCCAAAGAAGCCATCATTGTCAACAATGACTAAAGCTATGGTACAATTTGCTGTATTAGATTGTCACCTAGTACTATTAGCACCTAAAATTCTAAAAGTGACTGCTTTTTAAGGCATCTCATAAATTCAAGTAAATTAAATCATATGAGGAGGACTAGCTGTTTTGCTTACCAATAACGCAAATGTAAAAGAAGACAGATCACTCAAAAATTATTCCTCCATAGACAAATTGGTTGAAAAAGAACACAAATCACATTAAAATAAGAATAGGTTTCTAAGAAACACTAACATGACGAATGGTACCCACCATTCGTCAAAGTCTTAATCACATAACCAATATCCCACCTTTACATGAGATTAAAAAACAAAAAAAGAGGGAAAAGAAAAAGAAAAAAGGAAAAGAAAATCTTAAAACACTTTGACACACAGAATGAAGAATCAATTGTCCATCAACGGCCATAAACGAACCCCAGATCAGAAAAACAAAAGACATATTGCTGTTCACAGGTCACACCTCCACCTGCCCCAAAAAAGATGCAAAATTGTCAAATGCTTAGCCCATAATTAGAGGAAAAGGGCAGTCCACTTAAGTCACAATTATTAAGATGAAATACAAGAATTATAGTGTAGGTAACGTCAAGATGACACGGGCCTATGCATTAAACGTTGTCTACTGAGTCTATCAAATAAGAAAGTATACCATGTTTCGGTAATATCAACTTAGTATCTATTTTAGTATTTTAGTATTTTTTACCCAATAAATGAGTGACATTTTTTTCAAAAACCCATATCAGACTAATCTAATAAATGATAATGACACTGATAACTATCGAGAGGATAAATTAATCATTTATTTGAATAGTCTAATGCAATTGTTTGAAACAAGTGTCGCTTATTTATTGGGTAGGAAATACCAAAACAGACGCTGAATTGGTAGTACCGAAATATAGTATGCTTTCTCCTATCCAATAGGCAGCGTTTAATAATTCACGACTCATGAGTGAGAGAGAGAGAGAGAGAGAGTGACATTTGGGGTCTCTTTGCTTTTGTTTTTACTTTTAAAAATATTCTTTACAATTACAAATACATTTTAACAATTTTTTTTTCTTGGAGGAAAGCTGCCAATAATACAACTTTTATCAAAAATTTGACGTGAAGGATGGAGTAAAAGTGATAGGTCATGTAAGTCCACAATTTTACCTTTTACAATTCTCCAAGTAATTTTCGAGTAAATAAATTGTGTGCAAAGTTGTGATTCTAGCATTTTTTGTGAGGAACAAGTAATTTTACTAGTATCGAATCATCTATTGTTGTTAGCCCCAAGAAGTTTTTAATTCAAACTTGTTCAACTTAGAAGAAAAGATCAAAGTGCAATTTCAAGTGAGTTCTTTTTCACATGTTATTTTCAACAACAAAAAATTGCAAACTTCTTATACAACGACAGTTTATCTTCAAGAAATTTTTATTGATAATTTTTTATTAATACACAAACTTAAATCATAACGTACCCACCATCCTATATTCTAAAATAAGCGTATCGATGTATAAAAAGTAACTCATGCATCTCAAACGTTTTATCTTTCATATTCAAGTAAAGATTGGTTATTTTAGTCTAAAAATATATTTATATAACATTTTGTTTTAATAAATCCTTGATTTATAATTAATAAAAAAAATTAAAAAAAGTGTTTTATATAAGAAAAAGAAAAAGAAAAGGAAAAAAGAAAAAAAAAAAACAGAAGCAAGGGGGAGAGAGATAAATGGATGCTTACAAAGATTGAAGTTCACTTGGTGATGGCATAGACAGCATAAATAATCCCAGGGATATAGCCGAAAATGGTCAGCAACAAACAAATCCAAAACTCGACCTGAATTCACCCAAATGAAAAATGAATCATCTTTATAATTAAACATACAATACTAAGAAATATATATATGAATTAAAGAAATTGAGTATTAATTATATATAGATGATTACCTTGCAACCAAACTTGAGGAAGACACCAAGAGGAGGCAAAATAATGGCCAAGAGGATATCAATGCAGGTAGCTGTGCCTTCATCAGCCATTATTTCTATGTATGTATGTGTGTTGGTGGTGTTGAAAGAGGAAATTCGATCAAGAGGCTAAAAGGGATCTGTAACTGATCCAATGACTACTTGTGTGTGTTGTGTTGTGTGATTGAAACTGCTAAGGACTAATATATATATATATATATATATATAGAGAGAGAGAGAGAGAGAGAGAGAGAGTTAGTCACACGGACAACACGTGCTGTCACATGAAAAATGAAATAATATACAATACGCGGTTCCTTAGTGGTGTAAACAAAGTGTGTAAAATAATATAAGTCTATCTATCACATTACACTCTGGGGTTGAGATGGGAATCATAGTCATTGTCATGACACAGCTAAGTCTCATAAATTTAGGAACGTGGCAAGCCCAAAGTTTCCCATGTGGGGTGGGTGCCCCCTTTTGCATTCTTTTTGGACAGATGTGACACATTAATCTTTCCCTCTTCATCTTCGCTCCACGCGCCTTTGCAACTTCTATATCCTATTTTTAGGTTCTAAATTAAATTTCTAGTAACTTCTAAAATTCTTAATTATTTCAATTCACAAACTCTTATCTTATTATTTGAGAGGTAATTCGAATATTGCATTGTACCAAAGCAAAATACTATCTTGGAATATTCGTCTGAAATAGATAGATATCCCAGATTTTAAATTTTATCTTGTCTATTCAAAATAATTTAAAATGCTAATGGACCATATATAGGGAATGGATTGGTCATATTTGGCGTTTTTTTTTCTTCTAATTTTTGACCTTCCATGTGAAGTTTTAGGCTTACTCATGTAAAGTTGAAAACTAGAATGTTTAATAATTTTATTAGTGGCACAAAGAGTTGTAGTTTAACTGATTCATGTCTCTTAGTATTTCCATTCTCAAAAAAAAAAAAAAAAAGGTCTCTTGGTATTTTTATGAGAAACATCTATATTTTAAACCCTTCTTCCTATTATGACTATCAAAATGATAATAATAATAATTTTATTAATATAAAAAGTTATTTTTAGTTATTTTTTATTGAATTTCATTAAATTTTCAATTATTAACGGTAGTGCACGTCTGTCAAACCTAAAAATGCACCTATCCATGATTCATTAGTGGTAGGCACACATATTCAACATGGTTGAGCATTTTTTGCTCCTTAGTCCACCAGATCCCCATTAGAAAATGGCTTGAATTAGGGGTGTGCAGCCAAAAATGGCTTGAATTAGGGGTATGTAACCAACCCGCCAATTTGCCAAAATTGATCCAATCTAACCCAAATTTGCTAGGTTGGGTAGGTTTTTATGGATTGCTGGGTTAGGTGGGATTGTCAAAATCTTTTTTACAATGGGTCAAGTTAAGTGAAGTTTAGTAGATTCACAAATCTGTCTAACCCAACCCAACCCACCTATATTTAATATATATTTAAAATATATATTATATGATTTTATTATTTACTCTTTTTTTTATCAATTGAGTTGGGATAGAACTATATAATATCCTATTAAATATAGAATAATAAAACTAATTTATGTTTATTTTGTTTCTCAACTGAGTTGAGATAGAACTACTTGATATCTTACTAAGTAAGATGTCATTTGGTTTGATTATTTGTGTTGATTTGATGTACTATCAATATAAATTTGTTGTTATTTGTATTGGTTTAACCTTTGAAGCACTAATAAAATAGTTTGTATTGTTTTGGTACTATACTTGGGTTTAGTAGGTTTTAAATTTGTTCTTATCTGTGTTTGTGTTATACTAATGCTCAATTAAAATAAAATAATAATTGTCTAATCTATGGGTCCAATCTAATCCAAGCGGGTTGGATTAAGTTGGGCTGAACTTATGTGATCGGTTGGATTTTTTTCAACCTTACATCACATAAAAATTAATCAATTCAAATATGGCTTTGTGTGCGTTTGTTTTAACTTTTAAAAGCTAAAACGCATTTTTTAAGAACAAAAAGTGAAAGTTAGACGTTTTGAAAGGTAATGTTTCAAAACATGCTTTTTCAAATAAATTACGTTTTTTTTTTTTGACAAAAAAAAAATTACGTTTGAAATACAAAGAATTAAGCCCAAACGTTGAGATAGGTTTGAGGAGCTTTTATAAACGCAAAAGCACTTTTGATCAATAGTACCGTTAGATCTGAAGGTCAAGTATTAAATTGCTCACATGTTTTATTGAAAATCCAATTTTACCCTATGATTTGATAACTGTCCATCTCTGTCTATCTCACGCCAGAAGTCTTGTCTCTCTGCTCTCCTCCTCTCCGTACTGCAAAGGTCCTCTCCGTTCTGCTGATCTCACTCTCAAATCTCAACATCTTATCTCACTTCCAATTTGGTTTTGGGGTTAGAGAGAGAGAGAGAGAGAGAGAGGAGTTGGTTTTGGGTGAAATTGAGAAAAATTAACCTACCGTAATTGATTTTTAATTGGCATGCATGAGGTTGGATGACAAATTTGAGAGGAGTTCGGTTTAGTTCTTGGAAGCTGTTTGATGAAATTAGAGAAAATGAGAAACAGAAAGAAAATAATAGTGGATGGGAGAACATCAATGTGGAAGAAGATAAGGGTGAAAGGAAACGTGTGGTTGAGAAAAAAAAAAAAAAAAAAAAAAAGAGAGTAAAAAGTAGAGTGGGATACGTGTTCACGCAAGGAAATTTACAAAATGAAAATTACAACTGAATTAGGACACAACAACTTATCTCAAAAGTTTCACAACTTGAGGTATCAAATAATTTATTAGATTAGGATTTACTATAATTAAAAACAAATAGTATTGTGAAAGTATTGTCACATTTTATTGTATCTTTGGACTTTTTAAATTAGTGCTATTTTCTTTAGAAAAAAATAATATTGTTGACACAATATTTTCATAACAATTTCATAATAAATTTTACACAGTAAGTTGTAATTGGTTCTCATTTGGACCTACTAGTAACATTATTTTTTCATCTACTATTAACAGCTTGTCATATAGATTTTATTGTGAAATTTTTGTAAAAATGTTGTGTCTATAACTTGCATTAAGAGAGACAATTAAAACAAAGAATTCTCTTTATATATATATATATATATATATTGTCATTTTTGATAATTTACCACTCAAACCTTTATTTTTAGGAAAATGTTAACGAATGCTGTACAGCACTTATTTTTAATTCATTTTAATAAAGTTTTGATACCATTTTTATGAGAAATGAAAAAAACTGTCAAAATATTAATTACTTTTTTTTCATTCTCCATAAAAACTTTCTTTAAATGAATTATTAACAAGTACTGTATAGTACCCATTAACAGTACTCTTATTTTTATAAGTGCTAGTCAAACACTTAGGGGTCGTTTGGTTTAGCATTTCAAACAACAATTTTCAATTTTTAAACAACATTTTATGTATTTTCACACACTTTTTCACTCACACGTATTTCAAAAAACAATAAACAACAATTTTCAAACTATTTCACCAAACACTCCTTAGTTTAAAAAAAAATACTTTCTTACTATTTTTACCAAATACTCAATTTAAAAAAAAAAAAAAAAAAAAAACTTAATTTCGTACCGCAATTTTTAAAATTACCACATTTTCAAAAAATACTATTAAAAAAAGCTGAACCAAAACTCACCCTTTGTCTTGTATGGCTAGAAAATCTAGCTCAGCCTACTTGGATGTAGCCACCTTATTTGACCTTGGAATTGGCGAATTGCTAGTTGAAAAAGTTACCATAAGCCAAATAGTGCTGCATGTGTCTTTCTCTTTTTGCATACATCGTCAACACAAGTTAATATAGGCAGAGCTCTAGGTGTATGCCAAGGTCATATTTGCCTCTTGAAAGTTGTGATATTGGTGCATTGTCAAGAAGTGGTATCACATCTCCATCAAATGCATACACGACTTTTTTGCATGGATGCACAATAGTGCTTACAGACGCTTTGGTTATTTTGCTCTGTATATATGTGCCTTTGTGCAGCATAGAATGTGTGCTGTGGCAAAATGTAGGAGTGAAAGATAAAAGATCCCTTTGAAGGAGACGTTGTGCAAAGTTGAGAAAACTTCTCTTTGTTAATGGTTCAACCACTAACTTTGTATTCAGCCTCAACCTTAATTTGTACTGAGAGAGAACTTTGTATTTGTGTGAGAGAATAATTAGGGTCTATTGAGATTTGAGTATTGTGAGAGTACCATTACACCATTTTTATATTTTCTATTTAGTGAAATTTTGCCCGAAACATTAATATATTCCACTTAATTTTTGATTTATTTATTCAACTAGTCACTGAGCTACAAGGTTAACTTTGTTATCGAGAATATTGGTTTTTGTTGAATTTTATTACATGGCCATAAATGAATATTAAAATTTTTATAGGTCTTTAAATAATTCACTTGAGCTCTCTAAAACTTAGAGATTAAGGTGATAACCTTTGTCACTTAAATCTTACAATCAACATGTTTTAATAATATACATATTTTTAATTGAAGTTTAATTTACACAATTGTTTGTAATGAGTAATGACATAAATGCTTCTAAGACCATCTTTAAAATTTTAGTAGGGGCTTATTCAATCTTTTAGGATTCATGGAACAATGCATCATTTTCTTGTTTAATTGTAAATGAAGAATTTTGATTGACAATTCATGATATCCTACCAAATTATTTATAAAAAAATATAGAAATAATTATTTTGGTATTGTATGTGTTTGCTGTTTACACTATTATTTTAGAAGATTGGACTTCATACACATCTCATATTATATTATACTAGTGTGTAACCCCGTGTATATGCACAGGTACATTTAAAAACAATCACAATTACATATTATATATACGACTATGTTTTTTATGATTTATTATATTGGACTCCTCATTTTCTATATTAAATTAACTAATTTGGCACAAAAATTTAAACTCTAATTGAAATTCAATTTTTACCTAAATTAACTCATTTGGCACAAAATTCTAAAATTTAGATTAGATGAGACACGTGGCGTAAAATTAGACATTAATTGAATTCCAATTGAAAATTTAATTGGATTTTCTCTCTGTTTTACCTATTATTATATATATAGATTATTCATTTATTTGTAGGAAGCTAAATAAAAGTGATGGGTAATCTTGACATTGTATTTTTAAACCTAAGTATAGTTTGAGAAGAATGAATATTTATTAGACAAAACTTAGGTATAGTACCTTAGATTCCCTCCTTAAAATTCAACCATGTGACTACTTATCTAAAAAATATACTTCCATCCTAAGAAAAAAAATATTCACATAGCAGAATTTTAAAAGGAGAACCTAATAAACAGCACTTAAGTATTGTACCTAAATCTTACCCATAGTTATTATAGGATTCCTAAAAGTAAATCAAATGTAGGGATTTCATGTCCAAGAAATCATAATCAATTTGTAATCAATTTAAACATGAGTATAGTTACCTTCTCAGGTATTCAAATTCATAAGCATTATATTTCCCAGGAACTTAAATGCTGAAGGGCACATGTTAGATTTGCCGAGCCAAGCACTTCATATTAAGCCCCACAGTCATCATTTTGTCGTCAAGTCCACCACCCATACTATATACTATCATTATTAATTGTATAATTATACCAAGTTTGCAAGGAAAGTCACTAGTTTTGTTAAATTGTGTTGTCAATTAACTCTCAATATGTAATGACTAAAGAGTTTTTTTTTTTTTTTTTTTTGGAATCTTGCAAAATGTTGTATATTATTTACCAAATCGTTAACAAAATATTTAAATACAATGGGAGTTCATGTTTGGCCATAGTTGGTTATGAGTGGGACAGTAATGGGTCCGTTTGGATTGAGAGAGGAAGGAGGTGGAGGGGAGTAGAGTTGGCTAAAAATATGCTAATTTTGGGTCAATTCTACTTTACTTCCCCTCCCTCCCTCTCAATCCAAACAGACCATAAGATAATAAGAGAGTAATAATGTTCAAATTCAAAGTTATAGGAACATAAATGAACAATTGAAATTTTGAGTTTAATTTATTCAACCTGTCACAACTACAAGGTTATCACTTATCATTGTCATCACTTATTACTATCATTGGGAATATTGGTTTGTTAAATTGTATTATAGGAAAACTAGCCTCTAAGCACGCACTTTGCGCATGCTCAGGGGCTCTTTTATTTTTTTGAATAAAAGTTAATAATTTGCTTCTATTATAATTTGGAAAAAAAAATTCAAACAAATAAAAAGGATAAGCTATTAAAGAACTGTAATTTCTTTTTTGAACTTGAAGGGAAAAAAATCCTAAATTTTAGAAGTTTTCTTTTTGAATTCAAAATGAAATTTGTTATTTGTTATTTGACATTTATGACCCTATTTCAAAATGAAGTTACTCTTCATTAATGATGGTGTTTTTGAATCACATAAAAATCCAGTTTAAAGAGGGGAATCTTCTTATATATAGTATAAATAAATGAGTGTTAGAAATTTTGTAAATCTTTAAATATTCCACTTAAGTCATAAATTACCACACATGGAAATTCCATTGTGAAAAAAAAATCACCACTACTAAAACAGTATCTATTATACCTCTCCCATTTTCTGTTAGTGTGTTTATACTTTATTTAAAATTTATATAATTTTTGTTTCATACTAAGAATCATATTTTACATTTGCTTCAAGATTTACCACAATGTCCATGGAAAATCCAAATTTCCGAATAAGACTATAGAAGCTCGACATTAACCCTATAGATAACTCCAAACTTGCATTGTCTTGGATGAATGCAATGATATTTCTAGCGTCGGCTTCTACATGCCATATTCATTTGAATTTGTACTCGCATACAAACAAGAGTGTTTTTTTTTTTTTTTTAGAAATCAAACAAGAGTTGTAACTTCTATATATCACTGCACATTATTGATGCGATGGTCACTTTATAAATATAAGTGCTTGTGAGGTGTGGAGAGTAAAAACCGGAGTACAAGTTTTCAGAAGGAAAATTCACGCACATATACATTTAAATTAAGTTAGAGTTGAATTTATATCTTGTATATAAAAAAAAAAAAAAAAAAAAAACTTATTTAGGGAATATTACTAACATTAAACCAACAAGTAGCAGCAACCATGTTTCAAAGTCAAAAATATACACATGACATGGAATGCAAAATGATAATTTTTTTTATAAAAAAAATTATGCATATCAAAAACTAATACTTGGTACAGCACTTTAATTTGTATTTTTAAAATAAATTTGGGTTTTTGGCTATCTTGAGATTGTTATGTTTCCCACGGCTATAACAAAGCGCGTGAAGATGTGGACCCGACGAATCAATTCGACCAGAGTGTCAAACAAGCGACGGCTCCTAGGTTGCCACGTTGTGGAATAAGGACGGCGGAGATGGAGGCTTATAAACCAAAAATAAATTGCCAAGTGTACACACTGCACGTGTTCCTTAATCACTATTCACAGTTCACAGATCTCAACACTCGACAACACAAACTCAAATCAAATACTCAAGCTAAGCAAAGCAAACCCACAAATGATAATAATAATAATAAAATAAAAAAAAGTGGAAGATTCATTCAGCCGCAATAGATATGATATATAGGGATAATCTTACTTTAATCCAAATCAATTACTACAAATTATTAGTTTTTTAATAATCCAATAATCGATATCCGTAATGGCCCTTTTTTGTCTTTTCTTTTTTTTAAATTTGAGGGAACATCTTTTGATTTGATTACTTAAAAAAATAATCTCATTTTGTTAGGCGAAAGACCACGTTCTGTCATCTTTTTCTACGGATCTTCTATTTATTTTATTTAAATTATTCTTTGTTATTGTTTTGAAGTTCTATATTTCTCAATTTGATATTGTTTTGTGTTATACAATAACAAGACAACGTATTGGTGAATGGATAAGGTCATGTTTGGCGTTTTATTCTAATATTTGACTTTCCATGTGATCTTAGGTTGAAGTTTTAGGCTTACTTTGTAAAGTTGAAAACAAGATTGTTTAATAATTTTATTGGTGGTGTAAGAGTTGTAATTTAACTAATTGACATCTCTTAGTATTTTTAAGAGAAACATCTTGTATCAAAAAAGAGAAATATCTCTAATTTTAACCCCCAATAATAGTAATAATTTTACTAATATAAAAAGTTATTTTTACTTTTTTTTTTCTATTGAATCTTATTAAATTTTCAATTATTTACTGTAGTGCACGTCTGTCAAAGCTAAAAATGCATCTATCCATGATTCATTAGTGGTATGCACACATATTCAACGTGGTTGAGCATTTTTTGCTCCTTAGTCCACCAAATCCCTGTTAGAAAATGGCTTGAGCTAAGGGTGTGCAACCAAAAATGGGTTGAAGGGTGTGGGAAGCAAGGGCCAAAGATTAAATTTTCAATAAGAAACTTCACACATATATACATTTAGATTAGATTAGAGTAGAATTTATATCTTATATAAAAATAAAATAAAAACTTACTTAACTAGGGAATATTACTAACATTAAACCAACAAGTTGCAGCAACCATGTTTCAAAGTCATAAATATACACGTGACATGGAAATGGAATGCAAATTGATAATTTTTACTAGCCTCTGAGCACGCGCTCATGCGCGTGCTCAGAAGCTCTTCTATTTTTTTGGTAAATATTAATTTAGAGTATTAATTATAATTTGGGATTACTACATTTTTAAATCACAAAAAAACTTAGAGGTGTGATGAATATTATGCGTTTGCAGGTAAATAATCTTTCATCACACCCTTAGGTTTTTTTGTGATTTGAAAATATAGTAACCTTAAATTATAATTAATGCTCTAAATTAACCTTTATCAAAAAAATAGAAGAGCCTCTGAGCACACACGTGAGCACACGCGTGAGCGCGTGCTTAGAGGATAGTTTAGTTAACATTTTTTTTTTTTATGAGAGAGATGAGCACACGCGTGAGCGCGTGCTTAGAGGATAGTTTAGTTAACATTTTTTTTTTTTATGAGAGAGATAAATAGTTAGGCTCTTGAAGTCAAATAAGTAGTTTATATGACTTGTAGATGCAAATATGCAATAGTTAATGGCATCCAATGAACATGATTGGTTGTAGTTTATCTATTATTGCTTTATGTTTATAGGAATTTAGATTGACTTAATCATTTATATTTGTATTGAAATTCAGCATTGTACAGAAACTTTATTTTCTAGATTTTTGATAATTTAAAATTTAGCAACTACCATTTTTTTTTTTTTTACCGTAAAAGCCTTCTAATTTGTGTGTGTGTGTGTGTTAAGAAAAGGCTCCAGACGCGCATCCATTTTTTTTTTTTCTTCTTAGTGGTGTTGTTCTTTTAACCCTATTTTTTTTTTAGTAGTTTCTCGTAGTGCCATCCACTATGTATGGGTAATATTTGATGTTATAACTGCTTTAGCTTTTTTAGAAGTTGTTATCCAATACTCTTTGATATGAATGTGGTCTTTTTGTTTTTTGATAGGATCTGAACGTGGTCTTTTTTTTTTATAGGATCTGAACGTGGATTTGAGTAAAAAAAAATTATATTATACACTTTGCCAGTTTAAGATCCACAAACTTACATACACTTTGCCAGTTTCTCTCATTCTTCTTCAGATTGACGAAATTCAGTTTAGCTCTACATCATTTTCTTTCTTCTTCTTCTACTTTCAAATTTGGTTTCTAAACAATTTAAACAAACTTTGTCTTCCAATGGCTTTTCAGGTTCTATCTTTTGCATGTTCTATCTTTCTTCGTTGTTTGATAGTTGCTTATTACCCATGGCTAACTTAAAAAATTCAAAAAGGAAAGTTTGTGCTTAAACTGGCTACTTGAGAAAGGATATTAGTAAGGGCTATTTCTTTTTGTTTTGGCCTACAATCAAACACAAACTCTTTTTTTGGTTTTTTTATTCTGAATATAAGCTACTTTTTTTTCTTTTTCTTTTTCTAAGGGGATTACACTACTTGGTTTGGTGTTTTTTTTACAAAAATTTATGTTACATTTTATTTTTGAGGAAATTATGCTACTTAATTAATTTCTTTTGTTTACGTTACATTTTATTTACATTACATTTTCTTTTGTTTCATAAAATTTGCGTTAGATTTCATTTTATTTCTTTTGTTTCATAAAATTTACATTACATTTCATTTTGTTTCATAAAATTAAAATCTAATTGGTTTCTCTTTTTTTGGTTTTTTTTAATCCCTTTAAAAAAAAAATCACTTTCCTTACGTTTTCTTCTCTAAAAAAAAATTCTCACGTTTTTTTTTTCCTTTCAAATCTCTTCTTTTTTTTGGGGGGGGGGGGGGGGGGGGAAGAGACTCCTACTAGAAAACCACTACTATATCTTCTCCATCCATATCCTTAAATTTTGGATTAAATTGTTAGCCTTTTACCCCCCCCAAAAAAAAGGTAGTTGCAAAATTTTAAATTTAAGCTTTTATTTAAACTACATTTTAGAATTAAACAAAGAATGATAACCGCTAAAAAGAACAACAACAACAACAACAACACCAAAAAAAAAAAAAAACATGTTTTCTTCTCTAAAAAAAAAAATTCTCTTGTTTTCCTTTCTTTTTTTTTTTTTTTTTCAAATCTCTTCTTTATTTTGGGTGAAAAAAAAGAGACTACTAATATAAAGCCACTACTATAACTTCTCCATCCATATCCTTAAATTTAACCCTAACTCTTTTATCTCTCTTAAGTTGCCGTATGCACAAATTTATTGGATTGCATTGAAAAGGCATTGGAATAAAATATTAGATAAGTTTAGGTGAGAGATTTTATAGGAATTATTTTATGATGTAAACCTCACATGAAGTAGTTATTATTTAAGAAATTGTTGTAAAAAAAATTCTTTTGTAACAAAAACTATATTTATCATTTGTATAATTCTATGTAAAATTCAATTTTAAATTTAAGCTCTTATTTACTTTTGTTATAGATGAGTAGTAAGTGACTAAATTTTAGGATTAAAAAACTAAAATTTTGGATTAAACTATTAGCCTTTTACCGTAAAGAAAACGGTAGTTGCAAAATTTTAAATTTAAGCATTTATTTACTTCTTTTATGGATGTGTAGTAAGTGGCTAATTTATAGGATTAAAAAACTACATTTTAGGATTAAATAAAAAATGATAACTGCCAAAAAAGAACAACAACAACAACACCACCAAAAAAAAAAAACCAAAAACAAAAACGTGGATGCAGCATCTGCAGTTTCTTCCATCTTCCCAGCGAAAAAAAAAAAAAAAAAAAAAACAAACAAACAGTTTCTTCCATCTCCTCCATGTATTGTAACATTCCCTCCATTGAAAAAAAAAATTGCCTCAAATCCACGTTCAGATCCTATCAAAAAAAAAAAAGAAAAAAAAAAAAGAGAGAGAGACCACGTTCATATCAAAGAGCATTGGATAACAACTTCTAAAAAAGCTAAAGCAGTTATAACATCAAATATTACCCACACATAGTGGATGGCACTAAGAGAAACTACTAAAAAAAATAGGGTTAAAAGAAAACGGTAGTTGCAAAATTTTAAATTTAAGCATTTATTTACTTCTTTTATGGATGTGTAGTAAGTGGCTAATTTATAGGATTAAAAAACTACATTTTAGGATTAAATAAAAAATGATAACTGCCAAAAAAGAACAACAACAACAACACCACCAAAAAAAAAAAACAAAAACAAAAACGTGGATGCAGCATCTGCAGTTTCTTCCATCTTCCCAGCGGAAAAAAAAAAAAAAAAAAACAGACAAACAAACAGTTTCTTCCATCTCCTCCATGTATTGTAACATTCCCTCCATTGAAAAAAAAAATTGCCTCAAATCCACGTTCAGATCCTATCAAAAAAAAAAGAAAAAAAAAGAAAGAGAGAGACCACGTTCATATCAAAGAGCATTGGATAACAACTTCTAAAAAAGCTAAAGCAGTTATAACATCAAATATTACCCACACATAGTGGATGGCACTACGAGAAACTACTAAAAAAAATAGGGTTAAAAGAACAACACCACTAAAAAGAAAAAAAAGTGGATGCATGTTTGGAGCCTTTTCTTAACACACACACACACACACACACACACACAAATTAGAAGGCTTTTACCGTAAAAAAAATTGGTAGTTGCTAAATTTTAAGTTATCAAAAATCTAGAAAATAAAGTTTCTGTACAATGCTGAATTTCAATGCAAAATATAAATGATTAAGTCAATCCAAATTCCTATAGACATGAAGCAATAATAGATAAACCACAACCAATCATGTTCATTGGATGCCATTAACTATTGCATATTTGCTTCTACAAGTCATATAAACTACTTATTTGACTTCAAGAGCCTAACTATTTATCTCTCTCATAAAAATAAAAATAAAATGTTAACTAAACTAGCCTCTGAGCACGCGCTCACACGTGTGCTCAGAGGCTCTTCTATTTTTTTGGTAAAGGTTAATTTAGAGCATTAATTATAATTTAAGGTTACTATATTTTCAAATTACAAAAAAACCTAAGGGTGTGATGAAAGATTATTTCACCTGCAAACGCATAATATTCATCATACCCCTAGGTTTTTTTGTGATTTCAAAATGTAGTAATCTCAAATTATAATTATTGCTCTAAATTAACATTTACCAAAAAAATAGAAGAGCGCTAGTATCTATCTATACTACTATTTAAGGGGCTTTCCCTGTTTGGGTAGTATTTTTTTTGTTCCAAAATACCCCTACACTCATAGGTTCAAGTAGAGACAAAATTAAAGGATAGTCTGGTAAAAATATATGTCTAACTTGCACTAAAACATTGCCTACAAAATAAAAACACTCTCCCACTAACCCACTTTTTCTTTTTCTTTTTATACTCACTAACCCACTTCTTCAAAATAATTATACATTTATTGTTTTTTTTTAATAGAAAAATAGATTATGAATTATCACATCAATTAAATAGGTTTAACTATAAAAGAAATTAAAAAAAAATCCCTATACGTCCACTTCTTCTTCTTCTATTTTTAAATTCTTAAAAAAAAAAAAAACACTCCTAAGTAAAATTTGAATCCCACGTCAAAATTCAAATACACTCCCAAGCAATTACCTAAACTCAAATCTTATCCACTAACCAGCAGTTTCACTCCATATTCTAGACTTAAAACCACGATGATTTTGCCTTTACAACTCTTAAATCTGTTTTTGTGGTTCTACGGAATTTCACTACTAGGTAAGAGGGATACTCTACTTATTTCTCCAATTTCATGTTTTCTTTTTTTCTTTTGGGTATTTATGTTTCTAACGACAATTGTTTTTTTGGATAAATAATCCCGGTTAATTACTGATGTATTGCGTCTTGATCGATGTGATTCTCAATCATTTTTTTATTTAATTATTTTTCTTAATCTCGGGTAATCGGGTTAGATGAATATTTTTGCCCATGAACTAATACAATTTTTTTCATGTCTCAGTACTTGGGGTGTTAGGCAATGGTTGCACTTGAAGATGTTATGGTTCTTGGAGAGCCTGTGGCTGGACCTATTAGAATTTGGTGAAAATTGTGGAAGAGTCAAACAAGAAACAGTTACAAATCTCAAGGAAAAATGAGGAAAACCACATAAAGGAATTGGATAATTATTTATTGGAGAATGACGATTGAGAGTGAGTTTGATTTCCTTACCCATTATCTTGCACTTCAGATAAACGTCATCAAAAATAATTTTAATGTTTTTGTTTTATTAACATTTTTTTTGTGTATGTGTATGTATCTCAAGTTGAGGAACACGAAAAGAAGGCTATCTTAGCCCTTTAATAGTTGTATAAAATGTTGTTATTTAAATTTTCATCCAACCAATCAAAAAAAAAAAAAAAAAAAAGAAGAAGAAGAAGAAGAAAAAGAAGAAGAATAGAAAGAGGATTGTTATTATTTTTCTTTCTTTCTTATATCTAAAAAAAAAAAAAGAAGAAGAAGAAGAATAAAAAGAGGATTATTATTATTATTTTTCTTTCTTTCTTATATCTATAATTCTAAGGATTTAGATGGTAATAAAGTAAAACTAGCCTCTGAGCATGCGCTCACACACGTGCTCACACACGTGCTCAGAGGCTTTTCTATTTTTTGGGTAATGGTTAATTTAGAGCATTTATTATAATTTAAGATTACTACATTTTTCAATCACAAAAAAAAAAAAAAATCCAAGAGTGTGATGAAAAAAATTATTTCACCACACATAATACTCATTACACCCCTAAGTTTTTTTTTGTGATTAAAAAATATAATAATTCTAAATTATAATAAATGTCTTAAATTAACTTTTATCTAAAAATAGAAAAGCCTGAGCATGCATGAGCGCAGAAGCTAGTATATATAATAAATTTGGGTTTTTGGGCTATCTTGAGATTGTTTTTTTTCCCACGGGTATAACAGAGCGCGTGAAGACGTGGAACGGACAAATAAATTCGACCAGAGTGTCAAACATGCGGCGGTTCCTAGGTGCCACGTTATGGAAAAAGGACGGCGGAGATGGAGGCTTATAAACCAAAAATAAATTGCCAAGTGTACACTCTTTGCATTCACAGTTCACACAGATCTCAACAGTCAACAACACAAATTCAAATCAAATACTCTTTTTTTTGATGAACAACTCAAATCAAATACCCAAGCAAAGCAAAGCACACCCAAAATAATAATAATAATAATAATATAAAAAAAAGTGGAAGATTTATTCAGCCGTCCTCTCACGTGTGACAGATATGATAGATAGGGTTAATCTTACTTTAATCCAAATCAATTACTACAAATTATAAGTTTTTTAATAATCCAATAATCGATATCTGTAATGGCCTTTCCTTTTTTTTTTTTTTTTTTTTTTTTTTTGTCTTTTTCTAACTTTGAGGGAATATCTTTTGTTTTGATTACTTAAAAAAATAATCTCATTTTGTTACTCGAAAGACCACATTCTGTCACCTTTTTCTATGGATCTTCTATTTATTTTATTTAAATTATTCTTTGACATTGTTTTGAAGTTATACATTTCTCAATTTGAAATTGTTTTGTGTTATACAAGACAACGTATTGGTGAATGGTAATCCATATATATATATATATATATATTGATTGGGTTTTCTTTCATCCATATAAAAATGTTAAGGTATTCATTTGTTACTTATTAATGCAATAGTTGGGAAAACAAACTATTTTATAACATTTTTCAATTATATAAAAATTAAATATGAAATGTTGTTAAATTATTCATATGAAAAATTGTTTTAATACTTATATAAAACTCTAGTCTATATATATAATATAATAGGTAAAGCAGAGAGAAAATCCAATTAAATTTTCAATTAGTGTCTAATTTTACGCCATGTGTCTTATTTAATCGAAATTTTAGAATTTTGTGCCAAGTGAGTTAATTTAGGTAAAAATTGAATTTCAATTAGAGTTTAATTTTGTACCACATATCCTATCTAATTTAAATTTTTAAATTTTTGTGTCAAATTAGTTAATTAAATGTAGAAAATAAGGAGTCCAATATAATAAACCATAAAAAACATAATCATATATATAATATGTAATTGTAATTATTTTTAAATGTATCCGTGTATATGCACGGGGTTACACACTAGTTGATATAATACTTGTAATAGGAAAAGAAAAGAACTCTTTTTCACACAAAAATTTAAAATTGGTATTCTAAATAGCATTTCTAAAATAAATGCAAAAGGATTTGTTTGTGGTTGTTAGTATCATTTAAATATCTTATTTTAGATGGAATTTTTCTTCAACCTAATTATTCGTGTCAATGTTTAAATAATTATATGGCCACGTGATTAAAGTATACATGGATAATTATACGAATCTCCGTCAATCTTTCTAATCGTGGAATATTAGTTCTCAAACCATATGTTAAATAAGCTAAAAATAGATGCAGATGAGAAAGCATAAAATAGAGAACATATGAATACGAGGGTTACATGATTCAACCTAAGCCTAAATACTTACGTCCAGGAAGTAAACTTAAGGGCTACATTTTTATTATATAAGAATATAGTATAAAATTTGTGTTACAATGAACCCAACTCATAGTCTCATACTCATATATATATAGTAAGCTAATTAATCCTAGACAAACCATTATAACTATGGTTAATAGACTTTTAATACAAACATGAGACTTAGCTTGCACACAAAGTAAAATTGGACTTAAGTCAATGCTATAGGGGTAATGTATCTATAACATTAATAAGTTCGAACTTTTATCTTATTTATTATAACAACAATTATTTACAAAACATGTGATAATAAACAAACTAGACTGCTTGTGAATGATAGGCCAAAATCATCGGCATGAAAATAGAGATCAGTAGGATTGGTATTGGGCCGTTGGGCTGGGACATTATTTTGATAGGGACCCCTCCCAGCTCCCAAACACATAATCTCACATATGAATAAGATGAAGTTATATCTTCAATTATGTTACTAGGGCCATATGCATATGATCACGATGGAAGAAAATAATGTTTCATTGAGTTGAAGGCATCACGTGGTTTGACAGGTTTGTGATCATCCAAAGCATATAAACAACAAATTTGCAAGAAAAAAATTGCATAACGTAACCAGATCGTGCTCACATCACAACTCACATATGCTATTAGAGTAAGAAGGGACCATGTTAAGTTATTGTTGTCCTTTCTAGTGTTCCTTTCCCTTCCCTTCCCTAGTCTTGCCCCAAATATGCAGGGGACCGACATCGACACTAATTCAAGGCTGTCAGTCACTAATTGACTATTTGCCTCGTAGTTTGTCGTTTTTATTAGTAATTTATTTGGAAGAGAAATGTTACGTCCACAACATTTCTCACAACAATCTCACAAAAAATCCTAGTTGGCAAGTTGTTATTTGCTATTACTAGTGGGTAAGAAAATAATTTCAGTGTTAGATTTAAATTTAAAACCTGTAACAACCTGCCAATTAAAATTTATTGTGAGAATGTTGTGAAAAATATTGTAGACGTTGCATTTCTCTTATTTTGAATCACTCTGTTTACATAAAGAACTGCACAGTAAATTTCACAAAATATTAATTTGTCGTGCCACTTCACATCTATAGAGTATAGCCTCGCCAAAATTTGAGCTCAAAAGTCTCAAACTCAAATTTTGGATTTATGTGTCTGTGAGGTGGCAAGATTAAGACATATAAAATTTTATGAAATATTTTGTAATTGGGTTTTTAGTTACAAAATATTTCATAAAATTTTATGAAATATTATGAAAAAAGACTTATTGGGTTTCTTATCAAAAAAAAAAAAAAAGACTTATTGGGTTTTGGCCGAGAACCTTGTAGCAAGGTCAACTTAACTAGTATATAGGCAATTGAGAATTGCCTCAGCCCCTCCAAGTGCAAAAAGGTTCCATAATTTTGGTTTTAATATATGGCAACTTAAAATAAAATATGATTCTTATATTTCTGTTTTTTTTTTTTTTTTGGGGTTGAAAATTTGGTGTTGCAAAAAGAAGAAATTTTTTTAAAAAGTAAGTAAACCATATTTTCTTTTTTGCTCTTTTTCTCTAGAAGTTTTTCGTGACAAACCCACTCTATGTCCCTTTTACCCCCATAAACTTATCATCAAAAGTCATATTCAAGGTAAACAAGTTTTTTTTTTTTTTTTTTTTTTTTTTTTTTTTTTTTTTTTTTACTTTATATCTTATGCCTTACAATTAATTAAAGTGGAAAATTGTAGCATTAATTTGATTTTCAGTTAAGTAATTTGTCCTTGTGAATGTCGAAATTATTTTCACTACTACATATCCTCGATACGATGGTCACTCCACAAGTATAAGTGTTTGTGAAGTGTAGTGAATAAGAGCTGGGGTTCAAGTATAAGTCCTTGTGAATGTTGAAATTATTGAAAATTCTAAGATTAAGTGAAGCTATAATAGTTTTTTTTTTGATAATTAGGTTTTTTGGCATGTCTTTGTGGGTTCTTTTTCTGGATAGTACTCAGGCCTAAGTAGAAATAAGGATCCTGAGCCTTATACTTGTTGTTTGGTGGACTGGACTTAGTTTACCGTAACTATATTGGGCTGATTACGAACAAAGTTATGCATAAAACATGGATCTTACAATACATACACACTTATATATACAAAATATATACGTATTGCATAGTAAGGAACAGTAAAGAATGATATAAGTAAAAGGAAAAGTGAATAAAACGTTAGGGGTCCTCATAATAATAAATAATGCTTCATTATTTCTTGAGTTTCTAATACATTATGTCATTTTTGCACTAGGATATGTTACAAGGTTCAAATAAGTTCAAAAGTCACAGACTTAGACAGCTCTTTTAGGCTTCTAAGACTTATGAGGTTTGAATCCCTGAATCCAAGTGTATCTTCTAGTGTCTGTTTCAGGATCTTGAATGATATTTTCCCCCTTTCTCCCTTTTTGAATCTTAAGGAAGTTTTTCAAAGGTTTTTTAAGTTCTAATTAATTATTTCTGAATGATTTTTGCTGATGGCTTCTCACCTTTTATAGCACCTTTCTAGGATTTTGGTGTACTACTAATTCCCTCCATTTACTGTCTTGAGTACCAGAACCAATGTTGTGTCAACAACATTGGTGACTGGTCCCTTTCTTATTTTCTCACTATTTTCCCATTTTGAAGCTTCCCTCCAAAAAGTCCTCAGCTGACCTTCTATTTTTGGGGGTCTTAGGGACTGATTTTTAATCTCTTTTTTCAAGGTTTCTAGAGAGGTTTTTCAGAACCTCCCTTTTGGCTATTTCATCCTTTGTGTTTTTCTCTAAATAGGCAGATTCCCCCCTATCAGGCTGAAAGATCCCTAGCGACCTTCCTTAACGGTTCACCTTGCTACTCTTCCCGAGGTACCAGATTTCCCTTCATGGTGCTGGTTCCTAAGTCATTATCTGTTTCCAAAGCCTTTTTTTTCTGGGTTGCAGGCGGCTGATGGGACATATCTTTCTTCGTTCCTTGTGCCCATGAGCATGCTTCTCTGAGCTGTCCATCTCCTAGCTGATTCTTTCCTGCACTTCCCAAGGATCCCTTCCCTGATTCTAGCAGCTCCTCAGTATCCTGGTCCAGTCTTTTTTTGGGCTCCTTGGGGGTTCTTCTCACAGAGGTTGGGCCAAGCTTCCTCTACTTTTTTCTTCCTTCTCTAAGGCTCAAGGCTTACCTATTCGTGAGCTTGGGCTTCCTTTTACCTATTTTAAATGGGCCTTGGCTTATGGATTTGGATTTTCTATTCTTAAGAGCTCATTAGTTTCGAATTTCAATACTTGTAATATTTTGGACCTCAACAGTCTTTTAAATGTTGATTAAAAAAAATTCATCTAGATATCGAGGAATTAATAAAATGGGAAAAAAATCACTAACAAATGTTACAATTGTGCCTGTAAAAATAAGTTTTTCAAAATTAAATTTGATAAAATTATATTTAACTTACAAAATATATTAAGTGTTAACCATATTACCGACAAAAAAAAAAAATTATAATTTTTTATTTCAAAAAGTAAGAAAAAGAGACTGTAAATAGGAAAAAAAAAACTATATCTAAAGTTAAATAAATATGATTTAATTAATTTGTAAAGATAAAAAGGTCTCTCTTACAACTGCCGCCATGCCCCAAAATACATGGAGTCGAGTTGATCTTGTCTTGTAGCCAGCCAGGTCAATTGATATAGTACATCAATCACAGTTCATATTGTTCCTCTTCCATGCTATTTATTCAGAGGTGACAATGGGACTTGTAAAGTGTTAATAGCCTGACCCAACTTCAGATCTGTGATTGATGAACTATTTGGGCCCACGAGGGAAACAAAGATTAACAAGTGACAACGCTATTGCCCCATAACAAATTTGCATTCACATACAAAGTCACGGTTCTGACTTCTGAGCAGACCATCAGGCTAGACTCTTGATTGTCGGTAACTTAATTTATCAATTTGTTAAATATACTCCTAATTTAATTAGATAGTTATTATTCCTAAAAAATAAAAATTGAAGTTATAATCACAGCTCAACAAAATTATTCCAAAAAAAAAAAAAAACCTAGCAGTGAAAATAAATATTTTTCTACCATTAAAATGTACAGATTTTCTATTCTAGAAATGTTGTGAGAGAGATGTCTTAAGGATCATTTTTTTTTTCTTCTAATCATGTAATATTATGCAAAATTGAAATGAATGTTTTTCTACCATTGAAATGAATGACATAGATAATAAATCAGGAAAAGGAGAGGAGAATTATGAAGGCATCACATTTTAATTCGTGGTAATTGAAGGTTCGTGTATTGTATCACCTTTTTGAATTAATGTTGTTTAAAAATTATCAATTACTCTATTTTTTTTCTTAATTTTCCTTTTTTTTTATACGTTGCTGGGTTATGAAATTCTGGCTTTGATTTTTCCTCTCATATCTGTTTAATTGAGATATGTTACCTAGATCAAATTGTTTTTTGTAGGATGAAAAAACCCCCTCATTGGAGGGACCATTTAGGTTTGTTTTGTGTTTTACACTTCTACGATTATACATCTCATTTCCTGTTTTTATTTGAGGTTTTTTTATATATATAAAAAAAATATTTGCAGTTATTTTTTATGATTCATTAATAATTATGATTGGAACAACCTACATTTTTTAACATAAATCCATTTGGTATAGTTGCTAAAGATGGTATAAAGAAGTTCGTTTTTTTTCTGTTTGATACAATACTTCACTTGCGCCCTTTCAATTCCCTTCCATTGTGGATCAATTTGTTGGGTGCCATTGCAAGAATGAAGCATTACTCTTTAGTCATAAAAAGAATTATGTCCCAAATGTGAAGAAAGCATGTATTATACAATATACAACACCAACAACAGCCTTTATAATAATAAGGAATATCTTAATTTTTTATTCATTTTTGCAGGAAACCTGTGGGACCCATGGTATTTCAGGGGAGAGAGAAAAAAGTTAAGGGAATAGGCATCAATATTAAAGCTGCAATGGCCTTCTGATGAAATTTTCTTTGCACTAGCGTAAAAGCCAAGCCTTTAGAAAGCATCAACCAAAGTTTACACCTTTTCTCAAATACCCATCATGGGTTTAAGAATATCATACAAAACCAATATTCCACCTTTACATCAGATTAAAAAAAAAAAAACAAAGAAGGGAAAAGAAAAAGAAAAAGGAAAAGAAAATCTTAAACACTTTGAAACACAGAAAGAAGAATCAACTGTCCATCAAAGGCTATAAACGAACCCCATATTGCCGTTCACAGGTCACACCACCTGCCCCAAAAAAGATGCAGAATTGTCAAAACTCACTCATAATTAGAGGAAAAAGGCAGTCCACTTAAGTCACAATTATTAAGATGAAATACAAGAAGTATAGTGCAAATAACGCCAAGATCACGCGGGGCCTATGCATTAAACGCTGTCTATGACCATGAGTCTTACCATAACCCAAACTCACAGCCAGCCCCATGACTCATGAGTGAGAGAGCGACATTTGGGGCCTCTCTGCTTTTGTTTTTACTTTTACAAATACATTAACAAATCATCTACTTGTTACCATAAAAGAAGTTGTTATTGAATGAATTGACTCAGTTGTTATTCACTCATAATCAGTGTATCTTTTGCTGTTGTTGTATGAATTGACTCAGTTTGTTTCAAAAAAAAAAGTTGTTATTTCAAACTTGTTCAACTTAGAAAAATGACCAAAATGCAATTTCAAGTGAGTTCTTTTTTCCGTGTTGATTTCTCATACCCCACAACAATTCACCTTTATGAATTTTTTATTGATATATATTTTTTCCTTTTTTTTTGAGGGACACAAATTTTAATCATTATAGCTTACCCACCATCCTATACAAAAAGAGTAAACGTATATATATATATATATATATATATAGAAAGAACTCATCCATCTAAAACATTTTATCTTGTATCGATAGAAAGTAACTCATCCATATATAATCTTAAACTCGCCCTTGCACTCCCATCCTACAAGTATTTATATTTGTAAAAATGATCATCACACATATTTATGCACAAAAAACACATCAAGTGAAGAATGGCTATTTTAAACAATTAAGTATTATTTAATAAATAATATTATTTTTGTTTTAATAAATCCTTTTTTTAGAAATATTTTACCATTTTCATTCAAAAAAGAATTTAGTTTAGCATTAAAAAAAATGGTTATACGAAATATAAAAATAAAACAGAAGCAAAGGGGAGAGAGAGAGAGAGAGAGAGAGAGAGAAGTGAATAGGCGCTTACAAAGATTGAAGTTCACTTGGTGATAACATAGATAGCATAAAGTATCCCAGGGAGATAGCCAAAAAGGGTCAGCAACAAACAAATCCAAAACTCGATCTGAATTAATAATGAACCACATGAAAAATGATTACGAAAGAAAAATTAAAAAAAAAAAAGAAAAAAGAAAAAAGAAATGAAATGAAATAAAGAAAATGAATGAATTAGGTACCTCGCAACCAAATCTGAGGAAAACACCAAGAGGAGGCAAAAGAATGGCCAAGATGATATCTACGAAGGTAGCAGTTGTCATATTTCTTTTCTTTTTTGTTGGAAAAAGAGTATAGTAAATGAAAATTGGTAACTGATGATGATGATGATCCAATGACTTATGTTACTTGTGTCTTGTGTTGTGTGAATATATAGAGTCAGTCACGCGTACGGTTCCCACGTGCTGTACATGCATTGGATTTGGATTCGTGAAAATGAAATAATCCTATAATTCTTCGCGGTTCCTTAGTGCAGTGGTATTAACAAAGTGTGTAAATTAAAAAAGTCTATCACTTCTCTTTTTGTTTCGAGATAGGAATCATAATAAATGGAGGAACTACGTGGCAAAGCCAAAGTGTTCCATGTGCCCCTTTTTTTCCTTCCTATTGGATAACCACTTTTTTTTTTTTTTTTTTTTTTTTTTTTTTTTTATATATATTCTTGGCTACCGCTGCCGACATCCTCTTCGCTCCACGCGCCTTTGCAACTTCTCTATCCTATTTTTGGGTTCTAAAAACTTCTATATATTCAATTCACAAACTCTTATCCTATCTTCTTTTTTGTTTTTTTGGGAAATAAAATACATTGAAATATTCGTCTCATGTTCAGTTAAACAACCCTCATCATAAAATATGTAGATATATCTTACAGGATCTAAATTTTATCTTGTCTATTCAAGATCATTAATTTGAAATGCTAATGGGACCATAAGGAATGGATAATGGTCATAGTTGGCGTTTAGAGGTGAAGTTTTAGGCTTACTCATGTAAAGTTGAAAACGAAATGTAAAATATAGAAATAATATCAAAATATCGAAATAATAGTGATAATTTTATTAGTATAAATATAGAAAGATATTTTGACATTTTTTTTATTGAATTTTATTAAATTTTCAATTAATAACTTCAGTGCAAGTCTGTCAAGCCTAAAAATGCACCTATCCTAGATTCATCGGTCGTAGGCACACAAATTCAACAGTGTTGAGCATTTTTTTTTTTGCTACTTAGAGCATTCACAGCAGTAGAGCTATATTGCTATAATATATAGCAATATAGCTCCACAAGCTCCAAAAACACAGCCCCAGCAATGGAGCTAAAAGCTTAAATTTTAGCTCCACATGAACAGTGCACATCTATAAATAAATGTACATTGTTCATCAAAGCTAAAAAAAAAAAAATTATTTTATTAACTTCTTCTCTCCTCTTTCATTTAAAAACTATTTTCTCTCTCTCTCTCTCTCTTTCGTTCTTTCTCTCCTCTCTCCGGCTTCTCTTCTTCTTCTTCCTTCACTTTTTTTTTTCTCTCCCTCATCGCCATATATGAATATGATATATATTCATTGTCCACCAATTCCCCGTTAGAAAATGGCTTGAATTAAGTATGTAAATTGTAAAGCAAAAAATGGCTTGAAATAGGGGTGTGCAACCAACCCGCTAATTCATCAAAATCAACCCAATCAAACTCAACTTGCTAGGTTTGGTTGATTTTTAGGGGCTGATTTGTGGGCTTAATTGGAATGTCGAAATCTTTTTTTATGGTGGATCAATTTAGGTGTGGGTTAATAGATTCACAAATCGGCCTAACCCAATCCGACCCCTCCCCCCTCCCCCCCCCCCCCCCCCACACACACATATATATAATATGATTTTATTATTTACTTGTTTGTTTATCAATTGAGTTGGAATAGAACTATATAATATCCTACTAACTATAGAATAATAAAACTAGTTTATGTTTATTTTGTTTCTCAACTGAGTTGAGATAGAACTATTTGATATCTTATTCTTAATAACTAAATGAAATGTCATCTGATTGGATTAATTGTGCTGGTTTGATGCACTACCAATATAAATTTTTTGTTATTTGTATTGGTTTAAATTATAAAACACTAATAAAATAGTTTGTGTTAGTTTGATGCTAATACTCTAGTTTATTAAGTTATAAGTTTGTTCTTATTTGTGTTGGTAGTAATATTTAATACTTAAGTAAAATAAAATAAAAATTATCCAACCTATGGATCTAACCTAAGTACACTAGCATGTGCCCGTAGATTAGCATCACATAGAAATTAACCCAAATCAAATATGGCTTTGTTTAGGGGTGTCCAAGCTGACCCGCAACCAGGCCAACCCGACCAAACTGCCCGGGCTCGAATCAGAAACCATTCGACCTGACTCCAGTAATGGTCGGTGGCGAGTCTACATGTCTAGAAACCGAATACGGCGAGTCGGTTAGCGAGTCTTCACATGAAAAACCGAATTCAACTAGCTCGACCGAGATCCGCCACTCTTAGACACAGATCTGGCGGGATCCCCAGATCTCAACTAAATCCCTCCAAATTTTGACAAAATTCAAGATTTGGCTAGATCTCGATGAGATTCGGCTAGTTCTCCCCGTTGGTGTTGCTCCATCGGTTTTGACTGAAACCAACACTGTCCAGTCGACCTAAAATCAAACCAAACCTTGTTTTCTGGCAGTTGGTGGTGGGCTAGATTTCCTGTCACCCGAAGTGGTCAGGTTGATTCTGAGTTGAGCACAAACCTGACCTAGACCGACCCATGGATAGGCCTAGCTTTGTCTTGTATGGCTAGAAAATCTCTCTCGGCCAACTTGGATTGTAGCCACCTTATTTGACTACGGAATTGGCGAATTGGTGATTGAAAAAGTACTAAGCCAAATACCACTTGCATGTGCCTTCCCTCTTTTGCATGAATCGTCAACACATGCAAGGTAATATAGGCGTAGCATTAGGCGCATGCCAAGATCAGATTTTCCCTCTTGAAGGTTGTGATTTTGGTGCATTGTCAAGAAGTGGAATCAAATCTCCACCAAATGCATACATGACTTTCTTGCATGGATGCACAATAGGGCAGGGATGGAACAACCTTAGGGCTGAGGGGGGCCATGGTCCCCCTCAACCTTTGAAAAAAAATTCCCAAGTATATATATTAGCATAAAAAATATACTTTTGGCTCTAAAATTAATATACTTGGCCCCCCTCTCCCAAACAATTTACAAGCTGACCCATGAAACAAAAATGAAAAAAATTATCAAATCATCCCTTGTCTAGTTGCCCCAAGAATATCAAGAAAAACATTTAGCTAAACATTTAGACAATTTACAAATCCGAACAACAAGGAGAATCTACAAAACAATTCACATATTTAGATAATAAAAAAATTCTTTGGACACGGTCTAAGTTAATATATGTATATATATATATATATATATATGTATAACAAATCAATAATAAATCCTAGCAAAACAACTTACAAAAATCCAATAACCTCTACCCAAATTAGTGTCACTAGCAACTTGGATCAGTTGG
The DNA here is from genome assembly GCA_033629205.1 of Lithocarpus polystachyus. Lineage (NCBI taxonomy): Eukaryota > Viridiplantae > Streptophyta > Magnoliopsida > Fagales > Fagaceae > Lithocarpus > Lithocarpus polystachyus. The sequence continues at coordinate 985,452 of CM066164.1, read as the reverse complement.
TGTCTTTAACTCAATCTGTGAAAAAAAAAATTATTTTTTTAAAGATCTACTGCTCACTTGGATCAATTGGTGTCTTTTAAAAATTTACTTTAACGATGCATTATTAGCATTAATTTATTCTTGATTATAATATCTATTATTGATTTAAAAAAAATAAAAAATTAATGCTAATAATACATCGTTGTCAACCTTTAGTATTAATATTCTAACTTTTTAAAATTCTTAAACAAAGAACTTTGGCTTCCCCTAAGTTTGAATTCTGGTTCCGTCCCTGCAATAATGCTTGCCCACGCTTTGGTTATTTTGCTCCGTATATATGTGCCTTTGTGCGGTGTGTGTATATATATATATAGAAGGTTAGGTGCGGGGTGGCAAAATGTAAGGAGTGAAAGATCAAAAAACTCTTCGAAGGAGGCTTTGTGCAAAGATGAGAAAACTTCTCGTTGTTAATGATTAAACCCCAACCTTTGTACTGATAGTTTGATAGAGAACTTTGTTTTTATGTGAGAAAATAATTTGGGTATATTGAGATTTGGGTATTGTGACTTGTGGGAATGTCATTACACCATTTTGTATTTTCTATTTTAGTGAAATTTTGTCATATGGCCACCTGTAGACGTATGCTAAAAGTCAAACCATGTAAATCCTAAGTGTGTATATGTGTTTATTTTATTTTCTTGCCAACTACTCTTCATCCCCATTATTTATTTATTTGGGGAATCTTTTTCTAAAGTTCATAATATTTTCACATTCAATCTTGCCTGGGAATGCTATTTGGATATATCTTTCCACAATAATTTAGTAATAGAAATTCTGCTATTACAACATTCTCTCGCCTTTTTTAAGGAGATAATTGTCGCACAAATCTTACATCACCACCAATACATTGGAATATTTGGCTCATGTTAAACAACCATCATCATAAAATAGATATTATGGATTTTAAATTTTATCTTGTATATTCAAAATAATTTGAAATGCAAATGGACCCTAAGGAATGGATAATTGCCATACTTGGCATTTAATTCTAATTTTTGACCTTCCATGTGATTTTAGGGTGAGGGCTTAGGCTTACTCATTGAAATTTGAAAATGAATGTTTAATAATTTTATTAGTGGTGAAGAGCCATGTAGATTAATTAATTGGCATATTCTAATGTTTTCAACATAGACATTCATGATTCAAAATCCTTTTCCCCCATTCTAACTATCGATGTAAAAAAAAAAGTATAAAAATTTATTTTGACAATTTCTATTGAATTTTCTTAAATTTTCAATGATTAACTGTAGTGCATGTTTGTCAAACCTAAAAATACATCTATCTATGATTCATATAGGAGTAATTGTTTTCGTAATATATGATAAAACTATTATTTTAGAAGATTTGACTTCATACATGCACGTCTGATATAATTATTATTTTTATTTTATTTGTAAGGACCTACGTAAAAGTGATGCATGGGTAATTTTGATATAATATATTTAAACCTAAGGATAGTTTGAGAAGAATAAATAATTATTATAGGAGTCCTAAAAATAAATCAAATATAACAATTTAGATGTCGGCATAGTTAGATACAAATTAAGGTATCCTAAAGTTCATAAAAGTACGTATCATATTTATTTCCATGAACCTGAATGTGAAAGGGCATTTAGATCATGTCGGCATAGTTATACGATGCACTAGTGACTAGCTAACCCACATATATTAAGCCCCCACAAAGTACAAAGATCATTTTGTCGTCAAACCCCACCCCCCACACTATAAGTAACCGGCGGCAACAATCACTCATTGTCGTATTGGTAGAGTTACTAGAGTATCATTATCAATTAATATTGTATTATAATTCAAAGTTTGCAAAGAAAGTCACTGGTTTTGGTAAATTGTGTGGCCACCAATTAAATCTCAATATGTAATGGTTAAATTTAAAATTTTTTTTTTCACTTGCATAGTGTTGTATATGAGTATTTACGGCCAAAATGAGCATTTGTCCCCCTTTGTCCAAAACAAGCAGCAAAATACTTCTATTCTAAAACTATTTAACCATATGCTTTTATTTTAAACTTGATTTTAAGAAAATCGAGTTATGAGCAAAAGACTTAAAAAAAAAATTTACATGGAACTTGAGTTTCATGTAACATTTTGTAAGTAACTTGATTTTCATTGAATTGAGTTTTTCATTGAAACTCGATTTTTAAAAAATTGAGTTTCAAAACAGGGATATTTTGCTAAATAATTTCAAAACAGGAGCATTTTGTTACTTGTTTTGAGCGAAATGGACAAATGCTCATTTTGGCTAAGTATTTACTAAACTATTAATAAAATATTTGAAAATAATTTGATTGGATGTTTGGCGGTAGTTGGTTATGAGTGGGGACAATAAGGTAATAAGGGAACAATAAGGTTCTAATCCAAAGTTATAAGAATAGAATTGAACATCAAAAATTTTGTGAATCTTTTAAATTTTCATTTTTTGTTTCATGTTGGGAGTTCTAATTATTTTTACTTCATTGGTATCAGAGCATGGGAAGCACATTTGTTTTCTTGCTATTGGCTTTGCCTCCTTTGGCCGAAACATTGATATATTCCACTTAATTTTTGGTTTATTTATTCAACTAGTCACTGAGCTAAAAGGTTAACATAGTTACTGACAATATTGGTTTTTGTTGAAATGTATTATTTGAACATAAATGAATTGTAAAAATTTATAGGCCTTTAATAATCCACTTGAGCTCTCGGAAACTTATAAATTACCCCCACATCGAAATCTCATTGTGGAAAAATCTCACCATTACCAAACAGATGTGTTTGTTGGTACTGCATTGGTTGATATGTATGCTAAGTGTGATACGTACCCACCACCACCATCATACAAAACGAATATTCCACCATTACATCAGATTAAAAAAAAAATATAGAAGGGAAAAAAAGAAAAAGATAAAGGAAAAGGAAATCTTAAACACTTTGACACACATAATGAAGAATCAACTGTCCATCAACGCCAATAAACGAACCCCAAATCAGAGAAACAAAAAACATATTGCCGTTCACAGGTCACAACTCCACCTGCCCAAAAAAAGCAATAATGATAAGATGCAAAATTGTCAAAAGCCAAAAGCCTAAAAGCTTAAAAGCCAAGCTCAGCTCATTCATAATTTAGAGAAAAAAGCAGTCCATTTATTACTTATTAGTCACAATTATTAAGATGAAAAACGAGAAGTATAGTGTAGGTGACGGCGAATCCAAATCTTCTATCTCACTCTTTCTGCTTCATTATATACTCTACAAATAAAAACATATCATATGTCTATCTAATTTATTAAATGTTAAATTTATGCCTTCTATTATATCAATTACCTGAATATGATGGGTTATTTATTTATTTATTTATTTTAGGAATTTGAAATAGTATAGGCATAAATTTAGTATTTAATAAATTAGATATACATGTGACATATTTTTATTTGTATAGTATATAGTGAAACATGAAGACTAAGATGGAAGAATTGGACTTGGTAACGTCAGGATCACGCAGGGCCTATGCATTAAACGCTGTCTATGACCATGAGTCTATCCATAACCCAAACTCGCAGCCAGCCCCAAGACTCATGACTCATGACTCATGAGTGAGAGAGTGACATTTGGGGTCTCTTTGCTTTTGTTTTTACTTTTACAAATACATTAACAAATCATCTACTTGTTACCATAAAAGAAGTTGTTAATTCAAACTTGTTCAACTTAGAAAAACGTTCAAATTGCAATTTCAAGTGAGGTCTTTTTTCCATGTTGATTTCTCATACCCCACTACAATTTACCTTTATGAATCTTTTATTGATAATTTTTTTTTTCTTTTTTTGGAAGGACACAAATTTTAATCATTATAGCTTACCCACCATCCTATGCAAAAAGAGTATATATATATATATATATATATATATATATAAACTAACTCATCCATCTGAAATGTTTTATCTAGAAAGTAACTCGATTGTATCTATCATATATATATATATAGTTTTGAACCCGACTCTTGCCACCACATTCCACAAACTCTTATACTTCTAAAGTGACTTTTGTACCCAAGGTGTGCAGCTATCTTGTATATTCAATTATGCAAAAAGAACCCATCAAATGGAGATTGGCTATTTTAGAAAATTAAGTATTATTTAAATAGATAACATTTTTTGTTTTGTTTTTAATGTATCCTTCTTTTAGAAATATTTTACCATTTTTCAGTCAAAAAAGAATTTAGCTTAGCATTAGAAAAAATGGTTATACGAAATATAAAAATAAAACAGAAGCAAAGGGGCGAGAGAGAGAGAGAGAGAGAGAGAGAGAGAGAAGTGAATGGGCGCTTACAAAGATTGAAGTTCACTTGGTGATAATATAGAGAGCATAAAGTATCCCAGGGATATAGCCAAGAATGGTCAGCAACAAACAAATCCAAAACTCGACCTGAATTAATAATCAATCACATGAAAAATGAATAAGAAAGAAATATAAAAATATATGAAATGAAATAAAAAAAAATGAATGAATTGGGTACCCGGCAACCAAACTTGAGGAAAACACCAAGAGGAGGCAAAAGAATGGCCAAGATGATCTCTAAGCAGGTAGCAGCTGTCATATTTCTTTTCTTTTTGTTGGAAAAAGAGTAGTAAATGAAAATTGGTAGCTGATGATTATCCAACGACTTATATTACTTTTGTGTTGTGTTGTGTGATAGAAGAAACTGCAAGGAGAAGCAGGTGAATATATAGAGTCAGTCACACGTACGGTTCCCATGTGCTGCCTATGCATTGGAATTGGATACGTGAAAAATGAAATACTCATAATTCGTAATATTCGCGGTTCCTTAATTAATGTATAAATTAAGTATATCACTTTTCTTTTTTCGTTGAGATGGGATTATAGGAATCATAATAAATGGAGGAACTACGTGGCAAAGCAAAGTGCCCCTTTTTTCATTCCTATTGGACAACCACTTTTTTTTTTATTTTATTCTTTGGCCATCGCTGCCGACATATTAACCTTCCCTCCTCTCTATCTCCACGCGCCTATGCGACTTCTCTATCCTATTTTTGGGTTCTAAAAACTTCTAAATTCTACTAATTAAATATTCAATTCACAAACTCTAATCCTATCTTTCTTTCGTTTTTTGGAAAGAAAATACATTGGAATATTCGTCTCATGTTCAGTGATAGATATATGTTACAGGTTTTAAATTTTATCTTGTCTATTCAAAAAAATAAACTATTCACATTTTTTTAAAAATATGAGAAAAACTGAATATGTATTAAATATGTGTTAGTTTAAATGGAGTATTGAAGAAATCAAAATACACGTTTGTCAATTTTCAATGCAGATAGAATTTGTGATAGGTCATAAATGAATCACAACTAGTTCATTAACAGGTGCTGGCTGACACCTGTTAAATTTTATCACATTAAAGGATATTGTACAGCGTCCGTTAACAGAACCCAAAAAAATTTGAAATGCTAATGGGACCATAAGGAATGGATAATGGTCATATTTGGCGTTTAGGGGGTGAAGTATTAGGCTTACTCATGTAGAGTTGAAAACGAAATCTTTAATAGTAATTTCTAAGACAACCATCTATATATAATTCAAACTCCCCAACTATCAAAATATCTAAATAATAGTGATAATTTTATAAGAATAAATATAGAAAGATATTTTCACATTTTGTTATTATTGAATTTTATTAAATTTTCAATTAATAACTTTAGTGCAAGTCTGTCAAACCTAAAAATGCACTTATCCTAAATTCTTTAGTCGCAGGCACACAAATTCAACAAGGTTGATCATTTTTTCTCCTTATAGTCCACCAATTCCCCGTTAGAAAATGGCTTGAATTAAGGGTGTAAAGCCAAAAATGGATTGAATTAGGGGTGTGCAACCCACTTGCCAATTCGCCAAAACCAACCCAATCAAACTCAACCAGCTAGGTTTGGTTGATATGGGTTTAATTGAAATGTCAAAATCTTTTTTATGGGGGATCAATTTAGGTGTGGGTTAGTAGATTCACAAATATGCCAAACCCAATCCGACCAACCCGCCCCCCCTCTCCCCCCCCCCCCCCCCCAACACACATATATAATATGATTTTATTATTTGCTCTTTTATTTATCAATTGAGTTGGGATAGAACTATGTTATATCCTACTAACTGTAGAATAATATAGCTAGTTCATGTTTATTTTGTTTCTCAACTGAGTTGATCGAGATAGAGCTATTTGATATCTTATTCTTAATAACTAAATGAAATGTCATTTGATTGGATTAATGGTGTTGTTTTGATGAACTACCAATATAAATTTGTTGTTATTTGTATTGGTTTAAACTATAAAACACTATTAAAATAGTTTGTGTTATTTTGATACTAATACTCTGGTTTATTAAGTTATTGGTTTGTTCTTATTTTCTTTCAAAAAAAAAAAAGTTTGTTCTTATTTGTGTTGGTAGTAATATTTAATGCTCAATTAAAATAAAATAAAACTTGTCCAACCTATGGGTCCAACCTAATACAGGTGGGTTGAATTTTTTTCAACCCAACCTATGCACACCCCTAGCTTGAATTGAATACACTAGCATGTGCACTTAGATTAGCATCACATAGAAATTAACCCAAATCAAATATGGCTTTGTCTAGGGGCATCCAAGCTGACCCACACCCCGGCCAACCTGAACAAACCACCCAAGCCCAACCAAAAACCGTCCGACCTGACTCCAGCAATGGTCGGCAACGGGTCTACATGTCCAGAAACCGAATCTAGCGGGTCATATAGCGGGTCTTCACATGAAAAACCAAATCCAACTGGCCCGACTGAGATCCGCCACTCTCAGATGCAAATCTGGCGGGATCTGTCAAGATCCGACGAGATCCGTTAAGATTTCATTAAGAGCCGGCCATTTCTCCCCGTCGGTGCTGCTCCATTAGTTTCGACGTGAAACCGACACTGTCCAGCCTACCTGAAACCGAACTGAACTGTGTTTTCCGTCGGTTGGTGGCGGGTTAGATTTCCTGTCACTCGAAGTGATTGAGTCGGTTTCGAGTTGGATACAAACCTGACCCGAAATGACCCATGGACAGGCCTAGCTGTCTTATATGGTAGAAGATCTCTCTCGGCCAACTTGGATTCTAGCTACCTTATTTGACTACGGGATTGGGGAATTGGTGATTGAAAAAGTAATATAAGCCAAATACTAGCATGTGCCTTCTCTCTTTTGTATGTGTCGTCAACACTAGGCGTAGCATTAGGCGCATGCAAAGATCAGATTTTCCCTCTTGAAGGTTGTGATTTTGGTGCATTGTCCAGAAGTGGTATCAAATCTCAACCAAATGCATACATGACTTTCTTGCATGGATGCCCAATAGTGCTTGCCCACGCTTTGGTTATTTTGCTCCATATATATGTGCCTTTTGTGTGCAGTATATATAGAAGGTTAGGTGTGGTGTGGCAAAATGTAAGGAGTGAAAGATCAAAGATCTCTTCGAAGGAGGCTTTGTGCAAAGATGAGAAACTTCTCATTGTTAATGGTTAAACCCCTAACTTTGTATTCAACCCCAACTTTTGTACCGATAGTCCGATAGAAAACTTTGTATTTATGTAAGAAAATAATTTGGGTCTATTGAGATTTGGGTATTGTGACCTGTGAGAATGTCATTACACCATTTTGTATTTTCTATATTAGTGAAATTTTGTCATGTGGCCACCTATGGATGTATGCTAAAAGTCAAACCATGTAAATTCTTGATGTGTATATGTGTTTATTTTATTTTCTTGCCAAGTACTCTTCGTCCCCATTATTTATTTATTTGGGGAATATTTTTCTAAAGTTCATAATATTTTCACATTCAATCCTGTGTGGGAATGTTATTTGGATGTATTTTTCCACAATAATTTAGTAATAGAAATTCTGCTATTACAACATGCCCTCCCCTTTTTTAAGGAGATAATTGTCGCTTAAATCTTACATCATCACCAATACATTGGAATATTCGGCTCATGTTAAAAAACCATCATCATAAAATAGATATTATGGATTTTAAATTTTATCTTGTATATTCAAAATAATTTGAAATGCAAATGGACCATAAGGAATGGATAATTGTCATACTTGGCGTTTAATTCTAATTTTTGACCTTCCATGTGATTTTAGGGTAAGGGCTTAGGCTTACTCATTGAAATTTGAAAATGAATGTTTAATAATTTTATTAGTGGTGAAGAACCATGTAGATTAATTAATTGGCATATTCTAATGTTTTCAATGGAAACATCTATAATTCAAAATCCTCTTTCCCCATTATAACTATCGAAGTAAAAAATAAAAAAGTATAAAATAATGTTCATATTTTTAATTGAAGCTCACACAATTCTTTGTAATGATATTAAAGCTCCTAAAACTATCTTTAAATTTTTAGTAGCGCGTTTTTGTTAATCCTTTGAGATTCGTAGGAAATTAAAATGCATCATTTTCATGTTTAATTGTAAATAAAAATTTTCGATTGGCAATGCATGATGTCCTTCTAAAGCATTAAAAAATATTGGAAATAATTATTTTTGTAATATATGATAAAACTATTATTTTAGAAGATTTGACTTCATACATGCACGTCTGATATAATCATTATTTTTATTTTATTTGTAAGGAGCTATGTAAAAGTGATGCATGGGTAATTTTGATATAATATTTTTAAACCTAAGAATAGTTTGAGAAGAATAAATTATTATTATAAGAGTCCTAAAAATAAATCAAATATAACAATTTAGATGTCGGCATAGTTAGATAGTAATTAAGGTATCCTAAGTTCATAAAAGTATCACATTTATTTCCATGAACCTGAATGCGAAAGGGCATTTAGATCATGTCGGCATAATTATACGATGCACTAATGACTAGCTAACCCACAGATATTAAGCCCCACAAGGCACAAACGTCATTTTGTCGTCAAACCCCACCCCCCATTCTATAAGTAACCGGTGGCAACAACTATATCACTCATTGTCAGGAGAAAATGGGCTTTTGTGTTTTCTTTTGAATATATCTAGCAAAATGCTTCGTATTTGAAACTATTTAAGAAAATACTCCTGTTTTGAAATTCGATTTTCTAAAAATTGAGTTTCAATTTAAAACTCAATTTTTGAACAATCAAATTATAGCGAACTGAAAAATAAAAAAATAAAAAAATTTGGAACTAGAGTTCTATTCAAGGAACTTGAGGTTCATGAACTCGAGTTCCACGTGAAGTACTCGAGTTCCAAAAAAGAAAAAAAAAAATTCTATGTCCACATTCGCTATAACTTGATGTTCCAAAATCGAGTTATACATTTGAAACTTGATTTTTAAAAAATTTAGTTTCAAAACAGGGACATTTCCTTAATTAGTTTCAGACATGTGGCATTTTGCTTGATATTTTAAAAGGAAAGGACAAAAGTACATTTTCACCCCCATTTTGTATTGGTAGATCAGTTACTAGAATATCACTCAAAGTTTGCAAAGAAAGTCACTGGTTTTGGTAAATTGTGTGGCCACCAATTAACTCTCAATATCTAATAATGATTTTTTTTTTCACTAACAAACTTGCAAAGTGTTGTATATGAGTATTTACTAAACTATTAATAAATATTTGAAAATAATTTTGATTGGATGTTTGGCCATAGTTGGTTATGAGTGGGGGTAGTAAGGTGATAAGGGAACAATAAGGTTTTAATCCAAAGTTATAAAAACAGAAATGAACGTCAAAAATTTTGTAAGTCTTTAAATAGCTTGCTATAACATATAAATTATACCTTACACTTAAACTTCATTGTGGTTTGTAGACAAAATAAATTCATTATTATCCAAACTCGATCTCTTTTTAGTCCCATTTTCTCTCGATGTATAATTTTTTTTTTTTTTTTTTTTTTTGGAGAGCCTTATAATTTTTTCATTTTTTGTTTCATGTTGGGAGATCTAATTATTTTTACTTCATTGGTTTCAGAGCATGGAAAGCATATTTGTTTTCTAGCTATTGACTTTGCCTCCCATTGGCCGAAACATTGATATAATCCACTTAATTTTTGGTTTATTTATTCAACTAGTCACCGAGCTAAAAGGTTAACATTGTTACTGACAATATTGGTTTTGTTGAAATGTATTATATGAACATAAATGAATTGTAAAATTTTTATAGGTCTTTAATAATCCACTTGAGCTCTCCGAAACTTACAAGTTACCCCCACATTGAGATCTCATTGCGAAAAAATTTCACCGTTATCAAAACACTAATTATTTTACACCTCTCCCATTTTCTCTCAGTGCGTTTATTTTAAAAGTTATATAATTTTTTATTTTTTGATAAAAAAAAAGTCATATAATTATTGTTTCATGCTAAGAGTCAGAATTTATTTTCACTTCGAATTTGACAACAATGTCCATGCAAAATCCAAATTTCTGAATAAAACTAGGCTCGACATCGACCCTATAGATGGCTCCAAACCTAGAAAGAAACTTGCTTTGTATTGGATGGATGCATGATATTTCTAGTGTCCTCTTCTAGTCTTCTGCGTACCATATTCATATTCTAAGGATGTGTTAGAGATTTGCTTATTTTGCTGAAATTGAAAATTTTTTGTTGAAAGTACTGTATAGTGAGACCTATAAATATTAAATAGTACCAAAAAGTATAGTAAAACCTATGAATAGTAGTAAAAATAAAGAAAATAGTAAATAAGTTGACAAAAAATAAACTAACCAAACAGGCATAAAACCAACAACCATGTTTCAAACATAAATATACACATGGTCTCTTCTAGTCATTTGATTACTGTGCTCTTAACAAAATTCATATTATATCAATTGAATCATGTGTTATATGTATTTACATTTTTTTTTTTTTTTTTGGTGAGTTCCAATTAACTCAATTGGTATATATACATATATATATATATGTGTATATATATATATATATATATTTTATGATCATTGAATAAGAGATATAGTTCAAACCTTACTTATGGCCAAATAATTTTAAAATAAAAATCATAATAGAACAAATATCATACATTGAAATTTTATCATATCTAAAACCAAAAGCCAATTACTATCTTGACCAAATGATTTACAAAAATCATAATAGAATAGAAATTATAATTTGAAATTCTATCGTATTTAAAAATATATATATTTTCACTAAAAAAATAATTAGTATCACAGCCAAATAATTAAAGCAAATATCATCATTTGAAATTTTATTACATCTAAAACAACATATCGAGCTTATAACGTAATATAATATACATCATAAAATCAAAAATTAATTCTTTTTTTTATATAATATTAAAAAACTAATACTTGGTGGTTGGTACAGCAATTTAGCACAAATCATTCCCCCTCTTCATTAAATTGTATTTTTAAAAATTCTTTTTGTGTTTCCCACGGATAAAACAAAGCGAGTAAAGATGCGGAGCCGACAAATCAAATCGACCAGAGTGTCAAACAAGCGACGGTTCCTAGGTTGCCACGTTGTGAAATAAGGGCGGCGGAGATGGAGGCTTCTAAACCAATAATAAATTGCCAAGTGTGCACGTGTTCACAAATCAGTATTCACATTTCACAGATCTCGACGGTCAACACAACTCAAGCAAGGCAAACCCAAAAAAAATAAAGTGGAAGATTCAGCCGCCCTCTCACGTGTGCCAAATTTATGATATTATGTGTTAATCTACTTTAATCCAAATTAATTATTAATTGGCTTTTTAATAATCCAATAATCAATATCAATGATGGCCTTCTGTCTTTTTTTTTTTTTTAACTTTGAGGGAACATCTTTTGATTTGATTATTGAAGAAAATCCCATTTTGTGAGTTGAAAGCCACATTCTGCCACCTTTTCCTGTGGATCTTTTTTTTTTTTTTTTAATCATTTGATATTGTTTTGAAGTTATTTCTCAATATGATATTGTTTTGTGTTATACAAGACAACGTATTGGTGAATGGTGATTCTTATATATTGATGATGTCGAAAACCACCCTCAGTGAGTCGCAAGGCCTTCGCGTTCAGAGTAGACCTGCACAGGTAAAAAGAACCTCGAAGGGAAGTACCGGCGTGATACCGGCGTGGTACCGGCCAACGACCCTCCGATGGTAAAGTTAGTATTGCTCACAACTCTAGAGTGCCAGAATCGGGATGAAAGCATGCGTACCTTTTTCATGGGGGTCGAGGGTATTTATAGTGGTGTAGAGCTGGGGCTTTGGCGTGTCCGAGGAGATAACCTCTGATCGGGGCCATGCCCTAATGCGTGTTCTTTACGGAATTCTTTTCTCACCAGGGCCATTCCCTATTGCGTGGAGTGCAAGACATCTATCCAGGTAGCGGCACGCGTGACAAGACACGTCGATCCTTTTGCGCTTTGCCTCGTCACCCATTCACCCCGTCGGTGTGCAGACTACGCCGCCGGATCAGGCTGGAGAGCTGGTCGTGGTTGACGGATGGAGCGGGACCGTCACCCCTTACCGTGCCGTCGCCCAGCAGAAGGGTGACGGCACCGTCGGGACGTTATCTTCCCCATCAGTTCCCCCCATACTCCTTAATCCCGTCGCTCTCGTCTGACGGGTTAGGGAGTACAGCGTGTGGCGGACAAGGCATTAATGGCTAGTCATCTCGAGCAGGCCTATTGTCGGGACACGTGTCGTAGAAGGACTGGCAGGCAGCTGGACGGGAAGGTCGCTTCGTCTTCCGCGCCCCAAGCCTCCTATATATATATATTCTGTGCTTCCTCTCTTTTCTCTTTTATCTTAATTAATCTAATCAGAGCGAAACCGTCAGTTCGAAGAACTAAAGGACTGTTGTGTATCCTGCTCCCGTCTGTCCAGCGAAACCGTCAGTTTTCTCAAGGTCGTCTACGCAACTTGGTAAGTTCTCGCTCTTATTGTGTTTCGTTTGTTCACATACAGAACATTGGATTAGGTTTTAGTGGGAAGGCCGTCACTTGGGTTCTTAGATCGCCCCCATCCCTTGTAGGTGGTCGGATGTCTAGGGAGACGATGAGTGAGCAGTCGTCGGTCCACGATGGAGCGGGCTACGACGAGGTCTTTCAAATAGGCCGCGAGCTCGAGGTGGGCTCCTCTTGGTCGTCAGGAGACGAGTCGTCGGTCCAGTCCTCTGCTGGGAGGGCGAAGGATGACGGCATAGGGGGGGAGTCGGGTTGATGTGATCCAGGTGGACGATAGCGGGAGTGACGGCAGCTCTGACGACGAGGAGAGTACATCCGGGGGGTCCGGGGACGACCGTCCATTCATCCTCCCCAAAGAGTGGTCGGTCAATTACTTCTTGCCGACAATGACGGAGAAAATCTTTAACTCCCTACGCTCGCGCTACCAGATACCTCACGATATCCCGATCCGTCTCCCCCTAGAGAAGGAGAGATGTTACTCGGGAAGGACCGCGGACGTGGGCATGTACGATGCCATGTTCGCGGCCGGCCTAAGGTTGCCCCTGACGGCACTCCACCGTCGGTTGGCAAATTATCTAGGTCTGTCCGTCAGCCAAATTGCCCCCAATGCTTGGAGAGTATTCATAGGCTCCGAGATTTTGTGGGGTAGCTTGAGCGGGGGGAACCGTCAGTTGACCCTTGAGGAATTCTTTTGGTGCTACCGTCCGCACCACATAGTCTCTTCTTAAGGGATCTACCACTTCTCGGCGAGGAAGAAGGAGTTACGGTTGGTGTCTGACATGCCCGACTCCAACCGAAACTGGAAAGGACGGTATTTTTTTGTAGAGGGGACGAACTGAGTGTGTCGTCAGGAGGAATGGAAGACGATACCCCAAGGTTTTGACAACACATGGGCGTATGTTAGGGAGTCAGGTCGTCGCCGTCACCCTCTTTGCAGTTCTTTTTTATTTTACAATTCTAACTCGTCTCCTTTCTTCTTTTTCAGCCAGCGTTTGCCCGGAGATTACAGAAGAACAAGAGGCCTTCATTCTAAAGGTGACTGATATTCCTTTGGACGAGCGAAAGTGCCGTGACCTCATCACGCCCGACACTCTTCACGCGTACTATGGAGGACCCGTTCCTACAGAAGAGGCTCGTCGCCTGCACAACCTATCCCGTCAGCGTAAGCTTCGTCGTTCCCTCCTTACTCCGTCAGTCTTACATGTGATGTAACTGACACACTTTTTGCAGAGATGGAGGCCGGCAAATTGAAGGCGCAGATCAGGGCCGCTGCTGCACGGAAGAATGAAGAAGGGAAGGGGAAGGAGGGGGCGTCCAAGTCCCTCCCGAAGGTCGGCAACAAGGGTGTGCCCAAGAGGAAGGGCGACGGTGTTGAAGACCGTCCAGCCAAGAAGCCCATCGTCACCCTTGGGGATGCCTCCTCGAAACCCCCATCCCCCAAGCATGGAGCTGGGAAAGGGCTAATGACGGCCCAGGGTCCCGTTGCCTGAGAGGACGGACGTTGTCTGCTCACTCACAAGGAGTTCGCCCTTGAGCGCCTGGACTCGATCTTGGGGAAGGAGGGCGCCGACATCTGCGCCGGCCAGCCCGTCTAGGAACTTGGGGATTCCGGCCTCTTTGACTTAGCCCGGGTAAGTATGCCTTTATTTCCGGCACTTTTAATTCGCCTCGTCTGGCTCAGTGTTGATGACCTGACGGGAGTTTGATTTTTGCAGGCTATGGTTCGCATGAGGGCTATTCAAGTCAAAGGGGCCAAGAACGAGGAGCTGATGGCCCGTCTGAGGAAGCGCATCACAAACCTTTCTGACGGGTTGGAACAGTATAAGGACGCCTGCCGGACTCTGAATGGGGAAATAAGGGAGCTGAAGGAAAAACTTGAGGAGTCAGCCCGTCAGCTGGAGCAGGAGAGGGAGGCCAAGACGACGGCGGAGAAGGAGCTGGCGTCTTTACTGGGCCAAGTGGAGACGGCAAAGGCCGACGCCGTCATCGAGTTCAAGACATCTCAGACGTTCGTCGACGCCTTCGCCGAGTACTACGGTGAGGGGTTTGAGGACTGCCTCAAACAGGTTAAGTCTCTCTACCCCCACTTGGACTTGTCGAAGGTGTCGATGGACGATCCGGTGCCGTCAACACCTGTAGGCGACATCGTCGTGGCAGACGATGACACTTTCGACGAGTCTGGGGCGCATCAGAAGACCGACGGCATCGTCCTTGCCCAGCCTGCCTTCGAACCGTTCGGCGCTCAAAAACTCTCGTCATCTGATCCTTCTGGTTTTGAGGGCTTTCCTGCAATCCAGGACCCCCTTCAGGGCGACGAGGCCGTGTCCGACGCCCCTGTTGCTTGACCCTTGTAGAGTTTTCCTTTTTATTTTGTAATTGGTGCCCCGTCATTCCGAGGGCTTTTTGTATGAACAATGTTCTTGTAATACACTAATTTATAAAATCATTCGCAATGTGTTGTTTTCGTTCAAAGATTTATGTATAATTTTCTTCTTGTTGCTCAACGATATAACCTATTTGGGACTTTTGATGCTTTTTGCACTAAATCATGACCTTCCAACGGGGTCGTCAGCTTTGGATCATGCCTTAAGGATATTTTAGGATGCAATCGTTAATTTTTACATCTAACGGGCTCGTGCCTCATTAAATTAGGGTAGAATTATTGGCTTTTTGGGCCGTCACTTTATGAACTGTCAGCTTATAGGTTCGACCGGTTCTCGCACTTGGATTATAGGCTTAACTTTTTAGGATGGTGCCGTCGTTTTAGGGCCGTTTGTTCCTGCGCTGGACGGGCGTTTACGCCTTGTAGATCCAGTTGGCCTTTAAGTCGTCGGTTTTAGTGCTTGACGCTTTTACGCCTTGTAGTTTTTTAGTTGGCTTTTGAGCCGTCAGCTTTGGTACTTGACGCTCTTATGCCTTGTAGAGTTTAGATTGGCTTTTGAGCCGTCAGCTTTGGTGCTTGACGCTCTTATGCCTTGTAGAATTTAGGTTGGCTTTTAAGCCGTCAGCTTTGGTGCTTGATGCTCTTATGCCTTGTAGAGTTTAGGTTGGCTTTTGAGCCGTCAGCTTTGGTGCTTGACGCTCTTATGCCTTGTAGAATTTAGGTTGGCTTTTGAGCCGTCAGCTTTGGTACCATCGACTTTAGTACTTCGCATGTTTCAAGGTCAAACACTTAACATAGTATAAGAGACTGAATGAACCTCCGAGCCTTGCATAAATTTTAAGAAGGAAAGAAAAAAAGTACCCTTTGGGTTCCCAAAATACATTAAAGCATACAAGTAGGAGCTGCCACTTTTTATTGATAATACTTTCGTAGGTGCTCGGCGTTCCACGGATGGGGTAGTGTCTGTCCTTCCATTGTTTCCAAATGGTAGGTGCCTCTCCGGTGCCATGACGTGACTCGGTAGGGTCCTTCCCAGTTGGGGCCGAGTTTTCCTTGGGCTGGGTCTCTGGTAGCGCCCATTACTCTTCTTAGAACAAGGTCTCCGACTTGGAAGCCCCTGTGCCTGACTCGGAAATTGTAGTGCTTGGCCATGCGATCTTGGTACCGTGCCAGCCTTTGTTCGGCCACTGCTCTGACTTCGTCGATCAGGTCCAGCCGTAGGCGCAATGCCTCATTATTCCTGTTTTTATCGTGGGCGTTCACCCTGTAGGTTGTGAGTCCTACTTCGGCCGGGATGACTGCCTCGCTTCCGTAGGTTAGCCGGAATGGCGTTTCTCCTGTTGGGGTCCTTGCCGTCATCCTGTATGCCCAAAGTACGCTGGGTAATTCCTCAGGCCATATCCCCTTTGCCCCTCGAGTCGAGTCTTGATAATCTTCAGCAAGGATCGGTTCGTCACTTTGACTTGGCCGTTGGCTTGGGGGTGGGCGGGGGAGGAGTAGTGGTTTTTTATCCCCAGCTGTGAGCAGAACTCTCGGAAGGGGCCGTTGTCGAATTGTTTGCCGTTGTCCGAGACTAGGACCCTAGGGATCCCGAATCTGCATATAATGGATTTTCAGACAAAGCTCCGCACGTTCTTCTCTGTGATGGTGCCCAGAGCCTCAGCTTCTACCCATTTTATGAAGTAATCTATGCCTACGACCACGAACTTCAGCTGCCGCATAGCCGTCGGAAATGGACCCATAATGTCTAGTCCCCATTGAGGAAAAGGCCACGGCGCTGTCATGGGAGTTAGCTCTGTGGGCGGCTGTCGGACAATATTGCTGAACCTTTGGCATTTGTCGCAGGCTTTGACGTAGGCTTGAGCGTCTTTCTGCATGGTAGGCCAGTAATACCCAGCCCGAATCAACTTATGCGCCAGTGATCGAGATCCCGAGTGGTTTCCACAAACTCCCTCGTGGACTTCCCTCATGACATAGTTGGCTTCTTCGGGGCTCAAACACCTCAGGTACGAGCGAGAGAAACCCCTTTTGTACAGGACGCCCTTCATTAATACGAACCTTGCGGCTCGGACCTTCAGCTTTCTGGCGGCTTCTCTTCCGTCTGGCAAAGCGCCATCCTTTAAGTAGGAGACTAGCGGCGTGGTCCAATTGTCTTCGGAGCCTATTTCCTGCACACTGATAAGCTCTATTAGTGGCGTCATTTGCACAAAGGAAAGCACATTGTCGGGGGGGGCCATGTGCTCGGAAGAGGCGGCTTTAGCAAGACGGTCGGCTTGCTCATTTTCTTCTCTAGGTATTTGGATCACATCTGCGCTTAGCTCCTTCACTCTTCTCTTCGCTTGATTGAGATACATTCTCATTCTGTCGCCTCTACACTCGTAGTCTCCGCTTACTTGGTTAACGATGACCTGGGAGTCGCAGTAGGCTACCACTTTGGTGGCCTCTGCTGCTTTGGCGAGGTTGATCTCAGCTATCAATGCTTCATACTCCGCCTCATTATTTGTGGTGGGGAAATTTAGGCGAATCATGCATTTGATCTGATCTCCCTCAGGGGAGCGAAGTACGACACCTATCCCCCCGGCCTTTTTGGTCGATGATCCATCCGAATGTAAGGTCCATGGGTGCTCGTCTGCCCCCTGGTCCTCGCCGCTTGTGAATTCGGCGATAAAGTCAGCGACAGCCTGCCCCTTCATGGCGGTGCGCGAGCGGTACCTGATGTCGAACTTGGTCAATTCGATCGCCCATAAGGCCAGGTGACCGGCTGCTTCGGGGTTGTGCATCGCCCGTCGCAGGGGTTTGTTGGTTAAGACAACTATCGTATGAGCTTGGAAGTATGGCTTAAGCTTGTGGGCTGCGGTGATCAAGGCGAAGGCGAGCTTCTCCATTGGCGGGTACCTTTCCTCTGCCCCGCGGAACGCCCGGCTGGCGTAGTACACAGGCTTTTGGACCTTGTCTTCTTCTCTGACCAAGACCGCATTGACTGCCGCCGGGGAGACGGCCAGGTAAAGGAAGAGCTCTTCCCCTGGTTGCGAGGGGCTTAGTAGCGGTGGTGAAGAGAGGTAGGCTTTCAGTTCCTCGAACGCCTTTTGGCACTCGTCTGTCCATTCGAAAGACTTCTTCAGCGTGCGGAAAATGGGTAGGCACTTATCTGTCGCCCTTGATACAAACCGGTTCAGGGCGGCTACTTTCCCATTCAGGCTTTGTACCTCCTTCGTGTTCTTTGGGGGCGCCATTTCCACTATGGCCCGAATCTTGTCTGGGTTGGCCTCGATGCCCCTTTGAGACACCATGAAGCCTAGGAACTTTCCCGCCGCCACTCCAAACGCACACTTTGCCGGATTGAGCTTCATGTTGTAGGAACGGAGCGTGTCGAATGTCTCTTCTAGGTCTCTCAGGTGGTCTTCCTTCCTTGTGCTTTTTACTAACATGTCGTCGACGTATACTTGAACGTTCCTTCCTATTTGGTCGGCGAACATTTTGTTCATGAGTCTCTGGTATGTGGCACTCGCATTTTTCAGTCCGAATGGCATTACCTTGTAACAGAAGAGACCTTGGCTGGTGACAAACGAGGTCTTCTCCTGATCAGCCACGTCCATCCGGATTTGATTGTACCCTGAAAAGGCATCCATGAAGCTCAGTAGCTGGTGTCGGGCTATAGAGTCCACTAGTGTGTCGACACGCGAGAGGGGGTAACTATCTTTGGGGCACGCCTTGTTCAGGTCTGTGAAGTCCACACACATGCGCCACTTCCCGCTAGCCTTCTTAACCATCACCACGTTGGCCAACCAATCGGGATAGTATACTTCTCGGATGAAATCCGCTTCTCGTAGCTTGCCGACTTCTTCTGCTACCGCCCGGTCTCGTTCCAGGGCAAACACCCGCATCTTCTGACTGACGGGCCGGAAGGTGGGCGACACGTTCAGCTTGTGCACCATGACTGAAGGGTCAACTCCCGGCATGTCTTCGTGACTCCAAGCGAACACATCCTGGTTTTTTCGGAGGAAAGTCACGAGCGCCTAGCGAGCCGAAGGGTTAGCGAGAGCGCCAATTCTGGTGGTCCTGTCTGGCCTGGACTCGTCGAGTGCTATCTCCTCGAGCTCTTCGGCGGGTTCTGCCCCCACCCGCTGCTCTATGTTCATTGCTTGCAAGTGGCTGTCTGCTTCTACCATCGCTACGTAGCATTCTCGCGCGGCCACCTGGTCTCCCCATAACTCCCCCACTCCATCCTCGGTGGGGAACTTGACCATCAGGTGGTAGGTCGACGTTACGGCTTTCCAAGCGTTAAGGGTGGGCCGCCCTATGATAGCATTGTAGGCGGACGAACAGTCGACAACGAGGAAGGTGACATCTTTGGTGACCTACTGGGGATATTTCCCAATCGTGACCGGCAAGGTGATGGCATCGAGGGGGTAAACTCTCATCCCCCCAAACCCGATGAGGGGAACATTGGTAGGCATTAGGCTTTCCTTGCCGATCCGCATCTGTTGAAACGCTGGGTAGTAGAGGATGTCCACAGAACTACCATTATCGATCAAGACCCTGTAAGTGTTATAGTCTCCCAGCCGGATATTGACAACAAGGGCATCATCGTGCGGATGATGAAGACGTTGGGCGTCTTCGTCCGTGAACTCAACAGTGGGGCTGCTGACGCGCGGCTTTTTATGGGCGACGCCCGCCGCCTGGACATTCTGTACTGCTTTAAGATAGGCTTTCCGAGCTTTCTTTTTCGATCCGATGGCCGCCGTACTCCCGATGATCATCCTTATGTCTCCTAGGGGCGGTCTAGGGCGCTCATTGTCTCGGCGGGGGACCTGTTCCTGCCGAGGCGCTTCTGTCCTTTCTCGGCTGACGAACCTTTGTAACTTTCCCTGTCTGATCAGGGCCTCAATCTGCTGCTTCAAGTAGTAACAGTCGGCGGTGTTGTGGCCGTGGTCTCGGTGGAAGCGGCAGTACTTGTCTTTGGGTCGTCTATCGGGATTCCTCTTCAGTTTTCCCGGAAACGTCAAGGACCCCTCGTCTTTGATTTCCATCAGGACTTGGTCGACCGGGGCCGTCAGTGGGGTGAAGCTTGTGAACTTACCGGCAGGGAGTTGCGGTCGCCTGTTGTCTAGGCCCTCTGTCCGGGGTTTCTTTCGCCCCTTATCCTGCCTTACGTCCTCCTGCCTGTCCCGCCTCTTGGGAGGTCTCTCTCCCCGGGCCTGTAATGCATCTTCCGCATTCATATACTTCGATGCCCTGTAAAATACATCTGACATCGTCTTCGGGTTATTCTTGTATAGAGAGAATAAGAATTTGCCCTCCTTCAGCCCGTTGGTGAATGCGGCGACTTGTATCTTGTCGTCCGCTTCATCGATCGAAAGTGCCTCTTTGTTGAAGCGGGCTATGTAGGACCTGAGCGTCTCATCCTCCCGCTGCCTAATGTTCATCAAGCACGCGGTGGATTTTTTATATTTGTGCCCCCCGATGAAATGTGTAGCGAACTGAGCACTCAACTCCCTGAAGGAATCGATAGAGCCGGGCGTCAGCCTGCCGAACCAGGTCCTTGCAGAGCCTTTTAGCGTCGCCGGGAAGGCCCGGCACATAATCTCGTCCGGTACGCCGTGCAAGTGCATCAGTGTCTTGAAGGATTCCAAGTGGTCTAGTGGATCCTTGGAACCGTCGTAGCTTTCTATCTGGGGCATGCGAAACTTTGGCGGTGTGGGGAACAAAATGACGGGTGCGGTGAAGGGAGAGTCTGTGCGGTGGACGAGATCGTCGAGGTCGCTGGACACTCGTCCTTTGAGAGCGTTCATCATGAAGTCCATACGCTCCTTCATCAACCGCATCTCGTCGGTAACGCTAGGCGGAACGTTATCAGCAGCCGACGGACGGCTCGTCCCTTGCCCCTCAGGTCGGCTCAATGCATTGCTTCCTTCTGGGCCTCGATTATCCCTCTCCTGGGCGCTGTTTTCCTCATTTTCACCCTGGTTGTCAACCGTCGCGTTCCTCCGCAACAGCTGTTCTTCCAAATCGTTGTTACGTTTTGTGAGGCGTTCCACCGCGGCCGCCAACGTTTGGACTAGTCTCTTGAGGTCCGTGGTGCATTGTTCGTTGCCTTGATCGTTCATGGTGGTAACCCTTGAACGCGTAAGTACCATGCAACTCTTTGTCCGGAAAGCACAGAACACAGCCTACGTACGTGCACTTTCCCACAGACGGCGCCAACTGATGATGTCGAAAACCACCCTCAGTGAGCCGCAAGGCCTTCGCGTTCAGAGTAGACCTGCACAGGTAAAAAGAACCTTAAAGGGAAGTACCGGCGTGGTACCGGCCAACGACCCTCCGATGGTAAAGTTAGTATTGCTCACAACTCTAGAGTGCCAGAATCGGGATAGAAGCATGCGTACCTTTTTCATGGGGGTCGAGGGTATTTATAGTGGTGTAGAGCTGGGGCTTTGGCGTGTCCAAGGAGATAACCTCTGATCGGGGCCATGCTCTAATGCGTGTTCTTTACGAAATTCTTTCCTCACCAGGGCCATTCCCTATTGCGTGGAGTGCAAGACATCTATCCAGGTAGCGGCACGCGTGACAAGACATGTCGATCCCTTTGCGCTTTGCCTCGTCACCCATTCACCCCGTCGGTGTGCAGACTACGCCGCCGGATCAGGCTGGAGAGCTGGTCGTGGTTGACAGATGGAGCGGGACCGTCACCCCTTACCGTGCCGTCGCCCAGCAGAAGGGTGACGGCACCGTCGGGACGTTATCTTCCCCATCATATATATTGATCGGTTCTTTAATTTGTATTTGCAGTTTCAATTAGCTTAATTAGTAAAGTTTTTTTATGATTGATAGGAGATCTCCAAAAATGATTGGTATCTTGGTATGATAATAAAAAGATTTCATCAAAAGGAGTGGACGTTATAAGTTGAAACTAAAAAAATATATATATATATATATATATATGTGTGTGTGTGTGTGTGTGTGTGTGTGTGTGTTAAGGTATTCATTTGTAACTTATTAATGCAATCATAGTAAAAACAGATAGTAATATTTTTCAATTATATAAAAAATACATATGAAATGTTGTCAAATTATTCATTTGAAAATTTTTTTTAATGGAAATATGAAAAATTGTTTTAATACTGATATAAAACTCTAGTGGATATAATACTTGTAATAGGACAAGAAAAGGACTCTTTTTCACCCAACTTTTTTAAATTGGTGTTCTAAAAATAGCATTTCTGTTATAAATGCCTCGTTTAAATATTTTATTTCAAATTATGAAATTTTAGTTAGTACCAAATTTATCACGTGATGTGTTTAAATAATTATGTGGTTACGTACTTAAAGTATACATAGATAGTTATATGAATTTTTGTTAATCTTTCTATATTGTTGAATATCAATTCTGATATCATGTTAAATATGTTAAAATAAATGCGAAAGAGATACCATAAAGTAGAGAACACAAGAACATGAGGGTTATATGGTTCATTCTAAAAAACCTACACCCACAAAGAAAATCTCAAGGTTACATTTTTATTATATAAGAGTGTAGCATAAATATTGTGTTTATAATGAATTCAACATGATTATACATAGTAGGCTAAACCTTAAATGAACCTGTATAACTATGATTAATAGATTTTTAATACAAGTATGAAACTTGACTTACATGCAAAATAGGATTAGGCTTGAGCTTATATTATGCAGCTAATAGATCTTTAACACTAATAAGTTTGAACTTTAAATTATTTATTATAACATAATTATTTACAAAATATGTGATAATAAACAAACTAGACTACTTATGAATGAGTAGGAGTGATGTGCCGTTGGTTTGGGACATTATTTTCATAGGGACCCAAGATTTTCAAACCCGGACCGTTTATTGAACCGTAAAAGGGAGAGATTCAAAGTTTTTGAAGTCCAACCGAGGTTGAACCGGGGTCGAACCGTGATGATGTCATAATTAATTTAATAATTAATTAAAGCCTAAATATAAATATTAAATTTATAAAACTAGCAAAATTGACTAACATATCTATATGTGTAAGGGAAATTTAATGATTTTCAAGCATGTATTTAATAATTAAATAAGAAAGTTAATAAAATAAAATAACAACCATGAAAACATTAAAATTTATGATTAATTTTTGAAGTAAAGTTGAATATCTTTGAAGGATTTTAATTATAATTTTTTTATATTCCTTATAAGAGATGGATAATTTAATTAAGTAGAATAGAATTGTGTTAAGTTGTTTTTATAAAAAAAAAATTTGCATTAAGTTTATTTCAAGTATTTTTTTTGTTATTGTTGAGCACCAACTTACAAGCTTGGCTGAGTGGTTAGGCTTCAGCCAAATCTCTGACTGGCCGGGGTTCTACTCCTTGCAACTGCATTTTCTGAATTTTTATGATTTAACAGGCTGCTTGAACCGGGGTTGGACCGCATGGTTCATGCGATTCACGGAATTTGTAGGCTTACCCGGTTCTGGAGGCTTAAAAGACCAGAATCCACTCCGATTCCTGGTTTTCCCGGTCGGACCGCCCGGTCCGGTCTGGGTTTCAAAACCCTGTAGGGACCCCTCCCAAACACATAATCACATATGAATATGATGGTGTTATATCTTCAATTACGTTCCTAGGGCCATATGCATAATGAATATGATCATGATGGAAGAAAATAACGTTTCTTTGAGTGGGAGCATCACATGGTTTGTGATCATCCAAAGAGTCGAAAGCATATAAACAACAAATTTGCAAGATAAAAATTGCATAATGTAACCAGATCATGCTCACATCACATTCACATATACTATTAGAGTAAGAAGTGACCATGTTAATACTGTCCTTTCTAGTGTTCCCTTCCCTTCCCTAGTCTTCTTGCCCCCAATATGCAGGGGACCGACATCGACAATCGACATCAACATTGATTATCGAGGCTGTCATTCACCATTTTGGTATTTGCCTTGTGGACTTGTGGTTTGTTTGTTGTTTTTATTATTTTTTATGTTGAATTTGAATCACTCTATCTCTGTTTACATAAAGAACTGCACAGTAAATTTCTCACAAATTTTATTTGTCGTGCCACTTCACTTCTATCCTATAGCCTCGCCAAAATTTGAAATCAAAAGAAAAGTCTCAAACTCAAATTTTGGATTTATGTGTATGTGAGGTGGCAAGATTAAGACATATAAAATTTTATGAAATATTTGTAACTAAAAACTTATTGGGTTTTAGCCCTCCAACTGCAAAAAGGTTACATAATTTTGGTTTTAATATATGGCAGTTTAAAATAAAATATGTTTCTTATATTTCATTTATTTTTTTGGGTTGAAAATGTGGTGTTGAAAAAAAAAAAAAAAAAGGAAGTAAACCATATTTTCTTTTTGCTCTTTTTCTCTAGAAGTATTTCGTGACAAATCCACTCTATGTCCCTTTTAGCCCCATAAACTCATCATCAAAAGTCATATTTAAGGTAAATAAGATTTTTTTTTTTTTTTTGGTGTAAAATTGTAGCATTAATTTGATTTTCAGTTAACCAATTTTTCCTTGTGAATGTTGAAATTATTAATTAAGTGAAGCTATAATTTTTTTTTTGATAAATTAGGTTTTTTGGCATGTCTTTTAAATGTCGGTTAAAAAAAATCATCTGAATATGAAGAAATTAATTAAATGGGGAAAAAATCACCAACAAATGTCACAATTGTGCCAGTAAAAATAAGTTTTTCAAAATTAAATTTGATAAAATTAATTTTTATTAAATTATATTACAAAAAATATTAAGTGTTAACCATATTACCGACAAAAAAAAAATTATAATTTTGTATTTCAAAAAGTGAGAAAAAGGTGACTGTAAATGAAAGAAGAGAAAAAAAAAATCTAAAGTTAAATAAATATGATTTAATTAATTTGTAAAGATAAAAAGGTCTCTCTTACAACTGTCGCCAAGCCCCAAAATACACGGAGTCGAGTTGATCTTGTCTTGTAGCCAGCCAGGGTCAATTGATATGGTACATCAATCACAGTTCATATTGTTCCACTTCCATGCTATTTCTTTAGAGGTGACAATGGCCTGACCCAACTTCAGATCTGTGATTGATGTACTATTTTGGGCCGACGAGGGAAAGCAAAGATTAGCAAAGTGAGAACGCCATTGCCCAAACAGATTTGGATTCACATACAAAGTCACGGTTCTGACTTCTGAGCAGACCATCAGGCTAGACTCCTGAGTCTTTATTGTCGGTAGCTTTATTTAAAAATTTGTTAAAAGATCCGGTAAACAAATTTATTTTTAAAAAAGTTTTATTAGAAAAACTTTTTCAATTGAGGAAAAAAAAAATCCTTGTTAAAAATACTTCTAATTTTTTTTAGAAAAAAAATATTCCTAATTTAATTAAATAACCATTATTCCTAAAAAATAAAAATTGAAGTTATAATCGTAACTCAACAAAATTATTCAAAAAAAAAAGAAGCTAGTAGTTAAAATGAATGTTTTTTTACAATTAGATCTATAGATTTTCAAGAAACTTTATAAGAATAAAATAATGAATAATATACATCAATATTATATATTTACGAATAAAATAACAGTTATATCCCAAAACTAGTAGTTGCGCTGAGAGTGGATGTCCTTTGCAGCTAATGGAGAAGAATCTCGTGAGACAATTCTCACAACACGAGACATATATACATGTTGTGAGAGAAATGTCTTAAAGATCATTTTCTTTCTTATTATTTTTTACTAATCGTGCAATATTATGCAAAATTGAAATGAATGTTTTTAAATAATTGAAATGAATGACACAAATAAGAAATCAGGAAAAGGAGAAGAGAATTATGAAGGTATCACATTTTAATGAATGGTTGAAGGTTAGTGTATTGTATCACCCTTTTGAATTAATGTTGTTTACAAATTATCAATTACTCTTTTTTTTTTTTCTTAACTTTCCTATTTTTTTTTTATACGTTGCTGGGTTATGAAATTGTGGCTTTAATTTTCCTTCTTTTATATATCTATTCTATTGACATATGTTACAACGTTTCATCTAGATCAAATTGTTTTTTGTAAGATGGAAAAACCGCTCACTGGAGGGACCATTTGGGTTTGTGTTGTGTTTTACACTATTACGATTACACATCTCATTTCCTGTTTTTATTTGAGTTTTTTTTTTTTTTTTTAAATGATGTTTGCTATGAAGCACAGACGCGGCTGGGAGGGTGTCGCATCGGAGTTCAACGCGACTGCCTGCACGTCGGTGCTGCATTAGAGCTTTTTTTTTTTTTTTTTTTTTTTTTTTTTTTTTTTTTTTTTTTCAGGATTCGTGTCGACTCGGCTTGATTCGCGCTGAACCGAGCCAATATAGGCCAAAAGTGGGCCATATCGGCCAAATCGGGTTGTAATGGCCGGTGACCGAAACAGCTGAAACATGCCAAAATCGGCCTTGAATCATGCTGAAACTGTCGAAATCGGCTTTGAATGAGACCCAAACATCTTAAATCTGTTCTTTCTCAAAAAATTTTTTTACCTGAATATTTGTTGCTTCTTTGTGTTTTGTGTTTTGTTTTGTATTTCTTGCCTTCTTTTTTCTTTGTTTTGTAAATCAAGACATAGTAATGTGTTTTTTAAGAATATTTTAATAATAAACATATTTAGAAAATATAAATAAATATATTTTAAATAATTTTTTAATCGACACACCCCGTCCCACCTGCACCTTACTTTTTCAAAAATGGTCAAGTCTTGCACCCGTACACACACTTGCACCCGAATTCGAAAACGCACCCGTACTTCAGAGTTCTGTAGATGTTTTTTGTGATTCCTAAATAATTATGATTGGAACAACTTACATTTTTTAATATAAATCCATCTGGTATAGTTGCTAAAGATGGTATGAAGAGGTTCGTTCTTTTTTTGTTTGATACAATACTTCACTTGAGCCCTTTCCCTTCCATTGTGGATTTTAATCAATTGTTGGGTGCCATTGCAGGAATGAAGCATTACTCTGTAGTCATAGAAATAATTATGTCCCAAATGTAAAGAAAGCATGTATTATACAGCACCAACAACAGTCTTTATAATAGTAAGGAATATCTTGATTTTTATTTCATTTTTGCAGGGAAACCAGTGGAACCTATGGTATTTCAGGGGCGAAGGAAAAAAGTTAAGGGAATAAGCATCAATATTAAAGCTGCAATGGCCTTCTGATGAAATTTTCTTTGCACTTGCACGGAAGCCTTTAGTAAGTCGCGGGTTCTTCACAAAAAATCAATTGAGGGGAAGCTAAATCAAGGCTTCGTTGAATGTGTAAGCTGGCAAGGTATTCTTTTAGTGTCAGATTGAAGATCAAAGAACAAAAGATTGGAAGGGTCAAGTTTTGTTTGCAGAGATCAAGAAGGCAAAGGGATCATACCTTGCTGCCATAGTTGGGAAACTTTGGACAAGGTGACAATTTTCTGGTTGTGAAAGTTTTGGAACAGTGAGAAACAAAGGATTTAAGTAGAGGCCTTATATCAGAACACAAGGGTTCCTAGATGGCTTACTCAACTTAGGCTGGCAAATGGAAGGAATACGGTTTAGAATGGCTGATAAGAGAGTGCTTAAGAAAGTGGATGATCTTGGGAGGTACAGCAATGATCTTGGGAGGAAGAGCAAAGACGAGGTTCAAACTTATGACTACTTGCTCAAATACTGTAGCAGAGAAGAGTTGGTGTTACTAATATTTCAACACAGAAGTGAAATATCTAAGCTACATAGTACTTTTTTTAGTTGGGATTTCTGTGTAGCTACCATCATTGCCTTTTATTTTCTGCTAAGTTGCTACCTGATGTTGTACTCTTGAGTCTTGACCATGAATATTTAAAAAAAAAAAAAAGCAAGAGAGAGAGGGAGAAGTATGAAAGAGATTGTTGTAACTTGTAGCATACTTGCAAACTCGAAAAGAGCTCTATGGATTAGGAAAGAGGAAAATAAACCATTGTTCTAAGAGGTACTTATGCAGAAGATAAAATCATGTGCAAAAGTTATGCCAAATCTTTTTTGGCACATGATAATATTGGCACACATTAGATATTTTAAAAATATGTTTTTGTCCTTAATTGTTTTTTACAATATATCTTACTTAATTAAGGATATTAATAGCTGAAACTAAGGAAAAATGGACATGAAGAGTCCTATTTAATTGGCCTACGAACAAATATTATTAACAAATATAGTGCAACTAAGTGAACAATTAAATAGACCCCATTGTTATAAAAAAAAAAAAAAACCCATTAAAATAAGTGTTCTTCACAAAAAAAGTATTTATTTTACACTCTCACTCGACAATATACTAATGCTCTTTTCTTTTCTTTTTTTTTTTTGGTTTAGTGTCATAATTTTTTATTCATCACAATTTGAGGTTTAAATGAATGTTTAGTTATATTATGCATTTGAGAACTACTGATAAAGTTAGAGGTGTCATTAGACTAGTTCTAAAAAATGAACATATTCACAGACAAACATATGATTTCAATGTTTTTTCAGTGTTCAGTTTTGGTAGCTAGCCTCATGACACTCCTAACCGTATTGGTAGTTCTCAAATGCATAATATGATCAAATATACACTTAAACTTCAAATTATGATAACCAATGCATCAACCTCAACAAACTTAACATAATCCTAAAGAGTTAGCCGGGTGGTTTCTAAGATCTCATTATATTCATTAAATCTTAGATTCGAAACTTCTTACCATTATCTTAAGATAATTTTCATAAAATTTTACCATATAATAATCTAGTGCCTGTAAGACGGGAGATTACGTGCACCTTAAGAAATAGTCAGTTAGTCAAAGAGTTCTCCATGCCTCGTTTGTCACCTAAAAATAAGAAAAAAGAAAAAAAAGACTTGACATAAATAAAACCCTTAATTGGCGGCTAGTAGCGTTGCACTATTTATCGCTACACCAAAGTTTATTGGTTTTGAATTCAATCTTTTGACGCTGACTTCAGCTCTCAAATCTCTCTCTGGACTCTTGAGAACATTTGAGCTACGCCTCACCACTGCCACACCAAATCAGCGATCTGGGTCAGCTTCTTCTTCTTCTTTGGTATTTTGATTTGGATTTTAATGGTTTTGTGATTTGGGTTCTCTGTGGAAGTTGAGAAAGTTCACTGGATTTTGACATTTTCTGGGTTTTGGGTGTGCAGTTGGTAGTGGAATTTGGGATTAAAGATGTGAATGGAAGGAAATAATATTTGATTGAATTGGTGATGTAGTATTGACTATTGAGGTCGATGCACGTCTATAAAGAAAATAAAAAAAGAAGAAGCAACTAGAAAAAGTCAAGAGGTTTTTTTTGTGTTAGTTAGTTTAACTAGATTATGAAACTTCTCTTCCCTCTAAAATCTCACAAAAGTGACACGTTAACAACCTCTCAGTTTCCCTCCACTTCAACTCTTCTTATCAAACTCCTTCACCAAACATCATCACCTCATACTCCCACACATCTCAACAATCTCCTCAACACCACTCTCCATACCAAAAACCTCAAACATGTTATCCAAATTCACGCCCAACTCATCACAAACAACTACATTTGTCTCCCTTTCCTCTTCAACAACCTACTCAACTTGTATGCTAAATGTGGCCATATCAACCAAAGTTTACACCTTTTCTCAAATACCCATCATGGGTTTAAGAATATTTTCACTTGGACCTCGCTTATAACCCAATTATCACACTTTAACAAACCCTTTAAGGCCTTGACATTTTTTAACAATATGAGATGCACTGGTATTTTTCCAAACCACTTTACTTTCTCTGCTATTTTACCTGCTTGTGCACATACTATGATAGTTACTCATGGTGAACAAATGCATTGTTTGATTTGGAAACATGGGTTCAAAACAGATGTGTTTGTTGGTACTGCATTGGTTGATATGTATGCTAAGTGTGATGACATGAGCTCTGCAGAGAGAGTGTTTGATGAAATGCTTGAGAGAAGCCTTATTTCTTGGAATTCAATGATTGTGGGGTTCTTGCAGAATAAGTTTTATGATCGGGCAGTTGGGGTTTTCAGGGGGCTTCTTAGGGAGAGTTCAGATAGTCCTGATCAAGTGAGTTGTTCGAGCGTGTTGAGTGCTTGTGCCAATATGGGTGGTTTGGAATTTGGGAGACAAGTTCATGGAGTTGCTGTAAAGCATGGTTTGGTAACATTAGCTTATGTTAAGAACTCATTAATGGACATGTACTGTAAATGTGGGTTGTTTAGTGATGCTGTCGAGTTGTTTCAGACCATAGGAGATAGTGATGTTGTTACTTGGAATGTTATGATTGTGGGGTGCGTCTGTAATGACAACTTTGAAGAAGCTTGCAATTATTTTTGGGTTATGAGGAGGAAAGGTATTTCACCTGATGAAGCATCGTACTCTTCTGTTCTTCATGCTTCTGCAAGTCTTGCGGCACTTGATCAAGGCACTTTGATTCATGATCAGATTATAAAATCAGGTTTTATTAAGAATGAGTGTATTGCAAGTTCGTTGGTTACAATGTATGCAAAATGTGGGTGCTTGGGAGATGCTAGTCGTGTGTTTGAAGAGATTGAAGATCGTAATGTGGTTTGTTGGACGGCTATGATTGCAGCTTGCCAACAACATGGCTGCGCAAACCAAGTGATTGAATTGTTTGAGGAAATGCTTGGGGAAGGGGTTAAACCTGATTACATTACATTTGTGTCTGTTCTATCAGCTTGTAGCTATGCTGGGCGTGTTGAAGATGGGTTTGTGTACTTTGATTCCATGGCTAAGGTGCATGGCATGAATCCTGGGCCTGAACACTATGCTTGCATGGCTGACTTGCTTGGTCGTGCCGGTCGATTGGATGAAGCTAAGAGGTTTATTGAGTCAATGCCAATCAAACCAGACTCATCAGTTTGGGGAGCTTTGCTTGGGGCTTGTGGGAATTATGGCAATGTTAAAATGGGAAGAGAGGTTGCAGAGATTCTTTTTGAGTTGGAACCGGAAAATCCAGGGAATTACGTGCTGCTATCTAATATGTATGCACATAATGGGATGTTGAAGAAAGCAGATGAGGTTAGAAGGATGATGAGGGTCAATGGGGTAAGAAAGGAACCTGGATGTAGCTGGATTGATGTTAAGAACACTACCTTTGTGTTTACAGTGCATGACAGATCACATCCTAGGACAGATGAGATATATGGGATGTTGAAGAAGTTGGAGGAGTTGGTGAAGAAGAAAGGTTATGAACCTCAGACACAGTTTGCAGTTAACAGTGTAGAAGGGTACAAAGAGCATAACTTATGGCATCACAGTGAGAAACTAGCCCTTGCATTCGGGCTACTGGCCCTACCAGTTGGGGCTCCAATTAGGATAAATAAGAATCTGAGAACTTGTGGAGATTGTCATACAGTCATGAAGTTAGCGTCAGAGATATTTGAGAGAGAGATTATTGTAAGAGATATCAATAGATTTCACCGGTTCACTAATGGTTTGTGTTCCTGCGGTGATTACTGGTGACTGGAGTTTGAGTTTGAAGGAATAGAAACATCATCTCTTGGGGGCTTTTTCTTTCCTCCTTTTGCCCCCCATTTTTTCTTTCAAAAAAATATGTTGATTAAAGCTGCTTGAATTCTATCCAAGAGGTCATGTGTGATATTTGGTATTATTAAGATGTGGGTGTTTTACATTCATCACATTAGGAGATTTGTTGAGAAGAATAAGTGATTGCCACTTCAGTGTATGTGTTTAATCATCTTTCAACGATGAGAACTAAAGCTGTCAGCCTGCCACCTTCGTGTACCTGAGGATTGCCTGTATATACAGTATATATTGAGCTTAGAATCTTCACCTCAGCTAGGGGTTTTCAAAATAAGTAACAATTATACGAAGTTGAGTCATGATGTCAAGGTTTCATCAGGATTAATGGCTATACTGATTAAAAGTATGTAATTTACATCTTGGATATGCAGCAAATACTCATAAATTATTTTGATTGTCACTTTCTTTCTTATATTACAGTGCAAAAGCAGCCTCAATAACGTTGTATAAATTCTTTATGGTGTTTCACCTGAAATATATATATATATATATATTTTTAAATATATATTTTACTTAATTGATTTTGCATCAAGATCAGCACTAAGTCATATCTCTTAGTACTAGTGATGGATGAGCTCACTAAATCGATTCAAGTGAAAGTTTCTTGGTGCTTTTTGCAGATGATATGATTTAATTAGTTGATGAAACTAGAAGTGAAGTTAATGCCAATTATTCTCTATTGAGGATTCATAGTCAACCCCAAAAATTTGGGATTAAGGCTTGTTAATGTTGATGTTGTTTACAAGTAAATTCTTATTCACACCTTTAAAACCATTTTATCCACATGTAGTGCGCATGGTATACCTAGCTTTTCTAGAGGACAAGAAAGGCCTTTGCAGAACATTGTGCGACAAGTATTGAAGGTATAAAGGCTAGGAAACTCTTCTGCACTGTAATTGATAGTGACGTAGATTCTGATTAGAGAGTTTTAGTTGCACAGGGGACTGTACTATTATTGGACCTAGGTTCTTAATGGATGGATGTGCAAAAAGAATCCTTTCTGCCTGCAATTATATGGCTATCCAGCAACAATAACTTTAGAATCTATGCAAAGTTGTTTCTTACTTATTCTCATTTTTCCTTATTGTCTTTATTTTATTTTTAATCTGCTCAGATAGTGCTAGAAAGCTATGGATTGCCATTCAAGAAATCGTTGGCTGTTTGTTGGAGAAAAGTTGCAGATGATAGGAGGTCACCATTGTCTATTGAATTTTATATTTCTAAGAACTTGGGAGACAATTTACATGTTATTGTTATAGAAGTTCATCAATTTTCTACCTTACATGCACATTTAAAGCACAAACTTGGAGGCATGAATACATACTTTCAATGATGAATGAATTCTGCTTTAACAAGAAGTTGCATTAGCAAATCTGGACACTAGAGTATTTCCTGATTTGATGCTCTTGAGATTGTATCTGACATAACATCATGTGATCAAGTTGCACCAAAATACTATTCTAGCATATCTGTAATGATGCCTCATCTAATCCATTAACTCATATCTTTGAAAATGATATCGTAATATCTGGAATATCTTTGGTATTAGTGACAAAAATGTCAGTACTTATAAGAGTCATGTCATCAAGAATATAGCTATACATAGTCCCCACACATAAGTGTGACAAATATAAAACCTTTCTAGTAAATAAAAGAATTTATTTCCTAAGAAAGCATTGGAACAACCACCACTGCACCTCATTTATCTTTGCTGCTTCAAATAATGGTCAGGTGATGAAGTACCTTCCATACTCCACCCTCCCCCAAGAAATATAAAATTGGAAGAGGTTCTACCTTCCATGAACTGATTGATATTTCTACAGTTGTCCTGGCAGATATGTCATTTGAGTTGAATTATTTTTCAGTACTTAACATCAGAACATCATGGGCAGAGTTAATATAATAAAGTCAGGTGGTCCCTTCAGAAACTTGAACAAATGGTTTGTTTTATGGTATCTTAAATGTGATGGCTGCCTCTGTCTGCCTTCTACCCCCATTTGCAGGCTCTCTACCTTAGCCTTCTGAATACATGCTTTTTGCACACACAAACAAAATTAGAAAATAAAAGGGAAAGAAAAAAGAATTCGATTAAGTGGTGACATTCTTAAATTTTACAAAATGTAGCAAAAAAGTAATAGTAATGAGTGTCTTATTATTTTAATTTGGAAAAAAAAAAACACCAATGATATTCTATTTACTTGTTTATGAATGAGCATGATGTAGAAGGTGCATGTTTAACATAGTGGAAACATTATCCAATTGTTTATGGATACTTGATATGGGTAGCATTTATAGAGAAGAAAAAAGATAAAAGCAGTCTAGTGGTTGTGGTTTAACACTGAAAGTTTGAGATTCATAGTCATAAAAAAAATCTGTGCGTGTTAGATGCTTCTAGGGCTCATGTGCAGATTGCAGGGAAGTAAAGACAATGGCCTGAAGAAACAGTTAGCACTGGGAGAGCATTATTCAGGTTTTGGAACAACCTATAAGGCTCCACAGCAAAGACAGTATTATTTTATAGAAGGTCCACCCCAGCTCTCTTATCCCATGAAATATGTCACTTGATTAATTTTCATTATCCTCTGTTCTTCCCATTTCTGTGTATCAGACACTGTATTTTCTTTATTCTGGTATCTCGTTGTGTCTGATAAATTTACTTGGGATCTTCAGGTCCTTACCAGCATGCTTTAGCAAATTATTTCTTTATTTATATTCCTAGACACACTGCTTTGTTATCTGCATGATATGCTGTTTAAGAATAATAGTAACGGTTCCACTCACAAGTTTTTAAGTTTGTTTAC
This sequence comes from Lithocarpus polystachyus, assembly GCA_033629205.1. Taxonomy (NCBI): domain Eukaryota; kingdom Viridiplantae; phylum Streptophyta; class Magnoliopsida; order Fagales; family Fagaceae; genus Lithocarpus; species Lithocarpus polystachyus. Next base: position 950,732 of record CM066164.1, on the reverse strand, counting down.
TTAGCTTATTACAATTTGGAACCATAACAAAGTCATTACATCAAAGAATATTTATGTTTGTTCTATGCTTTTATTGCAGAGGAGGACATGACTGGCTACTTAAAAAAGGTAGTGGCTGCAGGTTTTGGACAGCAAGTTCAAGAAATTGATAGCAGTGGGAGCTTAGACGATTGCAGATCAAAGACAAGGAATAAAAACAGTGTCAATATGCAAACCTCTGCCTCCTAAAATAGTTATAAAGATGACTTTATAATGGTATCCTATCATATTATAGCAATAAAAATCAAGTATTTCTCCCAAAATTTTGGGGTTGAATATGGATTCTCAACAAATAAATTAATTAGGATTGACCGTATGTATTCTTCTGTATCATTAGTATCATATTCTAATATGTTTTGTGATTTATGACTTTGGAATAGGGTAGATGCAACAATACTTTGATTGCTTGCAATCTGATTCTTCACTAGCATCTTTTGAAAGGATAATTAGGCGCGCTCCATACTCAGGAGCATAAGATACCATGAAATGATGAAAATGGTTATGATTACGCTGCTGTTATGACTGCAATGTGGTACATAGACATAGTACCTCCAAATAAGATGAAACTGACATGACATGCATGTTAACAGGAGCAACGCATTATTTTTGCAGGCAGCAGTGTACAATGTACTTGTAACCAAAGTTGCAATCATCCTTTTGCATAGGGGACACGTGTTGCGCTAACTTGCAAACCATGTCATGCAATCACCAGACCAGCATGGTGGGCTCAATTTTGGCTAAGAATCAGTGGTTGGTGTATATAACATGGACACAAAAACAGAGAGTCACGTGTGAGGTTCACACATGCACGTGAATCTCACGCACTCACATTTGAGAATCTAGCATCCACTCAAAAGTCTGGTCAATTTCAATATTTCCAACTCTAGAGTCTAGAGTAAAACCATGCACACCCTATGGGAAAGATAGAAGATGCTCTAAGGATTTGGGGGCCCACGTGTATGGTGCCAAATCCCTTACTGGGTCACTAAGGTTCCACGTGGACAATGCCCGTTCCTTCATCTTTCAACTGTGGGGGTCTACTTGGAATCCCAACTTTCCTTTAAAAATTGAGACAACTAAGAATTTAACTTTGCTTTCAACACAACTTATCAATAAGCTTAGGATACAACATTTTTAAAATATTTTTCATAATTGTTAAGATGGTAAATTATAAGGAGTAAAGAGTAGCTTTTACATAGATTTGTTTCTAATATCATTTTTATTTCACCCTACACAACCCAAAAAAAAAAAAAAAAAAAACAAAACAGAAAAACTAATTACAAAAAAAAAGTTTCAACTAATTACAGAAAAAAGTTAGGTAACAAAAGAAATTGTGTTCTTAGACTTATATAGTAAGGATTAGCTTCTCACATTAAACTTTGTGGAATGCTACTATAGATTAAGATAGCTTCCCATTGTCCATCTCTGCAACAAAAGCAAAATTAAAACTATTATGTCCTCTTCATAAAAGACAGAAAGGCATCCACTCGCTGCTGATAATCCACTTGAACCAAATCTAATCCCATTGTTCCTTTATTGAATTATCTTCCCACTATGTTAATCACTTTCCTAACTTTACACATATTGCTGTTTTATCTCAAACAACATTTCCTTACTATTTTTTTATGAGGGTCCTACATATATCTTATCGAAGTGAAATCAGTGACTCAGTGGTTAGAGTATGAAAAGTCCTTAAAGTCCCAGATTATAATAATTTGTACCTATAGAAAGGCAATTCTGACCTTGATATATCATATCAAAGTGCTTAAAATGATGAGCAATGGTGACATTTTGTTTACCTAAATCAAAGGAAGCGCTAACTAAGCTGAATATAAAATGTGTGATAATGTCATGGATTCTAATCCATGAGAAAGAATCATCAATTACAGAATCGATTGTGACTAATGGTTTTGAATATCTTATATTTCTTTAGCTCAAAAAAGGGATTACAAAAAAGCTTCATCTAGCAACTTTGAGGTTCGTGTAAGCCTGTATATTTAACTAAATTCAAATTAGTGATTTCAAAGCTTCTTATAAAAAATCCAAGTTTATGACAAAAGGGAAACATTGCAAAAAGTACCATTCTTTAAATCATTAAAATGCCAATACTACACTCCACCACTTAATTTTACAAAAAGTCTATCCAAAACTGATGGACAAGAAGATTTATTTATTTTTGTTTGAATCTATTTGGTTCAACTTATTTTCATCCTAAAATGGAATTTTCAAAATTTTAAAATAACACTTTTCAAAGTGCAACTGTAATTTTCTCAATAAAGTAAGTAAGATAAATTGATAAAAATAAATTCATCCAAAAGTATACTTCTAATTAGCTCAAATGGTGACAATTCTTGTTGTTGGACAGAGACCTAGGTTTGAATTCCTCCTAAACTAAAAAGAAATTTATTAGTATTATGATTGATGAAACAAATGCTATAAATTTCAAATTTTATTAATAAACAAATGTAGAATAATGCTCTATTTGTTTTAAAGTAAAATATATTCAAATGTAAAATTTTTTACATATAACACATATTCAATAAAATATTTTTAGGTATTTGTTATGACAAATAAAATTTTTCAAGTAACTACCAAACTGGAGGCTCAACCATTAGAGCAGCTAGTGCTGAAGGTTTGATGACCAAAACATTGGAGCCGGTAGCTGAAATGGTGGCTCTGGCTACTGCCATCAGAGTAGTGTCTATGGTGGATGGACCACCAACACAGGTGGCTGGAAGGGTGGCTCCCGATTATTGAACCGTTAATATCTGTTGTCTAAAAAGCGGCTCCAGCTGCCTAGCCCACCAGACATTTGTCGAACCATGAACTATGCCACTTCACCTCAAAATCAATTGGTGATGAGGAAAACACACTTAAATCTTTTATGACATTCGACATCATGCCTTGTTTGTCTGTTTTTAGAATGGTTGTAAGAGTCAAATTGTGGTCCCCAAATCATTCCTCCCTCACAATGACACTCTCGTGACTCGAACATATGACCTTGTGCAGGTGACCTAATTAGTGAAGGGAAGCCATTGTGTCTGTGTGTGTATTGTAAAATGTTTTACTAAAATTTTAAAAATAAGACATTTTTCAACTTTTTGAAAAAAATTTTACAGTCAAAATTGAAAAATATTTTACTTCAAAAGCGTAAGTAAACAATTAAAAAAAAATCGACTGTGAGCAGGTCAATGGTTATATAAATCCCTTAGCCCACACAAATTTTAAAACCAAAGTAAAGTGTACTAGTTGAAAAGGATAGATTGCAGAGACTAGAGAGTAGAGAGTAGACTAGAGAGACCCCTCCAACTCATATATCTTAATAATGATCTTGTTGTGTTCCATTATGAAAGCATCCATACAACACACAAACTACAAAGTCCAATCCGTGGCGAAATAATCTCATGTGAAGATAACATACATAATAGGAAAAAGATATTATGTTGTCTTCCAATACAGAGAACAGGGACAGTGCATCAATCTTAGCAGATCAACCACACCAACAAAAGGGACACTTTAATGACTTATGACTTGCCGCTCCCTCCTTCCCTTCCATATTTGCGCGTGAACTACAAGCACCATAAATATAAACATGGTGGGCCTATTGAGCTTGATAAGCAGATCACACACTCCTCAAGTAACCGTTGGATTAAAAATGGAATAATTTTGAGTTATTTTCTCTTTGACCCTTATAATTTAGTATTGTTTTTGTTTAAGTCTCTTAGATTTGAGATTTTTTTTTTTTACAATATTTTGGTTTATTAAATTTGATTTGCTTTATAAAATGGTCATTCTGTTGTGGTTTTGTTGACACATGAATTAATCATTAGATGGACAAAAAGACTTTTACAAAAATGGAATCAAAATTGATGGTTCAAATGAAAAAAAAAATCTCAGATTTAAGTAAGTAGAATTGAAAAAAGATACAATCTTTAAGAGTCAAAATTGTAATTTAATCATATAATTCAATGAATTATGATTGAAACTCTTTACAGATGTTTGTTTCCTCAAAAAAAGAAAAAAGAAAAAAAGAAACTCTTTAGAGATGGGCCCCTTAGTATTCAGCCGAAATCATGGGCCCACACTCTTAAGTAAAGTCTAAACCATGATTTCAGCATTTAATTGTGGTTAAGCTCAGCTCTCTCTCTTTCATACTGTACTGTGCCTTGGTCCCCTGCAACTCTGCAAGCCTTTCGCCGTCTTCTACGTCCACTTGGATCCTCTCTCTCTCTTTCTCTCTCTCTCTCTCTCTCTCAGATTCTCACACACACATTGAACTGAGCTACAAACTCTTAAAAGCTCAAACTTTTGGGAGCACTTATCCTGATTTACAACCAAATTCCACATTTTTAATGCATATGGATTAGCAAACTTTGGCTGGTTCGAGGAGTCCAGATTCTCCAAAGACTTCTTTTTCAATGAATCATGTGAGAGTTTTTTCCAAGTTGGGAATTGGGTATTGAGTATTTTGAGCTGGTTTCCAACTTGACATGACTTTCCCATGATTTTAAGTGGTGTTTGTTTGAGGTTTTTGGTTTTAATGATCTGGGTTTTTTCTGGGGTTGCTGTTTAGCGATTTAAAAAGTGGAAAACAGAGAATTTTTAAACTTAAAGAGTTTTAATTTGGAGGGTTTTTGTATCATTGGAAGCCATTAAAGAATTGGTTTGACTGGTACTTTATCCTTAATTAAATTTTGTAACTTTATTATACATATATTATATACTTCACTGACAAGGACTTTAGTATTAAAAGAAAGATTTTATTCTGTAAATTGTAACTGTAAAAGAAGTGCCATTTTCTACTCTTTTTTTTTTGTTTGGGGGTTCCCTTATAAGTTCAACTGGGATTGTCTTATAGTGGGTTTTGGACAGGCTTGTGTCTTAAAACCTCGTTTGGTTTCTATATTTTTTTGGGTTCTTTGAACCATGCATTGAGAGTTAAAAAGAATAGGGTGTGGATGCGGATGTTACCATCAACGATGGCCAAGTGCTTGAATCTGAAGCATTTCTGAGGAACAAACTGTGTTTCCACCTCTCACAACATGCCTTTGTCTGAGCTGTACCGAATGGCTAAAGGAAAGCTTGAGTCTACTAGGGAGAAGAACACCACTTGTTCAAATGATCTGTCTTTTCTGTAAGTTCAGTTTCACTTCATTTTGTTTTATAACCTTTATGCTCTTTGCTCTTTTGGTTCATGCTTTAAAATTTCGTTTTGTTATCCTATTTGATCTTTTGGGTATTTTTGGTGTTGTTATTCTTCTTTGTTGTGGGTAATAATGCAGACCAGAGAATGATCTTTTTGAGCTGGTATGGGAAAATGGTCAGATTTTGAAGCAAGGTCAGTCCAGTAGAGCTAGAAAGAGCCCAACTAGGAACAACTTTCAATCTCACTGTTTACCATCTTACACCTCTAAGATAAGAGATAAAGATATAGGGAATGGCAGCAATTCAAAGATGGGAAAGTTTGGGGGAATGATGTCTGTATTGAATGAAATCCCAATGTCAGTGCCATCAGATGAAATGGATTTGAGTCAAGATGATGACATGATGCCTTGGTTGAATTATCCAATTGATGATTCTTTACAACATGAATATTGTCCTGAGTTCTTGCCTGAATTATCTGGGGTCACTGTAAATGAACTATCCAACCAGAATAATTTGGCATCTATCGACAAAAGAAGTAGTTGTAATCTGGTATATAGGGATTGCCATACTAATTCAGTAAATGATGTTGTGAGTTTAGGACAGGGGAATGTGTCAAAAGTTTCTTCAGTAGGAGTAGGTGAGGCCACAAGACCTAGAACTACTCCTTTATACCCATCATCATCACAACAATGTCAAACATCCTTTTCATCTCTTAGATCAAGGGTTGCAGATGGCGCTGGCAATAATACGAGCAGTGTCATGCACAGGGCTGTATGTGGGGATTCAACACAGGTTGCATCTGCTGCAGGTGGATTTCCTACTATAAAGATGCAGAAGAAAGATCAAATGTCATCTAACAATAACTCCAATCTGATGAATTTCTCTCATTTCTCACGTCCTGCTGCTCTTGTGAAGGCTAATCTTCAGAACATGGGCCTCTTGGCTGGTTCGGATTTATCAAGTATGGAACGGATAACAAGTAAGGATAAAGCTTTTGCTGCAAGTATTAAACATCCTCCTGAATCAACACATATCAATTCCATTAGTGGTTTACAAAAAGAATCAAGTTCCCATTGTCAACCTCTTGCTGCGCCTGCGCCATCCAAGGTTGATTTAAAACCATCAGAGGACAAGCCTGTTGAGGAAACAGTTGCCAGTAAGCAATCTGAGGCTGTCTGTCCAGAGGAGGCCTCTAGGAATGACAAAATCTCTAATCAAGTCTTCAGTGAAAGTGTGACTAAGGGACTGCCAGATGGTGAGAAGACTACGGAGCCTGTTGTTGCTTCTTCTTCTGTTTGCTCAGGCAATAGCGTCGAGAGAGCTTCTGATGACCCAACACATAATTTGAAGAGAAAATTTGGGGACACTGAAGAGTCCGAATGCCATAGTGAAGTGAGTTCAGTCTTGGTTTGATATCTTTTCAATTTTTGTTTGGCTTCCCTTAGTGTATCTCTTTCCTCCATTTACCAAGAAAATACTGTCATGTGCAGGACATTGAAGAGGAATCAATTGGGGCAAAAAAAGCAGCTCCTGGCCGAGCGGGTACAGGTTCAAAGAGAAGCCGGGCGGCAGAAGTGCATAATTTATCCGAAAGGGTGAGCAACACCATTTAAGATCAGCATCTACCATTAAGAACATCTTTGTATCTTGTATAGTTCTGCAGTGTTTTGTTTTTGAATTATAAGGTTTTAACTGGTGCTCATTTTGGAATTCTACAAACAGAGGCGAAGAGATAGGATCAATGAGAAGATGCGTGCATTGCAAGAACTTATTCCAAACTGCAATAAGGTTGATGTTTTGAATTACAGTTTTGCTTGATTATTTGTTTAATGAACTTCATGTATTCCTTTAAATTTGTTGTTTGTGGAAGTGTATGAAGGTCTAAAGCTAAAAGCTCAAGTCTGTATGAAAGATTTCGGACTTTGACTCTATTCTAAAGTCTAGTTGATTAACAAATTCAATAGTTTTTGACAGTGATGGATCTTAATAAAGTATGTTACCTTGAACATAACCAACTAAAAAAGATTGATATTTTCTCCATTTTCGGTTCTGCTGACTTGCACATTTTGGCATAATAAGGTGGACAAAGCTTCAATGCTTGATGAGGCCATAGAGTATCTGAAGGCACTTCAACTTCAAGTGCAAGTAAACATTCTTTTCCCTATCTCCAACAAATCATTTTTTAGTTTTCTATTTACAGGAATTGGATAATCCAATTGAAACATGGCATCTTTCCCTTGTTGTGCAGATTATGTCAATGGGAGCTGGTTTTTATATGCCTCCAATGATGTTACCAACTGGAATGCAACACATGAGTGCACCTCATATGGCTCATTTCTCTCCAATGGGCGTTGGAATGGGAATGGGAATGGGAATGGGCTATGGGATGGGTATGCCAGACATGAATGTTGGACCTTCGGGTTACCCTATGATTCAAGTGCCCCCCATGCAAGGAGCACATTTCCCTGGCCCACCTATATCAGGACACACTGCTATGCATGGGATGGCCGGATCTAACCTTCAGATGTTTGGGCTTCCTGGTCAAGGACTTCCAATGCCAATGCCTCGAGCACCATTAATTCCTTTGTCAGGAGGGCCTGTTATGAAGTCTGCCACAGGACTTAATGCCTGTGGGGTTGTAGGTCCTGTGGAAAACGTGGATTCAGCTCCAGCCTCTAGCTCAAAGGATCCAATGCAGAATGTTAATTCTCAAGCTATGCAAATCAAAGGTGCTAGTAGCTCAATGACTCAGACATCTAGTCAGGTTTGTGCATTTATTTGGAGTTGCTATGCTGAATGAATAAAGAGAAACCTACAATATTTGGAAAAGTGGGATTTCTGTTTAATTAAAAGGTAGACTCAGCGTAAATTAATGAGAACATATAACTAAAGAAAATTATGACAACAGACGTGGAAGGAGACACTAAAGTGTGGTTATCAGATTATATATTTCACTAGCAAGTTTTCTCTTTAGTGAGGCCAGACCTCCCTCTCTTTATTTCTAGCAAAAGCAAGAAGTGCAAACAAGATGGTTTTTCCTATCTATGCTTCTTTTTTGGCCTTTAAGCTGCTAACTATCTCTCAAATCATGAATACCTTAGCCACTAAATTCTCATACTGACTTGTCAGGATTAACTATCTATTTCCAAAGCAAATGCTTGAGAGGAAATAATGACTCATTTTCCTTTTCTCTACTTATCAAAAAAAATAACTGTGGAATTTAGTTCATTTACTCTTATGCATGATTGTTGTGGTTCTTTGTTAGGAAAGAAGAGTCTTGCAAGATGGCATTTTTATTTTTTTGATAGGTAAAGATGGCATTATAGATGTAGTTAAAACCCTAATGTTATATTTATACATTAATAGCCAAAAGGCTGAGAAGGTAATGAAAAAAACCTAGTAAGATTATGAACCTTAGTTAGATAGGTAGACAACGTCATAGAAATGCTGATGGGTAATTGTATTTCATTTTCTTTAAGAATTTGGATGAGCCAAAAAAAGTTGGATAAGCAAGCTTCATACAAGCAATGTTCTCTTCAACTTTGTGTTATGAAGAGTTGAAAGTTTTGGATGGTTAGTTGAGTGACTTGAGTCTAACACATTTCTATCTTGTATCAATTTAACTCTTTATCACACAGTTTCCCATTGTCTTGCCTTCTGCCAGTGTCACTGGTCTCCCAGAATCACCTAATGTTTTAATGCTTTTGTAATGTCAGTGTCCAGCAACAAATGCAAGATTTGAACCATCTTCTTTGGTGCAAAATAATGGTCAAGTCTCAGATGTTGTTGGCAACACAGCTGTTAACTCTGCAAATGGAAATGACCTTGTGCCTAGTAAACCAGCTTGTAAGTGGACATTGGAAATCACACTCAATTTTTATATTACATTAATTATTAGAGGCTTGAAGAGGTAAGAACTGATTGTCTGTGCAGGCTATGATTGGCAACCAGTTCTTATGATCTTTGTGATTGAAGAGAAATCTGTCATGCCTTTTGAGATTTGATCCTTTTGTTTCATGCTTCTTCAGGATCTCAGCAATTTCAGTTGGACTAGAAGGGGTATAACCATCGATATTCTAATTTCAGGACAGTACAATTAAAATTGCACAGATTTTGGTACCTTGGGGAGACTCAGAATCTTTTTCTTGAGCTTGTACATTAAAATAGTGGCACACGCAGTCAATGCAATCTCTAGGAGTTAACTATCTCGGAAATATGTATTCAAAAAGTTTTTTAGACCTCTCATAACAATTCTTTGAATTAAATGATAATTATATTCCAATAGACTCTCTCTCTCTCTGTGATGCAATAATGTGGGAATGTATGCAGAAAAGAAGCTGGATGTTCTGATGGCTAGTCTGGTTCCTTTTTGCATCTTAAATTCAGATAATTGGCATGTGAAGGGAGCTGGTATCTTGTGTCATGGTTGCATACAATACCTCTCACACATGGGCGTGAGAGGGGAGTTGTATGCAACAACTGTTAGACTAGATAATAAATTTTGTGAAAGGGTTTTAAATGGGTTTTATTCATCTGATAGAATTTTCAGTATTGCTATTTGGGTTCTGTGGTTGGGAGAGCATTTGGTATTTGAGTACAGACACCAAACCCATTTTTGGGAAGTTTCTTTTACCAAAAAAAAAAAAAAAAAAAGAAAAAGAAAAAGAAAAAAGAAGCTTCATTTCTTAATTGATTTAGTGGGCATTAAATTCCACTTCTTTAGTATTCCCTTGATCAGAATCACATGGAAAGAAAATATCAACTGTTGGCTGAAGATTTATCTCTATGTTTCTTCCATTCCCTCGGTCTCTAGGCTGCAATGAACTTGTAAGAATTATCTGACCACAAGTTGCAATGAACATAATTTCCAATGTGATTCCATTTATTTATCAATTTCTTTGTTACAAGTTTTCCGCTTTGAATCATACATGGAGAGTATAACTTTACAGATCTGCAGCTTTATATAGGCGATAAAAAGTATGAAAGAATCTGCAAGCTCAGCATGCATGAACCGAGTTTTATGCTTGGCCTAATACCATAGTCATGACATGTGATGATACTATAAAGGAATCAGCCTCTTCTTGTAAGCTTTTTCATACGTGGATGTGATTCATTAGCCTATTATTGTACCTTTCTTTTCTTCATGAAAATTAAAGAGCCTGATCAGTAATGTCTACAATTTTTAGGACTTGGTTGCCTTACATGTCACACTCCTTTGAATTGTTGGCTTTTACTTCATATTGGATATGCTCATCCTTGCTTCATTCAGTGTATTTTGAACATATTAAAGTTTCCAGGTTGCTTTCTAGCTGTCTAATCATGGATATCCTTGAACCATTTCCACCTATGGATTTGGAGATATGATTGTGGAAATGGACCCTGCCCGTATTTCCACCAAGTTCATTATAATATAATCATATCAGGATAAGAAAGACAAGATATTTGTAATGAATATGTGAGTGATTGTTGAATTGCAGTTCTACATATAAGTTAAGTGCACTACATTAAGTCAAAAAGAAAGAAAGAAAGAAATATATATGTTTGGATGATGATAAACCAGAAACCTAGTTGTAAGCTTTCCTGCTTACTTTTCCCATACTTGGAAGTGCTGATATTGTAAATCTTACAATATTGCACTGTTGAAGTATTGTGGTAAGAAACTAAAATTATTGCACTATTGAAATACATATTTAACAATAGTAATAAGAAAACATTATGACGTGACTATAACAATTACAAAATAGATATCAACAATAATTTTTCTTCACAAGCACACAGTTCTCATCTCCTGATCATTATTGGCAATCAATCAATTACAAACCCAAACAATACATACAACTGCAAAGAATTGAATAGAAACAGAAAACAATGTCTTTGTAATTTTTACAATATTGAGTATGACAAAAACTGTACCTTCTATATACACCCTTTACATATCAAACAGGCAAGCAAGCAGGCAAGAGAGAACAGCAACACAGATGAACTGAGCAGCTACCGCTATATATGTCACACAACAGTTTGGAAAAGATATCACGTCTGCATAAAATTATACAATGCCTCATAGTCTATGTCAATTATTTGACTTTAATGTCACCCTTGGTATCAGAGGAGAGGGTTTTTGAGCTTGGAGATTTCCCAATGATGGCTTTCTTTGCCTTCACAAGTGACTGTTTTACCTTGGATATAATGTTATTTGATTGCTTTTGAGTGGACTTGGCTGGTAGTTCTTTTGGCTGGTCCTGAGATGTTTTTATCTCATCACCAACATTGACAGGTGGCTCCAGATTCTGAACCTCAGATTTTGCAACCTCGTCAACTTTTTCTTTCTCCAACTTATCTTCGCCAGTTTCTACAGTTTTTTCACTTCCTAAATGCAACTCAGATTCCTGGGGTTCTTTAAGTGGTTCACTAACAACTGTAGTGTTTTCCTGGGATTCCTTAAGTGATGCACTAACAACTGTAGTGACTTCAGCCTGCTTTTCCTGGGATTCCTTAAGCGGTTCACTAGCAATTGTAGTGACTTCAGCTTGCTTCTCCTGGGATTCCTTAAGTGTTTCCCTAATGACTGTAGTGACTTCAGCCTGCTTTTCCTCCAAGTGCTCATCTTTGTTGGTTTTGGCTAAAGCTGGTAACTTGTCTTCTACATTCTGCTCTTCTTTGTTCTCCTCAACCACTTCAACATCTCTGCCAGTATTCTCTCTCTCAGTTGATACTTCAGCCTGCTTTTCTTCCAAGTGCTCGTCTTTATCAGTCTCGGCTAAAGCTGGTATCTTGTCTTCTACATTCTGCTCTTCTTTGTTCTCCTCAACCACTTCAATATCTCTGCCACCAGTATTCTCTCTCTCAGTAGAAACTTCAGCCTGCTTTTCTTCCAAGTGCTCGTCTTTATCAGTCTCAACTAAAGCTGGTATCTTGTCTTCTACATTCTGCTCTCCTTTGTTCTCCTCAATCGCTTCAACATCTCTGCCAGGATTCTCTCCCACATATGATTTTTCAATAACTTCAGCTGTAGAAATAGAACTATTGATAATCCCTTCTTTAATTGGACTTGATTCCTCAGGTATCGAATTTCTCTTTTCATTCTCTTTTTCAGTTTCTGCAGTCTTTGCCTCATTCTCTTCTGCAACTTTTTCTGTCTCCACCACTGCCTTCTTTGATGGCTCTTCAACCACATCAGCCCCACTGAACTCCTTTTTGTCTTCTGTATCAACTTTCTGTGAGACAGTACTTGGTGGACAAAATTCTCCTCCATCTTCTTTCAGATCAGTCTGAGCATCTTGATCAGTCAGGACTTGTTTAGAATTTGTGATTACAATAGTTTCTTCCGCTTTATCAGTATGCTCTTTCTTGAAAAATTGGGTATCCTCATCCTTTTCAGCCGAAGTCCCTGTGTTTGTGGCTAAATCAACCTCCACACTTCCCTTTGTCTCAACCTCTTCATATGTTTTCTCAACTTGTTTAATCAGTTCAGATTGCTCTACTGGCTTCTCCTCGGTTTCAATAGCTGCAGCTTCTGGTTGAACCTCCACATATGTTTTCTCAACTTGTTTAGTAAGTTCAGATTGTTCTGCTGGCTTTTCCTTGGTTTCCATGACTGCAACTTCTGGTTGAACCTCCTCATATGTTTTCTCAACTTGTTTAGTAAGTTCAGATTGTTCTCCTAGCTTTTCGTCGGTTTCAGTAGCTGCAGCTTCCACTCTCTCCACTTCTATGGACTCCACATTTGAATCTTTAATCTCGTTTATCCCTATGGCTTCTGATTCTTTTGCAGGAAGCACATCCAGTGGCTCCTCTAGTTTCTCAGCAGCTTCAGCTATTAATTCATGGGCATCAACAACTTTTGGTTTCTCCTCTTGCTCTTTCTCAAGAGATGAAATTGCTACTTGCTGTGGTGCTTCTTTTACTGCAGACTCCACAGCTGGTTGCTCTTCTGGTTGGGTATTACCAGTGTCTTCCACTGGCACTGGCAATGTTATGCTGGGAGTGTGTGAATCAGGGATGGAGTGTTTTTCCTCCTTTGTATCATCTTCAACTGGAAGATCTGAAATAGGAGCATCGTCAGTCTTCTCAACCCCAGGTATAAGAGGCTCAGTGTGCTTATTCTCTGACACTTCTTCAGGTTTAGATAATGGGGTTGCTGGACTTGGTGACTCATCTACTTTGGGCTCTTCTTCTACACTTTCCTTGGAAAAAGAGACACTGTCTTGCTCAATAGCTTTTACTGCTTCATTCACCTTCTTCTCAGTTTGCTGCAATAAAATGAATGAGAACAAAGAAGAAAATTTAAACAGAAGTGCAACTTTTACAATTAGGCAGTCCTGTAAGACTATAATTAAAGCACTAAGAGAATTGTTTTATAATTACTTCTAGCATCTCAATTTAATTGAAATTTCAAGAAAAAATTAGAAAATAAGTGTATGATGATCCAAGCAAAAGAGATTTGGAAAGCCAGTTCAGATGATCTGTAAGAAGAGTCAAGGAAAACCATTGCCAAGCCCTTGTGGTCCACAATGCTTGTGGTACTTGGAAAAAATCCTTGCCAACTTGCGGTCCGTGGTTAAAGCTAATCGGTTTAACCCATATTCTTTTGGTGAAAAATATAATTTATTAAAGTATAGTAGAATTTGTGTTGGATCATGTCCTGGCAACCTTATGAGTAGATTATGTTTCCTCAGACATCATGCTTTGCATGACCATGGATGGAATAGATACTAAAAAATGATACTTTCCCAATATCACACATAGTAGACAGCAAATTGGCTACCAAATACATCCTTCTCCAAGTGGTTACTTGACTCTTGATAAAAGGTATACTCTTATCTACTAGAAAATATATAGGATATACTCAATTAACATATTCTAGCTAGATCTTAATAAGAAATCCATAATCATGACCAAGGTTGATTCACATGATCACATCTAGTGATTACAAAGAAATAAGCAAAACTTAAGGCACAAGTTTTTTTTTTTTTTTTTCTTCTTTAAATGAATAGCACTAGTAGGATTTGCTATAAGCAGAGAAAACATACAATTAATCTTAAGAAACATATGAAGTTTAGATTAGTTGAACTCTAACACCCCAGAAAATAATAGACATAGTTCATCATTTGAATCATAAAAACATCACAAGAATTTCAAAAGATACAAAAACCACAAGAACGAACTTACCTCATGATCAGTAGCAGAAGTATAATCTGATGAAGCAGTCTCAGTAGCCATAGGAATTCTACAGGAAGGTGACAGTTTCAAAGTTGTTTAGAGATTGAAATGGTTAAAGATGAGGAAAAAGGAAAGGAATGATATGGTTGGCAACAACTTAAAAAAGCATAATGGAACTTTTAGAAAAGAGCTGCAAAAATAGAGACAACAGGGTGTCACTGACAGACTATGCCACATGGATGATATAGTATGAATTATTAGCATTAGGATTCCATTATGTACATATATTTTATTTATAAATAACTAAAGTTACCACTGACCGTTTAATTTGTGGCAAAGTGACAAACTTTAGATGGAGGTTGGGACCCAGAAACCTCTAAAATTAACGGTCTTAAACCATTGGGACCTCTTGTCAAAGTTATTATGTGCTGGACTACTTTTTATTTCTTCTTCTTGTTTTTCTTCTTCTTTTTCTCCTACTAATTTGAGCCAGGTTCATGTATATGAATGGTTCAGATTTGAGTAGTTTCTAAATAATTCACACATTTCATGCAGGCTATCTATTAATGTATCAATAGACTCACGCCTAAGGCATGAAATTATTTTTTCATTTTTGAAGAATTCTAAAAGTAGAACTATTACAATGGCCTTTTCATTATGCTCTTTCATGTAATAAAAGTATACTCCATAAAATTGTGATAAAGTTTCTTAGAACAGCCTTTTCTTCCTATACTTTTTTTTTTCAATTCTAATTGGTTCATTGTAATTGAATAGTGGTCCTTTGGATTTTCTCATAATATATCATGCCAGTTGTTTGAAAATGTTAAGTCCTTGTAGCTAAATGGTATAATTTGATTTTTCTAATAACGAGAATTTGAAGTCGAATCCCCCTCTCTCGTAAATGAAAATGGAAATTTCATTCCTGTGTAAAGTTCATTTTATTTCTAGCTGCAAAAGTTATAATCATTTTCACAAAAACGAATCATTTATCCCCACGAGAGGCCAGTTGGTAAAAAAGTCCTTAGAAAGTAGCCAAGCATGTTAGTATCAATTTTAAGACTGTTTTTTGCCGAAAATCTAGCTGGTTCCTTTTTACGCCACTAAGCGGTTCTAAGTAAAGTCACTTTCAAATAACAGAGCCAGAGGACCACCAAATTGTGACTCTACTTTATAGGCACTAGCTAGTTAGTTTCATGTTCTTAATTTGCTAATACTTTGTATACTGTATATGTTCCTAGGATGTTTTCATAAACAGAGACCAAAGTTGAACAAGACGCACATCCCCAAGGAATAGGCTTGCCTAGCTTGTTAGAAGACTGAGAAGAATACTGAATATTATGCGGAAAGAAAATATGTCAGCGAAAATTTA
This sequence comes from Lithocarpus polystachyus, assembly GCA_033629205.1. Lineage (NCBI taxonomy): Eukaryota > Viridiplantae > Streptophyta > Magnoliopsida > Fagales > Fagaceae > Lithocarpus > Lithocarpus polystachyus. The sequence continues at coordinate 935,020 of CM066164.1, read as the reverse complement.
CATAGTTACTATAGTAAACTTGTAAATTTACATAATTATATATAGATTAATGTGTGTTTTTTTTAAACAAAAAAATGAAAATTCTACACTTTTTTATTATTATACACGAACGATGTAAATGCTCTTTTGTAGCTTTCTATCCTATTATTTAATTGTTATCCTATATTTTTATATTAACTCACACGTCACTTTAGCACACTAACCTTTAGAGAAAACAATAACAAATGAACAAAGAAGGAATATTTAATTGAAATAATCTGACATAGGTTTTTCGAAAAAGTAGTTATGTAAAATTAAAATAAAATAGTTGATTTTTATTGTAAAATAGACAAAATTTTTACGCAGACAAGTGCAATGATCTGTATATTGATTCTGTGCAACAGGTATTGGGCTCAAATGGACTCGGACCTAATATCTAACATATTCTAACATGCCCGTGCACTAGACTTGTCCCACTATGGGTTGATTCTTTTCAGGCCCAACTTTGCTTTAGCATTACAAATCTTCCATCAAATACAAACCCATACTACACAATAAAAAAGTAACACTTTTTAATTATATACCAGTGAAATTTAATTGTATAACCAAGAGAATAAAATACAACTTATATATTCTAGGATCACTCTCTTGTAACAAAGCCTGTTATGAGGCCTATTACAATTCATATGGAAGTCAATAGCTAGGTAGTGGGAGACTGAAGTTCCATATCTCCATGTTGGTGACTTCCAAGCCTTTTATAAGGCCTATAAGGCCTACAACAACCAGTATGACAGCTTGAGGAAATTCTATAACACGAAGAAAGGGAAGTTATAGCATTACATTAGGTTTACAATTCAACAAGCCAATCTAGACTCTACCCATTATAAACTTCGTCATGGCTCAAACTCAAAGTTCATGCAGGGGCAATTTGATGCATTTGAGAGCTTAAGGTGAAAATTGATTATCATGTTTTAGATGCAAAATTATTACTAATTAATATGAACTACAGAGAATTTTTTTCTTTTTTTAAAAATTTTATAAAAAAAAAATTTAACAAAATTTTTCATACTTGTTGATGTGGCAGATTGATAGTGGCAGGTAAATGAATGGTGTTAGTGATAAACTTAAATGAGAAGTAGTAAAAGTTTGCTAACTAAACTCTTATTATTATTCTTTTTTTATTTTTTAGAAATGCAACATTCATAATATTTTTTACAACAAATCCTAAGTTTTAAATTGCTTTCTGTTTTCTATTTGAAAATATCACTATAATTATTTTTTTGCCATCAATAACAGGCTTTAACAACCTACTACTTAACATTAGTTGTAAAAGTGTTGTGAAATCCTGCTGCTTTTGCGTCTAACAAAAGAGTCCACAGAGGTTCTATGCATTTTTATCATTCATACGGTACATGTTTTAGGGAACATTTTATTGATGTCTGCTGATGCAATTGAAGAACATTTGATAACTAAATGTTACATATTTTTGTAGAATTCCACCACTGAAAAATTATAAGCACAACATGCCACTTGAATACCCGAAAAACCTGCTTCTCTTGCCAAACTTTCGAATTCTCTTTTTGTCTTCTCCTTTCCCTCAGGGTTTGTATTCATCAAGAACAAATATAACTGAAACAAGCTTTTATCATCACTAGTAGTTGCAGGAGCTTCTGGAATCATCATATCTACTATTATCACTTTTCCCTGGTCTGGTAGTGCTTCATAGCAATTTTTTAGTACCTTCAAGCATTGTTTCTCGTCCCAATGATGAAGTATCCACTGTATCATACAAATCACAACGTCAGTTGAAAACTGTCCAGAATGTACAACCAACGAATCAAAAATCTATATTTGTTGTTCTCTGTAGTATAAGAAAGGTTTAGCCTATTCTACAATGTTCAATTAGGTTATATGATGTTAGCTCTAGGTATTGGATCTTATTGATCCGCTTTATTTCATTTTATTACTCATTCTTATTCAAAAGCATTGTTGATTTTAGGATCCGGATCAATCATCCACTCAATGGAAGCTATTGTTGGATATTCTCCAGATAAAAGTCAGAATATGGTCCTTATGGGGGGTTTAACAAAACATGTACCAATCATGGGAATTCCAAAGACCAACTCTTAGAACTCGGTTTATAGTTATACATCATTAATCAGTACTTATAAGGGAAATACAATCTTCATTAACCGGTGTGTTAAAGAGTGATATAGACAATATTTGTTGGGTTCAATTGTAATGAACCTACCTTCATAAAAATGGCATCTCTTTTTGGAATACTTACAAACATGTCTTCGGCAATGTGCTCGATACCTGCAACAATAAACCTCCCAAGAATTTACACTGCAAAATATGAAAGTAAATTAATTTGAAAGCAAGATTCATCAAATGCCATACTAGTGACTCCCCTTTGATACAATTGAGTGTCCCACTTCAAATTCATTTTATTTTTTCCTGTTAACTAGAGGTTGAGCCTAACATGACTGACCCCTTAGTATTAAAATGGAACTAGTCTTGTCTTGGGCTAGCCCTAGCATGAAGTAGGAGCATCTTGTGTCATGCATTGAATAGATCTTGAACACCATGAAATCAATACTAATCCACTTTAGGTTTGGTTTGAATCAATGCATGACACAAGATGGTTTTTAAACCTTTATAATACAAAACATGCACAATTTCCCATCAAATTTTGATCTAAAGAATAGCATTTTCCTATTAAGGAAGGAAATGGTTATTTGATGAAACCCAAATACTGAAATTCATACCAGGATAGGAGGGTGACTTTTCTATAACAGAGGTCAAGTCAAAGTTGACACCCTTAATGGTAGGGTACTTGGAGATGATCATGTTAAGGAGAGTGTTGTCACCACCTCCTACATCCAATAGCAATTTCAGACCTTCAAAACCCTCGTATTTCTCAAGAATCTTCTTCATAACTAGTGGGTTAAAATCTTTCATTGAGCCCATGATTATTTCACGGAATTTGTCATCCTTCCCAGCGTACTCAATTGCTTTCGTGCCATAAGCCCTGGAAAATGGAATTCCTCCTTCCAAAATTGCATCTTTCAAATGGTACCTATTGTGATACTTAACATTAAGTTTTTTACAAAAGGAGAAAAAAGAAGAAGAAGATAGTAGGACGATGATAATAAAAAAAGTTCTAGCTTTGTGTTAAGCACCTGTTGTGATACCTATCACTAAAATTTCTAAAATTCAGACTTCTATTTTCAATTGTCAAATTTTTATCAACTTAGTTTCCCACTTTGTGAAAATGAATCAATTTGATCTTTCTGTCCAAATTTGTTAACAAAAAACTCTGTTTAAAATTATTTTTAATTAATTTTTAAATGTCAACATTTATGAGATGCTCCGCATCGATATCAATATATCACTAAAAGCTAAAGAGTGACAATTATTGCTGCTGAGTTCCTGTTGCGCCACCTCATCGCCACGTCATTTGCCACATAATTATTATTTATTCTCATTTTTTTTTACAAATATATATATATATATATATATATATAGATTATTGATTTTTCATATTCATCTTTGTCGGTTTTAACATCTATATATATTTCTTTTTTATTTCCAATTTTCTTATAATTTTTTTTATATTCACTTATTTTTTAAATATTTACATTTTCTTCAACCTTTCTTCTTCCCTTACCTTTTCATCTTTCCACTACTCTCTACTTTAATATTGCTATTCATTTTTCCCTTCATCTTTCTTTATTTGTCTCTTCTTATCTCTTTCCTCTTATTATAAATTTGTCATTCTTTTCTATTCTTTGTATAGTTTTCTCCCACAAAAAGGTTCTCTCTCTCTCAATGTTTTGGTGGATTTTTATTTTTTATTGCAACTCCGCTTTAGGTTGATAATTTTTTTTTTGTTTTTAAGAACTCTAATTGAGGTTAATACGTTTTAGTTTTGTGTTTTAAGTTATTATTATTATTATTTTTCTCTTTAATTGTTAAATTTTATCCGATTACATTATAAAAAATTAAAGATGGTAGATAAAAATAAAATAATATTCCATTATATAGCATAATTTGGATAATTTAGTGTCTATTGTTATTTCTTTTAATTTTTCTTTTTTTTGCTTTTCTTCTATTTTGCTCAATATTGAAATTCAACTAGATCCTCCTTATCATTAAATTATTTATATTCTCTCTCTCTCTCTCTCTCTCTCTCTTTTAAAAAATAAAAATGTAATATTTTACTTAAATTCAAATAAAAGAAAATTGTGCTCATTAAATTGTACTCATTTTTTTAACATTTACTCTTTCTCCAACCTTTCTCTTTCACTTTACATTTTCATCTCCCCAAACATTCTACCTTGATATTCACTCTTCCTCTTTCCTTTTATCTTTCTATATTTTATTTCTTTTTATTATCATCCTCTTAGTATAAATTTGTCATTCACTCTTCCATTCTTTACATAATTTTCTCTCACAAAAAAATGGTTATTTCCCACTCTTTCTCCCTTAATTTTTTGGTAGATTTTTATTTTTCTTGCATCTCTATTTTAGCTTAATAAAGTTTTGTATTCTTTAGAACTCTATTTTGGTTGATGGGATTTAGTTTTGTGTTTTAAGTTTTTATTTTTATTTTTATTTTTTTATGACTTTTATTGTTAAACATTAACATATTGCATTATAAATAATTAAAAATAGTATACAAGAATGTACTATTATTGTATTACATATAATTATTTGGATAAGTTAGTGTTTATTGTTATGTATTTTATTTTTATTTTTTCTCATATAATTTTATTTAACATTTAAATTCAGCCACATCCCCCATATATATCATTAAATTATTTATATTTCCACCCCTTTTTTATTTAAAAAAAAATTAAAATATAATATTTTGCCTAAATTAAATAAATAAAATTGTCCACATTAAGTGGAGTAATGTTAGGGAAACATTCATTCTCATACCCAATACATCAAAGGAAGAATGAAATACAAAAAAAAATCAAGTTAAAAACACTAAATTAAAAAAAAAACTAATAATGCATATTTAATGTCATAGAATCATTATCAAATTTTGAAAAACGATAGGTTACCAATGGAGAGAGAGAGAGAGAGAGAGAAAGAGAGAGAGAGAGAGAGAGATGGTATAGAAAAAAAAACCAATACAAAATCATAAAGAGTAGATAAAGAAAAAAACCAAACGTCAATTAGTAATCGTTGATTGGAAAACAAAGAGGTTGTAAGGAAAAGTAAAAAATAAAATAGAGATTACCGTGTGGAGAACATTAAAAACTTTACAGTGTAGTAACATAAACCGTTATATTCACTTAAAAAATTAAATTAACAATCAACAATTAAATATAATCATGGTACTAAATCTAAATTTAAAACTAATCAAACTCTAACTATGGAATCCATATTAATCATAACTAAAAAATAGATGTTCTCTGATAGTAGTTGAAATTACATAAGAAAGAAAGTTAAAAAATTTAAAAATCCATTTTGTAAGAACACGGATTTGGCGAACCAACCCTGATTGGATGGGACGGCCCAAATGACCCCTAAACAATGAATTTTTAGAGAGAGGGAAACGAAAGCTGGGCTAGATTAATTTAAACAGTCAACGTAATGGATCAACATCTCTAGAAGGGAAAGATAAAAAGCCTAAGTTCAAAGAATTATTCTCAACAAGGGTCCGAGAAGGTCAATTCTGATACCTCAGCTCTTATTACTCTTCTTTTTTTTTTTATCAGTTACACTTAGAACCCCCCTTTTTCTAAGAAGGATTCTTTCACATTATATAATTCTTTCAAGATCATTTTCACCCTACACTTGTCAATTATCTAAGTCTTTACTTGAGTGCATGTCCCATCATGCATCTTCTTTTGGTATTCTGTGAGTTGCGGTGGTCAAGATTACACTGTTCAAAGGTATTCTCCACATAAATGCGGTCAGAAGAGTAGGTGTAGCACGTTTAATGCGGTGGTAGCAGGCTCTACTTAGATATTTTTGGAGACTTCCATTCCTATACACATCTCCATGATTGGGGTTATGTGAGGATCTCTCCTTGGATTGCCCTTATCTATCCCAAATGCGACAAATTCTATCTTGGGAATCTACGTATTCATTTACCTCTCCTCGGACTTTACCTTGTCCTCGGATAAAGTTAGAGGCCCAACACGTGATTCTGGGCCTTTAACCTTATAAGGCCCAATATACGATTCTGGGTCTTTAGCTCTTTAATACCTAATACACGGTTTTGGGGCCCCTGTCCCCACACATTTTTTGACATTTCATTTAACCTTATTTATAATATATATATATATATATATATATATATAATTTTCATACACAATTACTTTCAAAAATCTGATGAACAATGCCACCTCTCATTTATCATCTTTGTTATGCAAATCATTAGTTAGTAAATATATGATAATAGTAAGAAGCATTACAAATAAGATCACTAAAAAAAATATATAAAATTAATTAGCCACCATCATTATGGAGTAGTAGTATATAATTTTATGCATCCAAAAAAGTGGAATACATAAATTTTTCTTAAAGGTATGTGTAAAAATTCATTATATGTGTGTGTGTGTGTGTGTGTGTGTGTGTGTGTGTAAAGGTAAAAAAGAGGTATATTTAAGGTTTTTATTAATTTAAAAACTAATGAAAAACCAATGGTTAATAACTAAAATTATAGTATTAATAAAATATTTAATGAGACCATTCTAAAAAAATTATCACACGCAACGCGTGGGTATGCGACTAGTAAATTATAATAGGTCTTGTTATTTGATGAGTATTATATATGTATATGTATATATATATATATATATATATATAAATGATTTCATTTACTAGCTGATTTGGACAAAAACGACTATATTCACTTACTTTGATAAAAGGGCAAAATTTAGGTACAGTATTTTAGGTTCCTTATTTAAAATTTTGACATCTCTCCAATTTAACCCCTCAAGCAAACGACGTTAAAACTAATTTTTTTTCCTTCTTCCTTTCCTGTACTGCAAATGGCTTCTCTTCCAAACCACCCATGATCCTTTTGTTCGAAACCCAAAACCCAAAAAAAGAAAGAAAGAATCATAGATCGGAAAAAACGAAAGGAATCAGGTACACACGCCGAGAGAGAAAGAAAGAATCATAGACCAGAAAAACCCCAAAAAAGAAAGAACGAATCATAGATCAGAAAAAAAAACAAAAGGAATCAGATACACACATCGGGAGATAAAGAAAGAATCATAGACCAGAAAGAATCATAGATCAGAAAGAAGAAAGGAAACAGACCAAAAAGAATCATAGATCAGAAAAGAAGAAGGAAATAGATACACATACACACACACACACACCAAAAGAGAGAAAGAATCATAGATCAGAAACAAAGAAAGACCTATAGATTAGAAAAGAAGAAAGAAACAGATACACATACATACACACACCGAGAGAGAGAGAGAGAAAGAATCATAGATCAGAATAGAGGAAAGAATCATAGATCAGAAACGAAGAAAGACTCATAGATCAGAAAAGAAGAAGGTAACAGATACACATATATACACACACACACCGAGAGAGAGAGAGAGAGAGAGAGAGAGAGAGAGAGAGAGAGAGAATCATAGATTAGAAAAGAAGAAAGGAAGCAGATACACACTGAGAGAGAGAGTTATGAGATTTTTTTTTTTTTTTTAACGTCGTTTGCTTGAGGGGTTAAATTGGACAGATGTCAAAATTTTAAGTAGGAAACCTAAGGTACTGTACTTAAGTTTTGTCAATGATAAAATGATGGACTAAATTGACAAAAATAATTTCTTAAAGACTAACTTGATTATTGAAGTAAAAGTCAACGTACTAAATAGAAAATGTTACTAATGATGATATTAAGGAAAGTTTTAGCATTTTGTTAGCTAGTAATACCAGATATTCATCGTGACTTTGTCTTGGAACAAATCTAAGAAGGGTGCAAGCGATCCTCCAAATTCATCCTTGTTTTTTATGAAGTATTTGGAAACAGGTGCCAGACCATAGAGCCTAGAAACTTGGCCATCATGCTGATGGGTGGCACGAAGCTTGAGCATGCAATCAAGAAGCAAAGACTTGTCTTGATTACTGTGAGTGGGTAGCTGGGATGCTATTTGGGAAGTAGAAAGAAGTGCTCCAAGACCAGCTCTATCCAAAATCTCTAGCACACCAAGCTCTATTGCTGCTTTCAATACCATGGGCAACACTGATGCAGTAGCCTGTTGCATTGCATACTGGGAAAGACTGTCCTCTTCATTGGTGGACGCACCAATTTGGTTTTCCTTGGAGCTCATGATGGGGTTTTGGTGTCAAACAGAAATTGTGAACCAGGTTGAGTATGCTAAGTAGCTGCAGGATCTTGTTTAATAAAACCAAACCACTGTAACTTTGTTAATTGATAACCATGAAATCAGAACTTGGTGTTCAAAAAATCACAGCTCTAGCCCTTTCCGCTGTCTTTGGCCGGCTTGACTTGCACTAGGTTCTTTTTTAATCTTCAAAATAAATTAAAACATGTGGTGACAAGGCTTATTGGATGGCAAATCAAAAAAGAAAATCACAATCAATTGAATAACATATCAAAAAGTCCAAGGATACAAAGTTTTTCACAGTTGTTAATTTGACTTGTTAGTGCATAATAAAAATGATGTTATTGATAACCTTATGAGAAATCAATATCAGAATAATCTTGCTCCAATCACAACTTACTATCTTAGTAAGGTGTGAAAAAAGGTTGGGTTTAAGCACTAACTCATGATATATTGGTTATTAGTTCAGCTTTTAGTCAATGTCTCAGATATTTTAACTTTGGTGAACTAATAACTCAGATGCATCATAGGTACAATTTAGTAGATTTCCACCAGAAATATAAATTGTTTAAAAACTGAACTTAAGATCAACCTTTTAAAACTAAACAAAAAAAATAGACGAAAGATAGAAGGAAGTTAATCATTTTTGAGAGCCATTACAACTTTATCTAAAGATCAAAAGATCAGACCAATGACATGATTAATTACCACACATTTTAAAATTTTGAAACTAATAAGAAATGATAAATTTAAGTAATTAAATCACCATTCTAAGAGCATTCACATCCGGAAATTCTATTTTATCCTATTTTACCATCCCAAAATACTACTTTATCAATTATACAATACCATTTTACAATACATTCAGCATCCCAACTTTTATTTTCCTATTCTACTCATTAAAATAATATATATATTATCCACTAAGATAAATAACCAAAAAAATTAATCTCCTCTCTCTAATTTTCTCTCTCTTCCCTCCTCCCCTGTCTCTCTCTCTCTCCATCGTGAACAAACCCAAACCCCATCCATAGCAAGAACAACCAGATGAAAATGGCCACCTTGCCACCACCACGCCACTGGCCAGCAACCACCACCACAACCAAACTCACCACCAACAACAACCACAAGAAACAACCACCAAGAGGAAAAGAAACACAAAAAATTGCCAAAAACCACCACCAACAACCATAATTACAAGACACGGCCATAACAACACCGATCCACACACATAGCACCGATCCAAACCTAGAAACCCACCAATCTCCATTGAAAAGCCCACTAATCTCCACGATCCAAACCCACCAGCCACAACCGATATAAACCCACGCCACCACCTGACCCATGATACACCAATCGGAGCAAACCACACCCACATTGAAGCAAAACATGCCCACATCGGAGCAAACCCATCGGAGTAAAACATCGAAGCCACATCGGAGCAAAACATCGAGACGTGGCTTGGGCTTGGCGTTGCTGGGCGATGGTGGCGAACGGTAGCCTGAGGGAGAGCAAAGGGAAAGGGAGAAATCTGAAAGAGAGAGAGACATGTTGAGAGAGTGGGAGGGTCAGGAGACAGATGAGAGAGAAAAGGAATAAAATAATATTTTTGTTTTTACAATTGAGTTAGAGTGCAATTCTACATGTAGAATTGCACATGTAGAATTGCATTGTAACACAATTGCAAATTTTTTTGCAATAACTACATTTACAATTTCTGATGCTGAGCTCCTTTGGGCCTGAATGCTAAATTTTCCTTACATTTGGCATTTCGCAAGCCCAATGCGAATGCTCTAACAAGTGTTGGGTGCAAAGCATCGTGTGGGTCCAACCCACATGCCTTGTCAAAGCTCATTTATGAGCTTGCTTCCAAAAGTCTTCAAGTCAGCCATGCCTCTTAATGAGACTTGACTCAGGCATATCTAACACGCTGAAGGAAGAAAGAAAATTAGGTGAAGCAAAAAGCAAGATTCGGCCTTGAGTAGAGAGTTGAAACAGAGAGTCATTTTTGGCTATGATGTGTGAGTTCCAGAGTGAGGAAGAAACACAGGAAACGAGAGAGCTTTAGCTTGAGAGGTGCAGTTCGAAAAGATAGAGAGAAACACAGTGAGAGAGTGAAAAAGAAAAATGAGACATTTTTCTTTACTCAAGTTACACACAAGGAAGACAAAATGGTGGAGTTCTCTTGGAGTTTTTGAGTGCTACAACTATAGAGAGTTGGAGTGTTCAAAGGAAGATTTTGCTACTGGTTTTGTGGTGAGATTGTATTTAATCCTTGAGATTTAATTTGTTATGTATCCAATTTATTGTGGACTCAAGTGTAGCACAAACTTGATAGTTGTAATCACTATTTCATAGTGGATATTTTTTGGAACTATCCTGTGGTTTTTCCCTTTACACCGGAGGGTTTTTCACGTAAGATTTGGTGTTCTTGCGTGGTTGTGTTTATGTGGTGCTTGCTGAATTTTTGTTTTTTTTTTTGTTTATATAATATTGCTATTGCTATTGCTTTAGATATATATTTTAATTCACATGTAGACATTGAGGGGATTTAAGATTTTTCCCCAACAACAAGGACTAGCATGTTCGAAGATTGTACATTATAGGTCAAGCACTAGATGTTTTGAACATGTCTAAACTGAAAAGTAAAGCAATGCAAGATAGAATATGAAGAAGAAAACAGAGAAAACTTAGAGAAGAGAAATGATTTTGATGAAAATGAAATTCTATTATTGCATACCCACTGATTTGATACAATCCCCAATCTATATTATTACTAAAAGCTGAAGCGTAGCATTTAATATTGCTACGCTCACGTTGAGCCACGTCAGCAGCCATGTCATTCCATCATCTTTTCTAAATTTATCCTACAATTTTAAAATAGTTTTTATCAATTTTAAAATACTAATAAAACTAAAATTATTTCCAGCCTATCTCTACCATAAAGCCTACTTCCTATAAATTTAATTCCACCAGCCCACTTCTTCTAAATTTATTTCTAACATAAAAGCCCAAACCCAAGCCTTCTCAACCAAAAACCCTTTAAAAATCATGGTTACAACTTCTTGGATTTCCTTCCCTTTTTTTTCTCACGCAAAACGTGTTCCTTCCCCTTTCCCACCTTCTAATGGCAGATTTCTCACATAAACCGTGTTCCTTCCCCTTCCCCACATTCTAACAGAGGACTATCAAAATGCTGTCAACCATAACGCATAAACCCATTCTTAATAGCCTTTACTCTATAACACCAACCCTTTCTATATCCCCTCCTTTTGCTCTACCTGTGTTCCACGGTTTCAAAACTTCAGCCTTTTAGCTAGCTAATGCCGACCTCTCTCTCTTCCAAAAACAGTTTCAAAACTTCAGACCTTTGGCTTTCTAAAACAATATATTTGATGATTCACTTCAGACCTTTAAAACTTGAACGCAACACTAGGTGAGAGCTATTGAACAGGGGGCAGATTTCATAGAAACAGACATCCTCGACAGTTAAGATGGAGTGCTGATATGCTCCCACGATGTAACACTGGATCTCGATAATAGAACAAATATTGCAAACTTCAGTCAGATTGCTGATCAAAAAAGAACTTATGAGGTCCAAGGTGTGAATATGATTGGGTGTATGTCTCTCAATTTTTGGTTTAATATTACTGCACATCCGTTTTATTAAGTCCTTTTTTATATGAAAACTGGGGTATAAATCTATTCAATTATTTTAAAGTTTTCTCTTTCTTCTTTTCCCCTTTGGTTTCAGGTTACTAGGGTGAGAATTAAAAAAAGAGTCGTTAGTACTGTACTTTGCCAAACTATATTTTAGCTATATTTTAGCAAGGTGGTCAGAAATTTAAGATTAGTATGTCTTGATTATGCTCAATTCAGTTTTATGTTACATCAAGGCATTTGTTATCTACAGCCTAGGAAAAATGACATTCTAAGTGTGGATGCACGTCCCTCAGATGTATATATTTTTCACAGAGTAGCATTGCATTTGGTACAAGTCAATTTTGCACAATAATAAAATTCAAACTTTCAAGTTCAAGACAGCTAAAGTTACCTTGATGTGAATGGAGTTTCCAATTGGTGGTTAAAAAAAAAAAAAATTAGTAGGCTGTTGTTTGAGTGTGTGTGTGTGTGTGTGTGTGTGTGTGTGTGTGTGTGTGTGTGTGATGAAATCTGACAGGGACTGCACAACAATGGCACCCCCTTATCCCTCTTGACGTCCTTTTGAGACTTCAACAAATCTAATAACATTCCTTGGTTATGTATGAATGTTTCTTTAAAGCTTCTATAATCAGTTTAAAATTTGCTTTGTGCAAGCACCAATATTTGTATGTAGACAAATTGTCTTGGAAGATGCTATTAAAATCGGTTATGGGATGGACAGGACAACATGATACTAAGTCTACTTATGATGTGTCCCTTGACAGGTATTGTGCACATAGTTGGGGGCCTAATATTTGCTATCATCTGTCATTGTTGTATCTGGTAGCATGAGTTGTTTCTTCTCCAGTGCTGCAAATGGTCAAGATATACTGTTGGACCTGCTTGCTTTTTTATGTATTTATCTAAACATTAAAATTAGTATAATGGGTTTTATTTATTTTGATCATTATGATATTTGCAGGTGAACATCTTTGCAGTTTTTGCAGTCGCTAATTTTTTTTTCCCTCTCCATCGCAACATGAAGTTTGTGAGTTTTTTTCTGCATAATTAACATATATGAACATAGCTAGCTATGTACCTATTTCTCTGTTCATATGATTAAATTCCTGTTTCAGGTGATTCAATTAATTTTATATTTTTGGGAAAATCTAATGGTGGGACCAAGCTTCATGCTAACTCAGTTTCATTTTATTTATTTGTCTTAGTGTCTTTAAAGTTATACAGAAGTAGAACTATATATGCTTAAGCTCTTTTAGGCTGCAGCTCAATAATTTTTCTCTCTTCTTTAACATATAAGAACGGAATATTTAAGAAGAAAAGAGAGAAATAAGTTGTACCCTTTATATAACTAACAGAGATCCTCTTTTAGCTATTTCAATTTGGATTTGCCTAAACACCTCCCACCACTCACTATGATAACTTGAAGTTCAAGGCCATACTCTTATATTTGTATATATCAGTTTAGTGATTGGAATTTCTTTTTCTCTCTTTTTTTTTTTTTGGTGTATCCCTTCTAAGATCATGTGTTTTGGAATGTCTAGGTTTGGGACAACTACCTTAGTGTTTTGTAGTCCTCCTTTATAAAAAGACCCCATAGTTAATATCCTAATTCAAGAGTTTTTGGCTAATTCAAGGTAGCCTGACCTCCAAGAGAATTGAAAGAATAAAAGAGGGAAATTAGAGAAAATAACTGATAGAGGAATAGAGATAGATGCAAACTGTAATTTTTCATAACTTGAGAAGAATTACAGCACACACACCACTTTTATGTTTTTCATATTCTTTTTTATTTTAATTCACATAGACTCCAGGTACTTTCATTTTTTAAACACATACCATACATTCTTGCTTTATTTATTTAAATGTTAAATTTTGTATAATGAATTTTATTTATTTTGATCATTATGATATTTGTAGGTGAACATCTTTGCAGTTTTTCCCTCTGCATCTCTGCATGAAGTTTGTGAGTTTTTTCATGTATAATTAACATATATGAACATAGCTAGCTATGTATCTATTTCTCTGTTTATATGATTGAATTCCTGTTTCTGGTGATTCAATTAATTTTGTATTTTTTTCAGACATGTTTTGAGAAAAGATGCGGGTTTTATCTTTTCATTGTGTCATATAGTCCATATACCTAGGTTTAGGAACATATTGTGTGTATCATTAAAATTCTACAGACATGTTTGGGCAAAGGTGGGGGGTTTTCTATTTCCCACCATTTCTCATAGTTATTGTATGTGGATTTTTAAGGATGTCACTCGATTGTCCCATGGACCTTTTGGCTTTTGCAATCTTCTCTCCTAATTAGGTGGGTGTAAAAGTTTCCCACTTTCAAGAATGTACTTCTTCGGGTTCAGAATTTGTTGCTAGAAAAAAAAAAACACAAAAAATCAACAAGCCCCTCGATGCAAATAATTTGATTTATGCAATTCCTTGGTACAAAACTGTTAATAACTTGCACTTGTGGAATGTGTCTTTATTGATTTATACAGTTCCTTGGCACAAATTTAAATTCACAACTAATGCTTATTACTTATAATTCAATGTAAGGATTAGATTAATAGTATTGTTTCTTTTGATTGCTGGTTTTTTTCCCCTCTCTTATTACTACCTCTTTTGTGTTGTAGGTCTTATATGGGTCTATTCATTTTTAAGTATTTGGCTTGGAATAGACAATACTTGAAGTAATTGCTATTTTTTATATATTACACATCATTACGTAATATTTATATTCTCACACATCGCGTGGGTCTGCGGGTAGTATATATAATTATAACTACCTCCGTAAAGTGTGGAATTGATTAACAAGCTCTAATTCAATCACTCTAGGTCCTGACACGTGTACAGACTCAACCATTAATTCTATCCTTCTCACCTAACTTATGCTACCTGCAGTTTTGCCTATTGTAACTCTACTACAGGTCGTTTACCAGCTACTTTATCACCAGCTCTGTCATCAGCCTTGTCAGCTTGTGCCTGTGTCTTTACCTCAGCTTGTACAAGTGCCTTTACACAAACAACATTCAGTTGCAAGTCCTTTGTTCCAGAATTTCTCATAGTATTCTGCATATGTAAAATATCTATAGACTGCAGGGTGAGTATCATTGATAAGATCCTTAGTAGATCCTATTAGAGCATCATTTGATGGAAAGTAGAATGTTGGATTGATATTTGCTCTTTGTTGCAGTTCACAACAGCTTGATGAAGCACACTCTTGTATTGATCATTGCTAAGTACCTGATGCAAAGAAAAGATCGAGTTTATTGTATAAGCAATTACAATAGAAGATATAACTCAATTATAACTCGATTAATTTAATCCTTTTAGGGTATAATGCATATTAGTTTATCTTGTTTATTGTATAAAAATATCCCCGAAAAAATTGATACTTCAAAAAAATTATACATTTATTTTCGGAAAATGAATGTATAATTTTTTGACAGTAGTAAAATAATAACGGTCTTAGAGCATTCTCATTAAGGATGCTAAAAGGAGCATATGTTAAATTTTAGCATCAAAACACCAAAAAAGACACTCCATCAAAGATTTCAAATGGCAATATTTTTGCCATACTGCTACAGTGAGCTTGTATGTATTAATACAAGCTCACTGTAGCTTGAATTGTAAAAAAAAAAAAATATTATTTTATTCTTATTTTGGTGAGGTGGTTGACTATTGTTTGTGTTAAGTTATTTTATTATTATTTTAATAAGTAGTTTATATTATTTAAATGAAATGATAAAAAAAATAGAAGCTTTGATATAGATGGTATTGTAAAGGGGTGTGGTATATGTTATAAAAATAGGTTTTGAGAGGCAAAATGCTATATTTTTTGACATTCTTGATAAGAATGCTCTTAGAAAGTAGCAAAGAGTGTAATTGTACTTGCATTTGGTCACCAATGTTGACAATGAAGGTATTGGGAATAGGATTGACAGCAATCCATTTGCCATTTCTTAAAACCTGCAATCCAGGCACATCATCTTGAAGAAGAATTGTGATTAAGTTAGGATCAGTATGACCAGGCAACCCATAACTAAGCTCTGGCTGTGGACAAGGTGGATAATAATTCAATGCCATATGTTGACCCTGCTTGCCTAAAGTCTTTTCAATGCAGTCTCTCTAATATGGCCTCTAGCAAGCTGAGCACTAATCCTCTAACACTAGTGCAATACTCAGCCACATCCTCCCTATATAAAATTAAAAAAAACATCATAATCAGTTGTAATCAAAATCTAAAAATATTTTCACACTAACACCAACCTTTATGTTGGCCTTTAAAAACAACGAACCAATTTGATCTATAAAAAATATTTTCACACTATGGAATATTCTTTAGAACTTTAAATTAAAGCATAGTTATCGTAATAAGAGTAATTTTAGAACCACAAATTATTCCACAATTTTTGTACCATAACTCTAACGTGGCAAATTATGAGTGATTAACCATCACTTTTACATTAACCCATCATATTTTTTTTACCAATCACACTTTATGACATCATAATTGTGATAAAAAGTTAAGAAAAATTTTGTGGTTCTAAACTTTTCCTTCTAGTAAAGGATAAAAGGTGTAACAAGTTAGTACAATAGTACTTCTTTAGCCTTGTATAACCCCTGTGGTCATTTGAAAAATGTTTCTATTATTATTATTTTTTTGTGAAAAAAGCAAAGGGTATGTTTCTATTAATTTTACTATGCAAAGGACCATTTTTGATGTGACGGGCATTTTTTCACCAACCTTGTATCACATAAATTTTGGGGGATTTATGTGACTTAGCGTGCCTTGTTCTTCTACTAAAAAAAACGTGTCTTGTTCATTAATATTATTACAAAAAGGAAAAAAGAAAAATAGTGTCATGTTCACAATACAAGGACAAATAGGAAATAAAGGGATATCATATGGTAAGGATTATAGGGTTACATTGAAATGTTTTCAAAGTATTCATCACAACTACATTTGGTAAGTTTTATGTTAAAGTATAACAAAAAGCAAAAATTTAGCTTATTTCCACACAAAAAAAAAAAAAAATTTTAAATTATTGGAAGAAAATAAAAAGACAAAATAAAAAGTAGTGACAAAATGTATGTTAGGAATTATTTGTTTTCAATAGTTTATTTGCATAATATTTATTAAAAACATATATTTTTTTGGTAACTTCTATATTAAATGTGTTTCAAAAATATTTTTAAAAAGTTAAAATATAGATTATTTGAAAAAAAAAATAATGACACAAAAAAGAAAAAAAAAATTCAACCAGTCCCAAAGCCACACTAAATTAATATAATATATACTTTAGGTACGAAATTAATTTTTTTAAAATAAGAAAATAACAGAAGAAGGAGATAAAAACAATGAGACAACGAGGACTCAATCATGTAGGGATGTCAGAAACCTGTCTATTCACATGTGGGGAAGGATCAAAATCATATTTTAAGTTCTAACCAAGTTTTCAATTAATTAAAAAACCGAAAGGAAAGTGTAATGGTAATTAAGAGGCACACATAATTAATTCTCTGAGGCCTAACTTAGTTTTGTACCAACTAAAATTAACATTCAAATTCAGGTCCCAGAATTATAGAAAGCAATGACAGAAACCTAACTGGAATTCCGAAGTCCAGAAGGCTTTTTAGTGAACAGATGATCTTCACCAAATGAAACAAAGATGGCATCTAACCTCTATCAATTGAGAAGACAACATAACCTCTGGCATTAGGATAAACACTTCCACCACAAAAACACCATATTTGATACCAAAAGGAACATCCTGCAGTACTAATATAAGCAGAAACTAAACTATGTTCATAGGTAAAATCCAAGTACCTTTTTTCATGTATTAAGAATATGATACCCTTACAGCTTCTTCTAGTATCATATCAATGAAACATCTAAACCATAGCATTACATAAGAGTATGCATGTTTGTACGAGTTCGTACATCTTCAAGTAGAGTTTAGACAGATTCATACTTCTATCAATTACCATCTGGTTTCCTACTTTTGAGAACCACTGTTTTCACCATACCGCATTAAGCATTAAAACAAAACATAAAACCCAATTCAATTATAGTTAGCACTCCTGGGATCTTATGCATAACAATCAGAAAATAGCATTGTCAAAAGATATGTTCCAACATAAAAACTTTGTTCCTAAGCTTTGAATCAAAAAACACAAGAGTAAACACTATTAATGATTATCGAAAATAAAGCTAATACATTTACTGAAAATCAAAGCCAGAACTACCCAAATTTCCACATTCTACTATCTCTAGTGGCATGTGGAACCAAATGAAACATTGAATCAAAAAACACAATGTTAACACTATTAATGATATATCGAAAATAAAGCTACTACATTCACTGAATATCAAAGCTACAACTACACAAATTTCCACATTCTACTATCTCTAGTGGCATGGAACCAAATTAAATATGAAAACTAAAAAAATAAAAAACCTAAGCAAACTCACATAATAATCGAGTCACAAAGACTAAGACCCATTTGGCCTCTTGAACTAAACAAAGCTCCCAGCTCTGCCACCTCTCAAACTACACAACAATAGACCCTTTCATAGGATAGGGGGATTAATAACAAAGAACCCCCCACAAAAGAAAACCGAATTCGCCAACATCTAAGACTCCGGTGAGGGAATTCTCTTCGGCTTCTTCTTCTTCTCCAATACCGCCTTGGCAAAGGCCTCAACAATCCTCTGCTGGGACTCGAGAATCATCTGGTCCGCTTCATCTCCATCTTATTTTTACTATTCAGCTTATGAATCAGTTTTATTACTACATTAATATATATATATATATATATATATATTCTGCTGAACTTTTTGTCAGGTTAAAACCATGGAATAGCAGAGACACTGATCAGTAGAATTATAAACATAGCAAGAGAATTTTTCCGATTGCCAGAGAGTGAGAGGATGAAGAGTTACTCAGATGACCCAACAAAAACCACCAGGCTTTCTACTAGTTTCAATGTTAAAACTGAGAAGGTATCAAACTGGAGGGATTTCTTAAGACTCCATTGTTGCCCTCTTGAGGACTACGTGAACGAATGGCCTTCGAATCCTCCTTCCTTCAGGTGGGTCAATCAGACTCATATGGATCTATAAGTCTTATAGATCTATAAGTCATATGGATTCCTCAAGAGGGCAACAATGGAGTCTTAAGAAATCCCTCCAGTTTGATACCTTCTCAGTTTTAACATTGAAACTAGTAGAAAGCCTGGTGGTTTTTGTTGGGTCATCTGAGTAACTCTTCATCCTCTCACTCTCTGGCAATCGGAAAAATTCTCTTGCTATATTCATAATTCTACTGATCAGTGTCTCTGCTATTCCATGGTTTTTAACCTGACAAAAAGTTCAGCAGAATATATATATATATATATATATATTAATGTAGGAATAAATTTCAACTACAATAATAACAGAGGATTAGAGTAAGTACTTGAAAGAAACCATCTTGTTGGCAAGCTTGGCCAATCTGTTTGATACCAATGGAGTGGTCGGGGCCGTGTAAGCCTTGGAGATCAATATGAGGAATGGAGGCATCTGAAGGTTGAACATCAGAGAGGTTTGGACAGTCGGAAATGGGTCGAATGTAGTTTGAGGGAACATGGTTCACACTTGAAGCAAGGTCGGTTAGAAGTACCTTGGTGGTGGTGGTGGTGGCGGCGGCGGCGGCGGCTGCCATGTTTTGCTAATTGCTAATTGGTAATGCTATCTATAATGATGCAAATTTGCGGATTTTGTGAGTTGGAAAGGGAACATTGTGAACCTATATATATACACTGATTAGACTGATACATAAAACGCGTACAATCAACAATCCCATCACATTTGGGACAAAGACGCCATATGATTTTATAATTTTTTTTTTATAGGATATGATTTTGTAGTTGCGTCTGTTTAACGTGTGCTTTGGTCATACTGCAGTAAAAATTTGAGAACCTCTATTTTTGTTTTATTTATAAAATACTAATAATGTTTGGGATAATCGGTTAAGTAAAATAGATGACTCTGCTGTCTGTAAATAGTAGTGGCAGTGCCACGTAGATAGGAAAAAGTTCGTATTTAATTTGTTTGTACTGGTTGTTCAATTATAGGGGTGCATTTGGATTCGCGGCAGGGCCAAAATGGAAAATTAGCATCATTTTTCAAACAATTTAATTAGTAGGTACTGTTTTCAAACTATGTTTTTTATTAGCATCTCGAGTCTAAGAGACTCGATTTTGGGCTTATAAATCGAGTTTTTGATACTCGATTTCCATGGTCCGGTGAGTCTGATGTGATATTTGGTTTGACGTGACGAACACTTGAAAATTGAGTCTTAGAGACTCGATTTCCAGAATACTCAACAGCAACAAAGACACAAAACAAAGACAAAAAAAAAAAAAAAAAGAGAGGAAAAAAAAAAAAAAAAAAACCCCATGTAACACCCAACATCCAAAAGGACCAAAACCAAAAGAAAAGAGAGGAAAAAACAGAACAAAACCCAGACGTTTACGCAAGAAAGAGAGGAAAAAAAAAACAAAATCCAGAAACGGAAGGTGAAGAATGAGAGGAAAAAAAAAAAAAAAAACCCAGACCTGCCTGCGACCCAGACGGAGAAAAAGAGAGAAAACAGAGACCGACCCAGACCCAGACCGGCGACCTAGACCCGCGGCGACTAACCTGCGACCCAGACCCACGACCACCGACCGGAGATCAGAAACGTCTTCTTCTTCTTCTCCTCCGATCATGAAGAAGATCAGATCGGAGAGAGCTCAGGCCGCGGCGCGCGAGCCCAAGCCGCATGCGTGCCTAGGTGAGGTCTCTCCGATCTGATCTTCTTCTCCTCCGATCATCATTTTTTTTTTCCTATCTCTTTCTTCTCTGATGAGATGAGAAAAATTATGCTAAAATGATGAGAAAATGCCGTGGGTCGCTGTGGGTCTGGGTTGTCGTCCCAGGTCTGGGTGTTTGCTTGTTTTTTTCTGGGTTGGTGGGTCGCTTGTTACTGCTGGGTGTTTGTGTTTTTTTTCTGGGTTGTTTGCTTGTTTTTTTCTAGGTTGGTGTTTGCTTGTTGCTGCTGGGTGTAAATTTTTTTTGGCTTAGAAATCGAGTCTAAAAGACTCGATTTACAAGCCCAAAATCATGTTAGTAAAAAATATAGTTTTGAAACTGTGCCTATTAATTATATTGTTTAGAAAATGGGTTTAATTTCCCATTTTTGCCCGTTTGCTGCGTTTCCATTGCTCTTGCGTTTTTTGTTTTTTAAGCTCCGTGTGTGGCACTGTTCACTGGCCATGAACAATGAAAATAGGTTAATGAACAATGCCATACAGTAAAATGAACAGTAAAAATATTTTTTTTTATTCTTTTCAGTTTTCAATTTTCAGCCAAATAAGCGGTATCCAAACGCATACTAAATCTTACACAGTTGCACATGCACGCACCGAAAGATCACAAGAGATATTTTTAATTTGCCTTGGAATAAATTTTAATTTAATTATATTTTTATTAGTTAGCGTTGGTAAATTTTTATGTATTTTGGGGTTTTACATTTACCAAGTTTTGGGCAGCCGGCTCAATAGGTCCCACGTGTAAAAAAAAATTATATACATAATATATTTATCTATATACTTTAATTAAAAAAAATTTTAAGTACTTTTATTGGTCAATGAAATGCATTAAAAAGACCTCATTATATCCTAAAATGTAGAAAATTAAAAAGGAAAAAAACAAAAATAGTCAAACTTCAACTAACAAAATTAAATTATAAGAGACAAATTTATTAATTCATTTTTGAAATGTGCTAAAATCAAAATTAATACCAAACAAATTCATTAATAATATAATAAAATTATATCAACTCAGTCTAGCGTGAAATATTTCTTTGTTGATTCCCTTCAATTAATAGTAAATTCAAAATCAAAATTGAAAAAGGCAAGCGTGGGTTGTGCGCATACTAGAGGTAATTTTCTCACCCTCTATCTTTCAAGAATACAAAAAGTGGAGTTTTTTCCGTCCCCTCACTAATTTATACCAATTTTTATTAGTTTTACCCCACAATAAATTATCCTTAATCAACATATTATGATACCCACCTTTCCCTTTCAAAAATACAAAAAGTGGGGTCTTATGATACCCACCTTTCCCGTTCAAAAACACAAAAAGTGAGGTTGGGGTAGGATTGATAATTAAAATTGATGGGACCAACGAGCACGACGTGCATGAACAAACTCATTCGAGTAACGAGGCAGTTACGGATGATGAACTTACCATGCTCTACTGACGAAGTGAACCACCCCAAAAACAGAGGTAAAGGCACTATTCAATGCAGTCAAATGACAGACTCGGATGGTTACAAGGAGCGCTGTACAGACTGTTGGAAGCCAAATCAAGGCCCGTATAATGAAGAGTGAGGCGTTACACATTGAAGTCACCATAATAGCCACAACGGCTAGAAATGCATACACACACACACACACACACACACACACACACACACACACACACACACACACACACACACATATATATAACCTCCTCAGCATAAACGCCAGGTACAACGACAACAAAAAAAATATCTATAGAATATACTATTACTCATACTCGTTTATTTCCCCAGAAATTCTTTAATACTGACTTTGGCATCGGAGCCGTTGTGGCAGGTACCACATCGGTGACCACTCAAAAAAAAAGATATTCTTCCATCGTAGGAGTGTCAGGGGTGGAAGGACGACTCTACCCGGATGCACACACGACAACTGACAAATCCGCACTTTATCAGTTTGGCGTCGTCTGTGGGGACATGAAACGATCTTTTTGATCTGTAAACCTTAAGATTTTCAATCAACTTTTGCATTTGGATGAAGTCTAACCAGGATTCAGCAGCCCTAACCTAACAAATCCAGGCCCTGGCGACCACTGTTGAAGAACTCACAAGGCAGAATCAAGAAATGAGGCAACGGCTTCAACAAGAGGAGAATCGATCTGGAGCCAATCAGGAGGGCGAGGAAAACAGCCATAGGAGGAGCGACCGTCGAGAGTCGGCTACTTCAGATGAATAGAATTCTGATCTCCTCCAAGAAATGAGGAAGGAGATGGACGAGCTCAGGAATGCCATTAGGGGTAGAACCGACCAAAGCTTGGACTGAATGGTTAGAGCAACAGACTCGCCATTCACTGCGGCAATCCTGGGATGCCCGGTTTCGTCGAAATTTCGGTTGCCCCAATTGGAGCCCTTCGACGGGCTTAAGGACCCCCAAGACCACCTCAACACCTTCAAGATGACACTTAGCCTTCAGCAACCTCCAGAAGAAATACTATGTCATTCCTTCCCAACAACCCTCAAGGGAGTTGCAAGGGAGTGGTTTGCAAAATTACCAATATCGTCCATTGATGACTTTGGATAGCTGAGTGACGCCTTTCTGCGTCATTTTGTTGGGGGACAATGCCTAAAAAGGCCAGAAAATTACTTGCTTACCATTAGGCAAGGGGAGAAAGAGACACTGAGATCAGATGTGAAGCGCTTCACTCGAGAAACTCTAGAGGTAGACGAAGCAGACGATCAAGTGCAACTGACGACCTTTAAAGCAAGCTTGAAGTCCAGAGAATTTGTCGTTTCACTCGCGAAAAACCCTTTTAAAACAATGGCGGAGATGCTCCTGAAGGCACAGAAGTACATGAACGCAGAGGATGCACTAGCCGCTATAAGGGACGTAGAAAAACCAAGAGACCAAGGAAAAAAGGATGATGATCGTAGAGGAAGAAAGAGAGGACATCCAGATCACCGAACTACTGACAGGAACAAAAGGAAAGACGAGAAAGCCCCTTATGCGTTAAAATTCACCTCCTTAGTCATGCCCGTTGACAAAATACTAGCACAAATTAAGGATGAGCATTACCTCAAGTGGCCAAGACCACTGCACTCGTCCCCAAATTTCCGTGACAAGAAAAAATACTGTCAGTTCCACAGAGACCATGGCCATTACACAGAAGATTGTAGGGACCTAAAAGAGCAAATAGAAAAACTTATACGGAAGGGGAAGCTACAGAAGTACGTCAAGAAGGGAGAGCCCAATAGGTCCAGGGGTGATAGCAAGGGTCAGCGGGAGTTTCCACCCAGGGACAAGAACAACACATCCCAACGCCCGCCGAACGTGATAAGGGAAATAAAAATGATCGCAGGTGGTCCATCTGCAGGAGGGTCGTTCAAATCCCTCAAGAAAGCTCATCAGAGATAGGTGAACAATGATCATGGGATGCCCTCGCTCAAGCAAAGACAGATGGATTGGGACATATACTTCTCGGAAGAAGATGCTAGAGGAGTGAAGCAGCCCCATGACGACTCGTTGGTGATAATGCTCGCAATAGAAGGGTTCAACACTAGGAGAATCCTCGTAGATAATGGCAACTCGGCAGACATAATCTATCTCTCAGCTTTTCAACAACTGAACTTAGATCCAGGAAAGTTACGCCCATTTAACTCTCCCCTCGTCAGCTTCAGTGGGGACCGGGTGTATCCCAAGGGCATAGTAACACTAACGGTTACGGTTGGGGCTCATCCAAAGCAATTGACTCGTCAATTGGACTTTGTAGTAGTGGACTACCCCTCATCTTACAACGTGATCATTGGGAGGCCCACACTCAACCGTTGGAAAGCAGCCACGTCTACCTACTACTTAAAGGTAAAGTTCCCGACGGAGAATGGGGTAGGTAAGGTGAAAGGAGACCAAGTACTGGCCAGAGAATGCTACCAGGCAATGTTGGCAGCCAAAGAAAACCACACCTGGATGATCGAGGAAAAAGATGAAAAAAAGGTGGGACCCCTGGAGACGATAGAGCTGGTCGAGGGCAAGCCAGCAAAGTCGACCAGAATTGGGACGACACTAAGTCCCGAGATGAGGAAAAAACTAGTCCTAGTGCTTAAAGAGAACGTGGACGTCTTTGCATGGAGTCATGAAGACATGACAGGTATATCCCCAAAAGTCGTCCGTTAAAAGCTATGTGTGGACTCGAGAGTGAAGCCCATGCAACAGAAACGACGAGTCTTTGCCCCAAAACAGAATCAGGCAATTATAGATGAGGTTAACAGATTGTTGTCAGCAGGGTTCATTCGAGAGGTCTACTATCCAGAATGGCTCGCCAACATCGTCCTAGTGAAGAAAGCAAATGGGAAATGGAGAATGTGTGTGGACTTCACGGACCTAAACAAGGCTTGCCCGAAAGATAGTTTTCCTTTGCCCATATAGACCAGTTGGTGGATTCTACAGCCAGGCATAGATTGCTGACTTTCATGGATGCTTTCTTCGGGTATAACCAGATTAAAATGGCCGAAGAAGACTAGGAGAAAACCGCTTTCATCACAAGTTAGGGGCTCTATTGCTATAAGGTAATGCCCTTCGGGCTAAAAAATGCAGGAGCAACCTACCAGAGGTTAGTAAACAAAGTGTTCAGCAAGTAGATTAGAAGAAACATGGAGGTGTACGTGGATGACATGCTCATCAAGAGTAAAGAAGAACCCGCCCACCTAGAAGACCTTAAGGAAACGTTCGCCACTCTCAGACATTACCAGATGAAGTTGAACCCCAGCAAATGCGTCTTTGGGGTAGCCTCGGGAAAGTTCTTGGGATTCATGGTGTTACAAAGGGGGATAGAAGCAAACCCAGAAAAAGTGCAAGCCATACTAGACATGACGTCGCCCAAGACCGTCAAAGAAGTCCAGAAACTCAAGGGAAAGATAGCAGCACTTAACAGGTTCGTCTCTAAAGCAACAGACAAATGCTTGCCCTTTTTCAAGACACTCAAACAAGCCTTTGCTTAGACTGACAAATGTGAAGCTGCGTTCCAAGAACTCAAACGCTACCTGAGCAACACTCCCCTTCTAAGTCCTTCTAAGGAAGGGGAGAACCTATATTTGTATTTGGCAGTATCGGCCTCGGCAGTAAGCGTAGCCCTGATCCGTGAAGAAGACAACAAACAACTCCTAGTCTACTACGTTAGTCAAGCTTTTCAAGGAGCTGAAGCCAGGTATCCGAGAATCGAAAAGATTGCGTTTGCCCTGATAGTAGCCTCGTGCAAGCTACGACCGTACTTTCAGGCAAACCCCATCCTGGTAATGACAAATCACCCAATCAAGAAATAAATGAGCAAACCGAAGGCAGCTAGAAGGATGGTCCAATGGGCAATCGAGCTGAGCCAGTTCGATATTGAATACCATCCTAGGACCGCCATCAAAGCATAAGCTCTGGCAGATTTCATCGTCGAGTTCACCATCAATGACGGAGATAGCAACATGGACAACGAAGATCGGTGGACAATACAGATCGACGGCTCGTCAGCTCAAAAGAAGGGGGGAGTTGGGGTCATTATCACCACCCCGAAGGGAGAAACGCTGGAGTATGGGGTCAGACTAGAGTTTTCAGCCACCAATAACGAAGCCGAGGACGAAGGAATACTGACGGGATTAAGAATCGGGAAAGCATTGGGGGCTAAAAACCTGCTCTTCTAGAGCGACTCGAAGCTGGTAGTGGGGCAGGTAAAGGGAGAATACGAAGCAAAGCAGGAAAGGATGCAAAAATACCTTAGACTGATGAAGCATCTAACATAGGGGTTCGATGGAGTGTAATTTGAACAGATTCTAAGAAACCAGAATACGAGGGCAGACAGGATCGCGAAGCTGGCCTCGTCAAAAGAGAAATCCTCAAGTATGGACGTGTATATGGAGAACCAGAAGCGCCCTAGCATTGAAGAAGTTCCTATGTTTTCAATTCAGCGTACAAATAACTGGATGATGCCAATAATATCCTACCTTCAAGACGGGCACCTTCCACCAGTCATCAAGGAGGCCAAGAAGGTCAAGAAAAGAGCGGTCAGATTCACAATCCTGAATGACACCCTGTACAAGAGGGGCTTTTTCATGCCTTATTTGAAATGTGTTGACGAAGAAGAGGCCCTCTACATCCTGAAGGAAGTCCATGAAGGAATATGCGGAGACCATGCGGGCCCCAAATCCTTGGTAAGTAAGATTATCAGAACGGGTTACTTTTGGCCTACCATGCAGGTGGATGCATTGGAGCTCGTCAAAAGGTATGACAAATGCCAGAGGTTCAGGAATGTCCAACGCCTTCCAGCCGAGAGACTGACGGCAATAGCCTTACCATGGCCCTTCACGCAATGGAGGATCGACATCGTCGGACCATTACCCCTGGGAAAAGGACAGGTAAGGTTCCTTCTAGTCGCTATCGATTACTTTATAAAGTGGGTCGAAGCAGAAGTGCTAGCATTCATCACCGAGGCAAGAATCCAGAGTTTTGTATGGAAGAATATAGTCTGCAGGTTCGAGATCCCGTGGACGATCATATCAAACAATGGGCGTCAGTTCGACAGTCAAAGTTTCAGGATTTTTTGTTCAACACTAGGGATTAAAAACCAATTCTCTTCCCCGGGACACCCACAAGCGAACGAACAAACAGAGGTAACCAACCGGACACTACTCAGGATCATCAAAACTAGGCTAGACAAGGCTAAGGGGGCGTGGCCTGAAGAGTTGCCCAATGTCCTGTGGGCTTACAGAACTACAGCAAGAACCCCAATAGGAGAAACCCTGTTCAGACTTACTTACGACTCCGAAGTAGTAATCCCAGTCAAGGTGGGAGTGACCAGCACTAGACGAGAAATGTTTTAGGGAGAGAATAACAACGAGGAGTTAAGGGTCAACTTGGATTGCATTGACAATGTCAGAGATAAAGCCTTGGACAAAATGACGAAGTACCAGGAGAAGATGGCCGAATGCTACAACAAGAGGGTGAAGCTCAAACGACTCGACATCGGAGATCTTGTCCTACGGAAAGTCACCTCGGCAAACAAGGACCCCGCCCAGGGGAAGCTCGGTCCCACGTGGGAAGGCCCCTACGGGGTTGTGCATTACTCCAGGCAAGACAACTACCATCTGGAAACGTTGGACAGGCAGAGGCTCCCCCGGCCTTGGAACATTGATCACCTGAAGAAATACCATCACTAGATGTAACAAGATATTGTATTCACTATTTTCAAAAGCAATAAAAGTATTATTCAGTTAATGCCTGACGACCCAGTAAAAAAAAAAAAAAAAAAAAAGCCAACAAATTTTGGCTAAGTAACAAGATTCCGCCTCGACGGATGTAAGTTACTGACGAACCCTTTGAAGAAGGGAAAAAGCTAACAAATTTTCGCTAAGTAACAAGATTCTGCCTTGATGGATGTAAGTTACTGACAAACCCTTAGTAAAGGGAAAAAAGCCAACAAATTGTGGCTAAGTAACAAGATTCCGCCTCGACGGATGTAAGTTACTAACGAACCCTTAGAAAATGGGAAAAAGCCAACAAATTGTGGCTGAGTAATGAGATTCCGTCACGAAGAACCCCTAGAAAATAAAACAAAAGTCAACAGGTTTTGGCTAAGCTACAAAATTTGGTCTAGACGGATATAAATTACTACCGAAGACTGCAGAAAAGGAGCAAGCAAAAATTTTCTAAGTTACAGTATTCCGTGTAAACAGGAGTAGGTTACTGACGAACCTATCGGGCAACTAAAACTCTAGCAAGTTGCAAAACCTATCTAAGTATAAGCCTCTGGCGTTGGAAAAACTACAAGCATACACAAACAGGAACTGTAAGCAAGTAAGTATGTAGCCATGAAATTTTACTTAATTATCAGCAGTCACTAATGTTTTCACTTAGAAAGCAAAAAATCCTATAAAACACCGAGCACAGAAAACATCGCATTGTTCCGAAAGTAGAATGCAAAAAGCCCAAAATATGGGGCACCAAAAAAAAAAAAATCTAAAGTATGGTCATGAAGTCGCTGCGTCGTCACCAGCTGGAGGAGGAAGAGCACTGTCAGGGGCATCACCTTCAGGGGCTGAAGAATGGGAAGCTTCATCTGCCACCATCTCCTTATCTACTTCCTCAAGGTCGAGACTATCCAAGTCCACTCCAGCTGGATGCTTCACAAGATATCGCCTGAGTAGCTCGAATCCCTTGAAATACCAACTAAAGAGCATAGTGTTGTACTCATCAGTCTGCTGGAATGCCTCGACGGCCTTGGCAGCTATGGTTTTGATCTTTTCCTTGGCCACTAAGAGCTGCTCGTCCTTCTCCAAGGTCAGCTGACGTTCAGCCCTAAGGTCTTCGCTTAGCGCCTTGGCCTTCTCATTCACAACATTGGCCTCATTCATACTAGCAATCAGATCCTTCTTTAGTTTTGAATTCTCTGCCTCCAAAATAGCCACCCGGGCAACCGCAGACTCAACCTTGGCCTCTTGGGTAAGAAACTCCGATGTAAGATAGAGGCTCTCCCCCAACACCTAAAAAAAAAAAAAAAAAAAGAGACGAATTAGATCTCAAGTCAAAGAAAAAAAAAGGAAAGGGGGAATTCCTAAGCTCAGCGACGAATGCATTACTTGAACGAGCTTATGAAGGTGACAACCCACAAGCTCATTCGGAGTCACCCCTAAGAACACCTTCATGTCCTCGTCAGAAAAATTCTCCCGCACCCTTGCCGCAGCGACTCCAGCATCATCCCAAATACTGGACGAACCTGAGGTGCCCTTGTCACTCCGCTGCCTCTTCTGCGAAAGAGGAATCTCCTCCACGGATATAGACGGTGAGGCCGTCTTTGCTATCTCAGTTGCCGGAGTAACCGGGGTTGCGAGAGTGACGGAGGTGCCCTTGTCCATCACTTTCACAGCCTTTGCCCCCAGGTTGGAAAGGGGCTCGTTCTTCTTAGCCCTCATACGAGCGTACGTGCTTTGATTAAACTTTGTCGTCATCCCTGCAAAAAAAAAAAAAAAAAAAAAAAAACAACAATCATAAGACAAACAGACACCCACATAAAAAACCGTCACTGACAAACCTAACACTTACTTTTCTTCTCCT
This sequence comes from Lithocarpus polystachyus, assembly GCA_033629205.1. Taxonomy (NCBI): domain Eukaryota; kingdom Viridiplantae; phylum Streptophyta; class Magnoliopsida; order Fagales; family Fagaceae; genus Lithocarpus; species Lithocarpus polystachyus. The sequence goes on along the minus strand of CM066164.1, from coordinate 905,138 downwards.
CAATCTCGAGCGTGCGCAAAACAAAAGTGGACGGATCAGGACCGAGACAGTAAAAAGGAAGGGTTCTGGGATCCACAAGGTCGTCAAAATCCTCAATGGTCCTCGCATATTCAATGGCTTTCTCAACACACTCCCTATACCTACTCTTAAGCTTAGGTCGTCTCTTAACTGCACAGAAATAACGAATGAAAAAGATTAGTGACGATGAAACAAGTCTGGAAAACAGACGTAAAAGAAGCTAATAGAAGTATCGACGCACCTAAGTTCGGGGTCCCCCAACGACGAAGCAACCTTGGGAGGTCACCCCAGACTTCACCTGAGGGGGTCTCCCAATCATCCCCTGACACAAAGAAAAACCTGGACTTCCAGTACCTAATTGATGAAGGCAGATCCCTGACGATCCTAGTCCTTCTCTCCCAAGGCACTAGTTCGTAATAACCATACTCTTTGGACTCCTTCAGACGATACAAGTGGATAAGCTCATCCACTTTAATCATATCCCCTTCTATAACAGCCAGCCATATCCCCATACAGTTGACCACTATCCTCCACGAGTTAGGCATGAGTTGCCCAGGAGCGATGCCAAAACGACCTAAGAGCTCTATGATAAACGGATGAATGGGGAGTCTAAGTCCACTCAGGAAGGCGTCTTCATAGAAGCACACCTCCTCGGGAAGAAAGTGACAGACCCGTTCCTCCTCACGAGGCAGACAAACCCTAACCCTATCAGAAAATTGAAACCCATCCCTAAACCTGGCGAGTGTATCACCGTCCAAGCTACACATCTTACCAAGGGCATGAAAAGCCCTAACCTCTCGATGAGTAGAGATGGCAGTATCCCCCTCAATTGGGTCGCCACTGAAGGACAACCCAGTCTCGAGCTCACTAGACCGAACCTCAAACATCCTCGCGCTCTCACCAGCCAAATTCTCAAACCAACTAAGTGATTGACTATATGGGAAACAACTCACTCAACGCAATGGACAAATTGCTACCCTCAAAAGCATAATTTCCAACCAAAGGAAGAGAGGTAAGAGAAGCACCTAAGGAAGCCCTTAAACGCGCAAAGAAAAAAGAAATTGAAGGACACCCTACCCAAACCTCGAAGCTACTAACCATGAAAACATAATGCCGAAAAGGAAATAAACACTGAAAACCCAAAAAACCAAAAACCAACACAAAAACAAAAATCATAAGCTTTATCGCAGTACAGAAAAAGAGAAAGCAAGAACCAAAGGGAGAAAAACATACCTTGAAAAAGACTTAACCACGCCACAAGCTCAGTTAGGAGTCGCAGAGAGGATCGGAGAAGAAAGTAACCGAAAAAGAGAATGAAAGTGCAGAGAAAAACAAAGTGAGAAAGGTTAAAGAAGAAGATACTCAGAGTAGTTAATTTTTTTGAAAAAAGTAAAGTAAAAGAAGTAGCTAAAAAGCCAAAGCTCAAAAAATTGAAAATCAACAGGAAACCCTAGGGCCATATAATTTGAGCACTAATCAAAATAGGCCACGTGGCCACGATACGTGTGGCGCCGCTGCCCAGCATTTAATGCGGAGCGGAATCCTAAGAGTCATGTACAGCTCATAGACCTCTCACCTTCTAAGATCGTTAGGACGACCTCAGAATCCGGTGGCAGCTGATGGGACCAACGAGTACGACATGCCTGAACAAACTCATTCAAGTAATGAGGCAGTTACGGATGACGAACTTACCATGCTCAACTGACAAAGTGAACCACCCCAACAACAGAGATAAAGGCACTATTCAATGCAGTCAAATGATAGACTCGGACGGTTACAAGGATAGCTGTACAGACCGTTGGAAGCCAAATCAAGGCCCACATAATGAAGAGTGAGGCGTTACACATTGAAGTCGTCATAATAGACACAACGGCTAGAAAAGCATAGACATATATATAACCTCCTCAGCATAAATGCCAGGTACAACGACAAAATATATATATATATATATATCTATAGAATATACTATTGCTCATACTCATTTATTTCCCCAAAAATTATTTAATTCTGACTTTGGCACACCGGTGACCACTCGAAAGAAAGATATTCTTCCATCGTAGAAGCGTCAGGGGCATAAGGACGGCTCTACCCGGCTGCACGCACGACAGCTGACAAATCCACACTTCATCAAAAATCATAGTGACAAACATGACCAATATATACTACTAATAAATGTTATACTTACTAAAAAAGTATTCTTACGTAATAATGCAAGAAAAGAGAATACCTACATAGCTACCAACTCTGACTATAGGGTAGTGTTACAGCATCCTAGCCGGCCTTGGAAATGTCAAATGTAAGCAACATTTGGCATTTAGGCCTAAAATACACTGAAGACCAAAAGTGAGAAATTGCAAATACTCTAACTAAATGGTAGTGTTAGAGCATCTCTAGCCGGCTTTGGAAATGTCAAATGTAAGCAACATTTGGCATTTAGGCCCAAAATACACTAAAGGCCAAAAGTGAGAAATTGCAAATTTTTTTGGCATAGTGCTACAGTGCCATCTTACACGTCAGGACAAGGTTCACCTACACCAGGGTGCTTTCATTTTGATTAGTATAATTTGATTATTGTCCTGATTAGTATGCTCTGTGATTTACAGTTGCCACCATACGTGGATCCTCTGTATTAGTCACATTAGAACACTGGATTTGATAATCAAGTAGAACACTAAGGGGTTTGTTCTAAACTGTTTAAAGAACCTTGTTTCCCATTGCTACCTAGTGGACGTTTAAGCTTGAGTTGGCGTTTTTGTCCTATCAGGCCTTTGGTAAACAGTTCTTCTTAGCAGAAACTAGTATGGCAAGTGCATCCTCAGAAGTCACTGATACTACTAATCCTACTCCTGACATTTCCCTTCGTAAATCTACTGCAAATAGGTTAGACTACTTGTACGAAATTTCTCATATACCTAGAGATAGTAAGATCCCTATCACTGATTTCTCTATTGTAAATCCCTACACTATGTTTGGTAAACCTCAAACTTCATTCAAAAAATCCATAAAAAAGTTTTTAGGTCCTTCTTAACCTTCTACTGTAAAAGAATATGTCCAAGCCTCCAAGTTTGACCAGTTTAATATTCCAGCAAGTGAGACAAAAAACTTTATTACCCTGGCCCTTCCCAGAGAATTTGTAATTCCATGGCAAAAACAAAGGTATACACACCTTCATTTTGGTGCAATAAGGCTGGCACTAACTTTCCATGGAAGAAAGGGACTCTCCATAGCATCTAGAATTTCACTTCTTGATTCTAGATTTTTGGAGTATCAAAATGCAGTCATAGGAACAGTTCAGATCACCTTAAATGCAGGAACAGTCTTTGTTACACTTTTTCCTAACTTTAATATGTCTCTCAGAGATCGTCATCTTTGTGATGCTCTTAATGTGCAAGTCCAGATTATAGGAGCCTTTCAGGTGTAAGACACATTTGCTACTACACTTCATTACTAGCTTGCTTATAGACTCCAGAATCATGCTTTTGATATGGCAGTACTAGCCATAGCCCAATCCAATGATGCTCTATTGATCCAAGTTGATCCCGAAATGACACCCATGTGTACGTTTGTCTTAAGACAACTTAACAGAGAACAAATGACCTCTATCTTTTCGGAATCACGGATTTCAAAATATGAGATGCTTCATCAAGCGACTAAGCCAATCCAGTCAAATGATCCTTTCTTTATCAGAAAAGCAAATGGCGAGGTTGAGACAAGAATCCTGACAGCTCCACCAAAAAAGAAAGATGTCACTGTCTTTCCAACGCAGATTGCAATGCTCCAACCAGTGACATATATTCGTAAAGATGGTTTTACAATCAAGTCATTTGGAGATGATGGAAAGCCTTGCTATGAAGGCAAGTCCCTTTCTGGTTACATATGGTGGGATGTTTGTAATTGTGATGATTGCCAAGAAGATTACTCAAAAAGAAAGAAAAAAATCTTCTCAGCAAGTGCTCAAAGAGAGATATGAAGCAGGAGATCCAGAAGTTGACCTCCTTGGAGAACCCTCTGGAAAATTTGATTATTATGTCCTTTACCCAAGAACCAGAAAACAAAAAATCCCTCCTACCCCGTGTAAGCTAGATCATGATTCTAAACCTCCATTAATTCCATACTATCAAAAAGTTCTTCCCCAGATACCAAAATGTCAACCCTTTCCATTTAGCCCAACCCATTCACAGAAACCTTTATCTTGCTATATATTTGACCAAGCCTCAATTTCTTATTCCCAGAATTTTCCTCCTCTTGAAAACTTTGACCATCCACAAACCAACACAAAACATGTTTGGAAAATCAAAAACCCTGTTGGAACCAGGAGACAGGTTTCTTCAGTAGAAGCAGCCTTAAATTGGCAAGCAGAAAATGCAGTAGCACAAAACCAAGCCCTTTCAAAGATTCTTGACAATCAGCAGAAGATGGCTGAGGTAGTTACCCATATCTTTTCTTCCTCAAATTCTCTCATTGAAGATTTGAAGAAAAAAATCAAGATGATTGAGTAAGAATTGGCAACAATAGCCTCCACAGTTAAAGACTTGTCAGTCTCTTTTCCCCTTATTGGGCAAAAAGAAAAAGAAATAAAACAGCTGTTACTACAGCTCCAATCCATGGAAGGATCCCAGGAAGAAGCCACACAAATCCTCCCAATACATGTTCGTACACCCTACCAACCTCAACAGTCACTATATAAAGACCTGTCACTACCTTTATCTTCTCCATTCTCACCAACCTCTCCCTACTGAAACCTCCAACCATTAGCCATGACATATCCTGATCATAACCCTTTTAAACCAGGTGGACTTTTCTCTAGCATTACATATCCACCACAACTAGAACCCCAAACAAGGCCACAAAATGAACCTCCTTTTAAAGAAAAGAACAAAGAACCATTATACCAACCTCCAGATCCAACTATTGGTGCCTCTTCAAGACCACCAGATATGAACATGCTAGCTGAGAATCTTAATCCTCCAAATCCAATTTCATCATTTCTCAGAACACTCACCCTTGACGATCCAAGCGAACCTTTTGTACTCCTAGTGATAGATGACACAGAACTGTTGGACTGCTTCTATATGAACAGAATTCCAATCTGGAGGAGACTTCTTCAGTAATTGAGCTAGCCAATTTTTGTATCTGGAAATTTTTGGAATGAAATCAAACATGTAATTCACAATCTCGAGAAACTGCTGTATCTGTTTGATACTTGTAAGCTTATCTAGGAATTCTCCAAAAGAGGTGGCCATATGAGGCTGCAAAGTATACTTTCCATCTAAAATGTTTACTCCCAAAAATTCTATGGAAGATTGTTCGATGACCATTATGTGTAAATCTGGCACAGTACCCCCTTATGTGTATATGTTATTACAGACCCATCCTCATCCTCAGGCTCTTCCACTGTAACCCCTGATGATATCCTTAATATGGTAGAAAACCTTCCCTTAGAGATAAAAGACCAAATAAAGACCTTAACCCCAGAAGCCAGATCCAAAAGAATCATTAGAGTCCTTCATCATTGTATGGTTCTGAATCTTCTTCATAAGTGGAATAGGCCATAATAGCCAAGGCTTGGGGGGAGTAATCATCATCAAGTGAAAAGAGTGATTCAACATCTGAGAAATGAATATCATCTGCATGAATCTGTGCTTGCTCGAGAAGTTTTGCTGCCTTTTCTTTTTTTTTTGGACAATTTTTTGCAAAATGACCTAGTCTTCTGCATACAAAACAGACTTTTGAAGTTTTTCCCTTGAACTGCTTTCTTTTAAGGAACTTCTACTTCTTCTTCCTGAAAGTTTTTTCTTTTGGCCTGCATGGCGTCTTTTCTTCCAAAAGTATTTCTTGAAATGATCTCTTCGTTTTGTTGGACAAGCACAATTTTTCTCATAGCATTTTATTTGCAAATCTCTCCTTTTGCAATTGTCTTTAAGTTTGCTATGGACCTTGTCAATTTCTAAAAAAAAATTTCTCTAGTTGCAGAGTTTTTCTAAGGCAATGAGCACATGCTGGTAGATCTCACCCAAGGAAGCTTGCTGCAGAGTTATTTTTTGGAGATTCATCATGCGAAGAGTTTCATCTCCTAATGGTTCCGGAAGGGAGTTGAGAAAGGTGTGCTTGGAATGAACATCATCCATACCATTAAAAGAGTAATATCTTTTTGACATTCTGTCAAAATGCTTCTCCAAATCTTTTCTTTCAAACGAGCAACATTTCATCAATAAAAATTCTTCTCTTGCCATTTCGGTGAAGTGGGTCGATGAGCCAAGAAATTCATTATGAATGATCATGAAAAAGGCTTCTAGTGAAATGCATTGGGCTGCCTGTCTTTGCCTGTATTCTCCTAGGTTGATCCACCATTCTCTTAATCTTCATATGACTCTTGCCACAAATTTAGCAATAATTTGGGCAACAGTAGTATTTGGAACCTGGAGTTCAGCTATACACCATGAATACATGTTGAAAACATGATTTGGAATGAGGGGTATTATCAATGGTAAATAGGTGTTTTGAGTTTGTGGTTGGTGAATAGGTCAACCTTGTTTGGTTGTCAGGGATAAAGAGTGGTGGAGGAAAGATTGGTGGTGGTGGTTGTTGTTTAGGACAAAAAACATCATCATCCTCTTCCACCTTTGGCTCTGTCATAAACACTTCCTCTAGATCAAGGTCAAACAAATCTAGGTCTGTGTCATCAATCACTGGGAGTACAAAAGGTTCGCTTGGATCGTCAAGGGTGAGTGTTCTAAGAAATGATGAAATTGGATTTGGAGGATTAAGATTCTCAGCTAGCATGTTCATATCTGGTGGTCTTGAAGAGGCACCAATAGTTGGATCTGGAAGTTGGTATAATGGTTTTTTGTTCTTTTCTTTAAGAGGAGGTTTATTTTGTAGCCTTGTTTGGGGTTCTAGTTGTGGTGGATATGTAATTCCAGAGAAAAGTCCACCTGGTTTAAAAGGGTTATGATTAGGATATGTCATGACTAATGGTTGGAGGTTTCGGTAGGGAGAGGTTGGTGAGAATGGAGAAGATAAAGGTAGTGACAGGTTTTTATATAGTGACTGTCGAGGTTGGTAGGGTGTACGAACATGTATTGGGAGTATTTGTGTGGCTTCTTCCTGGGATCCTTCCATGGATTGGAGCTGTAGTAACAGCTATTTTCTTTCTTGTTCTTTTTGCCCAATAAGGGGAAAAAAGACTGACAAGTCTTTAACTGTGGAGGCTATTGTTGCCAATTCTTTCTCAATCATCTTGATTTTTTTCTTCAAATCTTCAATGAGAGAATTAAAGGAAGAAAAGGTATGGCTAACTACCTTAGCCATCTTCTGCTGATTGTCAAGAATCTTTGAAAGGGCCTGGTTTTATGCTACTGCATTTTCTGCTTGCCAGTTTAAGGCTGCTTCTGCTGAAGAAACCTGTCTCTTGGTTCCATCTGGGTTGGTTCCAACAGGGTTTTTGATTTTCCAAACATGTTTTGTGTTGGTTTGTGGATGGTCAAAGTTTTCAAGAGGAGGAAAATTCTAGGAATAAGAAGTTGAGGCTTGGTCAAACATGTAGCAAGATAAAGGTTTCTGTGAATGGGTTGGGCTAAATGGAGAGGGTTGACATTTTGGTATTTGGGGAAGGGCTTTTTGATAGTATGGAATTAATGGAGGTTTAGAATCATGATCTGGTTTACACGGAGTAGAAGGGATTTTTTTGTTTTCTGGTTCTTGGGTAAAGGACATAATAATCAAATTTTCCAGAGGGTTCTCCAAGGAGGTCAACTTCTGGATCTCCTGCTTCATATCTCTCTTTGAGCACTTGCTGAGAAGATTTTTTCTTTCTTTTTGAGTAATCTTCTTCAAAAGCTTCTTCTTCTTGGCAATCATTACAATTACAAACATCCCACCATATGTGACCAGAAGGGGACTTGCCTTCATAGCAAGGCTTTCCATCATCTCCAAATGACTTGATTGTAAGACCATCTTCACGAACATATGTCACTACTTGGAGCATTGCAATCTGCATTGGAAAGACAGTGACATCTTTCTTTTCTGGTAGAGCTGTCAAGAATCTTGTCTCAACCTCGCCATTTGCTTTTCTGATAGAGAAAGGATCATTTGACTGGATTGGTTTAGTTGCCTGATGAAGCATCTGATATTTTGTAATCCATGATTCCGGAAAGATAGAGGTCATCTGTTCTTTGTTAAGTTGTCTCAGGACAAACGTACACATGGGTGTCATTCCGGGATCAACTTGGATCAATAGAGCATCATTGGATTGGGCTATGTCTAGTACTGCCATATCAAAAGCATGATTCTGGGGTCCATAAGCAAGCTGATAATGAAGTGTAGTAGCAAATGTGTCTTGCACCTGAGAGGCTCCTGTAATCTAGACTTGTACCTTGAGAGCATCACAAAGATGAGGATCTCTGAGAGACATATTAAAGTTAGGAAAAAGTGTAACAAAGATTGTTTCTGCATTTAAGGTGGTTTAAACTATTCCTATGATTGCATTTTGATACTCCAAAAATCTAGAATCAAGAAGTGAAATTCTAGATGCTACAGGGAGTCCCTTTCTTCCATGGAAAGTTAGTGCCAACCTTACCGCACCAAAATGAAGGTGTGTATACCTTTGTTTTTGCCATGAAATTACAAATTCTCTGGGAAGGGTCAGGGTAATAAAGTTTTCTGTCTCACTTGCTGGAATATTAAACTGGTCAAACTTAGAGGCTTGGACATATTCTTTTACAGTTTAAGGTTGAGAAGGACCTAAAAACTTTTTTATGGATTTTTTGAATGAAGTTTGAGGTTTACTAAATACAATGTAGGGATTTACAATAGGGAAATCAGTGATAGGGATCTTACTATCTTCAGGTATATGAGAAATTTCGTACAAATAGTCTAACCTATTTGCAATAGATTTACGAAGGGAAAGGTCAAGAGTAGGATTAGTAGTATTAGTGACTTCTGAGGATGCACTTGCCATACTAGTTTCTGCTAAGAAGAACTGTTTACCAAAGGCCTGACAGGACAAAAACGCCAACTCAAGCTTAAACGTCCACTAGGTAGCAATGGGAGACAAGGTTCTTTAAAAAGTTTAGAACAAACCCCTTAGTGTTCTACTTGATTATCAAATCCAGTGTTCTGATGTGACTAATACAGAGGATCCACGTATGGTGGCAACTGTAAATCACAGAGCATACTAATCAGAATAATAATCAAAGTATACTAATCAAAGGAGTAAGAAACTTAAGATGGCACTGTAGCACTATGCCAAAAATAATATTAATATTTTATTCAGCTTTTTTTTGTTTTTTTCTCTCTCATCTCTCATCTCTCTCTCTGTCTTTCTCTGTCTCTCACACTTTCCTCTCTTTCTCCCTCTTCTTTATCACACTCTCAGATACTCCATGGCATCGAGCATCACGCACCACATCGGAGCTCTTGCCGGAACTCCGAGCCGATCTCTCCGTGATGATGTCGTTGGATAATGTGACGATGAACAACGTGGTGATGATTGGGTTGTTTGCATGCGCTAAAGAGTGACGATATGGTGGGGATCATGATGGACGTGTGGTGGGGATTGGTGGAGAGAGAGGCGGCTGGATCATAAAATTGGGGTGGGTATGGATTGGTGTAGATTGGTGGGTTTCTTGGTGGAGATTGATGGGTTGCCAATGTTGCTGATGATGGTTTCGCTTAAGATCGCTGATGATGGTTTCGCTCAAGATCGCTGATGTCGCCGATGATGGTTTCACTTGGTGGATGTGGCAGTGATCTAGTGGGTTTTTTTTTTCCTTAATTTTGGGTTTTTGGTTATGGTGGGATATTGGTAGGAATGGACATGGTGGCGTGGTAGGAATGGTGGTGGTGGTGTGGTGATGATTAGGTTGTTTGGTTGTTGAGAGAGGGACAGAGACTCAGAGAGGCAGGGACAGGGATGAAAAGAGAGGAGTGATAATAACTTTTAAATATTATTTTATTATATAATTTATATTATATTGGTGTGTAGAATTGTAAAATAAAAGTTAGGATATTGGAAGGATTGGAAAATGGTATGGTATAAGTAGTGAAGTAGCTTTTTGGGATGGAAAAATAAGATGGAATGACATTTCAGGATGGAGATGCTCTTAGTGGGGCACCGTAACATAAGGTGTTGATGTCACATCATTTTGTTTTATATCGAAATTTTTACTAGCTTTATATGGTATACAGCCAATGAAACTAATTTTTTCGAATTCTACTTGTTATTTCAGTAATATTTTCAACTCCTTTATTCATTTATACAAATTTTTTATTAGTTAAACTCCACAATAAATCATCCTTAATGAACATCTTACAGTATTCGTTAATATTTTCCTTTCAAAAATACAAAAAATGGGATTTTTTCCATCCCCTCATTAATTTATACCAATTTTTATAAACTCTACCCGCACAATAAATTATAACATCTTTGGATACCCACCTTTCCCTTTCAAAAATACAAAAAGTAGGGTTGGGTTAGGATTGAGAATTAAAATCATAGTGCCGAACATGACCATTTATATACTATCCGTAAGGTTCAGGGCACGTAAACACATCCTAAAAAATTGGAACAAAAAAAAAAAAAAAAAAAAAACTGCAAGTGCAAGTGCAAGTGTAGAAGAAAATTAATAAAGAGGGTATATAGCCTGATTTATTGGGGAAAAAAAAGTAAGCCTTTAAATTAATTATTAAAAGCTTAAGACGTAATGTCATTTGAAGATTTTGATTATTAAATATGTAAGATTGGAATGATTTAGCAATCATTAAATTAAATATGGAGTCATGTGGTTTTGTATTATTTATTAGTACTTTATTGGATCAAGCTCTCGCTCGCACATGTTCCTAAAGTTCCTTATCTCCATGTTGATGACTTACAAGGCTTTTATAAGGCCTACAACAACCAGTATGATAGCTTGAGGAAATTTTATACACAAAGAAAGGGAAGTTATAGCATTACACTAGGTTTACAATTGAACAAGCCAATCTAGACGCTACCCATTAAACACTTCCTCATGGCTCAAACTCAAAGTTCATCAGATACTTGAACAAGGCTATCAGACCAACAGTTGGAACAGTCACTACAGCTTAAAGTGTTGCCTGCCACAGCTTTCTTAGTTTAGATGGTACAATTTGTAGCACAGAACCCACTCTGATGACAATTACCACCAAGCCAACACACTAGTGGCCAATTACCTGCCAAATGGCCATTTATTCAATGAGCATCTAGCTTCGAAACCTTGAAAATGATTTCATCCGCAACTGTTCATCTGAGAAAGTCTTTGCAAAGGCAATAACTGTGTAACTAGATCCTCATACAGCACATGCTCTGCCCTTAAACCTTGAATCAAAGGTGGCAGCTAATCCTCTCCAGATGCTATCAAACATTTAGCAGCATGCCAAGAAGTTGCAACTAGCCTTCAAATTAGCAACCTCAGTTTACACAAAGTTCCACACAAGCTAGTCAGATGAACAAGCGAGCTGCACATGCGCATCACTAAACATTTTTCAGGGTACCTATCACAACAGGGAAATACTGAATCATTAATACAGTGTTATTTGTTAAACTTTTAATCACCTTATTTTGTATTTCATTTAAACAAGTCCACTGGGAATGATAAGTGCCTATTTTACAGTTGAACTATTCACATGTATTTCATCAATTTTTATTTAAAAAAAAAATTGATAGTTGGGGCAGAAGAGATTTGAACCCTGGACATCTTTGTTGGAAACACCAAGAAATGCCAATTGAGCAAAGAGGCACTTGGTCTGTTCACATGTATTTCATCATTAAGAAGGTGCTAATGAGAATGATTCAAATGTACTAAAAACAGAGAAATGCCTAAGCATCTAAGTTTGGGGTTTTGGGTCTTGGAACAAACCCAAGAGAAGTGAAAAGCATAATTGGTTAAGGGAACAACTTAGCACCATTTTGAAAAGAATACAGAGAGAGCAATATTACATACCAATATCAATTGCAACACAAGAATCCTCCACAACATATTTTCAGCAGAATCAAACAATGAATGCAGAGACCTTGAAGCCCTTTGAGAGTTCAACTACCTTTTTTTTCTCTTGAAATCATTTGGACCAGCAAGATCTGACTGACTTGAATTCATTTCCTCCAAATATTTCAATGCCAAATCCACCTTCCCCATCTTCTTTAACTGACTGACTAGTGATCGATAAATATAGATTGAAGGACGGATCTGCCTCATCTTCATCTCATTGAAGAGTCTTATAGATTCCTCTATGTTACCTGATCTACCAAAGCTCTCAATCAGTGCAGTATAAGTAAGCAAATCTGGTTCAATTCCATTCTCACCCATTTCTCTGAAATATACTAAGCATAAATCTAGTCTCCCTACCTTCTTCAAGTTATTTAATAATGTATTATAAGAAACAATGTCTGGGGCAATGCCTGCTTCTTTCAAGGAGGCAAACTCGTGAAGCATTTGATCTGTGCGTCCAGCACAACCCAAGATATCCAAAATGGTATTATATGTGAATAAATCGGGTTTACAACTTAGACTCTTAAACTGATCGTATATCAAAAGGGCCTTATCAATCTGCCCACATTTAGCAAAGGCAAAGATGATTCTGTTTACAACTGTTGCGCTAGGAGAGGTCAGTGCTGACACTTTTTTGACAAATCTGAGTAGCTGTACACCATCATTTGTTTTTGTAAAAGCCTTGGCAACATCAGCAAAACATGTTGAACTCAATACTCCATTAGATATTAATAAATCTTTGAAAACTTGAGACAAAAGGTCAATGTCATGCCTTTCACTCGCTGCCCTCAATAAGAGATTATATGCTTTACGGCTAAGGAAGATGTGTTTATGATGTAAGGATTGAAGTAATCTAGCAGCAGCAGAAAGATTTCCAGCTCTACAAAACTTGTCAACATAAGCAGTACAAATTTTCGTATTGGGCCTTGGAGCATTTTCTACAGAAGTAAGGATTTGATTTAAGACTTCATCTGTTGCTTCCTCTTTATTAGGAGAGGCCTGTGTTGCAGGAAACTGACACTTGCCTATGAAATTCCTTATAATGGTGAAGAACGGCAAAGGGAAACCAACTGTGATGGATGCGATACAGTTCTGTATTAGAAGCAGAGTAAACAATTACAAAAGAGGGAAACAAAACTTTTTTTAAAAAAAAAGGATTACTTAAGCTCAAAAGTTTTTTGCCAAAAAATTGGATATGCGGCAAGATACAGATTTGCATGTAACAGAGCTTCCAATGGCCATTACAAGTTGCAATTATAAAAAGCCAATGGGACATTGAGCATCAATAAATAGATATAATAGTTTTGGAGTTGATTTCAATATTCGTGGACAGTTCTTTCTGTTTGTCATTTCTCTATTACATATCTTTCTCAAGAGTTTATATCTTTGGCTTTGTATACACCTATGACCTAACTAGTAACATTTGTTTATGATATCCTTCAAAATGATATAACACTTCTACTATGCATTTTTTTTAAGTCGATATATTTTCATGTATCATTTTATTAAATCCTTAAAACAGTTCTTTACATTTCAGATATATTTATGTTTCTATTGAATTAAAATCTACATTTTCTTTGTGGGTTTCTTTTATACTTTAAAATTAGAATGAACTCTAACTAAAACCAACGAATACAGTCTTAGTTTGATTGTTATGGGCAATGGTGTATTCCAAACGATTCAAAACACACCCACATTTTGTTTGCACCAGTAAAGTAGTACATTAATTTCACCCTAATGGCCCCACACCATTGAAAAATCAAAACCATGTAAAGCAAATTCGAGAATGGGAACTTGATAGTTTCATTCACTTACATAGTAAATGTGAAGCCTGCTTTGAATGATGCAAAACTGGGGAATCGGCAAAGAAGATTTTGTTGGGTTGCATAGTAAATTGTAGTGCTTGAGGTGCCTTGAAGTGGTTATCATGCTTCACTCTTTTGTTTTCTGAGGAAGACCACTACTGCACCTTGAACACTGAAGGGGGGGCATACATTTTCCCCAATCAAAGAGAAGGCATACACATAGTACTATAATAAACTCAAACACTTCCTCCCAAAAGCATAAAGCTAACCATGAAAGAGAGAATAGTATAAATCCTTCTTACAGTATGTTCGTCAATGTATAATAAAAAAAACCCCATTAAAAAGAATTATATTAAAATAAATCACATCCATGAATCGGTGGAATGTAGGAACTGCACTTCACTAAGTTGTGAAGGAGAAAATGTGATGTCTTTTCCATATTCTTCTTAAAATACAATTGTTCAAAAGACTTGTTATCATATTGATATTTTGCTTCCTAATGATCCTAACTCATTGACTAGAAAGGAAAAAGGATTCATGCAGCTTCACACAAAAGAAACAGAGAATTTAGTGTTACTGTGATCGGGTTCTTCATTCTGAACTTATGAAGCTGGTTTTTTTTTTTTTTTTTTTTTTTTTTTTTTTTTTTTTTTTTGATAACAAAAAAATTATAGCTATGAATGTGTCTCTGATTGTTTGGTTTCATCTTGTGGACTACTTCAAGTTCCACTTTTAGACCTTTATTGAGTAGCTCAACCTCCATTTTGAAGCTGAGTCTTCTAGGCAATAAAAAAGTCAGTTCTTTGAAGCATACAAACACACACAAATGCGAGTGACATTTCAACTAATGCAAATGAACTTGAAGTCTTAAGCCTATTAAGATTACTGTCTAGAAAAATTGTGTTTTTGCTATCCAGGTTCTCACCATACATTCTTTATTGCTGTGAAACGCAATAAAGAGTGTTTGTTCTTAGCGTAACAGAGCGTTTTGGGAGGTACCCAGAAAAAAAAAAATTTTAAAATGGGAGTTCCCATTAACCCAGGTATCGGTGAGGCATTGAGTCGAACAGGTGGTGTGCATTGGCAACTCAACCAAAAGAGTTACAATAAAAAATATAAAATTTCAAGGAAATGAGATTAGGTTATTGAATCTATAATAAGATAAAACCTAATAGCAAAACAAAGTGAAAGAGAGAGAGAGAGAGAGAGAGAGCTTACCCAGAGAGAATAATGAATGAAGAATGAGACCCAAAGAGCTGCAAAGGCATAGGCATTAGGCAATAGCACGCGAACAGAACAGGGAAAGAGTAAAAAAGAGAATAGCAAGCGTCGGTCTGTTTTCTAATTCATTTGCTTTGCCGCTAAACCACAACTCATCAGGCCCAAGCCCAACCCCCATTCGCTATTATTTATTATACTGTTCAAAGCCCAGCTCTGTTTGGTTGACGGAAGAAAGTGTAAAATAATGCTTTTACCCCTTTTTCATGTGCAAAACATTTTACAGTTTTTTGCCTGTGGCTTTTCCTTTGACCGCAATAATTTTACATTTGACCAATTATTTTTATTGCAAAATAGTAAACATCATAAAATGTGAAACTATTTTATATCAAAACAAGTAAAGTGATAAAGAAAAAATTGACCCATTTTCACATTTGTGGGTACTTGGTAAGTTTTTTTGAATACATATTAGATTAATCACAATTGTGCTACCTTTGTTCTTACAAGATACAACCTGTTTTTAGTATGAAATGTGTATCAAACTTTTATGGGTTTTTTTCCTTCACTGCTTGAGTTATGTGCATGTGAACAAGTTTTTTTTTTTTTTTTTTGGGTGCAGAGATTGAATCAAACTTGTACCTTTCATGACTAAGGTAATGAAATTAAAATAGAAAAAAGTTTTAATTTCTTTTGTTCAACATTTTTTCAGCACCAAAAGAGTAATAACTTATGCAAGAAAGACCAAAAGAGTAATTACCTATGAATTGTGGCATGGTATTTACAACTAAGAGAGACCAAAGGCATTCTCCAAAAAAAAAAAAAAAAAAAAAAAAAAGGAGAGACCAAAGGGAATGTACATGCACGCTTAAACTGGATTTCTCCATTCACATGCAGTTTGTAAGAAAAGAATGTTTAGACACTAGGAACTCTAACCTACTTCATGTCAATGTCACAAAAGCCCAACTTAGGGACCTTTAAAAGCAGCTCCTTGCCTTTAATTTTAGCATAAATGAGTCAATGTTTCTGAATCTTCTACAATATAAAACTGGGTATAAAGAATTTAACAGCTATAAGTGTTGGGTTTGCTTTAGATCACATAGCATCCGATTAGGTACAGGAAATGGAATTTATGCCTTAATCAAGATTCTGGAACACACTCTTGGCACATCAAGACGCAATGAACACTATAAAGGCAACTCAAGAAATCACATTGTATGATGAAACTAGAACTGTAGAAAGAATTTTGCAAGGAGAAAATGTTACAACCATTCTAGCTAGTGAAAGAAAAACTATTTCTAAAGCTTGCAAAGTTCATTAATTACTTAGGCCCGCATGAGCTAGAATTTTGATATAGAAGGAGGACTAGTGTTGGGAGATCTACAGGCTTTCCATTGTCAGATTTTGAGAGATCTACTCCTCTGAATGATGTACTATTCCACAGGTTTCTAGATATTCTCTTACAGTTCTTTCTTGTGATGGAATCAATAAGACATTAATTTTTTTAAATATAGATTCGAAACTTTAGTCCTGCTGACTTGAGTACATAAGCCAATACTTATGTCAGTTTGATGATGATGATGAAAATGAAGTAACCCATGTCACGGTCCTTCTTCTATGCTTAGCAGTAAGCACTGTAGCAGGAAACAAAAGGAAAACAACAGGGCCTGTAAGGCATTGCAAATAATTCAGATTGCAGTATTGGCATGAAACAGATATGTTAGTGTATTGTATCAGGCCAAGTCCACTCTTAGGCCCACTGTACTACTGTACCGAATTTTACTACTAGTACTATACTCCTACTGTACTAAATTTTACTACTAGTACTACTAGGTAAATTGTCCTATGTATAGGATAGGCCTCTTCTGTACAGTGGTATTCATTGAGCAATAGCTAAATCTTTTTCCACAATTCTAACGTACAATAAGGAATCTGTTTGAGAAATTGTGTAGTTTGTATCTCTATCACTCACCTTAAGTTCATTTAACAGGGCAAACTTTTTGTCAGTACTAATCATGGCATTGCTAGAATTAAGTTTTTAATTGAGTGTTGAGTACAAGAACAAACTTGTGACTTTGTTGGAAAGAAAATATCTAAAGAACTAGCATGTAAATAGTATAGAAAAAGGAAACAATGGCATGACCATAAGCCCTCTGATTAAGGTCAATAACTAAGTCAACACTAGAAGATGATGATGGGAAATGGTATGTCAAGGGTAGTTTTGGGACACAAAATTTTGGGCTGTTGTGTGTGAAGGAATTGAATTATAGAGTGACCATCTACTTGGCCAAAGGGTGATGGATTAGATATTAAAGTGTTAGCACCAGTTTTATTGCATGTTCTCCCTTTGTGGATTTGATTAGACACCTTTAATCCAAATCTGTTAAGCATGAGCCAATGAGAGCTTGACACTACTTCTAAATTCACACTGATTGAGAAGACTCAACCCTGACAGCAAACCCCATTAGAATCTCAAACAGTCCATTTAGGGGCATAAACTCTCTCCCAAAATTAAAAGTAATGATGTAAGTGTGGCAATAAAGTTGACTATCATTTCCCACTATAAAGCAAAAGCAGAAAAGTAATTATGCAAGGATGGGGTACAAGGGGAGCATTTCAACCAGACAAAGCTTTTGATAATTGATGGGTTTAAAGGGTTTAAGGCTTTTGCTGAGGGACTTAATTAGTTTTTTTTTTTTTTTTTTTTTTTTAAACTTCTTATTATGTTGCCTTCTTCTTGAAGTCAATTTCCACCGTTATTTGGACCTTCCTCTCATTTTCAACTTTACAAGCATCAAAAGGCTAGAACTCTTTTTAAGATGCTTAGATGCTTCAATCCTAATATATTAATAACCCTGGGGGTTAATGGGGGAATGAATAGTGGTTTTTAACTTATAATGATTGTTATTGAGATCTTAAGCTTCCATATATGGTAAGCAAAGTCATGATAGTGACACTCATGT
This sequence comes from Lithocarpus polystachyus, assembly GCA_033629205.1. Taxonomy (NCBI): domain Eukaryota; kingdom Viridiplantae; phylum Streptophyta; class Magnoliopsida; order Fagales; family Fagaceae; genus Lithocarpus; species Lithocarpus polystachyus. The sequence continues at coordinate 887,132 of CM066164.1, read as the reverse complement.
TTCTGTCATCATCATTCATTGCTTTGACAAGACAAAGATAATTAAGCTTAGTTGTGATTAGCAAAAACTTATGAAATATCCATGTGCTTATGTTTTTGACTGGTGTTAATGGGCCAATTGAGTAGGATACATTTAGGGTCATCTCAAATGAAACTTTTTTGAACCCTATTAGTTTCAGTTGTCTAGGCAAAACAATGTGGGATGTTTCCCAAAAGTTCTCTTTTTTGATAGTTGTAATGGAACTTCCTAGTCATCAAAACTAAGACAATTACTTAAGGAAGATTCTCTTTCATGAGCTTAAAGGAGATGGAAAAAAATTTAACTAAGATTAAGTCTTCATTGTATTGATCACATAAAAATATTTTTCTTTTGCAAGTTGCAATAACCATGATCCTTTTATGAGAAATATGTGGTTTTTTAAAAGATGACATAATTATACTAGGCAAGGCAAAAAACTGATAGTGTAGGTTGAGAGAACCATTCACAAAGTTTGTACATAGGAACTACATATTGGTGGTAAGACCTATTCCAATAACCTGCAAAATGGTAAATTTCTTTGTGATAGATAATTTAAGTGAAAAGGGCTAAGCAATAAGTGCTTCCCGGTTAAATGAAGGAATAGTTGCTCTTTCTTGTCAATTAGTTGACTAATTTGAATAAGCTTAGGAAAAAAAAATGGCTTTAAGGATAATGGAAAGAGGTATCTCCATTTTTCAAGGGCATATGGATTATGTCTCCCTTTCTTTCAAATGACTTTTTGATCATGTCTTCCAAATCTTTCTCTTCATGAATTTCAATTCACAAATTCCCATCAACAACATATTTATAAGCCTTTTGTAAGCTGCAAATCATGGCTTCACTTTACTTAGATGTCATCATTCCCTCTTGTTTGAATGATGAAAATTTCCATGGTAGTGCTAGCTGTTAGAAAAAACTGCCACTAGATGGCTCACAATTCGCACAAGGTATAAAAAACTTAATCAGAAACATAGGCTTCTTTCTGCAGAATATACGTGTTGGCAGCAATTGAAGGAAAATCCCCTAATGGAAGATTTCTATGAAATCAAATCATAACCAAAACTTGATGCATACAGTCCTATGCCAAAAAGTCATACAAGTGATCTTCTTGCTTATACTTTTATTTTTTTAGGAGGGGTTCAGATTGTATCTTAAATTTCAACCTAGAAGTAGCCAACAAAAACTGTTGATTGTGGCTCAAATGACACTAATATGCAGCATGTATCCAAAGGGAAAACCTCCTACAATGTACAAAGGTCACATTGTCATTACAGCCTAGGAATAGATGAATTTGGAAACCTCTCACATTTTATTTAGATTAGCCTTTCTATTCTACTCTCAAATGGTTCCCTCCTTTTTGTCAGTGTACTTTGGATCCAACTAATAGCCAAGAGCTACAAGGGCATGGACCTACAAGGAGAAGGAGTAATATCACATATTCTTATTGGCAAAACCCCACAGCCCTTCTTATGCAAATCCTATTCAACGTGTCTTTCTTGCTACAGAAAAACTTGGGGAATTGGGGGGGGTCTCCATTTAAGGATTTCCTGAAATATAAGCCTCCTCAAAGGAATCCAGCTCAGCAATTTGTGAGACATATACATACCAAAAACTATGAGTGATTCTGGATTAGATTTGTCCTTACTATTCTTTGGCTGTAATTATTTATATATATATATATATATTTTACGATAAAGGGGATTTGAATGTGGGTTCTCCTTTATGGGGAGAATTGGACAATGGTATTGAGCCATATGACTACTAGTATAACCATCCAACCCTATTTATATATTCATACTATATATGACAATGGAAACGTTACATTTAATTTTGTAAAACTCATGTTGCACCACCGCATGTCATTCTTTTTTCTATCAATTTTTTATTATTATTTTTAAGTAAAAATTGTTAATTGTTAAAATACCTATTTATTAAGCAGGTATATTTAGTTAAAAAAAAGTTAATTATAATATATTATTTTTAATAAATTTATAAATCATATAATATTATAAAATAATTATATATTCTCACGTATCATAGATCCGGTCCATGATTAGTGTTTCTTGAATATAAAGTAATTTTGGTCATCGCTAAACCCCTTGACAGGATTCTCTACCTGTACAGACCAAGGTAAAGGAAAAATATGTGTCTTTCGTTGGAGTTTGGACCAAGTTAACTTTAAACTATTCATATATTCACACTTCCTAATCATTTGATGGCAGAGATTCATTCCCTATAACCAAGACATCAAAAACAGATTAATAAAAAATACAAAAAAAATTAATATTATCAAAAACAACATCCTGATCCGGTACATATTAGCATTTTTTTTTTCATTAAAATGAATTGTTGAAACACCCACTTCTCCATTGATTGAAAGTAAATATTGATGCCAACATATTAGTAACAGATGAAGAAACAAAGAACACAGGAATAAACATTCAACAATTAATGGTTGACTTCACAGAACAGCTCATATATGTGGTACTATATATAAAGATAAGGTTGCGAGTACATGATGAGGTATGGAGCTTACAAGCATCTTCTCTTGAGTTCTTTTTTTAAAGTTGCAATATTCCAATAGGATGGCTGAATTAGGATATTGCTAAGGTCAAGGACGAAGCTTCATAATAATGTCAGAACAAGAAGACAGGTTATCATCAAAAGCCAGGATTTTTTTTTTAATTATTGTTATTATTATAATAATGATAATTAGTATTATTATGGAGGTGAAGGTTCTTTCTAGAGTTTAATTGTGTTCAAGGAAATGAATAAATATTGAGGAAATCAGTACTAGTTTGGATATTTGTATGCCATGCACCACTTACCTAGCATAAGAAAAAGAGGTGGTAATTTTACTTATTTAAAGGAAAAAGGAAGATAAATAAATGATAAATTTGTACATATAATACTTTGATATAACTTTACCTAGAAGATATTCCATAAAAAAGAATTAGCTAGTTTATTTTTTAAGTTCAAGTTTATCAACTTTTTCTTGAGTCAGCCACATTACATACCCTAATTGTCACCTTTGGCTTTTTCTATGTTAACAATCAATAGGAAATAAAATATATCCAAAGGATCGCTTATTTTATTTCAGAAGTGTAACCCTTGCCTTCCATGCTGAGTCGGTGACTATAGTAACTGGTTCTAATGATACAATAGGGAATTGAAAAGCAAGTCAGGCAATAAAAAACTGATTTTTATAATAATTAAAAAAACTCAAGACAAGCTTTTGCTGATGACCCGTTTGGTGGTGCAATAATGTGATTATGTAGAAATAGTGACAATCAACTATATGGATTCATTTGGATGGAAGAATTTGATTTGAAGAAAAGGATTTGGATTTTTATTTTTAGTTTAATTAATTTGAATAAAATATGAAAAAGAAATTCATGGATGAATTCAAGCTTTATTAATACTAGTTGCAAACCCGCGTGTTGCGCGAGATAATTTTTTTTAGGGCGATCTCATTAAATATATTTTATTATTATTATTATTAACAATTGATTTTTTCTTATTTTTTAAATTAATAAAAACCTTACTTATACCCTTTTTTTTATGACAAAACTTATGTACAGTACCTTACGTATTGTTCTCTAGGTTCTCTTTTTAAAATTTAGTCATTTAGCTATTTAACTATAAAATACGTTTTCATCCAATGAAAAAATAGCCACATGACCAAATTTTAAAAGGGAAATCTAAGGAACAGCATCTAAATACTGTATCTAAGTTTTGTTTTTGTTTTGTTTTTGTTTTTTTAACATTTACATATTTTTTTTTAAATATGAATCTTTATATATACTTTAAGTAACTCTATTTATTTCAATTTTTTAGATGTGTAAAATCATAGACTATTACTCCATAATGATAGTAGCTAATCAGTTTTATCATTTTTTTCATGATCTCATTCATAACGTTTCTTAGTATTATTATATATTTACTGGTTGATGATTTGCATAACAGAGGCTTTAAATGAGATGTAGCATCATTCATTAGATTTTTAAAAGTATTGATGTATGAAGATTATATATATATATATATATATATATATATATATATATAAAGGGTTAAATGAAATGTCAAAAAAGGGATTTTAAAATTTCTTGACTTTATTTCCTTTGTAATTTATATGATTACTGGAGAACATCTCCCTTTTAGTTATGAATGGAAATATGGTTTCTATGATTAGAGTTTGATTAGATTTAAGTTTAAATGTAGTAATATGATTGTATTTCATTTTTGATTATTGATTTAATTTTTAAGTGAATATAACAATTGATTTTATTGCTCTGTAGAATTTTTAATGTTCTCCGTATGGTCATATCTATTTAATTTTTTTACTTCTCCTTACAGTCTCTTTGTTTTTCAATTAACAGTTATTAATTGATATTTGATTTTTTTTCCTTTATCTATTCTTTATTATTTTGTATTGTTTTTTTTTTCGTTACCGTAAACCTCTCTCTCTCTCTCTCTCTCTCCTCTTTATTACTAATTGACGTTTGATTTTTTTTTTTTATCTATGCTTTTGTTCTTTATTTATTGAATTTAAGTTAAATATTAAATATTTAAATTTTTTTTAAATAAAAGGAGTGGAAATATAAATAATTTAATGATATGGAAGATGTGGCTGAATTTAAATGGTGAATAAAATAAGATGAGAAGAAAAAAAAAAGTAAAAATAGAAGATATAACAATAAACACCTATCCAAATCATGTTATATAATAAAATATTATTATATTCTTATATAGTATCTTTAATTCTTTATAATGCTATAAGATAACATTAACAATAAAAAAGAACAAAAAAAAATTAAACACAAAACTAAATCACATCAACCCAAAGTAGAGTTTTAAAGAACACCAAAATTAATCAACCTAAAACAAAGAGGCAAAAAAATTTTTAAAAATCCACCAAAAAATTGAGTGAGAATTAAAGAGAGTGAAATGACAATTTTTTTTTTTTTTTTTTTGTGAGCGAAAATTATATATAGCATGGAAGAGAGAATGACAAATTTATACTATGATGATAAGAATAAAAAGAAACAAAATAAGGGAAGATGAAGGGAAATAAGAAGAGTGATATTAAAGTGGAGACTAGTAGAGAGATGAAAAGATAAAGGGAAGAAGAAAGGTTGGACAAAGTGTAAATGTAAAAAAAAAAAAAATGAGTACAATTTTTTTACAACATTTTTATTTACTTTAAATAAAATATTCTATGTTAAATTTTTAAAAATAAAAAATGAGAAAAATTATAAATAATTTAATGACAAGGAAGATTTGACTAAATTTAAATGTTAAATAATAGGATCAAAATTTTCTAAAGTTTATAAGGTAGTCTACCATATAAAGTTCTTTACATTCTCACATTTCTTTTAAAATAAAAGACTAAGATTCTGCCATATTATCAATCCACTACCATAACCATTATTGAATGTTATAAAAAAAAAATTCAAATTTATTCACCTTACCAAAATTATGAGGAAATATTAATGGAAGGAAATCACCACCGTGGACTCGATGGTTTTGCAAAAGAAAGCAAACATTGTCATTCTCCATGTAATAAAAAAATTTCAACTAAACCCATACTATTTTTTTATTGAACAAATTTCATATCAAATCTATAAGAAATAAGCAAAACCAAAAGAAAAGAGTTTGTTCAATGATCAAAGCCAGAAGAAACCAAAAAAGCACAAAAGGCCAGATTGAGTTTTGATCCAAATAATCTCAAGTGCTTATCTAATACTGGAAATTTTAAGGTACGTTTTGGTCCAAAGAAGAGCAACGTTTTGGGTTTTTATGTTCTAAATTTTCAAGTAGGTGCTAATTTAATGCATAAATTTAACAGTTAGGCTTTTCTTTTCCTAGTGGGAATTGCTTTCAAATACTTAAATTTGTACCTTCAGCCCAAAGTAGAATATGACTATGTAGATTGGTCGTGGGACAAATGCGAGAGAAATTAAGTTACAACTCCGTAGTTTGTTTTTGGTTAAATGGCAAACGGTGAATAAGGTTGATTTTTTTTTTTTTTTTTTTGGGAATCGTTATTTTGGTGGATGGATGATGTGGCAAGATCTATGTCTTAAAATTCCATAGGAACTTTAGAGGATTTTGATCCTGAATAACATAAGATGAGAAGGAAAAAAGTAAAAATAAAAGATATAACAACAAATACCAAATTCTCTAAATCATTCTATATAATAGAATAATATTATATTTTTATATACTATGTTTAATTCTTTATAACATAATATGATAACATTTAACAATAAAAGAGAACAAAAAAATAAATAAATAAAACAACCTAAAGAATCGAGGATAACATCAACACAAAACTAAATTACATTACTATATTTAATTCTTTATAACATAGCAAGATAACATTTAACAATAAAAGAGAACAAAAAAAAAAAAAAAAAACCTAAAGAATCGAGGATAACATTCAACACAAAACTAAATCGCATTAACCTAAAATAAGATTCTATGAAACACAAATTTATCAACCTAAAGTAGAGATGCAAAAAAAAAAAAAAAAAACCATCAAAAAATTGAGAGAGAGAGAGAGAGAGAGAGAGAGAGAGAGAGAGAGAGAGAGAGAGAGAGCTAAAAACACTTTTGTGAGGGAAACTATGCATAGAATGAAAGAGATAATGACAAATTTATAGTAAGAGAAAGTAAATAGGAAGAGACAAAATAAAGGAAGATGAAGGGGAAGAGAAAGAGAAAGAGTGATATTGATGTAAAGGATAGTGAGGAGATGAAAATGATAGTGGGGAGATGAAAAGGTAAGGGAGGGAGAAGGTTGGTGAAAGCGAAAAAAAAAAGAAAAAGAAAAAAAGAGAGAGTAAATGTTAAAAACAATTATAAGAAAATTGAAAAGAAAAGAAATAATGATATGGATGCTAACGTGGCTCAACCGAAGTATAACAAAAATAAATACAACGCTTCAGCTTTTAGATACATATAGATATATAAATAAATAAATAAATATATATATATATATATATATATAGATAGATAGATAGTGGAATTAATTTAATAAGAAGTAGGCTTTATGGTGGAGATAGTGATGGGAATTAAATTAATAAGAAGTGGGCTTTGTGGTAGAGATAAGGGTGTGATTTATTTTATATTTGTTAGTATTTTAAAATTGAAAAAAAAACTAATTTTAAATTGTTGAACAATTACAAAAAATATGGTAGAAATGAAATGGCTGCTGACGTGGCTCAATGTAAGCGTATCAACATTAAATACTACGCTTTAGCTTTTAGTAATATATAGATATAGATTAGATACATATATATATATATATATATATATATATATATAGATAGATAGATAGATAGTGGAATTAAATTAATAAGAAGTGGGCTTTATTGTGGAGATAGTTGTGGGAATTAAATTAATAAGAAGTGGGCTTTATGGTGGAGATAAGAGTGGGATTTATTTTATATTTGTTAGTATTTTAAAATTGAAAAAAAAAACTAATTTTAAATTGTTGAACAATTACAAAAAATATGGTGGAAATGACATGGCTGCTGATGTGGCTCAACGTGAGCGTAACAACATTAAATGCTACGCTTCAGCTTTTAGTAATATATAGATGTATTTTAAAGTAATTAGGTTTAAAATATCATTTCAAATCTATACTATCACAAACATTTTTATTGGAGTAAATACTAAGAACTCAAATCCTTCATGTGTTGTTAAAATTCATATCAAGCGATTTATACTTAGACATTATTCTAGAAGTCCTTAATTTTAAATCACCAAATCCAAATATAATCATGGAAAATTTTTGTGATTTTTTTTTATGGCATAATTATATTATAACAACAACAACAACAACAACAACAACAACAACAACAACAACGAGGTTTTAGTTTTAAAATTGGAATTGACTATAGATCCTCTACAGACTCATCCAGATTGACCACTTATAGCATAACTATATTAGGTCACCATATTGAAGGCCCTTGCAAGTTTCAATTGTCTAGTATTGTGCATTGCTTCAATAATGTCAGGATGAATTCAGACTTTCATAAGAGCCATCAATGGCATTGTGAAATTAATATTGTCATGTTGAGTATACCACTAAACTTGTGATAATTCATCCTAGTTTGTCTCCATTCAACTTTCAGAATGCATACTTAAAACGAAGAAAGGACAACTACATTATGGTGAATGGCCTATATATGTAGATATAAGAGGAGTATGCCAGTTTACCATTTTAATTTATTTTGGCTCTAGCATTTCACACAATTATCTATACCACTTTCATGAAGTCAAAAAATCAACATAAAAAAATAGACATTAAAAAAGAAAGAATGGGAAATATTTCAAATTGGAAAACATGAATGATTTGGAGAGCTGGTGGTATTTGAGTTTAAATAAAAAGGAACAACCTTTTATTTATATGTGGATAGCTCATAGCACCCAATTATGAAACTTTTCAAAGTGATCATGCTTTGGGGAAATTGTTGAAAAAGCTGAAGAAAAAGAAGGTCAATATAACCGAAGAAGCAACCTGACACAAAAGTTAGTCAAGAAAGGAGTAATCAAAGTACTAGTATACCACTACTAATGGAGCTAGGGTTCAGCAAATTCCACTCTCTGCCACATTTAAATAAATTAAATAAAAAAAATATAGTCGCCCTTAACTTATCATCAATTTTATGCAGTATACTATATTTGCAAATTTATCTAGTCACAAGGTTATTACTTGTGTACAAGAAATTTTTCCATTGTCAAAATTCTGTGGCTACTTTTACTTTAGGATTCTCTGGATAGACTAGCTAGGATGGAAAAGGTTATATTGCTTAAAACTTTAAACAAACTAAAAATTTATTGTTTCGCGTTATAAAAATCCTCATTGTTTTAGCAAACTTCTTTTGTCTGGACTTGGTTAAGTTCACTTCCAATACATATATAAAACTACTTCAAGTCCCTTTTAAAAAAAAATTTAATAAAATAAAATCTTTTCTAATCAAAAATAATAATAAATATCTGTCAAGAAAATGCCCCACCAGTGCTGCCAAAGTCTTAAATTCTCAAACCTTGACGAGACATACGCAAGTCAAATTATTGGAGCTAAGCTAACTTCTTCTTCTCCTCCATGCTCCTCTCAATCCACTGGATGTGTCCAGTGGCATCTGAACCGTCCATACATGATGGACCCCACTTTGTAATACAATTTTTTTTTTTTTGGTAATACTAGGCAGTAAATGGAGAGGATTCAAACTCAGGAAAGCTTTTATTTATAGACTTTATAATAAAATTCAAAACCAAAATCTCCAATGACCCTCTTGATTCTTGAATATGAGTATGACTTCTCTCTATGAGGCTCTTCCTATTAATTTGATTCCCTACCAGCCTGCCATTTCATTTTCATAATCTCTCTCTCTCTCTTTCTTCTCATAATCCAGCTTCCCATTTCCTAGAATTCATATTCTAAGCCTCCTCTCCTGTTGCTGACTATTCAGAAAGGACTGTCCCTGCACAAAACTTTGCTCCACTTTTATAAAAGTTTTTTTCCAGCACTGAAGATATTGGTTGGACTCCACATGGGGAGACACTCTTGCTGTTACAAGCAGAAACTAAGGAAAGGCCTGTGGTCTCCTGAGGAAGATGAGAAACTTCTGAATTATATTACCAAGCATGGACATGGGTGTTGGAGTTCTGTCCCTAAACTTGCAGGTACTCTTTGTCTTTGTTACATACTTTACATGGTTGTCAATGTGATGCACACCAAAGAATCTTAAGGACTAAAAAAACTCATTCTACTTTTGTATGACATATATTGTCAGGCTTGCAAAGGTGTGGCAAGAGCTGCAGGTTAAGGTGGATTAACTACCTGAGGCCTGATTTAAAGCGAGGAGCATTCTCTCAGCAGGAAGAGAATCTGATCATTGAACTCCATGCAGTTCTTGGCAACAGGTGGTTTTTTCTTTCCCCGACTGTTCAGTTCAGATACAACTGTTACTCTTCTTCTTTATTCACACTGTTAACATTTTGAATTATCACTCATGTTGTCATAAATGTATTATAAATCACCAGGTGGTCTCAGATTGCAGCTCAGTTACCAGGAAGAACTGATAATGAGATTAAAAACTTATGGAATTCTTGCCTTAAGAAGAAGCTTAGGCAAAGAGGCATTGACCCCAACACTCACAAACCACTTTCTGAGGTTGAGAATGAAAAAGACATGCTACCAACAACCAACAAAAGCAATGAGAAAACCTCTATAGGATCCAATGAACAAAATCTCATCGAGGCAATAAATCCAATAAAGCCACCTCCAATGGCTGCAGAAAGATACACACTTGATGCTTCTTCAAGCTCAAAGTTTGAAAACAGCAGTGGCAGCAACAATAGTTTGACAACCACTCCAGCTACACAGGAATTCTTCCTAGATAGGTTTGGTGGTAGTGGTACTTCCCATGAAACCTCAAGCACCAGTTGCCGGCCTTCTGATTTGGTGGGGTATTTCTCTTTTCAGCACTTGAATTATGGGCCTGATATAAGGCTTTCTGTACACCCCAATACTTCTCTATGCTTCAATCCTAATTCCAGGTCTTCTGAAATGATTTCTGACTATAATTCTAGTATGACTTCCTCAATGCTCCATTCCATGTCAAGCTCAATTGTAAAACCTTCTGTAAGCCTTCCCTCAGACAACAATCCTTCCTTAGGCTCTGGTGATGTCAATGGAATACACAACTGGGAAAGTAGTACTTTCAGTAACAACTGCAGCAACAGCAATGGAAGCAGTAGTAGTATGGAATTGCAAAGCAGCAGTAACTTCTTTGAGAACCAGGCTTTCTCTTGGGGACTGACAGATCATGTAAAATCTGATAAAGACCATGCTCATCCCTTAGAAGGTGATACTGAAGACATCAAATGGTCTGAATATCTCCATACACCATTTCTGATGGGAACCGCAGTACAGAATCAAATCTCTCAACCTATGTGCAGTGAGATTAAACCAGAAACCGGCTTCATGACAGACGGGTCAAGTACTAGTTGGCATCATAACCAGCATCAACAAGCTTTGCCAGCTTCAGATATATATACCAAGGACCTCCAGAGACTTGCTGTAGCTTTTGGACAAACCCTTTAGCATGTACTTAAATATGCAAGTTGTGACACCCTCTTAATATAAGAGAGGAGAGGGGTCACAAAGTTCAGTTTGAGATGGAGCTTGGAGAAGGATGGTTTTCTGGTTACAGGTGTGTGCTATAGACATTTTCTTTTGAGTTGTAAATGTGTCTGATACAAATCTTCCTAGCCTTTTGTTTTACAAAAATATTTGTGATTTATTTGAGCTTATGTTATATGCTTTTTCCATTAAACACAGTAGAGATACTGAATAAGGCTTGTTGCTGGCTCTTCTGTTTATATCCTTAATTTGGATTCACATGATGTAAGTTCATTTATCAACAATAAAAAGCTCTTTATATATTTTGTACCCAAAAAAAAAAAAAAAAAAAAACTCATGAAGGTTGTGCGCTCTCCTTCTTAAATCGAAGTCCAATGTGATTGTGACTCTCTACTACATATCCATATCTTTTGATTCCTGGACTTATTTTCACTTTAATATAATCAATCTCTTTCTGCCATGATCCTTTTCACATTGAAAAATAAACAAAAAAAATTCCGTATATTCTTTTCTAATGCAAAATTCAATGGACCATTTTTCATAAATGGGTGTCTATCATTGTCTCCCTACAGATAGAGATGGTTTTCACTCTTTGACAGTCTTTAAGTCACTTATACCCCTTCAAGACTCAATGGCTTAAGTCAAGAAATATTATTTTTCCTTTGGTTTAGTGTTTACCTCAACCAAAAAAAGTACTATAGAATGATGTTGCCAATATATTTCATATTGCCAAGCATATATAGGTGGAAAATCCAACTAAATGAATAAGAGACGCAAAAGCCCCACAGCAAACTTTTAGCAATCAACCAGCTAGTCATGAACAAGTTTGGAAATGACCTTCAAGCTGATGAAGACCATAAATTCCTTGTCTGCGAGGCTTTTTTGCAGTGCCTTAAATTATCTTAAGGACAAGGTGAAGCAAAAAATAAAAAATCCATTTCAGACTTTTCAGTGTAAGGAAATGAGGATATTTAAGTGTACAGTATATTGCAAGGTGACAAGTTTCTGTACCACTAATCCTTTTTGTGCCATTTATTTTAAGAGGATACCAATGCACGGTTACTGTGATGTGGGCCTAAAATTTTAACAATGCTATTAGGAACAACAGAATGGGGTCCTTTCAAAGGGCATCTATTGATGCAGAAACTTCAAGAGAGAAAGGAGAGTTTGATATCTCAGTAGAACATGATAGAAATCACTGATAATGATTTTTAAGGACTAAGTAGGGGTCCCTTTAAGGTGAATTTACCTTGAAGAAACTTCTTTCTTTTAAAGAAAAATAGGTAAATCTTGCTAAAGGGGACAAAATGTATAGTAGCAAGTCCCAGGAGAGGATATTGGTAAAAATAATATTCATAAAGTTAATATTATCAAACTCATAGACAAGGCGATTTAGGGGTGATCATGCAAAAGAAAACATTATTTGCACATCACAAATATACATCTTTCGTACACACTCCTTTCATTTGTGCTCATGATTTTGAATTGAAGTCAACATATGTGATAATTATATGTGATTATTAGTATTACTGATGCAGATATTAGGTGTGTACTAAAAGTTTGGAAAAAATATGTGCGAATATTACCATCCTAATAAAAGTGCAATTGGCCATGTTAATTTATCGAGAAAGTCTAGTAACACAACAAAATGTTATAATATTTTCACAACATTTTTATTTTCATTTGTGGTGTGTCCCGAACTAATATTTTATTTAGTTTTACCTTGACTTATGGGAACTGACATCTTAATGTTGTGACGATTTTTTGTGTCCATAAAATCACTTTAAATCATCTCCCGGTTATTCTTTCTTGTTCCTTTGGCATCAGAGAAGGTTGTCTCAAAAAAGTGTTTCACCAAAAAAAAAAAAACTACTGAATAAAAATATTATATCTGCCATAAAGAAAGAATTAAGACATGAAATGACATCAATTTATGGAGTAAGAAAGTACAAGGACCGCCAATTGAAGGTCACCCTTCATTTATCTCTCACGTACACAAAAGGCACCGGTGTCTTTGTTCATCCATGTGCCAGCATTAAAGCAATCTCCCTCAACCTCAATAGAATATGTCAATGTCTCTTCCTTTCTTCGCAAGCAAGGAAAGGAATGAATTTTTTTAGTACATATATATATATATATATATACACACACACACACATGAATGAATACATACATACACATTTATATATATATATATATATATATTTATTTATTCATTTATATGTCAAGCACATGTGAACCAAATTATTGGGTACATCTGTAGGGGTCCTACAATCATCTGCATAGGAAAAGAACAAAAAGCTTTGTGCTGCAGCAAAGCCTGTTTGAGATGGCAGCATTGTGGTTGGCAAGTTTTGAACCTTAATTGTATATACACTTTGGAATCTTAGCTTTTCTTTGAGTATAATATGGCGGCACAGATCAAATTATTTTAAAACTTGATTAGGAATATGAATATGACAATGATTGTACTAATGATGACAGCAGCGATGATGATATATACATTATGAGAATATTATGTTCTGGATGAAAGATACATATGCATGATGTTGAAATCAAGGTGAATACGACTACACAGCACACACACACCAATTTCAAAGTGCTTATTGAAGGTTTTGTTAGAGAGGGAGTGGCCGGAGAAGGTGGGGTGGAGTACTTTATGTATACCAAAAGAAGCAAAATTCTTCCACAAAGATGATATGTAGCAATCAAGTGCCAATTTTTTTTTTTTTTTTTTCTTTTGTAAACCGGAATTTCATTAAAGCAAACTAAGAAATACAAAGTCTAGGGTATAAAACACCCCAAGCATCAGCTAAGGGCTGGTACAAAATACAAGGAGGAGGATTGGAGTGGGAAACAAGGGAATTAGGATTAAGCGCTCCTTCTTTAGCCAAAATATCAGCGCAATGGTTCGCTTCGCGGTGGATGTGGTACAAGCGAGCTTCCTCAAAATGATGGAGGATGGACCTGCAGTCAGAAATGATACCATTATAAGGGTGTGATGAGTCAACATTGTGGGAATTAGTCTCTTCCAAAAAAAAAAAAAAAAAATTTGGGGGTATAATTACCTACCCATTATCCCTTATAGGCCTTGCAAAAGAGGAAGATTTACGCGCTAGGAATGAACTTTTTAAGATATATACAGGGAAAGAAAAAAAATCATACTCATCAGTAGCATTTACACGTAAAAACTTTGTAATTTGCTACTCCCCTATGGTATTAGTCATGACAACCAAGAGTAGGAAATATAAAGAGTGACATAGAACATTTAACAACCTCAATACTTCTTTTTTGAGCGAGCCTGGGAATTACACATGGGTCTCATCCTTGCCTTGCATTACTATGATAATTGTTAGTACATGGTAACCTGAACTTAGGTTTTGTTAATGGGAATTAAGTTTATTTAATACGAATTGTTGGCTGCAAAGCAAAATTCATTGTTTGGCTACTTTACGTATTTCAGAGACACCAAAGCCATATTAACACATTTATGCATACAAAAACGAAGCTATTTAATTGCAAATAGCTGGTTTCAGGCTACTTAGGTTTAGGTTTAGACTCCTGCTACTATGAGCTCTATACACATCTATTAGAAAATTTAAAATATGATTACTTGGTTTAGAGCTTTCTTGTTGTTTTCCCTTGATACAACATATCTGGCTGTCTTCCTTTTGACTTGAATCATATTTCAAAAATAACAAACCTGCTTAGTGCTTAATATTCACCTCACATTAATGGTGATTGATGCAGAATAAACATCAAAACAACTTGACACCAGAAAGCAACACTTTAATTTCCAAATTATCCATCAGACAGATGATTATAGGGTTAATGACAAGGAATCCTACAATCCTACCCAATAATTAGAGATGAGTTGCAACTTTCAAATCTCCTAAATGTGAATTGAGACAAATTGTTTCCAGGACACCCAATAACCATGAGTCTTTGACTCTAGCAACAATCATTGTTACAACCATCAAATCTCCTAAATGTGAGTCGAGACAATTTGTTTCCAGCATGTAAGACAGATTATGACATTAAAATAATCTGGAAATCATGAAAGGTAACATGACAGGATCATCATTAATACAAAATTAAAGAAATGAACTCTTTGTCCAGTTGCAAACATATTTTAATAACAACATAGAACCAGATGAGACTTCTACTATTAGGAAAGAGCTAACAATCCAGAAAAATTACATATGGGAATAAGCTTTTGGTGCAAAACTCAATGCATGGGTCTCCTGAGAACCGCTCAAATTCCTAGGGAGGTAAGAACATAAAAGCCAAATTTTGTCAATAGATGGCTAGTATAATTTAACTTCTTTGCAGGATTGGGGATAGCTTCTGAATTGTTTGGGGATGCTAACCTTTTGTCCCAAGCTTGGTGCAGATTGAACCTGAATTAAATTACACCAGTGACCAGCCAATCATTGCTCAGTAACAAAGCTAAGGCTATTAGGTACTGAGATTGAGCTTTGCCAATTATTGGCAAGACCATGAACTTATAAGTGGAGATCATAAGCAAAGCCACAACTTATAAGCACACCATGAACCTTTGTGTCACAGCAAAGAAACTCCAGGTTCAAGCCCACCATTACACAAGATATTGAGAAATATCATAACCATCCATCATTCTTCTCTCTCTCTCTCTCTCAACCAAACAAAGCCTATAAGAGTTTAGTTTGTTCTGCTTCAGAGAAAATGACTTACAATAGAAATGTAATATTTCTGGTGAAGAACTCAGTTAAGGACATGGACCGGTAGTAGCAGTAGCATAAGTATATGCAACTTGTCTCATTGGCTAATTGTAAAAAATGAATTATCACAATTACAACATAGTTGAAGATATAAACACATGAAATTATTATAAAATCAATGCAAAAGGCGCTGGATACATTTGCACTTTTCAGCAACCTTCATCTTTTATTGTCATCTTCAAATTCAACTGACTTGCTCAGTTATTTCAATATCTAATGGAACTAAATATATTACTCAGTAAGTTATCATGTGAATAAACCAATTGGTAGAACTAGGCTTGTCTGAAAACCAGATGGTGGCAACTCTTGTCACAAGGATAAGGACAGTCGATGGCTTTAACATTTGTTCGGTCGAAATACCAGTCTCCAACAGCTTGCGCGATGGCCTAAATACCAGCAATTATATAATTTTAGTTACTTTGAACCTCTTATCTTTACTAAACAAATGAAATATAACAGAGGAATATGATTCAAAATGCAAGTAATAAGAACAAATGGAGGGTAAGGTTGTGGGTTCAAAATCTATGGGTATTTCTGAAACTTACAAATAATAATAATAATAACAACTTCAACATCTTCTTTGGTTAAAATCTGTTAATAAGCAATATAAGATTATAAGAAAACTGGTCTTAAGGCTACTAGCTTAAAGGCATGTCCTCCAGTTTTTGTCAAGGTGAGTTTTTTTGGAATCAAGGCATCTGGGGAGTCTTAATGAGGTCAATGTCATATGGAGCACTGTGATTCATCCAAGATAGACTTTGGCTTAAGCTGATGGAAAGGTCAATGGAAATTCTGAAGTCAAATGCATTATTATACCAAGCTATGTGGGCCACTTCAAAAAACCAAGAAACACACAAATGTACAAGTGCACAAATACATATGTAAACAAATTTAACTGTGAGGACATATATTTCTGGTGGTTTATGGCTATGATGTGCCAAAGTCAAACCTAATCAATTAGATCAGGCATACCTTGTTTCCGATAACAGGAGAATTATCAGCAAACCAAGTGTCCTGCCTCTCTGTTTGGCAGTGAGCAAAACATGAATTTATAAACAGCCCATTTTGTTTAGACAATGAGAAGCGATTTATTGCATTCAGCATTTTATTCCTGAACCCTGTTTCATCAAACAAATAAATGCCTTTTAATAAGTAGATTAATTTTAGTTATCACATATTGAAGCCAACATGAATTCAGAAGCTCAAGCTAGCAAGTTCTTAATTTTGAAATCACCTTGCAAAAATTGGATCTGGGCTGGGGAACATGTTGTATGATTTAATCTACAATCATGCCAATAGCCTGAGGGATCTGCTGAAGTTGGAGCTAGGCTGGATTGAATCTGATTTCATGTGGAAAATTTATCACTTAATTCACCTACTTTGTCACTCAAGGCAAATTGTTGCTCATAATGCAAGATAATTTATATATTATGTTGTAAGATGGATCAAAAGAGAAATCTATTAAAAAGAAGAATTACCTGCCATGAATCATAGGCTGTATTGAGAATAAAAAGTGGGGTTTGAATGTTGGCAACTAAGTTCTGAGGGAAGAAGCACTGATAAAGGAAAAAAAGGACAAAAGAGTGAAGTCAGTTTAATAGTAAATGACAGACAACACAATTTTGTGTTTCTACAGATTCATTCAAAAAAAGTCAAGGAAAAGAGGTTACCGAAGTTGGATCTAGGTGGTCAGTACAAACACGTGGCAGAGTATTTTTCAGTCCCTGTAATAATTTTACAAATTCAGTATGTGTTACTATCATGTCAAATGATCCAAGCTTGTACAACAAAGATTAATGGAGTCGAAACACAAAAAATTCAATTAGCAAGCATGAGCACAAGGACTCTTGGTCATGTGGTACATCCGACCCTCATTCCCTAAGACACTGACACTAATAACATTAAAGCACTAAGCCACTAACTCGGCATATATGTCATAAATTTGGGTCTGTGCACAAGGTCATGTTAATGTGTTTATTGATTTTTCCCCAATAATTATGATTGGCATCAAACATTCACTATGCCATACTCTATATAATGAATCCAGAAAGAGGAAATAGAAAGAAAGCAAAGCAATAGTACCTCCAAGCCTACCACACCATCAAAAAATTTCCTGAGGGTGCGCCCACCAGATACATCAACCCTGCAATTCCAGGTAGGATTATCAATGGAAATTGTATGCATTAATAACTAAGCTAAGGAAAAAATCTACATATTAATATTGCTGGAACTATAAGAGCATCAAGAGATAGTATTTACGCATCAAGAAACATTCCGGCATCACTTAGGCACTTCACTTTAGTATTGCCTGAAAATAAACCTCGAAACTCATCACAGTGTAAAATAGATGCTAGTCCCCCAGCAGAGCACCCAGAAAGAAGAGCCTGCAGTACAATTAATAATGTGTGAAATAAGATAATAAATGAAAAGGAGATGAAAAAAGAGCCAAATAATGATGGTATAAACCTGTTTTGCCGAGCGCATTCCCTTTGACATAAATTCTTCCATTGCAGCCAACCATATACGTTGTCCCCTAAATTGCAGCTGTGCAGCCTAAGAAACAGAATCCTATATGTTAACATATAGTGAACTCAAACAAAAAATAAGAATTAGGAATCAACCCTGCATTTTTAGATACACATTTGCATTTTCCAATCAAGTCATTTAGTCATACAATAAACTTAGCCACTTCAATGGGTGGATAAAGAAAAGAATGAAAACCATTCTCTCTCACTCTCTCTTGTGAAAACGTAACTTCTTTCATTTGCAGCTATCACTGATATAGGATGAAGACACCACATAAATCATGGGAAAAGGTTAATAAGATTTTTGGAGCTTATTCATAACAATTGAGCAACAAGATCTACAGCATTTTTTTCAGAGCATGCAATATGCCTTCTAGGCAACTATTTGGGATGGGTTGGTAGTTTTAAGGTTACAACATTCATCTCTATTACAAACCTGATTTTCACTATCCCCGCTAAAAGAGGCACCATCACAGTAACGGAGTTTTATTCTATTCCAGTTGTAAAAATCTGCAAGCCCATATAAACAACACAATGGTCAAGAAAGCTCAAGCAAGAAAAAGGCAGAAATAACGCATGATATTTTCAAGTTTGGGAGGAAACCAGGATTATATTCAGCTTTATCGCTCAGTATTCCCGTAAACGCTATTTCCTTTTCCATGTATGCTGAGGATCCACGCCGGCTTTTTTTCCGGTAAACACAAGTTCTAACGTTGTTACACCATCCACCTCCCTGCCACAAGAACAACATATTTGAATAATTTAAGTCTTCAATAAATAACACCATCATAGTATTTGAAGGTGAGACCTTGTGCGGCCAGCATTAACCAGAAAGTGGCATAATCTAATAATAATGGTGATAATGATAATAACTACACGATTAACAAGACAAAATTTTAGAGTATCATAGAGCTGTCCCTGAAAAGCCTTGAACCATACTGGAGATATACCAAGGACCAAAAAGAGCTGAAATAGTTAGAATTTTACATTTGATATTCATTATCATAGAAATATCACTCAATAGAGAAGTAACCATAATGTGCTTTGCAGATGAGAATATCGTATTTTTCCAAAATCACCTGATAGCCAAGAGTATACTATACTGTTGACACAAGAAACAGTGAAAGACAGATAAGAATTGTTACAACACCAGCTTGATACTACATTGGCCAAATTCTTACATTAGGCAGACATATTAGTTTAGGGTTTTTTTTTTTTTTTATGAACGAGATATTTTAATTTATTTCGTCAGTGAAAGATTCAACGGGAGAAACATATACAAACACATGTATTTATGAATTATGCACAGAATATGACACAACAACTATAAATTAAGTATTCAATTATGACATTTCAAGTCTAATCTCACAAACCTCCAACTGAATGAGCCAACTATTTGCTCCTGACCCATACCCACGATGCCAATGATAGCCGGGTAATGTTCCATCCGTGCAGACTGTAATAGTGAAAACACAATGTGGCAAATTAGGCCAAATCCAGACAAATATATGACTAAAACAATTTATCAGAAGACACTCTTTTACAAGACGAATTTAGAAGATAAGAATGATAATTACAAAAAGGATAGCCTTGCTTTTAAAAGAAAACTATCTAACAATAAATAATTGTGTCTGTGCGTGTGAGAGAAAGAGAGACAGAGACAAGGAGATTTGGGAGAAACACAAACAATGATTAGAAACAGAAAGAGTAAAGCAAAGATAGAGAGATTGAACAATTTCACCAAATAGTATAATAGAACAGCATAGATTGACTTAATGTACCCATACAAGCAACAATAGTAACAGCATTAAAGATATTCAAAACAAAGCCAGGCAACAGAACAGATGTCTCTCTCAGTGAAGTGAAGCAATAACATTGGTAAAACTGATTTGACAAAAACTAAGAGAATAACAACAAAAACAGAAGGCAAAGTAATCAATATGGCTGACTGCAGAATCAAAGAGTACACAATGAATACATACATACAAAAAAACAAAAAACAAAAAAGAAAAAAAAAAAAAAAAGAGAGAAAGGGAGTGGAGGAGGCTCTTCTGAATCATTACAATAATGAATTAATAATAAGAAAGAAAAATACAAGCTTTAATAAGGATTGCCAATAAGTACAGAACACAGATACAAAATTCAGTCTCAGGTACACAAGGACATTACAACATAAACCTTTTCTCTGTTTATTTGCATTAATTCCTCACATCTATTTCAAGCAAACTACCAAACAATTAATGTGAACCAGGGACCAAAAAACAGCAGGAAAGGAAATCAAGGAAAGAAAAAAAGAATATATAATAAAAAGAATGTACCTGCTCCTTTGGCACCAGCACCTTGAATAAGGGTAAGCCCCACCATCAAAACATTAGAAGCTCTTGCAGCTTTAGAGGCTCCAAAAGCCTCCATATGTGCCGAGTCCAAGAAAGACATTGCTGTTTCATTAAAACTAAGAATCTCCTCAAACCCATCAACCCAGTTCCCCAAAACAAGTCCTATTAAAATCCCAATCCACAAAACTGATACCTTCACCATGGCCATATATATAATCTTCTCTCTATGTATACAACACCCAAAATATTGTGTATACAGAGAAAGAAGAGAAATTACACGATGAATACACCAGAGGGTATTCAGAGAAAAATAAGCCTAGCCACTCTAAGCTTTATAGAGTATAGTAGTATCTAATGGCCCAGAAGCAGCATTGTAAACTTGCTATATATGGCTATATGAGCTAACATTTATGACCGTATATGTACCTGTTTCTAAACAAAATATGAAACACCACTTTAAGAGAGAGAGAGAGAGACTGAAACAGTGTGGCGTTGTTTTCTTTTTTTTTTTTTTTTTTTTTGCAGTGAAGAGTGTTTGCCGGGCTTTTTAAGGTTTTTACGACACCGAGGCACGTTTGGAATCTAACTTATGTCCCAAAGATTTAAAGAAGAGAAAAGCTACAGCCACAGGGTTGGACCATTACTGCTATTATATGTCACAAACCATTTTAGACCGTTTGATTAGAATGAAAAAAGATATTACAAAAAAGTGGGCTCCTTGATTACTAGTATATAAAGCGGTCAAGCTCGTCTTATTTTTCTCTTTGAAATTAAAGACTTTAAAGAGGGTAATTAATTACTCACTGCTCTAAATGAAAAATTCTTAGGTGCTTTCAGTGTTTGAAAAAATTATGCTTCTTTCTCTTGTATTTATAGTAGGTTTTATTATAAATTATGAATTTAATGAATGAATCTCATCATAAATATAAGAGAATGGAGCATCATTCTTCATACTCCAAGAGTATTTAAAAATTAGCCCTCTAAAATACTGTAGTATGTAGTATTTTATTTTGAGAAATACTTCGTCCATAACATTTCTCACAACATTTTCACAGCAAATCTTAGTTAACAGGTTGTGAAAAATATTGTGGACGTAGCAATTCTCTTTTATTTTTGATAAATATATTGATTTTTTTTTTTTGGATAACAGATAGATATATTGAATTGGATCCAAAGAGAAACGGCAGTGAATGTGAATCGATTAACATTACCTTTTTTATTGTGTTAAATGTTAATATTAAACAATGAATAGTGTGTAGTTGGCTTTTATGGGTCTCGGTGGAATCCGTGTCTGTTTTTAGTTTCTACTCTTTTTTTTTTTAAGAAAAATATATGTCAAGGTTTACTTTGTTTATTTATTTATAGAAAAAATCTAATTACAGATTTTTAGGTTTAATATAGGGTAAACTATGTATTCGGTTTCTTTCTTTAAATTATATTTCAATTTAATTCCTAATTTTTTAGTTGTGTCAATTTAGTCTCTAATATTTGAATGTCGTGTCAATTTAATCTCTACCGTTATCTCTTTGATAGAAATCGCTAACGTGGCAAACAGCTAAAATAAAAAAATTAGTTTATTATCACATTAACAAAAATTAATATTTTACTTTGGTTGTTTGCTATGTCAGCAATTTCTATCTAAAAAATAATAGTAAGGACTAAATTGACATGACATTAAAATGTTAGGAACTAAATTGACACAATTAAAAAGTTATGGATCTAATTGAAATATGATATAAAAAATAAGATCCAAATACATAATTTATACATTAATATATTAAGTTTTCTAATTAAAATTAAATATTATTTTAAAATTAATTAAAAAATTTAAACACTTGATTGTTATATCCCATTTTGTCTAATTTACTATTTTAAGCAAAATAAACTGTCAAAATAAGTTATACCAAACTAACACAGAGCTCTTATACTCAAAGATATGAAAGGACTTGGTCATATGGGTTGAATAAGATGATAATGATGTGACAAAAAAGGAAACTCATTAAGAGGAAAGTGACATCTGATGATTCGGTTGGATATTTTCTCAAATTGAAGGCTTACCGTGTATTTTATGTCTGAATGTTTTTATTTGTTAAATCCTAAATGTGAGACAAAAAGATAAAATTTAGCTTAATTAAAAAAAATGTTCTAGGAAAATTTAAATTAAAGCTAAGTCAAAATATAACAAAAGCTTATGGCTTTTCGCCAAACACACTAACATGTTGAAATTAATTTTGTTGTGACTCTTCCATTAGCTTCGAATTGTTCTTACACGTCATGTATGAATCTTTGATTAGGCTTTACAGTTTGTTTGGGAATTCAGAAATGAATGGAATGAAATAAAATAAGTAAATTATAAAATGGAATGGAATAGAATAAAATGCATTTAAGTAATTGAAATGAGTGGGAAAAAAAAAGTATCAAATAGAATTAAGTAACTTTGTTTAGAAATTTTAAAATAAAATAATAAAAGGTTTTTTAATATCAGAATATATAAAAGAATAGAAATTTTAAAAAATGTATTAAATAAAATTAAGTAACAATGTTTGGGAGTAATATAAAGAGAAATGAATTGAATTATTTTATCACAATATTACTATTAGACCTCATTTCAAATTTAATAGCTGAATAAATAAGAGTATTTTGAGAGTTTTAGTGAAAATTTCATTAAACATCATTCCATTCCCTTATCGGTCAAAATTTTTTTTTCATTCCCTTAGATTCTTCCCAATTTTGAGGGAATGAAAAGTTGAGATTTTGAGGAAATATAGGAATTAATGAGTGCTCAATTCTACCAATTTCTTTCTCTCTTACTTAAATTTCCAAATAAGGAAATAAATCCTCAATTTTCTCCGTTAAAACTCCTAAACAAGATAAATAAATATTTTAAAATTATTATTTTTCATCTCATTTCTTTCCCTCTTCCTAGGTGAGAGCTTAGACTGTAGTAAAAAGAAAATACACTGGCTCTCTAGTGTCTATAAAGACTTCGAAAAAATTGAAAATGTTATAGACATTAGCTCTTAAAGATAGTTTAATATTTTGTTACTAGTTTTATATAAAAGATAGGGGTCGTTAAGGTTGAAAAACCATACTACAATTTAATGAAAGACTTTAAAATAAAAAAAAAAAAATCGTAGTAATAACTGTTGGGAACTGTCCAATTTCCTATATGCATTTGGGAACTGCCATGTCCCTAACTATTTTTCTATTTTGATAAACGACATGTCCCTAACTATTATCAACGTGTAATAGGGAATTTTCATGTCTTAGGAATAGTAATTCCACTTAATAAAATAGTAATTAAAACATACCCAAAACTTTATTATAAAAAAAAAAAAAAAAAGACTTCTTCTTATCTTGGATTGTATAAGAAAGAAAATAAACATTAGATCAGTTTAAGTGATATCAATCTCATTTTTTTTCAAAAAAGAAAAAAAATCTAATTTTTTTGTGATTTAAATATGAAATTTTTATTCATTAATAGTAGTTTTAATATTACTAAATGTAAACTGCATTGTCTGTGTAAGAAAATGACAACAATGTTATCGGACTGGAGGACACTGAACCATAGATGCCTTTTTTCCATGATTGATTCCACAAATTAATCAGGTAATTGGATCCAGCAAGAGATCCTGTGGGTCATATTTTCTTCATTTGTCTCACAAAAATTAAAATAATGATGCGCCAACTCTTACAAACATAGTCAATCTTCTATACATTTTTGTTTACATATATGTTACTATGAATGTTTGTTTTCATATTTTGTCATATATAGCTAGATCTGATTCGCCATTTTTAAATTATTTATCCTGACGCAGACGATTAAAAATTTTCAGTGTTGGAGGGAAAAGAATTAGTACTATTTGCTTACCATTTCTTGAAATAATATATATATATATATATATATTGTTTACCATAAATATTTTCATAATATATATTTTCATATTTTTATAGTTTTATGCTAGAGTAATCTTTAAAATTATAAAGGATTTTTTTTTGTAAATAGTTATAATATGTTGTTAATAACTTTGTAGTTCAATTTCAAAGTTAAACCATTTATCCACTCTAAGCAATTTGTGCATAATGATATATCAATTAAGTTACAAAACTCTTGGTAAATTAAAGAAAATCCGTTTTATTTTTGAGAAATATATGGAGAATCTACATAGATTCATTACGAACGCTATGTTCGAACGATTCTATATATAGATAGAAATAGAAAACAAAACGGAAATTATAAATATACTTTTGTTGAAACCAAATTAATTAATTAAATATTGGGGATGTTTGGTATAAGCTGCCGACAAAGGAAGCTTGAATGAAGCGTGTTGGAGTAAAACTCTCCTTTAATCTATCGGCATCCAAGTTCTGGACCAATGGGGTTGGAATTTTCGAAATCAACAAATAACTAATTTTCTCCAATATTGGTAACCTATAAATCATAGTCATAGAGATTTTTTTGAGTACTACTACCACCAACCGCAACAATAACGACAGCAGCTACGCACGTACTGCATACGTACGTGAAGAATTATTCAGCTTCTTTGATGAGTTTGAGTGAACTTACTTACTTTGGTGTCTTCTTGACTGTACGCGTACGGTAGTCTATAGTACGTGCATGACCCCTTTGCGTTCAACTTGTGCTCAACCTCTTAGCGTACGTATCACTCATCCTTTGCGTTCGACTTGTGTTCAACCTCTTAGTGTATCACTCATCCATTGCGTTCAACTTGTGCTCAACCTCCTCAACACAAACTACACGCAAGACATACATTCATGTATAACAAATATTAATCATCTAATAATAATCGTTTAATTCCTTTAATATAATTAATTGTGCATGGTT
The DNA here is from genome assembly GCA_033629205.1 of Lithocarpus polystachyus. Taxonomy (NCBI): domain Eukaryota; kingdom Viridiplantae; phylum Streptophyta; class Magnoliopsida; order Fagales; family Fagaceae; genus Lithocarpus; species Lithocarpus polystachyus. Next base: position 861,489 of record CM066164.1, on the reverse strand, counting down.
ATATGTGTGTGATGTTTACTTGTTTTCTTACTTAACATTAATTGCATGGGCATGGGAGTGAGGGAACCACGTGATTCAATCTAGGAAATTACGAAGAGAATGTGCTATATGCTAGTTGGGTATTGTATTATATTATTTAACTTAACCTACGATTTTACAGAAAGACATAAGTAATTAATTAATGGGAAGAATATACGTTAATAATATTATTTATTTATTATTTCCAAACTCAACTAGTTTATTAACTATAAAATTAGTAGTCCACAACATTATCTTTAAAATTTGAACTGTCACTTGATATGCCATAAATTATTGTCATGCTTAAAGGTTTTGAAGCTCATGTTGTGACCAATAAATTAGGCATGACTGCTTTTTAATAGTGTGATTGCTTAAGATATATTTGATCGAGAAGTTTTTTAAAACCAAAATTATTAGCCATGTGAAAAGTTATCAGAAGAATTTGTATTGATGTGTATTTGTAAACACTCATTGCACTAGTTCTTAATCCATGCTTCGTATGTTATTTATTTATTTATTTATTTTATTAGGCATTTAGTTTAAAGTTTATACTTTATATACATTTACCTACTTTAAATCTCATATTTTCAAATAATTCAATCTCTAAACATGCAACTTAAAATTAAAATTAAAAAATGTAAGCTAGCTCCTTGAGATAGATTTAAACATATTTTAATATTTCACCCTTATAGATAAATAGATAGATAGTTAGTGTTGATAAATAAAATGATCACTCCTACAAAATAAGTAGAGATTTATGTTTGAATGAGTGTGTGATAATCACATGGAAAACGCACAAAGAATAAATGGGGAAGTAAATATATAGCATAGGAGTCATAATCACAAAAATAAAAAAGAAGGGGTTACATGTGAGCGAGAGAGAGAGAGAGAGGTGTTGGTCCCATAATCACATGCACATGATCATCAAATATCTTTTACGGCTTGTTGTTGGGTTTGGCACTAAGTGCAGCATGCATATGCTGTCATGCACAAACATCGATCGCGAGAGGCAAATCTAGGTCTGGCCTGCTAGCTCTGATCACTCTCTCTCTCTCTCTCTCTCTCTCTCTCTCTGCGCACTTATTATTTATAACTCAAATTTCTTAATATTTTATATGTACGTATATCAGTGTTAGGATTTAGGACCATATAATTTTAATTAGATTAGAGCCATATATATATATATATATATATATATATATATATATATATGCACAACCACAACTAAACTAAGTAGCAAATTAAGCATAATTGAATGACAAAGGACATCATCCAACACAATTAATTAGAAGGAGGGTGTGGGGCCCTACCCTCCATTATATTCGAATAGATCGATGTTGACAAACACTTTAATTTCTCAGCTATTTCGGCCCTAAAATTAAGACGCTACTTTTAATGTGACAAATATAGTTGGTTAGAAATTTAATTAATGACGAAACATGCTTATCTTATATATGTATGTGAACTTAAATGAGTTCAACCGGCGGGACTTCTAACGACATAAATTAAATTAAGCATGATAGACAAGTTTTCATTTATATATGTGAAAGCGGCAAGTGATCCCAAGCCACTTTGGAAAAATGAAAAAGCCTATGAAGGCCCATTGAGAGCTTTTTCTACCCGCCATTGAGATTGAATAATGAGATTGGGTCATGCAAACTAAAAATAAAATGTTACAAAATAAGTGTAATTGGATCCAAAATTAATTGGGCTTGGCTTGCACTGGGTTTGTTGAATTTCTTTGCAAAAATGGCCATCAAAAAGCAGTTGTTCGCATTTTATGGTTTTAAACATAAGAGCCGTTTCTGTTTATTTATTTTTATCTGTTTGGTGTGCAAATTTATTTTTATTTCTTTGATGTGGAAGCGGCCCATTTGGACCTCTACTAGTACGGGCTTTGGTTACACCCAAAAAAAAAAAAAAAAACATGAGTATAAGCTATCACATAAGGCTTGCGTTGAATCAGAACTAGGAAAAACAGATATATAATCACCTCTTATTTAGGAAAAATGTTCTCTTACTTTTCATCAACTATTTTACACAATATTCACAACTAATACAGTGATGGTAAAAATAAAATGTCCATATCTAAAACATGAAAGTGAATGTGAGGGTATCATTCTCATATTATTTTTAAAGTAATGCTAGAGATACAAACTCTTTCATAAAAAAGTTTACAAACTGTTGATGTGGTGAGTGATTATTGGTAAATGAAAAAGTGATGTTAATAGTGGGTCTAAATGAAAACCAATAAGAAGTAGGCCATATCACTAATTTGTAAAAATATTGTAAAATAGTTTGTGACTATAGCATTACTCTTATTTTTACGTTGAAAAGGATTGTAAAGCCTTAAATGAACTCAACCATATATAATAGACTAAAATATTATTTTAGTAAAAGGCATTTCGGCCTTAGACTTTTGATTTAGTAGAAGGATCAAGGATGGGGTTGAGAGAAAGGTGTTAGATGAATAATAGAGACAAAGAAATTAGTTTCATATTGTTACAATTGCACATATGGTTAGCTCTGCAATAGGACATCCTGGCACTAACTATGCTGAAATGTAGCTCAATAAATCACAATAACTATAAAGCATCATACATGATACATGATAAAAGTATCACTTGTTTAAGGTGATAGGTCGGACATATATATTACACACATTCTTTGAAAGCTTATTCCAAACCCAATTAATGTTGACCATACATACACAGCTAGCTGTATACTTGTCTATGAAATGATGAGTAAGCTGGACTTCGGCAACTTGCTCCCTAATTCTTTACCATTCTCTGCTTGGTCAGGAGGCCGCTTCATTATTATAAGCTTCATTACCTTGAGTGCCTTCGTTTTTACTAAGCGGTGTTCCATGTAAAGCATTTGGTTTTGGCTTAGTGTCAGGATCTTCTGATTTGTACTTATACCATGAAGCCGACAACAGGTAGATTATGAAATTGATGCAACTGAGGATTGCTAAGAACCAGTAAAATAATTCCAAATTGTTGTCGTTTAAGTTTAGCCCATATATCCATCCTTGTTTGCTTTTAGTTTTTCTTTTGGTGGCAGCATTTACGACATCTACAAGGACACTACTCAAAAAGTAACCAAATGATAGTGATAATCCTGTTAATGAGGTGAAGAGTGATCTCATTCCTGCAGGTGCTTCCTTGTAGAAAAATTCCAATAATCCTATAGAAGTGAACATGTCTGCAATTCCAAAAATGCCATATTGGAAGGAGAGCCAAAAGAGACTTGTAGGCTTTAAAGGGTCTTTATGGAATTGGTTCTTTCTCTTAACTTCCACAATGCCAGCCACAGTCATTGAAATGGCAGAGAGAACTAGGCCAACTCCAACACGCTGAAGTTGCGTGATGCCTGATGGATGGTGGGTGATCTTTCGTGCGAAAGGAACAAAGACCAAGTCATAGATGGGAATGAGAATGGACATGAAAACTAGGGGGATTATGGGAATTGACGGTGCAGGAACCATAATGGAGCCAAGTTGGCGATCCATGAAGTTCCCTTGTATTACCGAGAATGTTTGGAGCTGTGCTAAACAAGTATTCATTAGGATGGTGCTGCCTACAATAGGCATCATTCTAATTAGGATCTTGACTTCCTCTACTTGTGTCACCGTGCAAACAGTCCCTGGTGCAGGGTTTGAGACTTCACAAGCAATTGCGGCCTTGTCTAGGAACCTGGTGCAATAAGTAGAGGATTATTAAAATACAAAACATTATAATTATGTGCCTTGAAATGTTAACAAAGGCAACCTAACAAATGACCTCATGACTATAAAGAGAAAAGCATGAGTATTGCACCAAATGCTATCCAAATCAGAGCTTTCACTATAAGATTATGCAGCCTTGCACATCATTTTCATCTCAAACTAAAGTGATCATGGTCCTTATTCACTTTATATAAACCTCTAGTAAAATTTTATTGTTTTCTAATGCACTTTTCCTTGGTTTATACTTTATTGAGCTTATACTATTGCTTTGTCAAACATGAAAAGAAGAAGAAGAAGAAGAAGAAGAAGAAAGAAAGAAAGAAAAATGTTGACTGCCATTTAGCAAACTCAATTTAATAATAGATGACATGTCTTAAATTATTGATCAGCTAGCTTTGCTTTATTTTGAGCATGATTATGTAACATCACCTAAATTGATTGGTATGAGCAATATGTTCCTCATTGGAAATTGTTTCTTTATCATTGATCTCATACAAGTCACCCGGGTTCTCTGGCAATGATAATTTCTGGTTCTTTATTGCCATAACAATAACCTGCAAAAAATCAAAGCCAACAAAATGGTTTCCTATCAGTTGGGGTGATGTGAATTTTTGTGTATGGGCGTGTGTGTGTGTGTGTGTGTGTGAGAGAGAGAGAGAGAGAGAGAGAGAGAGACCTGAGTAATCCTTACGATAGGGCTCTCTCCAGGGGTTCTGCGACGGTAGAAAGGCTTACCAATGGCAAGAAAACCAAAGCCGACAAAGGCAGCCACAGTTGATATGAAAAAACCCCAGTACCAGTTATTCTTTGTGCTAACCCACACAATGCCTGTGACACCTATGGCTGCACCAATCGTTATACAGAGCAAAAGCCTGTTGAAATAGCTTGCGAGAGCCTTTGCTTCCTTTGGATCCTTCTGATCAAATTGGTCACCACCAAGTGCAGGAAGAGCTCCCCTAACACCACCTGAACCCAACGCTAACATACACAATGATATGTAGAACATGAATGCTGTACCACCTTTGAGACAGTTTGACTCATGACAAAGTTGTGGGTGCAAATGTTTTGAAGCAGCTTGAATTGTCACCAATGCCAAAGCCTACAAGTGCACATTCCACCACAAATAACTACTAATTGTCTCAAATATAGGTTGAAGATGAGACTCATAATTTTATGTTTGGGTGAAATTGATCTCTAGCTTACCAGTACTTCAAGTACTCCAAAAAACAAAGCTGTACTAAGTCTGCTTAAATATGTGTCTGATATATAGGCACCGATAAGGGTGAGCAAGAATGTTGAACCCATGAAGTTTGTGAGAGTGTTGGCGGCGGTGGGAATATCAAGAAGCATTACGGTGGAAAAGTACTGGACCAAGCTCACCATGTTGGCCACAAAACCCATGTTCTCCAGTGCTGCCATGGCTATATATAGGAAGGGGAGAAAGTGAAACAATTATGTGGGATATATAATGTGGACATCTTTCATATCTTGATATTAATGCATAAATATAGCAACACATATATACAGGAATTAATTAACTATAAGTGGTATATATTCTTACCAAAAACAAATGTGCAGGCAGTGAATCCTCCTTTTCTTTTGCTCCATGGAATGAGAGTCTCTCCCTGCATGCACAAGATATACATGAAACACGTCAACAATATATATATATATATATATATATATATATTAAAAAGAAAAGAAAAAGAAAGAAAGAGAGAACTGGGGAGGGGATTGAAATGGTCACATTTTCCATGCTGTCAAGATTGAGAGGTTTGGACAAAAAGGCGGTTTAGAGAGAAATAGTGGTGTAGCTGACAAGAGGACTTGGAGAGCTTTGCTCTTACAGTTATATATAGAAATGTGATATACATATAGCATATTAAGGGGGTGGCCTTGAACATGGCTCATAAGATCAAGGCCCTAGTAGATAACGTCCATGGCATTAGATTGATCGCCATCTTGTTATCCACTATGCTAACTTTGTTGTCTTTCTCTCGCTCTCTATCATTGTCACACTCACTGACACACTTTGTTATTATTAGCTTATGTATCACGGTTTTCATTATACTTAATTTTGTTCTAAATCATTTGTAATTAAATGCCATCACATACCTTTTGATAAGCCTTGTACAGATAGAAAATTATTAATAGGAGATCATATCATTGGGAACATTGTAATGATGCAAATGGAATTAATTACTAAGCAAATTAATACGAATTTATCTTCTATCATTCTTGTCAAGAACTTAATTTGTAGCTTAATTAGCACATTTTCAACAAAGACATCTAAGATTCAAATTCTCCCACTCCTAGCTATTGATATATCAAAAAAAAAAAATCTCATACCAGTCTTTTATATGTGTATATATATACACACACACACGTTTGGTTAAAAAAGAAAAGGCTCTCATTGTATTTCTGCCATTTCAAGCAATATAAAATCATGTCATGATTGCCTTATGTGTTAGTCAAATAGCGTTGTGGGGGTAACATCTTATGTTCACCCTTACAGCTCTGCAAGTTGGACGTGTCATGCAAAAGTCTTTAGGCAACAAGGTAAAGGAGATGCTAGGGCCAAGTTCAAAAAGGTCCCTGTTTGCAGGACAAATACGCTAGCTAATTTCTTTGGTTTCCATGACAACAAAAGGAAGCACATTAACCCCTATCTAGCTATGTTGATTGTTCAATTAATTATTTCCCTATATATACAGCTGTAGATGATCTTTATCTTTTTGTCTTTGAATATATCTTATTTAATTAAAAGGTGAATATCCATGGATGTCTCTTTCCCTCTTAAAGTTCCGTTTTCTTCTAGCTACCTTTTAGGCCTTGTTTCTTCTTTCAGTTTGATAATAACCACATGAACCACTACAATTCTCACCGTTATAAGAACTTGTTAATTATGATATCTTGATAATTTTAAAATATTTCTAGGATGGAAATCACTTTCGCATGAGCAGGAATGTTTTATTTTGTTTGAATGAAGACGGATGAAGCTAGGCTCTTTCTTGTTTCGTTTCTGGTCACAATGGTATCATCAGTACTGATACTTCTTCTTGAGTGCTTCACATCAATGCTGTTGCTGTTAGAACAGGCTGTCTTATTGGATCAAATTGGGTTATATACAATGAAGCCCTTTGACAGACCTCTAATTGGTCCTGTAACAACGAAAGCCTGTCATAATTCATAAAGATTGTCTGTGCTTTCACTATCACAAGAATACCGTGCAAGCATTGCATGGTCTATCAATATTATTCTTTTTTATCTTAAAGCAACACTACCACATGTTCCGTTGTATTTCATCTTTTTGCTTTATAGAGATTTGCTGTCATCTCTTTCGGCTCTTAAAAGTCTATACTCCATGCTCTCTCTTTCCTAACTCTCCCTTCTGGCATACTTTTTTTAACCACTACTCATCTTTCATCGATTGTTCTTTGTCCCATACTGAGAAACTTTGTAAAGCCATTATTAGACCTCTAGGAAGGCCAAATAGAAGGCTGCAAGACTTCATATATATAACGAGATGGGTTGTTGGTAGTATTTCTGGAAGACAGTTCCTCTCTCTAGAATGTTGTGAAACACCCTATCTATGATCATGACCTCGAATGCCAATTGATTGCCAAATTTATATACCTATACTTAAAGTTGTGAAAATTTTAGTGACTTCAATAATTCTGAGGACCAATACGTACTAAACCCAAATGCTCAGTGGATATAGTACATTCTCATGATCAGTTTGGAAGAAACCTGAATGCAGGGCAACAAAATAATATGAACAAAACTACAAATGATACGGCATCTTCCGCTAAGGTCTCGGGTTCGTTTGGTTGGGAGAATGAAAAAGTGAAAAGATAGAAAATAAAGAAATGATGGAAAAGTGGGAGGATAGAAACGTTTTTAGTTTTCCTCATTTGTGTTTGGTTGAGAATATAGAAAAGTGGAGAGATGAAAAACTTTTTGGTTTGGTTGAAAATAAGGTTTGTATAAATTTATCAGCGTGTTCCTCTTAAATAAAACAAAAAGTAATACATTATACTTTTTTTTTTTTTTTAAATTGTGTATAGATGAAAGTGGACATTTCAAAAAATAGCATAAAAAATCATCCAAAAATGTTTTCTTAAAAAAAATTTTTTTAAAAAGAGGAAAAGAAGAAGAACCCACCACGTCCTAACAATCATTGGAATGACCAAAGTTTTAATAATCCTTGGTAAAGATATCAAAGCATCCTACTTGATGTGTAAGCAAAGACATCTAAATTCTACTTTTATTGCAAGTCTTTTATTTAGATTTCGGCCTCTTATATATACATTGCTATAGATTTATCGTAAATTCGTAATACATTTGAGAATAATAAAAATGTAGTCATCAAGGGCACTCTTTCTATGGATGTAAGTCATTAGGCTAAATCATTTAATTCTCATTTCTTATGCTCTCTTCTTCTCTATATTAATTATTGTATTCTAACATGGTATTAAAGTCACTACTAAACCATGTAATTCTCATTTCTTATGCTTTCTTCTTCTCTATATTAATTATTTTATTCTAATATGGTATTAAAGCCACTACTTTGAGTTTCAGATGTCTCAAAGTGTTTTTGTATATAGTCTTTGTTTTTCTAGACATCTGTATGTTGCCTCTATCTTGTATAATCAAACTTCTCTATTGTACCGCTCCATTGCTCACCACTACCATTAGTAGTTTCCACCGCGGACTAACCACTACCATCACTGATATTCTAGTATCCAATTATAAAATAGAAGTATAAATACTATATATTTTTAGTACTTATTTAAACCACCATGTACCATTGACATTAGGGGTGTTCACTAAACCACAAAAACCACACTAAAACCACCTGCAAAATGGTATAACTATTCTGCACCGCAAGTAACAGTGCATCACATTACACTACACTACACCCTTTCTATATGTTGATATATTTATTTATTTTAATATTAAATATATTATTAATAGTTTAATAGCCCTAGTTTTCAAAAAAAAAAAAAAAGTTTAATAACCTTAGCTACTAGGGTATTAAACTATTATAATATCTAATACACATTATTAATATTCTAATACCCTAGTAGCTAGCCATCTAACTCACTGTATCAACTTCAAAAAAAAAAAAATATATATATATATATATATATATCACTCTCTCACTCTCTATCTTAGCATCTCAGCCCTTAGGGCTATTCGTTTTAAGAATGGCAACGGGCCAGGTTTTTTCATTCTCGGATCCGGCCCGTTTAATAAACAGTTTTTTTTATGTAGGGCCCCGCGGGCCTTGTTTAGCACTACCAGATTTGGGCCCAATCTGCAGCCCAACCAAAAAAAAAAAAAAAAATTTGAATTGAAGCCCAAATTCATTTTTGCCTAGTTTTAAGCCCTATGACGTGCAGATTCAAGCCTAGATAGCGTGGCTCAAATGTCAAATCAGTCCAAATCATAAGTTGTTAATCATAAATCAATAAATCACTTGTTAATTATAAATCGATGAATCAATAAACCATAACTAATATCATAAATCAATATAAATCACTCGTTAATTCTAAATCTATAAATCATAGCTAATATCATAGATCAATATAAATCACATTTTAATTATAAATCTATAAATCAATAAATCATAGCTAGCATTATAAATCAATAAATCACCTAGCTAAGATAACCATTTAATTATAAATCAATAAATCATAGTTAAAATCACCTACTAAACGTAAAACTAAAAATAAAATAAATCCAACAAGTCCAAGAAATAAGTATCACAAGTCCAACAAGTCCAAGAAATTAAAAAGTTACAAAATAAATCCCACAAGTGACAAGTTTTGAATAATTACAAACCAACAAATTAATCCAACAAGTCTAAGAAATTAAAAAAGCTACTAAATTAATACAAAAAGTCTAATCCTTCACAGCTGTGACTCAACTTCCATCCTTTTCATTAGGCTCCCCATCATCAAGAATTGATTGAAGAGTACAATTTTGATTTTATAAATACAAATTAGTCAATTGCTAACCGTAGATTTCACTCCATAACCAATTCTGAGCACACATCATTGCCTTTATAGTATTGGGATGAAGCCTACTACGGTGTGGATTTAACAGTCTCTCACTAGTACTAGAGGCTGATTCTGAAGCAACAATTGTGACAAGAAAGGCTAAAATATCTCTTACAATCCTTTGTAAAGTAGGATACTTGAGACCATTACTTTTCTACCATGCCAAAATATCAAAGTCTTCACTCCTCTTCAACACTTCCTCATCAATGAAATGATCAAATTCCATTCTAACACTCCCATGTTTCTTTGAACTACTTGAACTATTGTTCACAAACAAATCAAAAGATGATATTGCCCTACTCAACCTAAATTTCATTTGTGCCACATGATTTGAAGTACTTGCAGGCATATGAAAACTTCCTTCATTATCTACAAGAGACTCATCTACGTCTCCATACTCATCAAGCAAATCATAACAAAGATTCTTAATTTTTTTCAATCTTCAAATCAGAATTATCACCATAAATGTTAGGATAATAAAACTTCAATAACTTCATTTTATATCTTGGATCCAGGATAACAGCAACAACCATAACAACATTAACATTAGCCCAATAAGAATTAAATTTAGCAAGCATGCTTTCTACCATCATACTTATCATCTCATTTGAAAATAAACTCCATTTATTTAATGCAATTTTCAATTCACACACCAAAGTAAAATATATATTAGTTGTGGGGTACTTATGACTAGAGAAAAACTCAATCACACTATGAAACAACTCCAACCTCCCAAAATATTTTGGCTACCTCCCAATTATAGTCATGTGGCAAACAAGTATAAGATGCTTCGCGTTTAGCCAAACGAGAGAAAACATCTTTATAAATCAATGCAGTAGAAAACATTAAGTAAGTTGAATTCCAACGTGTCTTACAATCTAAGACCAATTCTTTGGTGCATTGAACACACAATTGACATGCATTTTCAACAAATTTCTTCCTCCTTTTTTATGATCCAGTCCAATAAATCACACCATCACGAATCCTTTCAATATTATCACCAATAAGAGACAATCCATCTTGAACAATCAAATTCAAAATATGTGCAGCACACCTCATATGCAACATAGAGCCACTCAACATAAGAAAACTAGTACCAAGCTTATTCAAGAGAAGTCTTATCATGATATCATTAGTACTATAATTATCAACAGTTATTGTGGACAACTTCCTATTAATGTTCCTCTCTAAAAAACAATCAACAAAGATTTCAGTAAAGACATCTTTCATGTGTGGAGAAGGAACATAAACAAACCTAGAAAAATAATAGGAATAATTATAACATATATAACTCAATAAACATTCAATTTAACATAAAGTCTAAACATTCAAGTTAACATAACTCAATAAACATTCTATTTAACATAAAGTCTACACATTCAATTTAACGTAACTCAATAAACTTTCTAAACATAAAGCTTTTAACATTCAATTTAACCCAATATCATAAACTCAATTCATATGGTTTAATAGATTTAACATTCATAGATTAAAAAATTACCTTAAAACCCGATTTTGCAACGTCTAAGTTTGATCAATAAAGTGAGCGGTAATAACAATGAACCCTCTCTTTTTGTTACTCGAAGTCCATATATCAGTTGTAATTGTCATCCTATTTTCATTCTTGTTCGTCATCTTGAAAGCTTTCTCCCTCTCATTACCATAAATGTTAAGAATGTCACTCTTCAAAGTGTTTCTTGGGATAAGCTTAAACAAAGGTTGAAGAGAGTTCACAAATTCTCCAAACCCAATGTGGTCAACTTATCGAAAGTGGGTATTCATATAGGATGACAATACGAGCAAGATTATTCTTCACTTTGTTTTGATCAAATTGGTAAGCATTTAAACTCATCATTTCATCCACCTTATTTTGTTGTCTAATTAACACTTGTTATTGCATATCTCTTATATCTTTAAACTTTAACCGTTGACATCTTGCTAATAGATTAAGCAAATGGAATGTACCTTGGCTAGAATCACCCAAGTAAAGCTTGCTGTAATGATGACATTAGACTTTAAATTTTCCATCAACTTTCTTCCTTGTAAAATGCTCCCAAACATCTGAGGTAGTCTTTCTTTTTTTACTTGTATCATCATCCTCATTTGTACCCTCTTGCTCTCCTTCTTCTCCTGTCCCTTGACTCCCTTCTTGTTCCTCTACCTCCAAGTCCTCTCCCACTAAGTCCACTATTGGGGATTTCAAACTCCTAATTGGTTCAAAAGTTTGAGAGTTAGAAATTCTATCAAGCAAAACAAATATTTACAAATTTATTATTACACATAATCATTGATTAATGGGCACAAATTCATAATTACACAGATTCACAAATTCTATCAACACAATGATAATTAAGCATGATTAACTACAAATTCAAACACTTACTTGTTGTTTAATGGGCACAAAGGTGATGGTGATCCTGAGGGTGAGCTTCTAGAAGACGACAATGGCGAGGGTGATCATGAAAATGGCGATGGAGACCACATAATTGGCAAGGGACAACGTTCGGTTCTCAAGAGAGAGCTGCTTGGCGAGGGAGAACCAGATTTGTTTGTGTCTCCCATCTCCGTTTTAGGCATTGCATTCATAACGAACACAAAAAACAATAAACAAGTTCTTCCATTAAACAATTACACTTTCTTTGAAAAACATTTTCCCATAAAATTTATTTTTCCATTAAATTACACTCAATTATTCACTCATCAAAAGTGAAATGTCCCACTCACTTTTTTATAACTAACATAACAAGGCTTTAACAGTTTAACATATATTGACAAACCAAACTATACACCCAAAATTTAGCATCACACAGTTTTCCTTTCTTGTAAAAAAAGGAGTTAAAAAAACATTGTGCACTAAATTGAATTCAATCACCCTATAGAATTATGTAGAATTTCTTAGTGCTCTCATATTTGTAAATCATTTCATGCATGAAAAGGCTTTGCTAGGCAACAGAACTCATTAATAAATTTCACACTAATTAGATAATTTAGTTTGGATTTGAAGCTGAAATTCTAAAGTTGAAACAAGAGTAGAATGAATTTTTTTCGTGGAGTAGAATCTACATGTGAAGTGAAGAGGGCTGGGCGACTGGGTTTGTGTAAGCCAAAGAAAAAGAATTTTGTTTGAGTTGGTGGAACTTAAAAAGGAAAGTGAGTTTCAACTTTCAACTTGTAAAGGTAAAAAAAAAAAAGGTTTGGGAAGAAGCTGATGAAGCTTCCAAAGTAAGCCAATGCTGAAAAAAATGGAGTAAAAGACCTGTCATGTATTAACCTAAAATAACTAGAAGTAGCACAAAATGATTGAAGTCCATTGTTTTGAGTTTTCTTAAGTAGAGAAATCAAAAGAAAAAAAAAACATTTTATGAAATACTTAAGAAACAAAAATTGAAGAGAAGTAGAGAACAAACCGGCAGTAACAGTTGGGGACAGCAGTGAGACCTTGGATTGGGAGTGAATGCTTGGGCCGGCGATAAGATTGAGAGTGAGTGAGAGCTTGGACAGACGGTGTGAGGCAAAGAGCTTGGGCCGACGGTGCTTGGGTGGCAGTGCTTGAGAGTGAGTGAGACAGAGGTCGTGTGACTGTGTAAGGTACGAGACTGAGAGTGAGTGAGGCTGCTGCGGTTATGTTGTGACTGTGAGTGTGCTTCTGTGAGGGTGAGGCGTGAGTGTGCTTTTGTGAGGGTGAGGTGTGAGTTGAAATGAGGGTTAAGGTTTGTATATATATATATATATATATATATATATATATATAAAGGGTTTTTGGTAATTTCAAAGTAACTGGTCGGGACTTAGTCGGGTCTGGGTCTGGGTCTGGGTCTGGGTTCGGGCCAAGTTTTTGATAAAACCCGGACCGAACTCGGACTCTCTTCGGGTTTTTTTTTAAACCCATACCCAACCCTATTCTTTATCGAGCCGGGTAAAATCCGGCCTATTAGGGTCAGGCCGGGTTGGGTACCAACGGGTCGGGTAGAAATTGCCATCCCTAATTCGTTCACACCTTGCCGCCATAATTAAAACAATTTCTTGTTGGGTTTACAATTAATACTTGTTTTGGATTTGTAATCCATTTCATGCTTTGCTTTAGACTTGTTTACATTATGGTTTTGATAATTGAAACTTGAAATCAGTAGGCGTGACTGGCATTAATTTGAGTCTGAGTAATTCATATTTCCTTTGTACCTAGTGTTTCATATAAACTCTTTACTTCATATTCTTGATCTAAAGTGAAGAGCATTAGATTTTGGCAGTTAAAACATTTAAGTTGCTTCCCACTGTACCATGTTCAAATTACTTGACTTCATTTAAATGTTTGATGTATACCTAAGAATCTGAGACAGTAATATTATTGATATATGTTAAATTGTATGTAGTATATTTTGAATTTTTATATAGCAGGTGTATTATGGGTTGAGATAGTTATATGTGTTCAATTTTTGTTGTATACCAGGTGTATTATGGTTCTTGAAAACAAAGGTTTGGGCTAACCTAAACCAACATAGCAAGTGTTGATTAGGAAAGTTAGCCCAAAATAAAGAAAAACTAGCTTAATAGTTTAAAACTTGGCCCTAAAAGGGAAAAACCAGTTTTGGGTTGGGTAGGAAAAGCCCAAAATTTGAAAAATATACCGACTTCAAACTGTTCAAACCGCATTTTTATATACTGCACCACACATGTGACCGCAAAAATGAGGTGCAGTGCGTTTTTGGTTTTAGTTAAACTGCACTACACCACACTGCGAACACCTTTACTTGATGTGATGTTCACTCCACTTAGTACAAGTTATTGTGGAGTGAAGGAGGGCAAAGGCTAATGTTCCAGTCTTCAAGAGGGAGTTTTATACATATATACACTTAGATTAGGTTTTAGTAGATTTCTATCTTACATATATGGTTCCAGCGTGGTTTTAGTAGGAGATGGAATTGGGGGGGGGGGGGGAGGGCTTTGTTCATACATTTGGAGTCGCTAAGTCCTCCTATTGAGGGTGGAGATAAGATGACGTGATGTTTGGGGTCGAAGGGAGATTTTGATATAAAATCCTTTTATGGTGCATTGAAGGGATCTAGCTTTATTACTTTTCATTAAAAGAGTTTTTATGGTATGAAGGCTCCACATCGTGTGTTGTTTTTTGTTTGGATAATTGCATGCGGGGGAAGGTTCTCACAACGGACCTTTTTGAGGAAACAAGGCTTCACAATTATGGATTGGTGTTGCCTTTGTAGATGTTAAGGGGAGAGTGTGTGGATCATCTGCTTCTGCGTTGTGGTGAGGTATTTTAGTTATGGAGCTTTACATTTAGGTCTTTTGGTGTTTCTTGGGTTCTACTTAAAGGTTTATCGACTTACTGGTCGGTTGGAGGAATTGGTTGGGGATATATTCTTCAAATGTTTGGAATTTGGTTCCATATTGTGTGATATGGATTATTTGGAAGGAGAGAAATAATCGTATATTTGAAGATTCAATGCTTTTTGTGGATAAGCTCTTAGCTTTGTATGTGACCACGTTGTTTGATTGGTCTCGTGTGTGGGGATTTACTTCTATTGCCATTTCGTTGTTTTTAAATTCACTTTCTTTTTGTATATAAGTTGTTATGTTTTCCTTTGTTACTTGAACATATTTCCTTCGTTTACTTCTTTTTAATACAAATTTTTCTTACCTATAAAAAAAATAATAAGGACCAAATTAAAATATTGGAGTGGGTTCCGGTCAAGCCAGCTGAATGCTAGAGCAAGAAATGCGATCGCCTAAGGCTCCAAGTAAAAAAAAAGGCCCCTAAATTTTAATCAATAAGGTTATTTATAATAAATAAATAAAATAATATTTTTTTACCATATGAAAACAAATAAAAAGGAGAGAAAAATGCAACATTCACAATATTTTTCACAACACTTTTACAACTAATGTTAAGTAGTGGACTGTTATTGATGGCAAAAAAATAATTATAGTGATATTTTCAAATAGAAAACAAAAAGCAACTTAAAACCTAGGATTTGTTGTAAAAAATATTGTGAATGTTGCACTTCTAAAAAAAAAAAAAGAATAATAATAAAGGTTGAGTTAGCAAATTTTTACTAGTTCTCAAATAAGTTTATCATTAATATTGCTTTTTTACTTACCACTATCAATCTGTCACATCAACCAGTATGAAAAATTTTGTTAAACTTTCTCTGTCTATAAAATTTCTAAAAAAAGAAAAATTCTACGTAATTCATCATATTAATTAGTAGTAATTTTGCATCTAATACAAGATTTTCAATTTTCGCCTTAGGCCCCCAAATGCATCAAGTTGCCCCTGGTTTCGGTTAGCTTAACTAGCAAAATTTTTTATGGTTGAATAAGAAATCTAGGGTTCAATTCCCACCTATACCAAAAATCAATTAGTATTTTGGTCTGATAATAAAGAGTTATCTTCAAGAGCGGACGATATCATTATTTAAAACTAAAAAAAAAAAAAAAAAAAAAAAAAAAGAAGAGAAGGAGGAGGAAAGATTAGGTCCTGACGGACTTCAAAAATATGGGATATTGGGATAAAAGAGTGAAAGGAATGAGTGATTGTAGGACACGTGATCTCCACGTGCCTCAAAGTAGACTAAAATCACAGCAGTGCGCGGGAAGGAATTCATATGATCCCTAGTTTTAGCCAAAACGAAACCCCCTTTTCATCTCATCTCCCACTGACTAAAGCCTAAACTAAAATAAAGTAAAATTCACCCTAAATCCAGAAAAATGGGTATCAAGGTATTTGCTTTTCCAACCCCTTTCTCTCTTTGATTTCTAAAGTTCTAGTTTTTATTGCAGATTTTTATTTTATGATTTCTTTTTTGGTGTGCGTGTGTGTGTAAATTGATGATGGGGTTGTAGGGTTTAACAAAGCTCTTAGCGGACAATGCTCCGAAGGCCATGAGAGAGCAGAAATTTGAGACCTATTTTGGCCGCAAAATCGCTATAGACGCCAGCATGAGCATTTATCAGTTCCTCGTACGCATCTTTTTTTTTTTAATAAAATTTTTATCTGGGGTTGAGTTAATATGTTAATTGAACATGTATGAGTATTTATTAGGATTTAGCATGTGGGTTTGCTTGAATTTTGGTGCAGATTGTTGTGGGAAGGAGTGGGACTGAGATGCTTACAAATGAGGCTGGTGAAGTTACTAGGTACCCTTTACAAAGTTCTCTCTTTTTTCAATTAAATAAGCATGTGTTGCCGGGTTTTTTCTGAAATTTAGCTTAGTTTGTGTTTTGGGTGTGGTTAGTTTTGAGCTGGGATTCATTTGAACTCTTTGTTTTCTAAATATTGATATGGGTTTCTCTTGGGATGGTTCGTAGTCATCTGCAAGGCATGTTTTCGCGGACAATTAGGCTTCTTGAAGCTGGAATGAAGCCAGTGTAATTAAATTCTCTACCTTGCTCTTTGTTTTCACTTTGTTAAAGTTTAGGCATAGTCGTCTCCATGTTGTACTTGGTATAATTGGTGTAGTATGTGCTTTGCTAAACAAGTTGAAGTTTCTGTTCAGCTATGTTTTTGATGGGAAGCCTCCAGATCTGAAAAAACAAGAGTTGGCAAAACGGTGTTTTTCTATTACAGTTTAGTTTCTTTGTTTAACGTAGATGACATTTGTTAAGCACATGGTTAATAGTGGCTTTCATGTTAAACTTGTGGTGCAGTTACTCAAAGAGGGCTGATGCTACTGAGGATTTGGAAGAAGCCAAAGAGGCATGTGCATATTGCTTTCTTTGTTCACTTTCCCTTGGTTTCTGTTTTATCATTAGTTTACAACATGTGTAATATAGCTGCTTTTTGTTGTCATTGTAGGCTGGTGATAAGGAAGCCATTGAGAAATTCAGTAAACGAACAGTGAAGGTGAGCTCTTTTCCATATCTCTTTCTTCTCTGTTGTCAAATGTGGTTTACGATTACTGTGGAACATTAACACTTAGCACTATATTCTTGAACACTTGTTTTTTTGCTATTTATCAAGCAAGAAATTGTAAAGGTTGGGGTATACTGAAAGTATGATTTATGTGAGCTTTTGATGCCATGTTCTCCTTACTTTGCAGGTGACAAAGCAGCACAATGATGACTGCAAAAGGCTCTTAAGACTCATGGGAGTGCCTGTGATTGAGGTGATATTATGTTATAAAATAATTTTTCACTGGTGTGAGTTAAAGTGTAGCTAAAAATTTATTCTTCTTGTAATGCACCTGTGTGGTTTTGGTTTCCACAGGCTCCTTCAGAAGCAGAGGCACAATGTGCTGCTCTTTGTAAGTCAGGACAGGCAAGTTTCTGTCTGCTTTGTGATTATTTTACGTTCATGGGTAAACCTAATGGAAAAGAAAGTATTACATTGTGTTTTCTGTGGCATTTGAAACAAGTTCATTTTGTTTCCCTCAACATTTTTTTAAGGGTTTATTTTGTCATATGCTTTCCATGTGCTTTTCTATTTTCATGTTTGTACATTATTTGTGTTGTTGATCTGATTTTCCATAGTGACTTGTTCCAAGGATGGATTTGGGCCTTCCAGTCTACTGGAAATAGTTGGATTCATTTCCTCTCTGTCTGTTGCCCAAACATGTTCATGGTAAATGATGTATTAAGAGTCTAATGAACTTTTATTGAATTCAGGTTTATGGCGTGGCTTCTGAAGACATGGATTCCCTAACGTTTGGAGCTCCTAGGTTTCTTCGTCATTTGATGGATCCTAGCTCAAGAAAAGTTCCAGTGATGGAATTTGAAATTGCAAAGGTACTTACTACTTCTAACTCTGTATAATTGCTTGCCAAAATCGCTGTAGCTCTATTGGCACATCTTGGTGTTTCCAACGAAGATGTCCAGGGTTCAAGTCCCTTCTCTCCCCCCTTGTAATTATCAAACTCTGATGTAATTGCTTACTATATTAATTCACTGTTCTGATAATGACATCCTTTCAGATTTTGGAGGAGCTAAATCTTACTATGGATCAATTCATTGATTTATGCATTCTTTCTGGATGTGATTACTGTGACAGCATTCGAGGTATTTGGGTTTTTCATTTGCAATAATCAATCTGATATAATATATTATTATTACACACACATATGTATGGCTTGAAAATTTAATTATGCATTTAGTATTTAGTGCAATTATAAATTTATGCTACAGGAATTGGGGGGATGACTGCTTTGAAGCTCATTCGTCAGCATGGCTCCATAGAGAATATACTGGAGAACATAAACAAAGAGAGGTTTTCTCATTTTAAAGCTTGAAAGCTGCTGTACTATTTATATTCATGTATTTGACCTGGTGAAATGATTCAAATAAACTTATTTGTTGAATTTCTTTTGGAATATTAGGTGCATGTGTAATTATCATTAAAAAAATTCCATTGGGTCCTGGGTGTTCGATATAGTACCATCTTTTGCTTTAACCATCATTTTTCAATACTTTTTTTTGACAAGTTACCATCATTTCAATACTTTCTAGAGCTCTGTGTTATTAGTAATTACCTTGTAAAATTTTAATTCATCTAAATTATCTAATTATATCGGGGAGCTTTCTAGCATTTTTTACTTGATGATGGGTGTGCTTTTATTTGTGAGTATTTACTGTTCCTTTTTCAGCTCTAATTGTACATTCTATAATCAGGTTCCAAATACCAGATGATTGGCCATATCAAGAGGCTCGGCGGCTTTTTAAAGAACCATTAGTCTGTACTGATGAAGAACAACTTGAAATTAAGTGGACTGCTCCAGATGAAGAAGTAATTAATTTTTGGTTGAAAAGTGTTTATATTATACTGTCTTTTTTGAATGTTTTGCATGTTAGAGAGATTACATTGTTTTGTCATTTTCCCAGGGTTTGGTAACCTTTCTGGTGAATGAAAATGGGTTCAACAGTGACAGAGTGACCAAGGTGTGCCCTTCTAAATCACTATAAAGTTCTTACATTGGCTTGCTATAAGTTTATATTGCTCATTCTGAATAATGAGGAAAGACCTAAATTATTTCTTGGTTTCTCTATCTATTTAGGCAATAGAGAAAATTAAAGCAGCCAAAAACAAGTCAACACAGGGCCGGTAGGTGATGCTTATAGGAATAAGTTCTTTAACTTTCTGTTTTCTTTGGCTAACGATGCCTAATACTATTGCTATATATTTATTTTGCAGATTAGAATCATTTTTTAAACCAGTTCCTAATACATCTGCACCCATTAAACGGAAGGTATGTTTTCGCTATGCATTTTGAGCATCTCTTGGTTTTTTTTCCCTGGATATGCCGATATTTATCTGTGGTTGGAAGATAAAATGTTTCTATGTTCTAACTCTGCATATTTTGATGAAATTATTGAACTTGGATCACTCATAGTACAAACAAACTTTAGTTATTGCCATAAAAGACTGCTGATTAATACCTAAAAAAACTGCTGATAAGCAATCTTGATGCTGGGAGCACAACCCAGATTATTTCAGATTTTCTTCCAGATTTTATTTTGAAATTTTGTACTTGATTTCTTTTTTACTTTTGAATTTGATTTTAATGTTGTTGAGGATCTGTGTTTGGTTTGACGTAAAATGTTTTCGTAGTGTAAAATAATTTCCGGTGAAAACATTTTCCAGATTAGAAAACATTTTTAGGTGTTTGGTTGTATTCCAAAAAAAGCTCTAGAAAATATTTTCGGTGTTTGGTTGTTTTCCTGAAAATGCTCTAGAAAACATATTGTCTACTAGTTTCTCACATTTTCCCAGCTTCCAAACAGATATTGTAATAGAAAATTCCAATATATAAACCAAAAGAAACAAAACAAAACAAAAAAATTGAACATTCATCAAACCAGAGAGAGAGAGAGGTAGATCGAGAAAATGAGAGAGATAGGTTCATGGGTGGGTTGATGGTTCGATCTGGAGGCAGCGGCAATGAGATTGAGGTGGTGATGACAAGCTTGAGGCAGAGACGATGAGATCAGTGGTTTGATCTAGGGATGGGTGGTCATGGTGGTTGGCATTAGTGGCTGGGTGGTCCAATCTGCTCATGGGTGGGTTGCTCGACTGGTGAGGATGAGGGCAAAGTTCAGCGGTGGAGGTGGCTGTTGGTTCAAGCTCTCCTCTCTATTACCTCTCCTTGATTGAGGTGTGTAGAGCATGAGTGTGAGAGTGAAGGCTGAAAATGAAATGCTGTAAAATGAAAGTGTAATTGATTTTACACTCTAGGCAGCCTTTTTTTACAGCCAAAGGGAAATTAATTTCAGTTTGACCAGGTTTTTCAGTCCGCCCAAACACCCATAAGGTTGTAAAATGTTTTCAGTAAAAGTTTTTCACCCAAACCAAACACAGGCTTAAAATCTAATCCCTGAAGCCTATTATAATATAAAGAGGCTCTAGGAATGGTTTGAAGCGATACAATTTAAACAAGAATTTATTTATTAGAGATGTTTTCCTAAGCTTTGTGGTGATTCTAAGCACCCTTAGGTGGTGAAGCCTAGGGAATTAGGTAGATTCTAGAATCTAGATGGTGAAGCATAAGATTTGTCCTGTTCTTCTTTCTTCCCTGTTGTTTCTATTTTGTACACTTCACATCCTACATCAATTCTTCTTATCTAGTAAGTTTGCTTTTGCGTTTCTTGGTTCTTATTCCTTTATATTATTAGTTTACCTCTCAATCTGTTTTCTTGGTCTTGCTGAATATTAATTTTCACCAGTGCATTTGGTTTAACTTATTTTAGTGAACAAAGAATAAGCTGGGGTTTGACTGAGCTGTACCAAAGGAAAAGTGAAGCTTTAAAAAGATGAACCTAAGAAATTAAGCTGGCTTAATTTATAAGATAAGCTGTAACAAACGGGGTTATAACTTGCATTAGCTGAAAGGTCAGGATGAAATAGCACAATATCTTTGTTCTCTCTCTCTCTCTTAAATGTTAATAAATTTTCTTAAAAACTAATTAATGTTTCTTTGTGCTGCAAGTATCTGTGTGTCTTATTTTAAAAACTTTCCTGAAAGTTTGTCTTCCCCACTAGTTACTGATCCGAAGCTTCTGCTTCTTTTCATCAAATTTCTTAACCTTTCTCATCCCATAACTATTTGTGTCAGATCACCTTTTCCTTCAAAACCTAAAAAATTAAAACACTGTGGAAAGCCTTCCAAGTTTGTATAGATATCTTAGGATGTCTAAACCTGATTGCCTACCTTGATTTCTTGCTACACTGAATGACAGGGAAGTAAATGCGTGCTTAGATCACCCAGACCAGCAACTGGGAATAAGATGCTTTCTTTGCAAGCTTGTGGGTCCAGGCCCAAGGTCCTTGGCAGCCTGAGCTTGCCAATCCAATATCTGGGTTTCAAGCACTCCATTTCGTTATCCAGATGTGTCTGCTTCGGCACATGAAGCTGAAAACCCTGGTGAACCATCAGAGCCAATCTATGCGTGTTTCTATTCCACTTAAATCATTGAGCAGCATCAGAGTTTTTCATATAGTGATTTTTGTTGGGAGAAACTTACCCAAAAAATAACTTTTGTAGGAAGAAAAGAACTGTTGCTATTTCTTCTTTACCTTAATACTATAATGATTATCATTTTCCCCTAGGGTATGCAATCTGAAAGGAGGAATAGTATTAGATAACTTAGTTTGTAATTTAGGTCCCAGATCTCTAATGTCTTGGAGCTCAATGCTGAATTACTAACTAGCTTTAATAGTTGTCCATAAATTTCTGCCACGTAAGTTTACCTTTGATTTGCCCTAGATAGTTTACCCTAACAGATCCACTTTGCACTGCTTACAATAACATCTAAAAGTTAAGGTGATGTGCGGCTGAAGGTAAAAAGAGTTGATCCAAGCAAACTGGACTATCATTTAATCAAGAACTTACTCTCCTATTAAGCATTTAAACATTGTGTCTCATGTCAGAGACTTTTTTTTTTTTTTTGGGGGGGGGGGGTGTTATTTTTTCTGGCTCCACTCGGTTCTGTAGGGGTTGAAATTTATAAATAATGTTGGATGTAATTTTTAATGGATTTGTTTTCCCAATTAATAGCACAATGGCTAGTTTATATACTGTGGTTTGCATTGCTTTTAGTTCACAATCCCAGTTTTCCTTTTTTTTGGTATATGTAGTTCATTATTCATTTTGTCAGTTTCTTTTCAAGTCTTCTTTGGCATTCAACAATCTGCCTACGGTATCCTGCAAGATTTACTAAAAAACCCTGGAATTAGTTAACTTGCCTGATTGCATCACTCCATATCATTGATAAGGTAGTTTGCTGATCATTGTGACAGGAAACACCAGGGAATGCTGCTAAAGGAAATGCTAACAAAAAGTCAAAGGCTGGTGGTGGTAGGAAGAGGAAGTAATTTGAATTGGCATTTCAATCTTGAAATAGACTGATGTAGCAAACTGAATTCGGATTAGATTAAAATTTTGAAATTAGTGAAGTATCCTTCCATTCCATTGTATGTTTGTTTATTAATTATATTTTCCAATATCACAATCTTTACAGCTAATGATTTCATCGTAATGGTATGGCTAGAAGTAGTTGATATCTTGTGTGTGATCCCGTATACAATTCATTGGCAACATCTGCTATGACTATATATTTGTGGCAAGTAGATTTTCAACAAAAGGTATTCATGCTACCATTTTCGGTTCTGATTAAGTGTAGGGTGGTCTTTCTTTTCTTCTCTCACACCAGAAACAAATTAAAGAAAAATTGTGGAAATCAAGAGGTCGAACCTATTGTGCCATTTGGTTAACAGTCTCCATGGACACTGTTATTCTCAAATAATATTTGAATTGAAGTCTACTTGATCCGGTGCATAAAATTTGTGCCTATGCAAGTTATAAGCTGCGTGACAGGTGGGAATTCTTGTGCCTAAAGGAATTTGGTGGTCGTTCATTTTCATTAATAAATTAGAGAAATCTTGAAGCATTGCTAGTTCATTATGTGCAACATGTTTATCTTTTATGTTTCTCTACCAAAAAGTTTATGCTGTTCCGTATTGGTATGATATGCGATGGTTTAGTCATCAAAATTTTATAATCTTTTTTAAGTTTGATCAAAGAAACGTGTAATAGAATTCCAGACGCTGAGAAAGAGTTTCCTCTTTGTATTGTAATTGTAATTAAGAGTTCACTCAGAGAAAACAAGATAACGACGAGGAAGATAAATAAGCACGCAAGGGTTGTAGTTCACTGTTTTTGTGTTGGGGGAACTTGGTTTGGAATCCTTCCTCACTCGCTAGCAAAAAAGATTTAACTAAAAAAAAAGACAAGAAAGTATTAGCGTTACTTTTACTCCTGGAATGAATGATATATGTATATAACGTTAATTGCTTAATGGAAAGCTGGCTTCCTGTTCAACCGGGGGTGTGATATGTCTCTACAAAATGCCACCTCCTCCCCACTCTTCCCATTGAAGGCACATTCTTTATCAACATATTAATGTCTAAATGAAAAGGAGCTTGATTTTATGAAGGATGATTGCGCCATTGAGGACTGATTGTACTGATTCAGATAGGCAGTGCTGCAGGGACGAGTGGAAGACCGAACAGACTTTGGCTTGGAGAGGGGAGAACTGCGTGTTGGTGGCTGCATACAGTAACAGAACATCTTCTGTCATATTCTTTGCAAGAAAAATAGCTCTCTTTACAAATATGTATCTCAATATGCGTGACTAGTCTTCCCCCCTGCACCTCTGTACTTGATTGTTTGTCTCAATAAAATTCCATTATTCCTAAGAAAAAGGAAAATCGAAATTGAAAGATCATGACTTGATGAGGGCAAGGGTCATATGTTCAACATTTACCAATTACCATCATACCAGTCTCCAAAAAAAAAAAAAAAAAAAAAAAAAAACAAACAAACAAACAAAACAAGATGATATCATACGCGGTTCCACCAAATAAGAAAAATATATATAATAACCTTGTGATGAGCTTCTTAATTGATCCTATGGTACACAAATGTGCCCTTGAAGACAAATAGAGAGGCATGATATGCCACATGATAACAATCAAAATTGCATTGTTATCCATGCTACTTTTTAAGGGGGAGGGGGTCACCAATTTTCTTCCTGTACAACAATGAATGGCTTCTGCTGTCAACTAAAATGCCTAAAGGCATAACAAAATAATGAACTGAGGTCCTCAAAGTGAATGCAAAATGCTCTCCCAAACCAATAACATTGGCGATGTCAACATCATTCAGAGTTTCTAATACTGGATTTTGACCCCCCATAAAATCTACATATTGGCAATCAGTAACGTGGCTACACAATGATTCCTTCACAGGCCACTTCTGTACTTTCTTTGCTTGGCATCATCAATGTGGAACATAAGCTACAAAATGAGGGAGGTGCAGACCAATGATTAAAAATAAGCATGTGCTCAAGATGCTAAAATTTCTCAGAAGAGACCAAAACTTTGAAAAAAGAAAGGGGGGGGGGGGGGGGGGGGGGGGGGGGGGGGGGAAGGGGGGAGGATTCACCATTACCTTAGTCCCTACATAAAATGTCACAAACATACCACCTAGAACAGGCAGTCCTGCATAAAAGAATTTTGCATAACTCCATATCTTCCTTTGTCAAAGCAAACAAGGAAACCTAGGTAAAACCGTAAAAGGATATGAGATTTAGGCATACCTTCTTTTTGAAGGAATTGAGATACCAACCAATTAATGCCTGATGGTCCAATAACATAACCAACAAGGTTTGCAACCTACAAAGAACAGCCTAAACGATAATGTATGAAGATTGATACATGTTCATAGGGAATAACATTTGAATAAGACATCTGTAATTGTATAGCATTTTTACTTTACAGTATTTTCATAGCACCATGTAACCCACTTCTTTTCATTATTTTTAGTTTGGTGGCTACATTTATTTTTGGATAGGGAAGAAATCTTTATTAAATGTAAGGACTGCTTCAATCAAAGAAGATGAAGTGGCCTAAAAAAATATGTACAAACAACAAACACAAAAAAAGAAATTATGTACAAGAGAATAGAGAGTCTATGAAGAAAGAGAGGGAATCACTAGAAGTGAGTCCCCCAAGCACGAGTGCTTCCAACAAACTATTTGATATGATGTTTATGTACTTTTTGCAATAAATGTTTATGTACACTACATGTGCATGCAATGCAACTCATTTCAACCAAGTACCTTGTCCTCCTCTACGCAAGTATCCAAGAAAGGTTATGTAGAACACAACTTAATGATTTTTATTTGCAACTTTCCTCTCTTGTACTTCGCGTTAATAAAAAATGTCAGACTAGTTTCTAGGCAACTTTCAGAATGAGGACTCAGACATAGTTACTTCCTCAAGTGGAAACTTGATATTGTTCTAATGGCATTTGCTTTTAACTACTCTGTTACTACCTAGAAATCCATATGTATTTACCAATTTACACATGCATCACATGCTAATTAATTAATCGCAAGTTATTGAGGAACAACTTAAGGAATATAACACTGATTTGTGATATTACTTAAAATTAGTGTAGGGACACACCATGAGACAAGTGATTGTGACAGCACCAGCAACAGCACTAAGTTCACGAAAGACAAACTGCCCCAAAGCACTCTCAACCTGAAATTAAAACATAGTTGAAAATCATATGTCAAGAATCTTGTCAGACAGATATAATTTTATGAAAAGCAAGATGATGTTGCTGCACTGTATTTATACCGTCAATGACAAACACAAAAAAACAATAAATAACAATCTAATAATGCATTTTCTCACTACTTTGGTGCCAAAATAGAATTTCTATTCATCCATTCATAATAACTTTATGTCTTCAGCTAAAGAGTGACTGTATTTGGCTTTTGCAAAGGTTGCATCTTTAATGCCTAGAGGAGCCTGTTCAGTTCCACATGACAGAGTCATTGCCATGTCTTATTTATAAATGTGTAATCTGTATCATAAAAGTACACTGAAACACTTTTTTCAGGTCAGTGCTGTTTATGCTGAAGAAGGTGATGATAATTGGTAGGGGCCATGTGGCTTCTAAAGCAGCTCCCTTTTGTCTAATGTAGAATATCTGGATAGAGAAAAATAAGAGGCATTCAAAGGGGTGAAGTCCATCACCCAGCTCAAGATGGGTTTATTTGAGCTTGGGTTTGAATCTTTCCTTCTCACCTGCTCCTGGGATGTTCACCTCTTCATCTCTTCTTCCTCAATTGGGCTGTCTTCCCCATATGGAATTTATTGATTGTTTGCCACTTCTGAGATAAGTTTTGTTCTTTTTTCTATATATTTATTTTATTTATTTTTCCTGTTTTGGTGTCTTTACTTGTATAGTTCCCATGTACTTGGGTGCTGCCACTTCCTTTTAGCTGTCTCTTCTTTAATTCCTTTTACTTAGCCAAAAAAAAAAAAAAAAAAAGACACTCAACCAAGCTGTACTATGAAAGGTATTGGTAGTCATTCTTTGATACCCTATATTTTCGGAAATAAGTATTATTACAAATCATAATGCCTTTCTGATTGTTTGGTATCAGATGATTCTTGATAGGCAAAAGCAAAACCACTAGCCAAATGCAACTCAATCACAATCAAGTAAATCACAGTAAACAGAACTGGGAAGGATAGACAGACATCACCTGCAACGCACTTGCTGTTGATTTCAGTATCATTTCCGGAATAAAGAACAAACACGTTAACCATGCCCAAGAAAGAAGCTTCCTAATGTCAAAGACATAAAGAACTCGTAAAAGGTGTAGCTTTGAACAATCTTCTGCTACTATTTTACAGAACAGAAAGAAGCGATTAAGAAGAAAAACTTGGAGGCAAGAAGTACCATTCTAAATCATGCCATATTGCAACAAATGTGAATATAACCCATACGTTCAGTAGCTTCTTCTGAGATCCCCCTAGAGGAATGTACATATACCTAAAATTGCAATCATTTATAAAACACACATGCCATAGTCAAAGATGGGATTGCGTGAGAAAAACAAATATAAAGGATTTGAAATGATTTACCTCACAAGCCATTTGTTGTAGGAAGCATGCCAGTTTTTCCAAAATCCTTCCAAGTTATGGCAATTATTAATACACCTTGGCATATTCTCTGGGGCCTCAATGCCACATATCTACAAGTACATAATTACAAAGATGTATTTAGACACCAATGCTTAAAGGTTACAGCTTTCTTCAACTGAACTTAAGATGGAGCTAATTAGGGCTAGACTATCCAGTGCAGATGTAAAAGAAAGCTGCAGTTCAGGATAAAACGGAGCCAAAAATTATAATTGCTGGTAACATACCAGTGACCAAAACCGAAAATAGCGCCAGATAAGAAAAAACTTCAGCCACATGAAGTTTAAGACCTGACCAGAATAAGAATAAAGATTAAAAAAGTATTACGATTATTTCAACCACCAAAATTGAGGAAACTTAAGTCAAAATAAATACAATCTACAAAAAAGGAAATTTCAACAAAGAGAATTAATATCATTTCCCTGTTTCTCTATAATTTGCATAATTGCTCAAGGTTTCATGTAAAGCATGACAATGCAAACCTTCTTTGCAGCAATGGATAGGTCCTTACTCCTGACAAAGTTTTTCAGTGTCATTCTTGCTGACTTGAATAATTTTGAAGTTTCAGAACAATGTTTGGTTCATAAGAACAAGGGAAGGATGCATTATTTCCCAATTTGGGAACCATGTTCTAGGATCTATCTGGAATCATGCATAAGGGCATTTAGTATAATAGACTGACAGTATGATGCCATATTCTGTAAGGAGTATACTGATGGCCACATCTTGGATGTTCTGAAGGAGAAATTTGGAGACAAATTATAGGATCCATGGAGCAATTAAAAAAATTCCAACTTTTGAATATTGATAGATATGTAGTAAACAGTACTCTTTTTTCATGCCCATATATACAATAGCTGTAAGTGGTCTATTTCTAGAATTAGACACTTAATCTTAGCAAAATGCTAACAAAGGTGTCATCTATCATTTCCAAAATTATAGAGCTTAGGTTCCCAAGAAAATATGCACGCAGACACACACACATAGGGCTCATCTATGTCTTCTTATTCATGGATGAATTGTTTTCCTCATACATAATAAGATTCACCTCTTACCCCATATCCGATGATGAACACATCCATAGGAGATAACTGTTTCCACAAGCCACTAGCCATTGCAGAAAGAAATGTTATAACTAAACAATAAGATTGGACAGAAAAATCTAAAAAATAGGTGTACCCTTAAGTTTCTAAGAGACTCACCTGATTGCAAAAGCATTGTAATGAAAGAGATGTGTCATTAGCTCCATTAGGAGAAGACTGAATACCCAACGCAAACCATACCAAGTCACATCTCTGACTGAATAATTATTCTGAGGTACATCTAGCTGCAAAAAATTAGCATTAGGGTAGTGGATTACTCAATGAGTTTTCTGAGAACATTATAGAAAGGGCTACTATCTTCAACAGTTTAAATAAAAGAAATCTAGTTGAGTTGATAATGCACTAGTACAAATGGTTTTTGCTATAGCTTAGAAAATTAGAAAGAGGAGCTAGCAACAAGGAGGGCTTCAAGAAAGTTGGGTTAGCTTAACAGTTCACAAGAAGGATCTGACTACATTTAAAACTTAGCTATTGCTGCTAAATCCAGTAAAAGTTCAACCATAGAGGATATCACTAAGACTACTTTTATAGAAATGGGACATTACTATGGAAACGAAAAGAAAAAGTATAATTGACATACAAGTCACATACCTGTGAAGCAAATGCATTGAAGCTTATAATTGGCCCAGCAAGGTAGAGGGGAGCATATACCAAGTAACAAATGTATATACTTAAGGAATACTTGTCATCCTGGACACTTCTCTCCTGGAGAAGCATAACAAAAGTCATGAAAAAGAAAATATTTTCAGGTAATTAACAAAACCAATTTTAAAAAAGATAAAATAAAAATTTTGTTTAGATGAAGCAAATAAATGGATAACAGAAACTATAAAAATGATGGTCTCATGCTTAATTGCAGCTAATAAGTTAACCTGTAAAAGTTGGTAGCAAGTTTTTCCTGACTTACAAATATGGCAACGCTGAACATGCTTCTGCAAATACCAGAATGTGAAAATCAGCAAAGCCGGTTTCTTAAGTAGGAATGTTTTAAATCCTTGATAATCATTTGTATAAATATAAAAATCTTAAGCAAGCATGTGTTTTAGTGAACCCAGTAACCATATATATTTCAGGGTACAAATAATCAAATAAACCATATTACAAACAATAAAATCTGACAGATATATGAGAAAATAAAATGTCAGGAACATGACAGTGTACTAGATATAATCACATAAATACTGTAAGCTGGTAGTTGGCAAGCACGTGAAAGCTCCACCAGAACATAAAATTCCACTATTGACACAGAGTAGTGACAAAATATGAACTCTCTAAAGAAAATGAAAAATTTGATGAGTGCTGATACTAAACCATAAAGAGAGATGCATATAATTTTTTATAGGTACCATAAAACAAGATGCATTAACACATAAAGATACACCAGTTTAGGGTGTTTTGGCCATTATTGCAGAACAGTTTTTAGGGAATGAAGCTGTCATTGCCACAAACTTAGCAGTTGTGTTGATCTCCTAGTAGACAAGGTAAGAATCCTTTAAAAAGAACTACATGCCTATTAAGCATAGAGCAAGCAATCCCATAAAATAAGAAGGAAAAAAGAAAGGTGGAAAATGGAAGTCAGAAAGAAACAAATACCTCTTGATCAAAACGAGAATCTTGATCTGCCCAATGGTAATCATATCCAAAGCTTATCATGCGCAAAACAACTGTCAAAAAAATAAAACAAAGCCATATAAAGAAACAATAGAATAGTTGATCAAGTCTCAATATCTACAAGTAGAACCTATTATTTTGCATTATGCTTCATCGTAAATGAAAACCTTTCTTCTATTGATAACTCAAAGCAAAAACAACTAGTGTGGTAGACTTATTAATCGAATCAAGAATCAGAATAAAAGCATAATTTTGGAACTAATAACCCAACAAATGAAGATGTAAGGAAATACCAAAGTTAAAGCAAATATGCCATCTAAAGGTGCCTCGGAAGTTGTCCAAGTAAGCCCATTGTTGCCTAGGCACAATATACAAACAGAACTGTGTTGAGTAGATGTCACATAATATCTTGCACTTAAGATATATTCAAAAGTACACGAGTGTTTAATAACCAAGCTAATAGAACTTACCCTATTATGGAGAATGAATATCCTTCATAAACGCGATTGCATATAAGAAAAAAGATATTAAAACTCCAGAGTACAAGTAAGAAGTACTTCTTTCGTGCAAATATCTGCAGAAATATAAGTCTAGTAAAATACAAGCAGAATTAGAAACATCAGTCGACGACAATTACAATGAAAGCTACAGTACTAACCAATTGAAAGGAAGAGATCGCTAATCTAATATAACACAGCATGCAAGTTATAAAAGGAGGGAACAAAAAAAGACACACGTGTCACTCTTATGTAATGATGAACTTAACTAAGTCCTAAAATTTTGCAAAATCAAATGGAAAAGAAAAACAAGCATAAGTAGAAACCCTAAATTTAGAGTTAGTTTTTACAACTATGATACCTATTCAAGTTGAGAAGTATTATGTTAACAACAATTTCAGAACAATTAGGTGGTAAGTTGTTATTGGTTCTGATTTGAACCCACCACTGAAATTAAATTAATTTAATTTTTTGCTGCCCACCAGTAACAATCTACTTCTTAGAATTTATTTATTGTGAAAATGTTGTGGATATAGATAGAGCATTTCTAATTAAAGTGACAGCATTGGTGAAATTAAAAATGTTAGAATGACATAATAATCAGAAAGTAAAAAAGAGCAAAAAATCAGATGTCGTCCACATCTTATAGCCTAACAGTGTCAAACAGGAAAATGGAGGTCAAGGCAGAAGAAAACGCACCTTAACTAGAAGATAATTAAGCAAAGCGATTGCTAAGATGAACACAACGCTGCCAAAGAAAGAAAGAAAGAAAGAATGATAAAAACACAGAGAGAGACAGAGAGTTGAATTGTTAGAAATGGGGGGAAAAGGCAGGCATACCAAGCTCCGTGCAAATAAGTAAGGTAAATGAAAGAAAGGAAAAGCCAAAGGAAAGACATTCCTCTGGCTTTGGCTTTGGCTTTGAGTCTGAATGCATTGGCGGCCAAACCGAAAATAGCAAAAACGATTGTAAGAATCGGTAAATTCGCTCGAAAGTTCCTCCATTGCGCATCTGACACATCCTACATATATACATACATACATACATCATAATAAAAATTAGGAATTAAAAGAAAAAAAAAAGAGAGAGAGATAGAGAATACATTGGAACGATGAGTGAATTTGGAGAGCCAGGCTGAGGCTGAGCGTAAGCCGTAGAGTTGGGAATGATAATCTGTAATTTAATTTAAAGAATGAGGAAAGAAATAGAGAAATTAGGAAGGAAGGAGAGATTGAGAATAGGTAGCGCACCAGTGGAGAGACGAAGGGATCGATGGATGACGAAGGAGTAGAAGGCGATGGCGTACACTATCAGAATCCATAGCTCTCTTTTATCGCTGCTGCTACTTTCCATTTTCTTCTTCAGGGTCATCTCTGCTTTCTGATTGATTATAGCTGTAATTAATTTGTAAAAAACAAAACAACAAGAACAAGAAGAAGAAGAAGAAGCTTTCTTTCTCTTTCTTCTTCTTCTTCTTCATTCACTTTGTCTTTGGCTGAAAACAAATAAACGACATGACGTTCTTGTTACCCCAGTAGTAGCAGTAGTAGTAGTAATGCCGCATGTATGTCGTTTGGCCCAGCCAATGTTTCCTCTTTTCTTTTCTTTTCGGTGTTTTTGTATAATTTGCATATGCCCCTACCTACTGTGTATACAAAACTTACTTTTAAATTATTATTATTATTATTATTATTATTATTATATAGGTGAAATACTATTTTGATCCCTAAGCTTTGTCAAAAGGTTGTTTTTCATCCCTAAACTTTAAAAAGTTCTTTTTTCATACCTAAACTTTGTAAATAATTTTTTCAATAGTTTATAGACAAAAATAGGAATGAAAAAAAATAACTTTTTTCAATAGTTTAGAGATAAAAATAAACTTTTGGTAAAGTTTAAGGACATAAATAAAATATTTTTAATAGTTTAGAGACAAAACATGAACTTTTTTTTAATAATTTAGAGACGAAAAATAAACTTCTTAAAGTCTAAAGATGAAAACCAAACTTTTAGTAAAGTTTAGGAATCAAAATAGTATTTTACCTTATTATATATATCAAAGAAATAATTATGTTTGCAAAGTGAATTTATAAAAATACATTATATTTTTTTAAAGAGAAACAAAATAGAGTATATTATGAATGTGCTTTACAAATATCTTATTCACTTAAAAGTAAATAAAATAATATATATGAGTCTCTGTATAAGAAGATAGATATATTAGAGAGAGAGAGAGGCACTTACTTTGAATATGAAGAAATGAAGGAGACCAAAGATATGCTTAACAAAAAGAGAGCTCAATTGGTTTTCATATTCATTATTGGGCACATTCCACTGTACACTAAAACATTACTCATCACACCTGATTCTAGAAGTAAGTATTTTATTTTCATGAGATTTTTCTCTCACAATATATGAGATCTCACTCATATTTTTCATGAGATATGCAAATGGTACTCATCCTAGATTGTTCCATTAAATTAAAAAACGAGGAAGTTTTATAGTTTTTACTTTAATTTTTTTATTGGTAATACAATAAAATTACATCTTTCAACTAGGTATTTACAATTTAGTCATTATAAATCTCATTGAAAATTTATAGTTAGTTTTTGGAAACTTGGTATTATCAGTAATTTTTTCATTGAAGTTTGGACTTAAGTTAATAATATGTTTTGGAATTCTATAAGAATTTGGATTAATTATAGAATTTGAATACTATAATTACGCTGAAAGATCAAATTTATTAATATATGTGACACTATCTTTGAATTGTTCCAATTTTTTTGTTTTTTCTCAAATGAAAGTGATAGTTGTGACAAATTTAATTTTAAAGAGCTATGACACGCGTTTACCACTGCTTCACGGAGAACATGTGTTCCGTTCCTGTCAATGTTTCTTGTGTTGTTAGTTAAGCCTATGCTATCAATTTTAATTGGCCATCCAAGTTAAAGGAGTATACTTTATACATATATATATATATATATATATATATATATATATGTTGGACTTTCTAATTTATAAACATATCTTCGGCAATTGGTATATGGCAATATATATAATTAATTATGCAACTAGGAAGATGAACTTCGATGCAGTCTTTACCAACAATCTGCCACTATATTTATTTGTGTATAAACATATTTTGGCTTAAGAGTCTTGTTGGATAGTCACATAAGTAATTTTATACGGACAAAACTTGCTGTACAATTAATCATGTACTTCATGGACTGTTAATTAAACATGGAACTCGCAATGAATTTGCAGATGGGCATCATATTATATAGAGAGTTGACTTTGCCTATGCTACTCTTCCAATGCTTTTTCATGAACTTGATTGATGCATATATGTTTTAAGTTTTTGTAATGCTTTAGGTGATACCATGCGTTGTTTCTCAAGATTCCAGTTAAGATAAAATATGCGTCAAATGAGCGTATCAAGCTAGCTAGAATGTAATAAGTTTCATGTCTAAGACTAACAAGGGGAAAAAAACAGAGGACAGTATCACAATGAGAAATAAATAACTGCGTTCAATTAATTAGTTGATGGTAATTATTTATTTACACCATGATAGTACATTTGATACAACGCAGATACAAGCTGGATTGCACTCTCATTGGATATAGCACAGTCAGCCATCATAGTGAGGATATATATATAGCTGATGGCAATGAGCTGACACTCATTAGAATGCATGGCATTCACGTAGCTAACACAGACATTTGATGTAATATATACAACTCAGATATATAGAGATAAATTAAGGCACTCTCAATATAATTCTCACAGGATGGAGCACGTTCTGCCATCATTGTAAGGATAGGTAGTGAAAATGAGCTGACACTCCTTACAGGATGGAGGGCAAGGACGACATTCACGAAACTTGAACTCTTCGCAATATTCAGGGGCTTTGGCGGCCCAACTTCAACACTGATGATCTCCGGTACCTTTCCAATCTTCTTGAGATTCCTTACAACCAACACTGGATCAACATCTCCTACAATAGTTAACATTCCCTTCTCTCCATCCACAGATACTTTATCTATACCTGTTCAACCACATAATTAATGTACTACTGATCAATTCTTGGCAGAAAATTAAATTTATTTTTGGCCAATATATTTATTAGGCAAATATCAGCTATGTTCTTGCAAATCTGACAGTTAATGTTGACTTTTATCACCATTTTCTGTGGCATGAAATGAAAACAAATTAAGAAACTTGAATAAAAATGCACGCAGAAGCTAGCTTAGCCAAATCTAATTGAGATGGAAGTTGAAATAGTAACATTATTTTAATGTTTTGTAAGGAAGAATAGAATATATGATTTAGGTGAATTGTAAAATGGTATGTTAAAATAGATAAATTAACTTTTTGATGTGTCAAAATGATATTTTTTTTTAGCACAATTGATGCTGATGCTCTAAGGGTTATTGTTATCTTTTGCTGGCAACCATGGTTCCATACCCTTGATTAAATCTATTTAAGTTGTAAGTTTGAGTGTCTAAGAGTATGGTTGAAGATGTATTTTAAAATACAAGAAATTAAATCAAGAAACTAAAATAAGTGAGTTTTTTTTTGCCTTAATTGCAGCTCGATTGAAAAACTACTTAATGTTTATAATAGATTTGACAATGAAAACATTTATATTTGATAAATAATTTTTATCAAGTTGACAAGTAATGGCGTTGTTATTTTCATCTAAATATAGAAAATATGATATAACTATAGATAGAGGAGGAGCCAGAAATTTTGGTTTGAGGGGGTTGATGTCAAACTATCTCGTAGTGAGTAACAATTCAAAAAAATAAAAAATAAAAAACTCAAAATGCTACATGTATGTTTTTGAGCATTGGTTTAATCAATATAATTTTTATTAGCACTTAACAAAACTAAATGACCAATTAAGAATCTTATGTTCATTTTCCCTTCTAAGTTTCTCTTAGTCCTTTTAACAACCATAAGTTCAAACCATTCAAGAAATTAAAAATATAAATATAATATCTACATCTACAAGAAGATATAATATTTTTAGAAATTAAAAATAGCAAAATCATTATAAGCCAATATGAAATCTAATCTAACACTATATATAAAAGCAGAAGCCTTTAACCAGGTGCTGCCACGTTAGGAAAAATGCCCCCTTTAACAACTAACACGTGTACACTTTAATCTTAAAAAAAACTGCACGATGCAACGTTTTGGGAGAGTTATAACTTATAAAAACCCAACCCGCTTATAAAAATGGAAAAAAAAAAACATTAAAACCCAAACAGACATATCTGTCACTTTGTCTGCGTAGATGGTGGAGAGAGGAAAAGAGAAGACAGAAAGAGAACGATAGAGAAAGAACTTCGGTCTGCGTAGATGGTGGAGAGAGGAAAATCTGAGAAGAAAGTCAGCAGGATTTGCCACCATCAGACCACCGTACCCTCCGCCGGTATGGTTTCTGTCTTTTTGTACCGAAGGTCAGCGTACTCCCTTCCTCTACCATAACCGATTTTGTAGTTTGAAAGATTGAAACTCCTCACCATTGCTTTTCCTATTCGAATTAGAATCCTAAATCTTCAATATTTCTATGTTTTTGAATTCAAAACCAGCAGTTCCCCTTTCTTAATTTTCTAGGGTTCTTCTTTTACCCTTTTTGAAAAAAAAAAAAAAAGGTGGGTTGATTCTTTTTCTTTGGATACTTTGGTTCCAAATTATCCCTCTATATTTTTTTTAGTGGTAACATTAGGGATTTTGCCCTTGATTTACTGTGGTTAAAAGTCAAAATTCACCTTGGATTATTTAAAATCTGAATGTATTAGGTGAACAACTTTATTTTTAATATGCAATTTGTTTGATAAAATTATTGATCGGTCTTTTGTTTATTCTGGAATTCTTAATCCATGTTGCCAATTAAATTGTTAAAGGTTGTTTCGTACGCATCTCAAAACTCTAATTTTTTTTAGTTGAATGGGTTTAGATTTGATTCGTTTTTGTTTTGGGTTTTTGGGTTTTCTATCAAAATGTTTGTTTCCTCAATTTTAGATATTTGGTTTTGTTTTGTTTTGTTTTTTTTTTAATTACAAAAATCACTAAATCATTGACATTAAATAAGTGTAAGATTGAAATCATTGGGTATTTCCATTTCTAACATTTATTTTCCTTCCTCAATCTTATTTTAGGCTTTTCCTGCTGAAACAGCACACACCAGAGATAAGCATATACCATAACGGATTGAATATGATTTAGGTTTTAATTTCTCGGTTGGATTGGTTTAGATTTAGTTATAGTTAGTTTTGGTTTTGAGTTAGGCTTCCATTAGCATGCCTCTGATAGGTAATTTGGCCCATTGTTTATTTTTTACAAAAAAAAAAATTAAGCATTAGTTCTGGCTTGATTTAGATTGGTTTGGTTTTGAGTGATCATTTACGGAATTCATTGTATTTGTTTCTCAAAAAAAAAAAAAAAAACTGTTGTCTACAATTCCATCTTCTCCTACTTTTCTGCTCATTCCCTGTAACAAGAAAGGTTCCATTCTTAATTTCTGATCTTACATAGTTTATACCTTATTATTCTTTCTATACCATTCACTATTGTTTATATAATTATATTCCATCTTCCTTATAAATCTTCCCTTTCTATTCTGTCTTTTCTCCAATCGCAGGATACTAGTTTTCTATGCCAGATAAAACCATTGGGTTTTCTGCAAAAGGAATTACTCAATTAAGGTTAAAGGTTTGGCTCCCTGTTACCCTAATCTCCCATTTATTTTTTCAATTTCTTAACTTCTGTTTTGTCAATTATTGTATTGGTTAGATTTTGTTTTTTTGTTTTTGGCCGATTTTTGTTAGATTTGTACTTTTTTCATTTGCCCCTGAAATTTGAATTGATTTATGTTTTGTTGATTATTGTATTTTGGTTAGATTTGGTTTTTATTTGGCAGTTTTTTTTTTGTTAGATTTTTTTTCCTGCCTCTGAATTGTGAATTCATTTAATTCTAGCATTAAAAACGCTTCAAAATTATGCACATTTCAGGTCCAAGAATTAATTCAGTTTTTACTGTTTCTGGACTTTCATTTTTTTTTTCTTTTGCCACCTTTGAAATAAAATCTTTCCAGATCAGGACCCGTACCAGTAGGTTTATTGTTAGTCACTTTAAACTCAATGCTTTATAAAAGTTCACACTTTTGAAACTTTTGATTAGATAACTAAATGAATATGAATGCTGCTTAAAGAAAACACACACATTGTTTACATTAACCTTTAGGTAGATGGTATGGCTTTCCATACGAGAAATTCATAGTATCCTCTTGCCGAGCAGGCAAAGATTTACCTCCGCGGA
This sequence comes from Lithocarpus polystachyus, assembly GCA_033629205.1. Taxonomy (NCBI): domain Eukaryota; kingdom Viridiplantae; phylum Streptophyta; class Magnoliopsida; order Fagales; family Fagaceae; genus Lithocarpus; species Lithocarpus polystachyus. The sequence goes on along the minus strand of CM066164.1, from coordinate 823,138 downwards.
AAAGATGATTCATTCGAATCGACATGAGAGTCCAACTACATTGCATTGCATTGTCGGAATCCATGTTGTATATTTGAAAGAGGTTGACCTCCTTGCTTTTCTCATGTTACAATCCCCTTCCCACAGAGCCCCCTTTCTTCTCGGTCCACAGAGAAAAAATGGAGGACTGGTGCCAACAGTTCATCACGGAAGAAATGACTCACTGAGCCGGGATTGCTAACTAATACTAAAACTAATACTAATATAATAGAAAATACTAATATAATAGAAAATACTAATATAATAGAAAAGAGCTATCTTTTCTGTATACTTTCCCCCGGTTCCGTTGCTACCACGGGCAAGAGCTATCTAACACTCATTCATGTGATCTAGATTTTAGATGATAGAACTAATTTCACATTTGCATGTGATCTTCATTTGGAATCAATTTAACATTAACATTTTGTTTTGAATCTTCTGATATGTCCAGATATGCAAAAAGATCCTCAATGGCTTGGTTGCTTACAAAATTAGACCCATAAAGACTTTTAAGAGAAAGCATGAAGTCCATAAACGCAGGGTTAAACTATTTGATTTTTGGTTTATTTTAGGATTTTAAATGTTATTTTGAGCTATGAATCTAAACTTTTATGATGTGATGAAGAAAGGCATTTGTTTTTCTTCTGCTGTAAGTTTAATTTTTTCTGGTTATTCAAATTGTGTTAATATATATTATTATGATGAAGTATTATTTACTTTTGATTATGTTATATAAAAAAGAAAAGTACATTGATGATGCTATACCACCACAATTATAAAAATCCCGTGCATTTGCATGGGTTATAAGCTAGTTATATATAAAAATACAAGATGACTTTCACATTTGGATGTTTGAGTAGAATAGAAGCCAAAACTGAAATTTCAAAGTAATTTTTGCTAGTTTCAAATAAGCTCAGCACTTATTTTTTGAGACAAAATTATAAATTTTATGCAAAGAAAAGAAAGAATACAAAGCCAAAGGAATTAATGCCACAACAAATTAGAGCAGAAAAAACAAAACAGGAAAAACAGCAACATATATATATATATATATATATATATATATTAAAGTAACAGAGAGCAATATTTACTAGCAACATATGCGGACAACAATATCAGCTTACAACAGAGCAATAGAACAACAATAAAGAGCAATATTAGCTTACAACAGGTTAGAAAAATATATTGAAGAATGAGAATTGAAAAAATAAAACTTCTAATCAAGCCAATGGTCTGACATGTAAAGGAGTTTCAATAATAAAGAATAATAATAAATGAGTGAAAATATTAAAAGGTGAAAAATAAGTGTGGAAGGAACACTAAACGGGTGGACAAAGAGCGGCCAAATAATTTTTCTTGTGGTGGCCAAACATACATTAAAAATGAGGGAATAAAAAGAAATTAAGTTTAAAATTTTATAATAAAGACTTAGTGAATGGATTGGTTGGGTTCAGTTAAAAAATTAAACTTAAATAGGTTGCTATTCCTCCATCTCATATCTTATTTTATCAAGTCTATGGATCTGATAATGTTGGACTATGTAATTGTAAAAGCTTTTCTTTATTTATTTTTATTTTTTTGGATGTTTATGAGGAAATTTAAATTTATTATAGTTTTATATATGCAAGCATGTCTTTGAATCGGTAAATTAATTAATACTTTTAAAGATGTGCAATACTAGTATACTACATGCATGGCCACCATAGCAACTTAATTAAAACAAAAATGATAAATGACAGCATCATCACGAGCATATATGGTTGGATGGTAATTGGGATTTAAATCAAACAAATTTTAATTAATTAAGGACGATCAAATTTGGAAAAGTGCTACCACGCATTTTGCATGTTAATTGAATTAATTAATTAACTTGGCTAAATCAATTGGTTAATTTATCATAAGGGGTCAATACTTTCTTGTTATATCACTAGGAAAACAAAAACAAAAAAAAAACAAAAAATCAGCAAGCCCCTTGATGTAAATAATTTGATTTATGGAGTGCCTTGGTACAAAAATGCTATTAACTTGCACTTGTGGAATGTGTCTTTCATTGATATTGTATTAATCTCAAGCCCAATGGGTATGTTAGGATTACCATTTCTTACTCGGATGAAGGGTTTTTCAGCTAAGGTATCAAGAAAATTGGGCAATGATATTTGAAAACTCACTTAGTGTGTAAAACACTTGTAAATGTTTAGACTCCCAAATACAAAATATCCAATACTAGCTTATATTCAAACAATGTATGTGCGAAATTTGAAATATAAGCAATACCCAAATATGCAAACTACTATAAGCCATATTTTAATCACAACTCAGTAGTAATTAAAAGCAAAGAGTAAAGGATAGAGAGAAGCAAACACAAGATAACACTGGCATGTGTTATTGAAGAAGAAATCGAAGAATTTGGCAAAAAACCTCTCTGCCGCCCTCGAAGAGATAAATGATTCACTAGAAAATCAGTTGGAATACATGAATAGCAATAGACCCTCCAAACCTAATCTACCCGATGCATTTAAGCCCTCCAAGCTTCTTGCTCCAACAAAGTTACACCTAACCGTGTCTTCTCTAGCTTACTGGATCCCGCAATTAGCCCATTGCATCAACCAATATGAATTGGTTCTCTTTTGAACTGCTTCCCAAACACCAAGAACCTTATCACTACTTTGAATTTGTTAAGGTAAGGATTTGGCTTAAGATCCTCTTATGGATATGACAATGGAGAGGGTGAGAGTAGAGGAATTTGGAAAATCAAATGTATAAGATTGTGGATGAATCTATCTTGTTTTCTCTAGGGTTTTTCTCTCAAATTTAGCTCTCTACATTTCGTGAATATAAGGGTATTTATAGTAGGGTATGAGATGGAATGTGAAAAGTCAGTTTTCAGCAAAACAGGGTGCACTGGTGAGTCATTTTGTGACTGGGATGAGTCGCGAGTTCCAGTCGCCAAATAACAGAAAGGCCAAACTGTACTTTTTGTCCTGTAGTGATACAGCTATCCTGACCCTTCAACTTCCTGCATGCTCCACACGTGTGCTACATTCTGGCAAGTCATCACTCGCAAGTCAGTCGCAAGATCTAGTCGTGAGTTGCCTTTTGATGCACACATTTAATCAATTATTCACACTCACTCACACACAACCCTTACATTATTCGCACCTAAATACAGAGTTTCTAAATGCTGAATTACAAGAAAATTTGGCACGGAATAAAGCCAACACATAGTTGAATAAATTCAACTTCACAATAGACCCTCCAAGCCTAATCTACCTAATACACCTAAGTCCTCCAAGCTTCTTGCTTTGAAAAGTGGTTTTTTTTTTTATTACAATTACCAAAAATATTGATTTTATTAAAAACAAATCATAAATAATTGTTTTTTAATAATAAACTTTACCCTTTATTTGAATTTTTTTTATATAAAAAATATTAAATTCACTATATAAAAATATTTTAAATAATTTTTTAATCGCCACACTTCACCGTACCCACACTTGCACCTGAATCCGGAAACGCACCCGTGCTTCGCAGAAGAGAAGCAAGAAAAAATATATGTTATTACTTCTCTTTTAGGCTTACTGCTTCCAGCTGCGTGGAGCTTTTCTTGATGCACAACATTCTAAAATTTAGACATCGTACTTACTATTTTGATTGGTGTTGCAGCTGTTTTTAGGTGAGTCGTCTTTTGCACACGTTAAGCTTATAAAAGAGAAGAAGCTTCATGTGTTTCCTGCTGCTCATGCACCTACACTATTGTAAGATTTGTGATTTTGCCCATGGTTTTGAAACCCGGACCGGACCGTACGGTCCGACCGGAAAAACCGTGAACCGCTCAGTTTTGCGGTTTTTTTAGCTTCAAAAACCGTTTTATGGGAAAAAAGCAGGGACCCGTGCGAACCGTGATCGGACCGTACGGTTCTAAGAACCGTGACCGGTTTTTGAGGTTAGGACGGTTTGCTTTTCTTTCAGTTTTTCCGGTGAATTTTGGCCAATACACCGGTATGAAATTATGATCAGATCTAGAAGAAATGAATGAACACAAAAAAGAACAAAAATCGGAAAGAGATATGATATTTTCAGATCTTGAACAAAGGGATTTGTAAGGAAAAAAAAGAAAAGAACCAGAAAAGAAGAAGGCAAGTTCCTAAAAAAAAAAAAAGAAGAAAAGAAGAACACAATGAACCGTAAACAAAAACTACATCAAATGAAAAAAAAAAAAAAAAAACACACATACACACACACAAATTACAGTAACGTATCTCCGCCTTCTGCCAACAAAGTCACCGATCACGCCTTCGTCGCCTTCTGCTGCTGCTTCTTCTTCTTCTTCTTTCTTCTTTTTTTTCTTCTTCTCTTTCTTTTTTCCGTTGATGGAGCTCTGTAATTTCAGCTTCTTCTTCTCTTTCTTTTTTACTTTTGTAACTTTATTACCCTTTTTGAATTCCTAAGTGCCTGTCTCTCACGTGGCTGACTTGGGAAATGATGAAAGGTTTTAATATTTTAATAAAAGTTAACAAATTTCAGCCATTAGATTTATTCTTTACAGCTGCCCAACGTGATCTAACCATTGAGATATTCTTTTCAGCTGCCTGATGTAACTTGCACAGTAAATTTAAATATTTTAACTATTGAGAGATGTTACCTTCACAATATTTTTACAATAAATCATAAGTGATTAATTATTATTGGTTTAAATTTAAACCTAACATTAAGATTAATTTTTTGCCTTTACAATAACAACTGGTAACAACTTGTCACTTAAAATTTATTGTAAAAATATTGTGAAATGTTGTGAACATATCATTTTTCTTTTAAGTATTTTTAAAAATAATGTTATATCACAATATTTTACACAATTTTTTGCTATAATTTGACCCATGGCAAAGTGTGAATAATGAAAAAAAAAAATATAGATTTACATCTCTATCACTCACATTTCGTTACATGGTAAATTATGGCAAAATTTAAATAAAATGTTATGGTACTGTTATTGCTTTAATTATAATTAATAATTACAGTTAAGAATATAATAATTATTAAATGATTATTTCAATTTAAAATTATTAAATAATTTATTTTATTTTATTTGAGTGTCTTTCTAATTCTTATATAATAATAATAATAATAATAATAATTATTATTATTATTATTACAAGTTTAACTAATCAATATATAAATAAATAAATAGATATTATATTTAAATTTGCTTAGGATTTGATATTTCTTATTTGTCTTGTAAAAGTTATGATATGAAAATATATATTTGAAATATAGATATTTATATTTAATTGGATTATTTTAGTTAAATTTTCTATTTATACTAATTTAATATATTTATTTATATTAAATTAATTATTAAATTAATTATGACGTCATCACGGTTCGACCCCGGTTCAACCTCGGTTCGACCTTAAAAACCTTGAACCTCTTCCATTTACGGTTCAATGAACGGTCCGGGTCTAAAAACCTTGATTTTGCCCTCCTATCTCTCTCTTGTTTGAACAATTATGGCTAACTTCCTGGGTTACATTGTTGAAATTTTCTCATTAAAAATACTTTCATCGGGAATTAACAATACTTTGAAATTCTACAAAAGATTTTATTAAAAAATAAAACATGAATTTTTTTTGTTGCTTGGATCATCATAGTTTTGTTCACTGCCTTATTTTGCCTAAAACTTGTGTGTGGTAAATTTTTGTTGATATTATTGCCATGATACTTCTTTTTTTCGAATATTGAAAAGGATTAATATTGAACTAACGTACTGTCTTTCCAACAGACTTTAAACATTTCAATCATTTATCCTTATGTTGCTGTTAGTTGAGTTTGATTTGAAACAATGACCCAAATGTGATTCTAACTGTTTTTTTTTTAAACTTCGTACAGCCTTACAATTATAAAAAAAAATATAAAAAATAATTCATACAGCCATAAATCCAGAGTTGTTATAGTGCTTTTATCTAACTGCAGACTGTAGCTGCTAGAGCGGCTAGTACTTTTCCTGAAGTTCTTTTGGATATGTAATTACCCTCCATATTTGGCACAATAATAATAAAATAAAATTAAAAAAAAAAAAGAGAGAAAGGTTTCACATCCTGGGATATATTTGCGTGAGATGTGTGATAACACCACCCGAAAATGCCCACAGAGACCTTTTCCTTTAAATTGTAAAGGTGTGAAGAGGAGTGTCTTAACTAAAAAAATCCCAAAGGTCAGAGATGATTCCATTGACCTGCTGAAGAGGTTTTGGTGTGTGTTCCTTCTCTTTTTTTCTCTATTATATAAACAGGGATTTTTTTTTTCCAGAATAACACCCATTTTCACACAATTTTGTTAGTTAGCATCATTTCCAAACTATTTATGAAACTAACATCTCGAGACTAAAATACTCGAGTTCACTGTAGCAAATCGAGTGTATAGGAATCGATTTCCAGATGAACTTGAGTCTGTAGAACTCGATTTCTAGTGGAACTCGAGTATTAGAGACTTGAGTTTCTACTCCGCACAAATAAAAAAGAGAGAAACAGAGGAGAAAACGACCTTTGCTTGAGTCATGGGTTCAATCTGAGCTTGGGTTCGTGGGTTTTGTTGCTTGGGTTCACTGCTTGGGTTTGCTAGTTCATGGGTTCGCTGACTGGATTTGCCGCTGGGTTTGTGGTTGATCTCTTGCTTCGTGTGGTTTTTGCTTTGATCTCTTGTTTGTGTTTTTGTTGTCTCTTTGGTTGTTGTGGATTTTTTTTTTTTTTTCCAGAAGGAAGAAGGATTGTCGTGGATTTTTTTTCAAAGGGAGAAGAGGAAGAAGGAAGGGTTGATCTCAACTTTTTGGTTTTCTTTTGTGGAACTCGAGTGTTTAAAACTTAAGTTTTAGATGAATTTTCATTGAAGTCAAGTTTGTGATACTCGATTTGCTACAGTGATCTTGAGTCTCTTAGCCTCGAGATATTAGTTTGCTAAATAATTTAGAAACGATGCTAACTAACAAAATTATTTTAAAATTGGTGTTATTTTGAAGAAAAAAAAAAATCCTATAAACAAAACCCGTCTTCTTTTGCTTCACATTTTTCCCTCTGATAAGCAACTTTTTTTGCTTGTTTTTTTTTAGGAAGCCCTAGACTAGTCTTGTCAACAAAAACAATGAGATTCTTATGATTGCATATCTCTTCTTTATTTATTTATTTATTTATTTATTTAAAAAAAGCTTAGAAAACTAGTCAACAAAATAATTAAAATTGTGTTTTAAAATATGATTTCAAAGAAAATATATACAGAATATATAATAGCGAGTGTGTAATTAGTTTTTTCCTAAAATAAATATACTAACATGGCTTGAATAGAATCCAAAATAAAATAAATATTCTAGTAGGACTATTAGAGCAAAGCCCTAAAGTTTTGAATAGAAATATTAAGCTATTTCAACCTTAATTAATACTTAATGAAAACATTAGTATCGGACATGGGCGAAATGACTGTTTTCTAAATACCACCAATATTAGGTTTAAATAAATAAATAAAATTTGAATTTTGTTAGGATAAAATCAAATTAAATGATCCCAACCACATTAAACATCTGCAAAAGCAACCTCGGCTTTGATTGAGATCAGGTGCAATTGCTATATGCAATTGCATCATGCAATTACTCTTTTCCTTCACAATTTTTTTTATAATATTTTTAACCTTTTAACTTTAAATTTTTACTTCTTTTCAATATTTTTTTACTTAACGGTAGAGATTGAAAGCTGCTTTTTCTGACTTTCAAGAGTACCGCAACACCGTAGGTTCCATTTTTGCATGCAATTCTGTACATTGTTCATGCTAGCTACCATTTAAATTATTCATGCCAGTGGCGGTTTCAAGAATTTTTATGCGGGTGTTTATGAAAAAAACTTAAATTAAACAAAATTTAATTAAAAAACTTAAATATATCGACATAAACCAAAAACAAAAAATTATATGCAAATATATAAAGTTTTAAAATTTCCCTCTAGGTGTTTTCATATTTTGAAATCGTTGTATGATAGTTTCATTATCAATACTATCAGCTACATCTTTTTCAATGTATCCAACCAAATAATTATTATACTTTTGATCTGAATTTAACTTCTTACCTAGATAAATAACAATATTAACAAAATGTATCATCCTATTTTATGTTCTATTCCAACCAATTTTTAGTATTCTATAAACTAATTAGGATTTAATTGACGCAATGCTTCACTTATTTCTTTTTTAGAGAAATCTTGGCCAAGAGGTTGACAAAAAGTATTTTATAAATATGCTCTTCTTATTTCATCTTGATCATTAGGATGAGAAAATGTAAGAGACTGACTTTGGAGGGAAGTACAAGAACCCCACCCTTTTCTTAATAACGACCCTTTCTTTCATTTGGGTAACAGGGATCAAATTCCAGTAAAGGAAAGGTCGATCTATTATCATTGATACTACGTTGCACAGGGAAGCCCCTTGCCCTACTTTGACGTTAAGATACGAGGTCTAAAACCAAAACCCCAGGCTTTTTGAACTAATTATTTTCTCATAGCCTAGGATCTAAAAATAATTATTCAAGTCAATAAAAATTTGCTTGGAAGATGAACTTTGCAATACAAGTGATTTCCTTATAAGAAATTTGTTCATAGAGCTAGCAAAAAAATAAAGGATAAATTATAAGTTCATTCAATATATTTAACTTAGAAATTCAACCGTTACATTAATGAAGTTCATTAAATTATTCAGTATTACTTTAGTGCAATGCGTGTGTACAAAATGTATCACATAAATTCAACAAATTTAGCAAAAGACTAAAGCAAAAACTAACAGACTAACTATATGAAAATATGTGTTTTTTAGAAGAATAAAAATATATATAGTGATTTTAAAATATTTCTTTTGAAACACAATTAAAAAATCACAATTAAACATTTGATTTGGCTAATTTGTATTTGTTTCAGCAATTTTTGAGAAATGCTATGCCTACAAAATTTTCATAAAATCCTAAATGGTAAATTATTATTGGTTTTAATTCTCTACTAGTAACAGTCAATAACAACCTGTTGATTATGATTTATTTGTGAAAGTGTTGTGAAAATGTGTGAACGTAGCATTTCTCACAATTTTTTAGTTCAAACTTTAATGAACCAAAATTTTGGAGAGATCAAATTTTATCTTTAATGGGCTCAAATTTTTATTTAGGGCATTAAATTTTTTTAGGGTTGTCAATTTTTTTCCAGGGTGGTCAATAGCCCATATAAATTTAAAATTTTACTTTTTAAAGCATATATCAAAAAAAAAAAAAAAGTTTCAATTCGGGGTGATCCTGATTAATAAATAAAGCCACCCTTGGATCTAGCATTATTCATTATTATTATTTTGGGATGGGTGTGATAAAGGTTGGAAAATCAATTTTCAAACTCAAAGACTCAAACAAGAAAAAACATAGAAACTCCAAAATGTAGAGACTAAAATAATATTTTCCAAAAGAAAAAAAAACTAGTAATTCATAACGTTATGAATTACTAGTTTTTTTTTAATATGTTGAAACCCAAATTCTTTGAGCTAACCCATTTGTGATGTTTTTTTTTTTAAAATAATAATAAAATGGCTGCAATGTCATGTCATAGTTTTATAGATACATACTCAAAGAAACTAACAGAACTTGATGAATAGATCAATGATGCTCATTTTCTTAACTCCACATAGTTTTAAAGACCAGCAAAGCAATAAATAAGTATTTCGGCCTTTTCTTTTTAGGAAAGTTAAGATGTATTTAGTACTTCACCAAGTGATGTTTTTATATATTCTTAGAAAGTAAATTCCATTAACTAATAAATTATTGATAAGTGTACTTTACTTTTTGAAATCTGTATATTACAACTCATAATTGAATATTAATTATTATTTAACTTGTACATTAGGGGATTTTTCCATACATTTCGATGACAAAAGTTCCATCTTTGCTTTAGAAGTAGTTTTGGCTCTCTTCATAAACAGCAATTTTTAGTTTTTAAACAGCATTTTATGTATTTTCACACACTTTTTCACCTATACGTATTTCAAAAAATAATAAACAACAATTTTTAAACTACTTTACCAAACACCTCCAAATGTCTTTCTTTCTTTTTTCTCACTTCTCGTTTTCAAGTTAGCTTTCTTCAAAGGGATTTCGCAAAGTGGCCTGTTATAATTAAAACCAACTAGTAATTCATAAAGTCAATGGTCTGTAGTTGTCTTCCTAACCTTGTGCAATTAAATCGATTTACTGCTTTAACAAGTGTATACTCTTGGGACGATCTCTATATTTACATGTATACTTCATGGACTCCCAATGATGCATTGTTAAGCACGTCTTCTTAGTTCTTAATGTGTGAAAAACAGCAAATTATTGATCGTGTTTGGCGAGCAATTTTATAGTGATGGAAAGTTATGTATGAGCTTGGGCCTAACAAAGGAGTTGATTGCAGATATGCCTGTATCTTAAAACAACATAACTAACGTTGGAACAACCACAGATTAGAGAAACAACAAAATGACAAAGGGAAGAAAACAAGAAACTAAAATATATAAGATAAGTTTTGGCACCCCACAGGTAGTAGGTTTCGTTGTAGACTTGGAGGATGGGGAATTAATGTTGCTGAATGTCTTCTTCACTTAGCAAACATTCTACCATACCTTAACTCCAACGAATAGTGACCAATACCATAACCTTTACATGGAAGGCAATGTGGAAACTCTGTCACTCTTCTTATTCTTAAACAAATACAAAATAACAGAAGATACATAAATTTGAAGCTACGGCATTATAACCTATTGATCAACCCCATCAGCTTACAGTGACGCATTAACAACATCTACTCTCTCTCTCTCTCTCTCTCTCTCTCTCTCTCTCTCTCTCTCTCTCTCTCTCTCTCTCTCTCTCTCTCTCTCAGGGACGGACCCAGGGGGGGCCTAAGGGGGCCCGGGCCCAAAAAAAATTTTTTTTAGCAGTTAATTTTTTTTTTTAATTTTTAAAAAGGGCTTGGGCCCCTCTTGAAATTTTGCTCCGGCCCCCTTAGAATTTTGCTCCGGCCCCCCTCCCAAATCTCATGAACCCAGCCCATCACCGGCCAGCCCACCAGCCCATGACCCGTTTAAGTGTTAAAAAAAAAAGGAAAAAAGAAAAGAAAAGAAGAAGCCCTCAGCTCTTGCAAACGGAGAAACAAAAGACACAAAGGAAACAAAAAAAACAAAAAAAAACAAAAGAAAGGAAAGTGAGACTCAGTGAGAGGCGACACACAGGGAGAGACCGAGAGAGTCACAGAGAGAAGAGAGTACTCAGAGACAGAGAGAGTGAGAGACTCACGCCGCCTGCCGGCGAGACCCACGCCACGTGAGAAGACCCACGCCGGCGAGACCCACGCGAGAAGACCCACGCCGTGACGTTGACGTCGTGAAGCACGCGAGAAGACCCATGCGAGCCATGTCGGCGAGACCGGTCCACCCACTTGCTCGATCTGCTCCAGCCTTCACAGGTATTTACATTTTACTCTATCTCTTGCTTCAAATTTCAAAACCTAATAAAATGTTTGTGTTTGTGATCTGAGACTCTGAGATTCATAGAAAGTAGAAACTGTGCTTGTGCCTTAAACCCTAAACCCTAAACCCTAAACTGTGGGGTGTTTCATGTTTGTGTTTTTTCTGATTGTGAAATGTGAATTGAATCGGCTGCTGCTTGTGGTGTTTTTTTTTTTTTTTTTTTTTTTTAGCTTTGTGACTCTGTCACTCTGTGTCTGTGTGTGTGTTTGTGACTCTCTCATCTGTTATATAGATAAGAGAGATAGAGAGAGAGTAGAGATTAGTTTTTTGAGTCAACAAAGAAAAAAACTTTTTTCTTTGTTGACTGGTAGTTTGGCATAATAGGGACAAGGACAAGTGGAGGTGGAGTTGGGCAACGGACAACAAGGGACAGAAAAAAGAAGAAGAATTAAAGTTAAGAAAAGTTTTTGTTAGTTGTGACGAACTCTTTGATGTTATACATTGAAAAGGATATAGTTTTGACATTTAGTTTGGATTCAGTCGTGGATGATTTTGAAAATTTGAAAGAGCGTCGAGTTCTCTTTTCATAGATGATTGTATAAAGAAATAATAGTGTTTCGTATCTTTTGTTTTTGTTAGTAGATGATTGTATCTTAATATATTAAGAAATAATGGTTTTTGGGTATTTATCTTGGTTGATAGTTTATAAATACTATATGGATGCGTATTTGAATTTTTTTTTTTCGCTTATCTCCAGCCCTCCCAAACTTAAAATCCTGGGTCTGTCCCTGCTCTCTCGTATTAATTCATCGTTAGAATTCTGGACAGCTAAAAAAAATTTGATCGCTTTTAACTCAATGAAAAACAATTAAATCTTAGCAAACATTCTACCATACCCTAACTCCAACAAATAGTGACCTATACCATAACCTTTACATGAATGGCAATGTGGAAAGTCTGTCACTCTTCTTATTCTTAAACAAATACAGAATAACAGAAGATACATAAAATTTTTTTTTTTTGACAAAAAAAGGTAGAAGTATAATAAAAAACGAAATTAGAAAAACAAAGCTATCAAGGTGGGTCCCTCTTAACCACCAATCCAGCAGCCCTTACAACAACAAGATTAAAAAAATAGTACAAACATCACAGTGCCCAAAAAGTAAAAGAAAGTATACACCAGGTTTCTGTGAAAAGTGGGTCCCTCTGACCACGTACTCATCCCATAAATTTGAAGCTACGGCATTAGAGCATTCACAGCAGCATATTTAAATTTTTATCATCTAAAAGCTACTTTATCTATAATTTTAGCTTTTAACTCTACACACTCCACAGCAATACATCTATATTTTTAGCTATTTGATTAAAATAATACAAAAAACTCTATACAATAATAATAAAAAATTTTACAGCAAGAGCACAGCCATCACCACCATCACAGCACAGCCATCACCACCACCATCACCATCACAGCACAGCACAGCCATCACCACCACCACAGCAGTCCACAACAGAAAAAAAAAAAAAAAAAAAAAAAAAAAAAAAAAAACCCATGCGATCGGCGATGAGGGAGACATGGAGGACGGCGAGGTGGACAGCAGAACAAAGAGTAAAAGAGAGAAAGAGTAAGAACAGATCGGCCACAACCCACCACCACCGGTGGTCCACAGCAGAACAAAAAAAAAAAAAAAAAGAACAGATCGGCCACAACCACCACCACCGGTGGTCCACAGCAGAACAAAAAAAAAAAAAACAGATCGGCCACAACCCACCACCACCGGTGGTCCACAGCAGAACAAAAAAAAAAAAAAAAAAAAAAAGAACAGATCGGCCACAACCCACCACCACCGGTGGTCCACAGCAGAACAAAAAAAAAAAAAAAAAAAAAAAGAACAGATCGGCCACAACCCACCACCATCGGTGGTCCACAGCAGAACAAAAAAAAAAAAAAAAAAAGAGCAGATCGGCGACCACAGCCACAGCCACAGATTGGCGACCACAGCCGCAGATCGGCGACGGGCTTGGGGTGAGACGAGATCGCTGGCCGGCTGTTGAGTTAGAGAGAAAAAAAAAATGAGGAGGAAAGAAGAAAGAAGAAAGAAGAGAAGCCGGATTGAGAGAGAGAGAGCGAGAGAGAGAGAATGAGATTATTTTAATCCGGAAAGAGAGAGAGAGAGTAATAAAAAAATATTTTTTTTTTTAGCTTTGATGAACAGTGCACATCTATTTATAGATGTGCACTGTTCATATGAAGCTAAAATTTTAGCTTTTAGCTCCACTGCTGGAGCTGTGTTTTTGGAAGTTGTGGAGCTATATTGCTATATATTATAGCAATATAGCAATATAGCTCCACTGCTGTGAATGCTCTTATAACCTATTGATGAACGCCATCTGCTAACAGTGACGCATTAACAACATCTACTCTCTCTCTCTCTCTCTCTCTTTCTCGTATTAATTCATCGGTAGAATTCTGGACAGCTAAAAAAAATGTGATCGCTTTTAACTCAATAAAAAAACAATTAAATCACCTCTGTTGAGGCTAAGAACAAAATGTGATGATGCAATCCCACATTAAAATATAAAAAAAATTTTAAGAATAATTAAAGCCATATAATAGTTCAATAAAATTTTTTTTTTTAATAATCTCTCCTAGCTATGTCCACACATTGATGAAACTTATATTTATAGAAGTGATGCCAATCATCCTATTCAAGTCTTAGAAACATAAAATTTGCCAACCGCCTGTAATGATCTACTTAAAAAAGTAAGTCATAATTCTAGACTGATATACATTGTTGTCCATCTCCTGCATAAACTTAGGAACAACTTGTCTCACAGACATTCATCACATCATGTAGAAATTTATAAAGTTCTAGTCTTTTCTTTTGTTTTTCTTTGATTATTTTTATTTATTTATTATAATTCAATAATTGATAGAACAACGATCTGATTCCTAAACATCTCTATTGGAAATACCATAAAGTGTTAACTGCAACACTCTTGGCTTATTATTAATTTCATATTTAATACCTTATAAAGTTTTTGTATTTTATAATTTATAATTAAGTGGTGACGTTGCCAAGAGTCTTGTAACACAATTGACACTTTTTTAAAAATAATTTCAACTGACACCTTTTAATGTTTCTAAGAGAAATATCTAGGATTTAAATCCTCACTCCTTACTATAACAATCAAATTTATATAAAAATAATTATATTAGTGATGGCATCTTCATAGTCCACAGTAGCCACATTGATTTTCTGCCCTTCAGGAACTGCAAAAGACATTAATGGATTAATTAACTTCTTAATAAGGAAAAGCCATATTACGATTTGGGTGGAGGACACTCCCCCTATTATTGTATTGCAGATTCAATCTGATGTAATTTCTATGGGTACCACCCACGTTTAATGAAATTGCGAGCTTTTCTATCCAAAAAAAAAAACAAAAAAAACAAACAGACTTTTTTTTTTTTGAGAAACAAAAAACAAACAGACTTCATTCTATATATAGAAAGCACACACACATAGAATATGTATATATATATATATATATAATTAGTTGATTGTATGCTTGCCCTCTATTTTGCACATAGCTAAAATCAACAGACGTCATACTGTATATAGAATGGACACACACGTAGAATATATATATATATATATATATATATTTATATAAAGAAGTACAAGCTTTCTATTTTACTAGCTACAATGATATGCACATTGGACCATGATGGTGATGTAACTCCTAACTTATTAAGACTACCACAATGCATATTGGACCATGATGGTGATGTAACTCCTAACTTATTAAGACTACCACAAGTCCTACCTTATTAAAAATTAGAAAAATTATCATAAGTAGTATCAAATTTATGTAAGAATTTTTATAAGTGACTAATTACGTTTAATTTTTTAAAAAAAAACTTTGACTAATTATTTATATTTTTATTATAAAAATTGTGTTTAATTTTAAATGTGTCTATACCAGTGGTGGAGCTAGGATTAAGTTAGGGGGGGGGGGAATTTATAAATAACTCACAATTATGCACATCGTGAATATATAGTATTTGACACAAATTTGAAAAATTAAAATTTATTCATTTGAATATTAAATAATATTTTAATGAAATTATGCTTTAAAAAAAAAAAAAACTTTCACAAAAAGAAAGCATATTCATTTTTTTGTATTTATCTATTTAGTTTTTACTCATTTTTTTGAAGAAACAAACACACACACACACAAGAAAGAGAGAAAGTGAAAGACTTTTGCTCACATAAGCATCAATTTTCAAAGTCAAAAATCGAGTTATGAATGAAATGATATGCAATTTTATGTAATTTTGATTAATAAGGACTTATAAAATGCTCAAATTATTTTATTAACAATAAAATTTTACTTATATATATATAAAAAAAAGCTCAAAATATAATGTGTGAATCTATAATATAATATTTAAAAATATACTTAATTATTTCAACTAATTTAAGCATACATTAATATTATACATATATATTGTGGGGCTAAAGGCCCAAAATCGTGTATTGGGCCTTAAGCCTTATCCGAGGACGATGTAAGGTCCGAGGAAAGATAAATAAATAAGAAGAATCCCCGGATAGAGTTTGATACATATGAGATGAGTTAGGGTGGTCAGAGGAGTAATCCTTACATAATCCTAACTATGGAGACATGTCTCATGACCATTTAAAAGGAAGGAAGCTTCCAAAAATATCTAAGGAAAAGCTGCTACCACCGCATTAAATGTGCTGTATCTACTCTTCTGGCCGCATTTATGTGGAGAAAATCCCTGAATAGTGTGACCTTGGCCACTGTAACTCACAAAGGGTCAAAGAAGGTGCCTGATGAGACGGGTACCCAAATGAAGACTTAGATGAGCAACAAGTGTAAAATCAAGATGATCCAGAAATGACTATATAATGTAGAGAAACCCTTCATAGTGGGGGGAGGAAAAAATAAAGAGAGAAAGACTGTAGACATTAAGAACTAAACTTGTATCTGAATTAAGAACAGTATATATCAAACTGACCTCCTCGGATACATGCCGAGGACTATTTCCTGAAGTTAAACTCTTTGTTTCATTCTTCTTATGATCCAAACCCATCTTATTGATTGTCTAAGTTAATCTAGCCCAGCTTTCTTTACCTACTCTCTACAAATTCATTGTTTTTGGGCCTTTTGGGCTAGTCCATCTACCTTTGGGCTGGAACACTAAAACCGTTTCCATACAATTGGCGCCGTCTGTGGGAAAGCTGATTGGTTAGTGTGTTAGATCTTCAATCATGGTAGGTTCGGGTCCACACCAACTGGAGTCTACGGGATCTCAACGGGAAGACCATCTTCGAGAGGGGCAGGAGGGAAGTGTGCATACCACCCATACTGGTGAGAGTCATTCTAAGGATGATAGCCACGTCTCTCACGAGGAACATGCCAAGGCCATGCCAAAAGAGATTGACCACCTGAAGAAAAAGCTGCGTCGTGAGCGGAGGAAGCGAAGTTCCTTAGTTTCTGACCTTTCTTCTGATGGTGAGAGGGATGGTGACTATAGACGTAGATCAAGAACACCTCCAAGAGAAACCTTCTGGTATGAGGAGGACTACCGTCGTGAACGTAAGAGCAAAGATTCATCTTCGAAGGGCCTAGGAAACGACGCGATGAGCAAGGCACTCAATAGAATCTCCAAGTCTCCCTTTACACGCAGAATTGAGAATGCAACGCTTCCTTAGCGGTTTACCCAACCCACATTCACCTTTATAATGTCCGTACAGACCCGGTTGAACATGTCAGCCATTTCAACCAGAGAATGGCTGTACATTCTAAGAACGAGGCTCTAATGTGCAAGGTGTTTCTGTCCAGTTTAGGGCTTGTGGCGATGAGGTGGTTTGATGGTCTAGGGGCAGGCTCTGTTGACTCTTTTAAGGAACTCACACAGGTGTTTGGGTTCCATTTCATCACGTGCAGCTGAGTCCCTCGGCCTTTGGATTCTTTGTTGTCTCTGTCCATGCAAGTAAGTGAAACGCTGAAAACATACTCGAACAGATATTAGGAAATGTTCAACGAGATTGAAGGTGATTTTGACGATGTAGCTGCCAGGACATTCAAGGTCAGCTTGCCTGCTGAGCATGGCCTGAAGAGATCTCTAATAGGGAAACTTGTTACTAGTGTGCGTTAGCTCATGGATAGGATTGATAAATACAAAAGGGTTGAAGAAGACCAGCAGCAGGGAAAGGGCAAAGGTAAGGTTATCCCTCAAGAGAGGAGGGATTTCAGGTCGGATCAGTACAACAACAATTGGCCCCGAAGAGACTTTGGAGGTCAATCCGAATCTCCAGCTGCCCAGGTCGTTAACACGTTGTTCCGAGAACTAGTGCATCAAGTCCTGGAGAAGATCAAGAATGAGCCATACTTTAGATGGCCGATCAAGATGAGCGGAGACCCTACGAAGCGTAATCAAAGTCTGCATTGCCAGTATCACAAGGAGTGCGGGCATACGATCGAGGACTGTAGGACCTTGTGGAGTCATTTGCAGCAGCTAATCCGGGACGGAAGATTGAAACAGTTCTTGAATCGACCTAACGAGCAAGAAGGTCAGGCGAGCTCAGGGATTCAAGGCAGTAATTCTTCAAGACCCCCTTTGGGAATCATTCATGTTATTCTCGCCGCACCGAGCAGAACAAGATCTTGCCGCTCCAGGGTGATGACCATAGCTAGGTCGTGTGCCGAGGTCTTTGTTCATGAGTCGAAGAGGGCTAAAATAGGAGTTCGTCCAGCACTAAGCTTCTCGAACGAGGACAAAGCCGGGACCATGCAGCCTCATGATGATGCCTTAGTTATAACCCTTAGGATTGGTGGATACGACGTGAAAAGGGTACTGGTAGACTAGGGCAGCGGGGCTGAGATTATGTATCTAGATCTGTACAAAGGGCTTAACCTCAAACCAGAAAATCTGATCAGTTATGATTTGCCTCTGGTCGGCTTTGATGGAAAGGTTGTTGTTCCGCGGGGACAGATCAGACTGCCGGTTTTGGCCGGATCGGAGGTAGTGGAAGTAGATTTTATAGTGGTGGATGCTTTTTCCCTGTACACCGCTATTGTGGTACGGCCCTAGCTCCACGCCCTTAAGGCCGTCTCGTTCACTCTTCATCTCAAGGTAAAGTACTCATCTGGAGACCGAGTTGAAGAGCTGGTTGGAAGTCAGTTTGTGGACAGGCAATTTTTGGTGGCTACTATCACGCACCGACCTGAGTCAGATTCCTCGGCCCTTGCAGATAAAGAATTGTAGCAGTTAAAGTCCAAGACCTCAGTTTCTGGTAGTGAGACCGAGGAGGTAAAATGCGAGGAGTTGGAGAAGGTTCTTATTGATGATGATCCAGAGAAATTTTTTCAAGTCGGGGCTCAACTGCCTCCTCGGGAAAGGGAAGAGCAGGTGCAGTTTCTTAAGCAGAATATTGATATATTTGCTTGGAATGCCTATGAAGCCCTGGGGGTAGATCCGAGCTTCATCTGTCACCATCTGAAAGTTAATCCATCTGTTGCCCCCAAAAAGCAGCCTCCTCGGCACTCTTCGAAGGAACATTCTGATGCCGTAAAAGAGGAGTTGACGAAACTTAAGCGGGCCGGGGCTATTAAGGAAGTGTTTTATCCCTACTGGCTGGCTAATACTGTGGTGGTGAAGAAGAAGAATGGAAAGTGGCGGGTATGTGTGGATTACACGGACTTGAATAAGGCCTGCCCAAAGGACCCTTTCTCCATGCCCCGGATTGATCAACTGGTAAATGTGACTGTGGGGCATCCTCAGATGAGCTTCCTAGATGCTTTCTAGGGTTATCATCAGATACCTCTGGCCTTGGAAGACCCAGAAAAAATATTTTTTGTCACCCCCACTGGGAACTATCATTATAAAGTGTTGCTATTTAAGCATAAAAATGCGGGGTCTACTTACCAAAGGATGATGACACGGATGTTCGAACTACAGCTGGGAAAGAATATTGAAATCTACATTGATGATATGATTGTCAAGAGCAAGAAGGAGGCCGAGAACATTTATGACCTCGGAAACATATTTGAAATCCTGAGAGGGCACAAGTTATGGTTTAATGCTTCCAAGTATTCCTTTGGCAAAGGATCGGGAAAGTTTCTAGGCTACATGGTTACTCACCGTGGAATTGAGGTCAATTCAGACCAAGTTAAGGCAATTAATAATTTGCAACCACCTCGGACTCCCAAGGAAGTACAGAGATTGACAGGTATGACCGCTGCCTTGAATCGATTTATATCTCAGTCGGCAGATAGGTGTAGGCCTTTCTACCAGTTGTTGAATAAATGGAAGGGTTTTGAATGGACCGAGGAATGCGCCTTAGCATTCCAGCAGTTGAAGGAATATCTTTCTTGGCCACCGATTATGTCTAAACCAGAGGCGGACGAGGTCTTATTTGCTTATATTGCAGTGGCCGCCCATGCGGTAAGCTTAGTGCTAATAAGAGTTGACAGTGGTTTACAAAAGCCTGTGTATTATGTGAGCAAGTCCTTGCATGAGGCGGAGGTCTGATATTTGCCACTTGAGAAGGCTATTCTGGCTGTGGTACATGTCACACGCAAGCTTCCCCATTATTTCTAATCACACACTATTGTTGTCCTAACCTAATTGCCACTCAGGGCTCTGCTTTGAAGCGCTGATTATACGGGGAGAATCGCAAAATGGGAAACAAGGCTAGGGGCTTATGATATCAAGTATATGCCTCGCACCTCTGTGAAGGGTCAGGTCCTGGCTGACCTTATGGTCGAGTTTGCTAAGACCCCAATAGAAGAAGATGTGGAGGAACAGAACATGGATGAAAATTCAATTGGAATAATCTTCATACAAGGAGCATTACCATGGAGAGTTTATGTTGATGGCACTTCAAACCTCAAAGGATCTAGAGTGGGGCTAGTTCTGATCTCTCCCGAGAATATTACGATTGAAAATTGCTGAGACTAGGATTCTCGGCCACAAATAATGAAACCGAGTATAAGGCTCTACTAGTGGGGATGACCATGGTTCAAAAGATGGGTGGAAAGACTGTGGACATATTCTCAGATTCCAGACTGGTGGTAGGTCAAGTTCAAGGGGAGTTAGAAGCTCGGGATCCTAGAATGCAGGAATATCTAAGCTAGGTTAGACATTTACAATCTAGGTTTGAATCTTTCAATTTATTACAAATTCCTAGAAGCAAAAATACATATGCGGACTCGCTTGCAACGTTAGCAAACTCCTCGGCGCAGAGTTTACCCAGAGTAATTCTTGTTGAAGATCTCATTAAGCCCTTTGGGTCGAGAATAGAAGTGTTATCTATTCATCAGATAAAGGCAGGTCCTAACTGGATGGATCCTATCCTACAATTCCTCAAAGATGATGTTCTACCTGAGAACAAATTGAAGGCAGATAAGATACGAAGGAAGGCTCCTCGGTTCTGGCTGTTTGAGGACCAGAAATTGTATAAAAGATCTTTTTTCGGACCATATCTATTATGCATACATCCTGAAACCGTTGAAATTCTCTTGGAAGAATTACATGAGGGAATTTGTAGAAGCCACACAGGAGGGAGGTCTTTATCCCATCATGCTCTCACTCAAGGATATTGGTGGCCCAATATGCAGAGAGAGGCCGAAGAATATGTGAAGAAGTATGATCAGTGTCCACAATCCTCTATCCAGCCCTTGGCCTTTTGCTTAATGGGGTTTGGACATTTTAGGACCTTTCCCCAAAGCTGCAGGAAACAAGAAGTATTTGTTGGTCGGCACAGATTATTTCACTAAATGGGTTGAAGCAAAACCACTGGCCAACATCCAGGATGTAGATGTAAAGAAATTTATTTGGAAAAACATTGTCACACGATTCGGAGTCCCTCACACCCTAGTTTCAGATAATGAACTTCATTTTGACAGCAAATCTTTCCGGAGATATTGTTGCGGGTTAGGAATAACGAATAAGTATTCTACCCCAGCCTATCCACAGGGGAATGGGCAAGCCAAAGCTGTAAGCAAGGTCATAGTAAGTGGGCTCAAGAAAAGGTTGGATGATTCCAAGTGAAGATGAATAGAAGAACTACCACATGTTCTGTGGACATATCGGACTACACCTCGAAGGTCTACTAGAGAAACTCCCTTCTCAATGGCTTATGGGGCCGAGGCTGTTATTCCATTAGAAACTGGATTCCCTACATTAAGAACAAGCTCTTTCACTTTGAGCAACAATGACGACTTACTGGAGAAAAGTTTGGACTTGATTGAAGAACGAAAGGAAAATGCCATGGTCCAATTGGCTTATTATTAGCATAAACTTAAGCAAGGGTACGATGCCAACGTGAAATTAAGGCCTTTGGCGCCTAGAGATTTGGTACTAAGAAAGGTGGTTGATTCTGCAAAGAACCCAGCCTGGGGAAAACTGGGACCCAACTGGGAAGGACCGTATCGTATTACATCTAGGCCTGTTCAATCTTTCACCGGCGCCGACAAAACCGCCCGAAACCGCGCCGATCCGACCGCTGAAAGCTCCACCGAAGGTTCCCGGCGCGATGATCGGTAGGCTTTTTCCGTTACCGAAGTCGGTCGGTCCGGTGGTCGGCAGCAAAATCTGCAAACCGAAGAGAAACCGAACCGATATATATATATAACTAATAACTTATACATATATAAATATAATATAATCATTCATCAGTTTTAAAATAAAAGAAATTGAGAGGTGAAGCAAAGGAAGAAAAGAAATTGAGAGAGAACCAGTTTGGCGTGAAACACTGAAACTGAGAGAACTGAAAACGTGAGAAGCAAAGGAAGAAGAAGACAGAAGAAGTGAAGAACGCCAACTTGAAGTCTGAAAGTTAACGTGTCACGTGTGTGCAGTGTGAGGCTGAGTTAATTTTTAAGTAAAAAACGTGTCTGTTAGGTGAGGCATTGAGTTGTCTTGTGTAAGTAATCTCCCACTTGCATTTTTTGGAAAAAAAAAATATTAAAAAAATAAAAAAAATATTGTGGCCGTATGAGAGTCAGTGTGCTTTCAGTAAAGCAACCTGCGTTTTTTGAAAAAAATAAAAATAAAAAAAAGCATGCCAACCACTTTTTGAGTCACTGATGGTCAATCACTATGCAAATTTTTTTTCCTCTTTTGATCTCAGCCACACAAGTCATTTCTCCTCTTACTCATCTGTTCTCATTTGTCGTTTCTCCTCTTTTGTTTTACTCTTTAGACTTTTGCTCTCTCAGAAGTTAGAACTTAGATAGAACTCAGTCTCTCGCCTCTCAAAACTCAGACTCAGCCATCATTCATCAGCTTTCAGCTAGAAAGCTTCTTTCGTTTCTCTTCCAAACCCTAATCCCGCCGATCAAACATTAGTTTTTCCCTCTCAATCCCAGGCCCTCACCTAACTTTTTTTCTTTTCTTTTTTTTTTTTGCTCTCAGTCGGCCACATAATATTTCCCTCTCAATCTCAGATTTTCAGGCTCCCACCAACCATTTTTCTCTTCTCTTTTGCACTCAGCCACATAATTTTTTTTCCATACTCTATTTTTTTTTTTGATTATTTTCTTGTAATTTCAGGGGTAATTTAAAGGATTCAGCTTCAGCCTAGTAAAGGAATAAATCTCAAAGGCTTAATATAGGTCCTGGGTATTTTCTCATACTATTTATATTTGTTTTGAGTTCACAATTTTTGATTTTTTTTTCTTTTTTGTTTGATTTTCTTTTAAGGATTATTTTTTTTATGTTAATGTTGCTGCCATGCTAGAATTCTCTTGTTATGGTTGAGACTTGATACTCTATAATTGTATGTTTGATTTGGATTGTTGTAACAGGTTTAGATTTATTAATATGTGTTAATGTACTTAATAAATACATGTTTAATTTGACAGGTTTATAGTTGAGAGTTGAGACCTGATAATCTATAATTATGCATTTGATTTGGAATGTTATGAGTCTAGTAACAGGTTTAGAGGTGTCTTCTTGTGGTTAGAACTTGATAAAGAAAAGCTTAGTTAAAAAGAAGTCAGTTAAAAAGATGTCATTATAGGCTCAAAATGCTATTTTTTAAGGGCCAAAAGCCCAAAGCTTAGAATAGGAATTTTTAAAAATTCAACTCATCTAACCGAACGAACCGCACCGAGCCGCCAAGATTAACCGCACCCTGTGTAGACCGGTTTTTAATTTCCAAAAGTGAGGTGCGGTTAAGCATAGGATGAAACCGCACCCTATAGGTGTGGTGCAAAAAACTTCTCCAAAACCGACCGAACCGAACCGTGTACACCCCTAATTACATCTGTGGCAGGGATAAGCGCATACTATCTGGAATATTTAGAGGATAAGGTTGTACCACATCCTTGGAATGTAAACAGCCTAAGAAGATATTATTATTAATGAGAATGTACTTTATATAATATTTGTATTTATTGCATTGCATACTATATTTGATTACTCTAAATTCTAAGTGTCAAACAAATCCTTAGTCATGCCTAGTCCCTCGGATCACATACCTTGAGAAAATTGATCCTTACCGGTTATTTTTCTAAGTATTAAACAGATCCTTAGCTACATCTGGTTCCTCGGACCATCTGCTTTGAAAAAATTAATACTGCATGAAACTTTCTGAGTGTCAAACAGACCCTTGGTCATGCCTAGTCCCTCGGACCACATACCTTGAGAAAATTGATCTCTATTGATTATTTTTCTAAGTATTAAACAGATCCTTAGGTACGTCTGGTTCCTCGGACCATCTGCTTTGAAAAAATTAATACTGCATGAAATTTTCTAAGTGTTAAACAGACCTTTGGTCATGCCTGGTCCCTCGGACCACATACCTTGGAAAAATTGATCTCTATCGATTATTTTTCTAAGTATTAAACAGATCCTTAGCTACGTTTGGTTTCTCGGACCACCTGCTTTAGAAAAATTAATACTGCATGATGTTGTTCTAAGTGGTAAACAAACCCTTGGTCAAGCCTAGTTCCTCGGACCACATCTCTTGGGTAAGCTAATCTTTTATTTTTATTGCATTAAAGCCAAAGTCATACTTGGTTGCTCGGATCACATGTCTTATGATATTTAATGCCGCGTTATTTATTAGTTTCTCATTAAGCATCAAGTCATACGATGAATTATGCCTAACTCCTCGGGTGGTTATTTTTGAATGTGCGGTAAACCCCCCCACCCCTTTTTAAGCTACAGAAACTTGATAAATTATATTAGCAATTACTTGAAACGATTAGAAACAATAAAACGCAAAGCATAACAAATGAACATGCAAAAGACAAAAAGGAAGATAACTCATTGATTGAAATAAAAGCTACATTCCTTTTTTGCAAAGGCGTACAATCAGTACAAGGCCAAAAGCAGAAAACGAAACAACAACAGAAACTGTTACAAAAAAAAGAAAGAAGAAAAAATCCTAAGTACTAAGCCTTGGCTTCAAGAGCAGGAGGGTCTTCTTTTTGGCTCGGCTGGGTAGTGGAAACATCCTCGGCCTTAGAATCATCTTCTTTTGTGGTGGCCTCTGTTTCCTTTGCCTCCGTTGTAGCATCTTGGGCCTTAGAATCAGCACCTCTAGCCTTAGCTTCTTTAGCTTTAGCAGCATCAGGGGCGTCTAAGAGAGTGACATCTGGGACTTCGCGAATGTGCGGATAGTAGTATACGCTCCCAGACTACCTCAAGGCCGAGTCCATAGGGACTCCTGCAACGTTGAGGGCTTCGTCCTACGTCACGTTGCAAAACTCCCTACAAGCCTCGGCTAGCTCCTCAGTAAGCCTAGCTTGCATTTCTTCAATGCCAAGCTGGTAAGATGCTCGCTTCTCTGCCTCGGATGCTTCCTTGGCTAGTTGAGCTGCCTCTTTGGCCCTCTGCAGCTGCGCCTTTAGATCTAGCATGAGCTGCCTTGAAGTGGCCAGCTCTAGCTCTGTTTGGTATAGCAATTTGCGCTGATCCTCCACCTGCGCCTCAGCATTCTTCAGCCCTGCTTAGGCACTCTTCCTCTCCCGTTCTTCAACGGTCAGTTTGGAGAGCAGCTCCTTATTCTCTGCCTTTGCAGCACCCAGGGCCTTCTCGGCTTTAAGGCAAAGGTGGATTTCATTCCTTGCATCACTCCGGGCCTTCTTTACCCACTCCTCGGCCACAAAGACCTCCTAGGTGACCAGCATAAGAGAAACATCACTACCCCATAAATAAATAAATAAATAAAAATAAAAATAAAAAACTTAGTAATACTTGAACGAGTAAAAGATGTGCAGTTACGGACTTACCATGGCAAGATCCCTTTTTAAAGACAAAAAGATATCTTGTTGCTTTAGCTTTCTCACGGCCTCTATGTCCTTAGGCAGGAGGAGTGGCTGCTCCAAAACCTCAGCTATGTGGGCACCTTGGCCTCTTTTTACGTCACGGACCGAGGCATCCCAGGATATGACTGCCCTATCCACCTACAGCCGAGGAGACCAAGCATGTGGGGGAAGGCGCACCTCGACCTCGTTTTGGTCTTCCCTACTGTCCACAGATGTGGACCTCCTGTCACGAGGCTCCTTAGTCGTTTTCTGCTGTTTGTTCCCCTTCTGAAGGACGACCTCCTCCTTTTCAAGGTCTAGAATTGGCCTCTTTTTCTTCAAGTCCAGATTGGCCTTCAGACTAAGGTCAGCGGGAGGTGGAGGAGGTAGAGGGAGAGAGGGAGGAATCTTGGACTTGGGAACTTCCTTGGAAGTTTTCCCTTTGTTTCTTGAGGCCAGAAGATTTCTTAGGCCCTTACCCCTCTGATATGAAGCCATTTCCTCCTCAGAAGTACTGTCGAGGCAAGTAATCACCACCGCAGAAGCGTGAGCACCCGAGTTCCTATCGGTCTCGCCCTCAGCGTCCGGGACTTAAACTGTCGCTGGTCCGGGGCTACCCTCTTCTTCGAAGTGAAATTTGTCTATCTCCTCGTCTAAGGAGAAACGCGAGGAGGCAATCTCTTCCTCTGCGGCCGCGGCTACTTCTGCAGGGACGTGTTGTAGCAATATCACAAGTGGAGGAATGTGCTGAAGAATCGGTAGTACCACGGGAGGAAGATCGTCACGGGCAAGAAAATCCACTCTTGACACGTCAATCCTGTGTATTCGACGATCACCAACCCTGATACTATGACCGATTTCTTAGAACACCTTCGAAATAGGCTCGAAACCTAAAATGTGGTGGACGGCTCACAACTATCTGTCCTCGTTTACGAAGATCTCAGACCTAAGTAGGTAATTCAGGGCTGCGACGTTGGTTAGGCTGAGCCGGGGAGCTGCTTGGTTCTTGTCTGTAAACATATCCAAGAAGCAAAACAAAGTTAGAAAAATGAGAGTCCATCATCAAAAAGGAAAAAAAGTTAAAGGGAAATGACGATATGGTAAGGTTTTAAAAAAAAATCTCTAAAACTCTTGCTAAGGAACCTAACTCTAAGGTACCCCACCTGGCTCTCCCTCTCGGACAGGGCAGTGAACGCCGTCATGCCACGCTCCTGAAGCTATCAAGCAGTCGTCTTTCATGCCCTTATTTGATTTGGGAAGGCATGAGATAAGCCTAACAATAGGCGATCTGGACTTAAGGTCATTCTTCCTTCTATAAAAACTATCATAGGAATGACAACCTCTCTTTCCTCTCTGTCAAAATCTATCCGATCTGGTTCACAGTACCACAGGGCTATTCCCTGCGGGATGAGGTATTTATCTTTAAAAATCTCTATTTTTTCTGGAGAATCTACTAGATAATTAAATCTACCCATTTAGACAAGCTAGAGGGAGACAATTGAAATTGATGTATAAAGAAAGAAAAAACTGGGAGGCCGAGGAGATTGGCCGAAGAGAAAAAGAGAAATCTAAGGATTTAGAAACTTACGGAAACTAATGTATATGTGTAGTTCTGAGATCCTTAAAGGTTTTTTCAAGGATTTCTTAAGGAGGAAATGTTGAAGAATTAGTAATATGAGAAGCTTTTTGATGTTGGGTGCTTGAACTCTCTGAAGGACTCGAAGAATGAAGAAATGAAGAAAATTATGTCTCCGGGTGCTTTATATAGAGGGTGAGTGGGAGTTATCCCGCTCAAAATTCAAAGAATAAGGCCCGCCGTTGGATCAGCGCCTCATCGTTGGATGTGGGGAACATAACGCCGCCTGGAGAAATTAATGATACCTTGGGAAATCCGAAACGTCAGTAGCGTTTATAAGGCGTGCAAAATGATAATTTTGCACGTGTGAGCTAGGAAAATATATGAGCATACCTCTTTAAAATCAAAACCCCACTTTTTCTCCTCAGATAAGAGGGAAAAACCGGAGTTTTTAGGGGCTATTGTGGGGCTAAAAGCCCAAAATCATGTATTGGGCCTTAAGCCTTATCTAAGGACGATGTAAGGCCCGAGGAGAGATAAATAAATAAGAAGAATCCTCGGATAGAGTTTGATACACATGAGGTGAGTTAGGGTGGTCCGAGGAGTGATCCTTACATAACCCTAACTATGGAGACGTGTCTCATGACCATTTAAAGGGAAGGAAGCCTCCAAAAATATCTAAGGAAAAGCTACTACCATCGCATTAAATGTGCTGCATCTACTCTTCTAGCCGCATTTATGTGGAGAAGGCCCTTGAATAGTGTGACCTTGGCCACTACAACTCACAGAAGGTCAAAGAAGGTGCCTGATTGGATGGGTACTCAAAGGAGGACTCAGATAAGCAACAAGTGTAGAATCAAGATGATCCAGAAAGGACTATATAATGTAGAAAAACCCTTCATAGTAGGGGGAGGAAAAAAATAAAGAGAGAAAGACTGTAGACATTAAGAACTAAACTTGTATCTGAATTAAGAACAGTATATATCAAACTAACCTCCTCAGATACATGCCGTGGACTATTTCCTAAAATTAAACTCTTTGTTTCATTCTTCTTGTGATCCAAACTCATCTTATTGATTGTCTAAGTTAATATAGCCCAGTTTTCTTTACCTACTCTCTACAAATTCATTGTTTTTGGGCTTTTTGGGTCGGTCCATCTACCTTTGGGCTGGAACACTAAAACCGTTCCCATACATATATAATATTATATATTTGACTGTATGCATTATTAAATTTGTTTACTGAATTTTGGTTGTTTTTGTTTATAAATTTTATAGTAAATATAAAATTCATTGATTTTATAATAAATATTCTTATATAAATTTTATAAAATAAATATATATAAATTCTTTTCATATAAATAATTAATTAGTGCAAGCATTTAATCGGCCAATTAACACATGGCAAATAATTAATACATTACATAAATGGTTTTTTTTCCCCTAGTTGCAACCTCATGTGATGCTTGGGAATATATAACTATTTGTAATGATGTGTAAAATATAAAAAGTAATAATTACTTCAAGTATCCTCTTTTTTTTTTTTTTTTTTTTTAAGACTTATATAAATAGTTTATTTTAATCTTTTTATCACTACAGATATATCATTCTATTATTTTTGGTGTGTTTGATTAATATTTTTTCCAAAGTGAGTTAAAATGGTCCAAATAGACAAAAGTAGACCGAAGTACATGAAAGTAGTCCAAATTGGACCAAAGTGGATCGGAATAGACCGAAACTGTCCGAATTGGACTAAAGTCGGTCAAATGGACCGAAATGCTACACTATAAAGATTACTGCTTATATATAACACTAAAAACGCATATAATAGATTCAGATTTAGCTTTGTTTTGATTTAGTTTCTCGTCATTTTATGCATATTATACTATATATCCATCATAGGAAAACATAAAATACACAATAAAACATATAGCGATTCCTAGAATTATATATAAATATAGTGAAATAATCAGTTTATACAAGATTATGAAAGAGAAGAGAAATAAACACATGGACTTTAATCCTATAAAAAAAAAACATATGGACTTTAATATGGAGAAGAAGATTGTTTTTTTTTTTAATACAAGGAGAAGAAAAGTTTAAAAAAAATTGAAAATAGGTGAATGATGTAGCACAATAATAGAGTAGTACATATATTGATATGTCTCCATATATATATGTGTGTGTGTGTGTGTGCACGCGCGCGCGCGCGCGCACGTGTCATTAAATTTGTTTTTTGTATTTTGCAGAACAAGAAAACAAGAGAAAGAATGTTATAAATAGTGAAAAGTGATGGTCTTATTAGGGCTGTCCACGGGTCGGGCCGGGTCGGTTTTCGACCCAACCCGGACCCGACCCGCCGTCGTCGGGTTAAAGGCGGAGGGACCCGACACCGACCGCCGGCGTCGATCAGTCGAGTCGGTTCGGGTTGTGGAGAGAGTCGCCGGATCCTGCAAACGTCGCCGGAATTTTCAAAACCGTCGCCGGAATCTTCAAAAACTTCGCCGGAATCTGCAAAAACTCACTCTTTTTGCACCGAAAATCGCTGAGATCACGAGATCACCACCGGATCTGGACGGAGAACTCGAGATCTCCCCCCGATTTGGGCTGAAATCGCGAGATCTACACCGGATCTAGGTGAAGAACTCGAGATCTCCACCGGATCTGGGCATAGAAAGGGAGATCTCCACTAAAACCGGACTAATCTAAGAGAGAAAAGGAGGAAAATCAAACAAACTACCTATTCTTCGGTCAGGTCGGTTCCGGCGGGTTGCAGATTCGTGAAACCGAAACTCGAACCGACGAAGGTCGGGTTTCGTTGGACAAAACCGTCACCGACTGCGGTGGTGCTCGGGTCGGTCGGCTTTTGGTTCGGGTGGCGGCGGGTCGAGCGGGTCCTGGACACCCCTAGGTCTTATCATGATTGGTAAGTTACAATTAGTTTTGAAAATGTGTAACGGCATAATGCATTATTGTATATGTTAATATTTATATAATTATATTTTTAAAATGATATAAAGAAAATGATAACTTGGCCACTGATGAGACTTAATAAAAGCATATTAACAATAAATGCTATTGCATGAGACAAAAAATTAGTTAAGCCAATTACAATATGCCATGTCAAATTTAGTGACAAATTCCAAATTTGTTTGTCATTAATTAATTAAATCAAATAATACATGTGTCATTTAAATTGACATCACATTGGTGAATAAAAATTTTCTACACTTATCTGAGCCCACAAAATAAAGATAATTTTCTATTTAGAATTAATGGATAATTATCTTTATTAAAATAAAAAGAACAAAGATAATTATCTACAAGTAACAAATCACAGTGGGAGTCATTGTTGATTTTTATCTTTCTAAAAAAAATAGAGATGATTATCTATATGCAACAAGTCGGGACTTTTGACTTTGGGCTAATTAGAATCCACTACTATTTTTAAAGAGATCAAATTGAAGTGGGATTCATCCTTTGAAACCATTATAAATAGAGGACACCCCTTTCATTCTTCCTAACTTTTCAAGACATCAAAAGAGAAATTTTGCCTTAAGAGGTGTTCTTTGAAGATTCTTTAAATGTGAAAGCTTTTGGGTGGAAGTTCTTCAGGGCTTTAGCTTGAAGAATAACAAATCCCTAACAAGCTCATGGCTAGAGATTCGTTGTAAATACGCATTCGATCCATTTTCTAACCAAAGTGAAGAAAATTTTGTGTTTGAGTTAAAACTACGAGAAGATAGAATCAGAGGGTCACTTTTTGTAAAAGGATAATATACATTGATTGATATTCAAACTTGAGAATTTTTTATTTACAGCTATGCTTCATTATTTAGATTTTATATAGATATTGTTAGGCTATAAATATTTAGTCATAAATGTTTAGGTTCTAAATATGTTGTATGTTGGCAAACCGAGAAAAAAAAAACTTGATTAGGATTAGATCTTAGGTCTTTGAAGTATTTTAGACATTGCCCAAGTTGATACAAGTTAAGATTCAAGAACGTACAAGCTGCAGAAAGAAGAATTCAAAATATGTCAAGCTTGACAGATCAAGAGAGAGCTTTGATTAATCAAACTGCAAATCTGCAGAATTTTAAATAAAGCCCAATAGCTCATGAAATGTGAGTTTGAGTTCAATACTGCTAGGTATAAAACCCTAAAACACGGTTTTCAAGTCTTTGGAGTTACATTTGTGAGATGTGTGAGGTTTTGTACCGTCTAACTTTATCAAACACCTACCGGAAATCAAATTTATATTGCTATAATCAGTGGAGTAAAGTTGCAGCCAAGCCTTCAGCTATCAAGTGTACTGAAGATCAAGACATGAACTGGTGGTTCATGTGAAAGCAGAGATCCAGACCAAAGAAGTCTGAGGAGTTTATAGCCCAATTTAGTAACTATGTTAGATTTACTACGAATTGGTATTCTTAACTATAAATCTCAATTTGATATAGTGGATTGCTCTCTTAGGATAGTTCTTCCCAAGTTTTTTACCTTGAAACGAGTTGTTTCATTGGTTTTTTTGAGTCATCATATCATTGTGTTATTTATTTTTCTGTCGTGCATGATATGTTTGATTATTGTTTAACCTGGATCTTGATAATTAACCTAAGTAACAACTTGACTAATATATTAGGTTAAACAAACTGTGTTTTTGATACAACCCCTTCCACGGCCGCGTGCAGATCCTCTTTTCCCTTGAGGGGCTATGGTTAGATCTAAGAATTTCAGAAATAAAACAATAGACAAGAGGAAATTTATGGTTATACTTCGAGGGATAACCAAGACCTCCTTAACAAGCAAAGCTTGATTTTTACTAAAATATTCTCCTCCTCTTTATTAATCATAATAGGCCTTATATAGGCTTACAACTGAACGTAAAAAACAAATTCAACACCTAAACGATAGAGACACTTCCTACAATCTAGCCTACTAATCTGATAAGGATAAAGACAATTGTTATCCTCTTAAATAAAAAATACTTGAAATATTAAATAACAATCAATAGCTAAGATAAAGATAAACTCCTAAGCAAATTCAAAAACTAGAACCAATCTGGTAGGAAGCTGGTACGTAACACTCCCTTCCCCTTAAAATCATCCCTTGTCCTCAAGGGATCCTTCTCCATGCTCATCCGGCCAATCCACCTCAATAAAAAATAGCTTCTTACATTGATGACCTGGTACAAATTTCTCATCGCAATTAAAGCACAAGCCTTTGTCTCGCCTCTCTTTGAGTTTAGTAGGTGTAAGTTTCTTGATAGTCTTAATAGTAGGACTCACTTTGCTAAGAGATGGAGGGAAAGACTCTTCCTTTTCTTCAAATGGAGGTTGTTGATGTTGAGATTGGGACTTGGCTTCATAGAGGCGAGCTAAGCCCACTGCAGCAGATAAGGAAGTCGGTTTGAGGGCTTGAACATCAATTCGTAGATGTTCTTTAAGGCCACTAATGAAGCAACCCACTTGTTGTGCCGGTGGTAATCTTCCTACTCTGCTAAGCAATCTTTCAAATTGGCTTTGATACTCTCTCACAGATCCCATTTGCTTAAGCTTCGTTAGATCACCAAAGAAGTCATCAAACTCTCTTGGGCCATAATGTGTGTACAAGCCTTCTTTGAGTAAAGGCCAAGTGATCACTCTCTCTTCTTCCTTTAGTAATTGATACCATAATTGAGCTTCCCCCTCCAAATGGTAGGCAGCCAATGAAATTTTTTCTTCCTCAGCAATATTTTGGAATTCAAAAAATTGCTCTGCACGGCAGATCCAACTAGTTGGATCTTCATTTCCGTTGAAGCGTGGGAAATCTAGTTTTGTCACCCTTGGAATGACAGAACTATGTGAGCCGGATGGTCCAGAGTTGAATCTACCTGAAGACCTCTCCCCCTCACCACGCTTGTGAGAATTTTCACTGCTATGATTACTCGAAAAATTGTCAAAATGAGTATGCATTGCAGCAAGCATTCCCTGTATCTCCTTCATCATCTTCTGTTGTTCTGAAACCATGGAAGTCAGGTTGTTAACCTCACCTTCCAATTTGTCCACACGATCCTCGGCCATAACCTGCTCTGATACCAATTTGATACAACCCCTTCCACGGCCGCGTGCAGATCCTCTTTTTCCCTTGAGGGGCTATGGTTAGATCTAAGAATTTTCAGAAATAAAACAGTAGACAAGAGGAAATTTATGGTTATACTTCGAGGGATAACCAAGACCTCCTTAACAAGCAAAGCTTGATTTTTACTAAAATATTCTCCTCCTCTTTATTAATCATAATAGGCCTTATATAGGCTTACAACTGAACGTAAAAAACAAATTCAACACCGAAACGATAGAAACACTTCCTACAATCTAGCCTACTAATCTGATAAGGATAAAGACAATTGTTATCCTCTTAAATAAAAAATACTTGAAATATTAAATAACAATCAATAGCTAAGATAAAGATAAACTCCTAAGCAAATTCAAAAACTAGAACCAATCTGGTAGGAAGCTGGTACGTAACAGTTTTTCAAGGATCTAAATCTTTACAAATACAAATAACATGAAAGGTTAAATAAGAATATTTCTATTCTTCTCAAGAAATGTGTCACTTGTCACAATCTTAAACCACCACCACTACTGCTAATATTGATGTTTATATCGCAATTTTCCTTCAATCCAATTTGGATTGCAAATTGATAGTTTGGCAGAGCTCCTCAGGCTCCAAATGGTCAATTAGTCAAAATTTACTGCCTACAGTGGTTAACAAAGTAATAATCCATTGATACTGATCTGTAAGTGAAAATGACGTAGAAACTACGTGGATGACACGTTACAGTATGGAGTGTTGAGGAGGAGAATGGACTACTAGCTAGCTTTAATTCTTAAAACCAAAAATTGGATAATGATTAATGTTAGATTAGAAAACAATAAAAGTATGTATAAAATAAGAGCAGGCATGTGGGTCAGATCTGGAGGGCATGCAAGGGACGCAATATTATGGGGTCAACAAGCCCAAAAAAAAAAGGCAAGCTTTGGGCCTTGTGAGTTGTGAGTGATGACTCTACTTTTAATTGGTTTGGTGTAATAAGAAGAAGGCATGTTTCGTGTATTGCAATTACATTCACAGCATCTCTCTATCAACGTCTCTTTAGTCTCGATTTAATTAGTGTCTGCTTATAAATACCACCACCCACCACCGCTTCTCTTCTTAGTCTTACTCTTCTGCAGCAGACTTTTCTTCTATACATATATATATATATATATATCCCATCTAGCTAGCATATTTTTCCACACGGTTTTTCTTATCTATTAATTCCAATTCCAACAGTTAGTTGTGTATTGGGAGCCATGGCTGCTATTCTCGCACTGTTTGTCCTGACTTTTGCTGTAGTCTTGGGCCCTGCTGCCGCAGATCCTGACTTGCTTCAAGATGTTTGTGTTGCCGATCTCACTTCCGGTACACCCATCTTCCTATTACTTTTTTTCCTTCTAAAGTACTATCATTATTTTCTCATAGTGTCAATAGTGAACATTCTAGTTTCTTCTTATAAGAGAAAGCAACAGGGCCAGTTTCCTTATACTCAAGAGGTTCACTTCCCCCACCCCTCCTCCCTACCTTCTCTTCTTCTTCTTCTTCTTCTTCTTCTTCTTCTTCTTTTCTTAAGAGGATTTTAATTCGATATTTGTGATTACATTTCTTCAACTTCAATTGATTTTAAGGAGATCGATCAAAGTTTTTATTCTTTTTTATTTTTGCTTTTTATTAACTTCAGTTCTAGTTTTATTCTTTTTTATTTTTTATTTTTTATTTTTTATTTTTTATTTTTGCTTTTTATTAACTTCAGTTCTAGTTAAAGCAAAAGAAAAACTTGATAACTTTAATGTCAATTGCATTAGTGTTTATTGGTTGCCAAAAAAGTAGATGTCAATCATATCGGCCCACAATATTCGTGGCTTGAATGATTGAGGGTTTTTTTTTTTTTTTTTTTTTTGGTTTCTTAATTTGCTGTAGATATCTGCTCAACTCAACAGGACTTTTGTTTTTTATTCACATGTTGGGGTTCCTTATAAAGTCTTGTAATCATGATAAGTTCTTAATTAGTCAAGTGTGAAGTAGACAGAACAACTAAAAACTTATATTGGACGATTAAGACAAAAGTAAATGATAATTTCTAGGAAAACAATACAGTGTAGGTGAGATGAGTTCATGACAAAGTTATTTTTGAGATGTACAAAATTGGTAGCAATTTCAAGTATTCATGAATACAAGTTGTGATGAACAGGTGTGAAAGTCAATGGGTTCACCTGCAAGGACATAGCAAACATTTCTGCTGCAGACTTCTCCTTTGATGGCTTGGCCAAACCAGGCCTCACCAACAACACTTCTGGTTCTCTAGTCACTGCAGCCAATGTTCAAAAAATTCCAGGCCTTAACACCCTTGGTGTCTCACTGTCACGCATTGACTATGCTCCCGGTGGCCTTAACCCACCTCACACGCATCCACGTGCCACGGAGATGGTGTTTGTGCTGGAAGGTGAATTGGATGTGGGGTTCATAACCACTGCAAATGTGCTCATTTCCAAGTCCATCAAGAAGGGTGAGATATTTGTGTTTCCAAAAGGGTTGGTGCATTTTCAGAAGAACAATGGTAAGGTGCCTGCAGCTGTGATTTCCGCATTTAACAGCCAGTTGCCAGGCACACAGTCCATTGCTGCCACATTGTTTGCGGCCACACCACCTGTGCCAGACAATGTATTGACTAAGGCATTTCAGGTGGGTACTAAGGAGGTTGAGAAAATCAAGTCAAGGTTTGCTCCCAAGAAGTAGAAGTTTGAAAGCACACATGTACTGGAACTTCTTTGTTGTTGTTACTTAACAGAACAAATTGTTGGGATTTGTCATTGTGATTCATAAAGAACTGTGGGGGGGCGTTTTAATTTCCTTTCTTTTCCTTGAGAACCAAAATTGATTTGTGTCTGTTAAGCAAAGACGCTTTAGTGTCATAGTTCTTCCACCAAATAAAAGTATTAAAAATTAAAATTAAAAAGACTTATCAAATACAAAGTACCAACAAAAACAGAATTTCTTGGTTTAGTGCTCTTTCATTTTCTAATTCTATAGTCGGGGGAGGGGGAAATTAAACCATGGATGTTTCCATTGCAAATACCGAAAGCTACAAGCCTACAAGGCTCTTTGGCTAGAGCTCTTCATTTTCTAACCAAGAAAGTACATGAAAATGCAGTTGAGTAACATCTTCTATTTTTAGAAGCCCGTCAGTGGCTAATTTTTTCAAATGTAAAAGACTAGTCCACGCGTAGGTGACTATTCGTTTACCTCACCAATTCAATCAAGTGCCCCACATGTCTATTAGGTAGCCGAGTAGCTTTTTGCTATAAATCATTGCTCACTTTGTGGATCAATCAGTTATTAATGGATGGATGGAACACCAATCTTTGCTGGCCCAGTTAATCATTTCAATTCAAACTTTCTACATACGTTAGCAGCAATTTTCGCATGCGTTTTTAAGATCATTTTGACAAATTCATCAATAACATTGAGAAGGGAATTGAAGCACTTGCAGCGAAGGTTCACATAGACCAGGTTAAGGTTACCAAATGGATATTCAACACACAAAAATACAGGTTACCATATGGATGAAGTTAAATCCTTAATTAGCATGGATGGTACTTCGTATTTTATCATATCCTTACCGTATGGATAATGTTAAATCCTTAGATTGGATGACTTCATTTATACAAAGCTTAGGATATGATAAAATACGAAAAGTATCAAATATTCCTAATAAAGCTGTCTTATGCCATTTTTAAAGTATGTGACAAAAGTCAGTTTAGAAGCTGTCCATAAAATTAACACACACACAAAGCTGGTAAGCATGGGCCTTATATTTCATAATAGTCCCTTAGTTATGTCATGTGATCAGCAATTAACAAAAAATCCTTTATGCTATATTTTTTCTATTTGGTACTAGCATGCCCACGGGGCTGCCTTGGCCTTGGATGCGTCATGCGTGCCCACGGGGACTGCTTCCCAATTGAAACATCTAAACCACAAAGCTGATACCCAATATTTAAGCTGAAAGTGGCATCCCACTGTGGCCAATAAATGAAAATTATATTATTTTTCTCATAAACAACACAATGATAAATAATTTAAGCAGGCAGAATGTTATGGGCAGAATGGAAGATTCAGTATGACCACTGAGTGTACAATTATGATTTACTCCCATATTCTTCCACAATCTAGCAAACGCAAGTTAAACAAGTCTATAATCTATATGACATGTAATTGCCAATTATAACAAATACGAGAATACCACAGCAACTCAAAGACAAGAAAGCACGCTTTGTTTTATAAAGATTAAGGAAAAATACAAAGATGTAAAGGAAAAAAAGATTTACAAAGTAAAAGAAAGATGCATCAGTATTTCATATAAATGAGAGAGAGAGAGAGAGACTAATTCTCATCTGATAAAAGCACATTAAGTCAGCAATGATGTTTGATAAAGGCAGACAAAACTTAGAACACTGATTAAATTATTCAAATGGAGAGGTTTTTACTTCAAGGAGGTCTGCTGCCTGCCATCTGGGATTGCATATAAAACTATAGGCTTTGAAGGCCTAATAAAGGGAACATCACATCTAAAGTATCCTTTTCTCTCCAGCTGCAATACCTCTCCCCGCTGCAAATTCCGCATGTTGGAATCCCCTATGGCTGCAGTCTCCCTTTTTGTACATGGGTTAAGCACATCAAGGAAATCCTCTCCTTCCTCAAGCTGCAATCAAAAGTTACAAACGCAATTATTTTAAAATCACACACCAACCTTCAAGCAGCAATCACAACTTACAGACTAAAATGTGGCATTCTTTTCCATATGTTAATCAATACACTTACATGACAGCCATGTCAAAAGTCTGAAACTGTTTGAAAACCACACAAACCAATATCCAATTTCTAAGAAATGAGAGCATGTGTATATTTATCGAACCTATTTATATGTTCACGATCTACAATGCACTTCCGCTCAAGATACATGTTATCATATCTATATTATGAACTGATCGATGATCATTAAAAACAAGCCTATCATTTTTGCCACAAGTGCCTAACTGGGTTCCAGTCAAACAGATCAACAGGTTTATAAATGAAGGCCCTCATGTTAAGCTTTTCAAAACTTTGAATACAAATATGTCATACTGTGACATCTATGTTGTCCACATCAGCAGATTATAACCAATAAATCTCTTAATGCAAGATAATTCCCAGAAGAGAATAACAACAACAAATAGTCCATCTTGTTGTTAACTGGTTGATATTTTATGGAAGAAAAAGCACGGTAGTGTTAATCTAGAATTAAGCACTATATGAAATTTACATTTTTTTCATGGAAAAAGCTGATCTTATCAGTTGACTAGCACGTACCTTCTTCTTTGTAATTAGATAGTCAAAATCCACCAAAGTAAGGTTAACTAGCTCACTTGTTTCAGGGAGCCAAGTAAGCTTCAACTTTGTGGTCTTGACAGATCCTTCAAGATGCAACATCCCACTCAGCTGGGTGATGTTTCCATCATGATCCTTCTCTATTTTCTTCACAATAGCATTGCCCCAATCCATCAAAGTTATCTCCTCATCCACTGAGATAGATTCTGCATCAGCCTTGTCAATCCATATCCTCCTCGTGAAAGTAGTACACTTATCCCCAGCTCCTTCGTATTTCTTATGCCTTGGTATGATGCGGGCAAATGGTTTCTCAGGACCGTTTGTCAGGGTAATTAGCACACGTCCTTCCTCAATGACAGCAGTATGCCTGGGGCACACAGGATCAATGATCTTCTTATTAATGGTCCATAGTTTATCCCATTCCATTAGATTGAGATTTTTTGATGCCCCCTGAAACAGAATAACACTAAGATAATTGATAACCTTCTCATGAAGACCAATCTAAGAATAACTGTCTTGTACAATAAGAGTGCAAATCAATAAACAAAAAGTTTCATGATCAGGAACTAATGACAATTTTAAGAAGCTAGAGACCATTATGCAAGGTTTCGAATCTGAATTTGACACGAAAAATATATATATATATATATATATATTTTTTTTTTCATATCAGTAGTGAAATTGTACCAATAAATTACCTGTTCAAGAATAAACTGTATCAATGCTTCAACCTTTAGTCCTCTACGAATGATTCCTTGTACTGTTGGAAATCGAGCATCATCCCACCCATCCACCTTTCCCTTCTCAACAAACCATAGAAGTTTGCGCTTGCTGAGAAGTGTATAAACCATATTCAGACGGCTAAATTCATAAAGATGGACTTTTCTCAATCCCATATCCATTTGAATCCAGTAATACTGAGCATTTCGGTCATGGTATTCACTAGATCTTAATGCATGTGTTATACCTTCTATGGCATCAACAAATGGACATGCAAAATCATAAGTTGGGTATATCTTATACTTGGAGCCAATCCGATGATGGGGAATTGGATTGCAACGGTAATATACTGGATCTCGAAGTGATTTATTTGGGTCTTGCATATCCAGCTTCCCACGGAGACAGCACTGCAAACCCCTTTCAGATCCTGCAATCATTTCCTTCCATAATTTCAGATTCTCCTCCACACTGTTGTTTCTACATCTTGATTCAATCCCATCCATTCTTTCTTTCTGCATTTGCTCACGTGGTGTATCATCTATATACGCTTTACCCTGGCGAATCAAATTCTCAGCCATTTCCATCATTTGAGGAAAGTAATCTGAGGTGTATGTAACAGCAACATACTTGATACCCAAAGTCTCTATATCCTTCAGAAGATTTTCCACAAACTCATTGCTCTCTTTGGCAGGATTTGTGTCATCAAACCGCACAATAACTACGCCTTGGTACCGTTGAGCAAAATACTGATTCAACAGGGCTGCTTTTGCATGCCCAATGTGAAGATAACCGCTGGGTTCTGGTGCAAACCGTAAACATACCTTTCCAACCTCAGCTTCTGGAAGATCTATTTCGTATGAACTCTTCGATTGATTACTGGCACCCTGTTGCTCCTTCAATTTGGAAGTAATTGGCTTTCCTGATCCTCTTTTGCCAACATATAGAGCTGTGACTTCGTTCAAGGCATCATTATATTCTGCCAATATAGAATTGAACCACCGTGCGAGATTTTGGTACTTTGTTGACTTCCTCAAACTTTCCCATCTCTGTCCACTTCCTGCAAAGCAAAGAATATTAAGAATCCATAGAACAAACTCATTTGATCATCTAATAGGGACATTTTAATTGTCATCTACCAAAAAAATAAAAATCTTGTTAAACCATGGCAAGGAACTAGATCCATCATGCTGAAAGAAATTCCCTAGTATGAGGGCATATATTATGAAAATGCCAAGAGCATCATTATAATCCATCTAATCGGCCATAACTATCAGAAAGAATGCAATAAAACATGTGACTTTAATATATATATAAAAGTGGTAATTTATGGATAAAATGTCGTACCCTATCCACAAAAATGGGTTATGGAGAAGTAATCAGATGATCCCTCCAATGGTATATGAAGGAAATTCTTGGTAAGGATATCTTTAGGTGATAAAACATGAAAATTCATGTATAATAAGGGGAATATAGACATTGATTATTCACCATGAGGTGGCTTAAAAATGTCTGAATAAGAAAGATATAAATAGGCAGTCTCCGAAGGTTGTACCTGCAAGAGCAGACCAGATTGCAACATCTGCAATTGAGAAGCAGTAACCAACCAGAAAGGTACGACTCTGCAAAAAATCATCAACGTACTTGCACGCATTCTCAAATGCAGGACCCAATGAAAAGACGGGGGCATATTCCAGCCACTCATCAATCTGAGAAGAAGCAACAGCAGGATTAGAATGAAGTAAAACATTAACAGAAAACAACTTAAAAAAAGATTCCAAAGAAAATAACCTGGCCAGATTCATATGCATTCTGTCCATAGAAATTGGGAAGGCTAGCAACACGAGCAATATAGCGAAGAAGCACATATGTTCCATATAATTTATGCCTACAATGCAGAGGTTGAGTTTGAGTACTGTAGAATCTCTACAATCTCTCACAGTGATTACATATTGATAAAAGACAACATCTTTGGGTTTTAACTTGAGAACCCATAAAAGGGGTACACTGATTGAATAAAGAACGTAGATAGATGGAAGTGGAATCCCTATAAGTTGTGGAAGCAGCAGAAACAAACATATAATTACATCAAAGACGACAAAAAAGAGAAACAAAACCCAATACATCAATTCAACTAAAAAACCAGACCCATATAAGTAAATATAAAAACAGATACAAAAAATCTAAGCTTTAAGAAGAAAAAACAAATCTTTATCGAAAAAGAAGAAGAACGAATACCCATTAGAGAAGAGAAGCGTGGGAGCAGAATTAGGAGGTAGGGAAGTATCGATTGGAAGAGCAAGGCCGGCAAGCTTGGCAGCCACAATCACCGGTAGAGGCGGCGGACTATCGGCAGGGAAAGACAATGTCCGAATCTCCATAGTAGCGTTGCTTTGCTTTGCTTTGCGGCTCTGTCTATATTAGACTAGTCTCTCTCTCTTATTATAAACCAGGGTTTCTTTCTAATTTCTACTTTCTCTATTTATGCTTAAACCCTGCTTCTTTTCCCATTTACATACAATTACCCTCTTATCTTACTACTATTATATTACCTTTTTTTTTTAATTGCTAATTACACCCATATATTTTATTTTTCGTGGGTATTAATAATGAACTATTGAAATTGAATTATACTGGCTCTAATCAGGGGCCATATTTAATATGCATTAATAAATTTTGACATTTTTTTCTGCTTCAAATTAATAAAATTTTCTCAAAAAATTAATAAATAAATTTTAACGTTAATCTTTTTTTTTTTCATGTGGAATAATAAGTATTTAGTCTTTTTATTTTATTTTTTTGTGGAAAACGTAAAACTTGTGACATGATTAGCATGTCTACCGAGGATATTAGTTATAGATTTATCCTGACTATGAGTATGTGAAAAACTAATAGAACGGAAAGACCTTGCAAACACTTTTGCATCAAAAATTAAATGACCATAAGCAACTAGAAATTCTTTCTTGCTCTTCAACGGGTTAGTAATCAGCTCTAAGGGTATATTTGGTATACTGTAATCACTATTACAATATAATAGGAATAAGTATTATAAGAGATACCTAAGGTTGGAATGGAATAATTATTACTATTCATTGTTTGGTGATAACAAATGAATAGAATCCTTAAGTAAGAGAACTGTATCATATTTTAGTAAAATTTCCTATAATACCCCTTTCAAAAGAATTCCCTATTTCTAAACTAAAATTGTATGAAACAAGTATTGTCAGTTGTCATCTGAAGCCAAGGACTTCTACCACCATGAGATAATGAAGATTTGCGATGCTAGTGCGTTACTGGTGTTGTTATTTATATATATATATATATATATATATATATATATATAACTATAAAAGGAAAATCCCATCCATTTTGGTAAAGAGAAGAAGAAAAAACAAAACCATCAATTATCTCGCGGTGGTAGAACAACCAAGAAAATTTAAAAGAAATCTCATCAAAAACCTAAAGAAAATTCAACACAGAGATAGTCAATAAAGCTACATTTATGAGAGAGAGAGAGAGAGAGTATTTAATGGAGAAGAGAATAGCAATAGTAGCTTTAGGTATTTTGGTAACTTTATATTAATAGTTAATTACGTAGGTTAAGGAATAGCAATTACAACCATTTTAAGAAGAAATAACTATTCTTTATTTTAAAGAATAGCTATTACTAAGGAATAGCTATTACTTGTAATAAAAACATAACCAAACAATTGAATAGTTATTCTTATGTAATAGTTATTTCATTACAATGTCTATTATAATGTTCCAAACGTGACCTAAGTCACCTTTCAAAACAGCTTCTAAATTTCCAAGATCTTGAGAGAACTCGAGAGCCTTCATAGCAGCCAAAGCTTCAATTTCTGCAGCAAACTAAGGAAGAGCCATATTCTAAGACAAAGGTGTTATAGCTAAACCCTTCACATCCCTAATGATAACCTGTATACTAGCTCGACCTTCATTCTAGAACATGGCTCCGTCAAAGTTGATTTTGAGCATACCATTGGAGCTGATTTATAGTGATCACAAATAGAGTCCTCAATTACCCTTCGACACTCCAAATTTGCTTTTGCAACCCCTCCAAAACATGTTTTTAACCTTCCAAGAGTAGCCATTCCCCAAAGTTTCTTCCAAAATCTTTTAGAGCTATTACTTGAATTTAGGTTGGGGAGTTGATTATCACTTTGAAGGAAGCGATATCCAGATTTAATTGAATAAATTTCCTTCGGATCATGAGGCTAAAAAATTTTA
Organism: Lithocarpus polystachyus; assembly: GCA_033629205.1. Lineage (NCBI taxonomy): Eukaryota > Viridiplantae > Streptophyta > Magnoliopsida > Fagales > Fagaceae > Lithocarpus > Lithocarpus polystachyus. Next base: position 779,338 of record CM066164.1, on the reverse strand, counting down.
TTATCATTAGTGAAACGGCTCAAAGGTATGGATTTTAGTCGTAGCTTCTTAGGGTGAAAAGATTGAATCAATCAGCTTAGCATCCACTGTTTACTTTCAGGATTAATTAAAGAACTCACTAGAGCGTCATTGTAGTCATCGAAAACTGGACAAAGGACCTTCGGTTGGTTCGGAATAGGAAGCCAATTGTCTTGCCAGATCTTCACTAATGCACCAATACCAACCTCGCCAAAGAAGACAAACCTAAGGACATCCTTCCTTTTTAAAATGCTCTTACAAGCATAAGACCCGGAATTAGAATCTTTGGCTTCCAAGATAGAGTAGTTAGGAAAAATCTCGTCTTAAAAACTCTATAAAAGATAGAGTTCTGGTTATGCAGCAGCCACCAAGCTTGTTTGGCTAGGAGAGTTTCATTGAAAAGGGCAAGATCTTTGAACCCCATCCCACCATCAAACTTCAGTTTACACATATCTTTCCAGTTTACCCAATGAATCTTTCGACGATCACCCCATTGTCTCTACCAAATTTTTCGAATAAGACTTTCAATCTTATTACATATACCCATTGGGAGCTTAAAGCAACATATATCATATGTGGGGATGGCCTAAGCTACAGCTTTTATTAGAATCTATCTGCCTACTTGTGATAGTAACTTGGTCTCCCACCCTTGCAATTTCCGCCACTCCTCTCTTTAATATAGTTAAAGCTTGCTTTCTTTTGCCTCCCCATAAGAGAAGGCAGCCCCAAGTACTTCTCAAATTGCTGGATTTCGACCACACCTAAGGCATCTCTGATTACTTGTCGCAAGGTTGACAAGGTGGACTTACTAAAAAAGACATTTGTTTTCTCTCTATTAATCTTTTGGCCCGAAATTTTCTTACAAGTGGACAACAACTCCAAGCCTGTATCACATTCATCACAAATAGTTCTACAAAAAAGAAGAATGTCATTTGCAAAGAGTAGATAGGATAATCTTGGGCTTCGCCTACATAAAGAGTAACCTCTAATAGCTTCATCGGTAGCTACTTGTGAAAAAATGCCATGGAATCCTTCAGTACATAAAAGGAAGAGGAAAGGCAAGAGGAGGTCTCCTTGATGGATTCCCCTAGTTGGAGAAATCATACCTTTGGATTTACCATTAACAAGGAAGGAATAAAAAAACATTCCCCTAGTTGGAGAAATCATACCTTTGGATTTACCATTAACAAAGAAGGAATAAAAAAACAGAGTGAACACATACCAGCATAAAAGCAATCCATTTTCTTGGAAACCGAGCTTCCTCATCATAACCTCCAAGAAAGTTCATTCTACCCTATCAAACGCCTTACTCATGTTGAGTTTGAAAGCCATGTACCCTTCTTTTTTTAGACTTGTGATTCTACATATTGCAGAAAGTTTCAAAAGTTACCAATATATTATCTAAAATTAACCTATTTTTGGTAAAAGCACTCTGATGTTCTGAAATAATATTTACAAAACTCTTTTTAATCTTTTTAAGGAACCAATCATTCGAAACTAACGCTCGATCAAGCCTCTCCCATATAGAATGGCCAGATTTGAAATGTTTTTGCCAAGTATTTAAGAGCCAAATAAGGGCCAAGCACAAGGATTTCAAGAATTGGACCAAAAAAATTCCTACCTTAGATTGGAGAAATGTGGTGTTTTTTTTTTTTTTGGATAGATATAATAGTATTTCAAACTATGACCACCGTTCCATGATGATTGCTCTTTATTTTTAAGCCAAAAGAGCCAATTGATTTTCATATAGATGGGTTTAAACCCTAGATCTCTTATTCAATGACAAGAGACTACATAAGTTGAGCCAACTAGAAAGTGTGATATATAGGGTTTTCATTTTATAAAATAAAATAAAAAACTCCTTCACCCCACAAGTTGAGCTAATTAGAAAGAGTAAGTAATGGACAAAGTTTCTTTCCAAACTAGTTTGAAGATAAGCTCTACGAATTCTTCATATATATTTATATTGAATGTGAATTTTGAAAATCGAACCGTTGGATTGCATGTTCTTATTATATCCTTTATGCTTACAAAATTTCAAAAAGATCAAAGATCAATTGCTATGCCATCAAACAAATGTTAAAATTTTAAGTTTTTATGATCTAAAATTATATATAAAAAATAAGTTTATTAATCGAATATTAAATAACATCCGATTTGAATAAAATTGGATATACAAATTAAGAACATAAAAAATATAAAATTCAACGGTTAGATTTTCAAAATTCACAAAAAATAAGAGATATATAAGAAGTTTGAAGCGTTTCTTTCCAAACTAGTTCGGAGAGTTTGTTAATGAGAAATGGGATTTTCGTTTAATAAAATAAAATAGAAAAACCCCTACACCCCATTGTTATCCGAGCTTAATCTAAAGAGCTTCTAATGAACCAAAAGAAATGAACCAAGAAATCATGTGAAAGATTATTCTCGAAAGGGCTAAAATAGAAGTTTAATGTATGTTGATTATAGTCCTCATGATAAAAGTTTCATTAAAAAGAGAAGAGGGTGAAATCCAAGTACAAGGAGAATATAAGAAACAGTGCAAAAAACTTGTGAAACCCAAAAATACATAGATCTAAAAGTTCCAACAACACAGATCTAAAAATTACTGATCAAAAAGCAATCTAAACAGAATACCAAGAAGGAAAAAGGCATTTGTTCACTCGGGAAGCTTGCTTTCCAAGATGGATTATTAGGCACACAAGTCTTTGTAACGTTTTTGCCATCATCATTTGAGAAACCCCAGCCAAAATCATTCTCAGTTGAATAGCCAGAACAGAAAGGACAAACAATCTCTGGTAATTGTTGTCCTTTTGGAGTTAGCTGCAAGCTTTTTCTTTCAATAGTCAGCCAAATGACTATAATCATCTATCTAGTCTATACCTCAATTCACTATCCGAAACCTTACGAAGAAGGTTTCCTTACCAGCTCCTTCAAGATTGCTGGTAAGGAGAGTTCTATCAGCTGTCCTCACTGCAAGATTGCTCGAGAGGGAACTATTATGGCATTCATCATAAAACGAATGCCACAAATCTAAGAGTTTCCTAGCAATGGGAAAGTTGATTAGAAAACATTGCAAACTTGCTTATTTACAGGTTAAACCAACACATAAATGTCAACAAGAGACATAGATAAAGGAGAATTACATTGCAAGTGAAATACAGCTTTGAGCTACTGTTCCTCTCAAACGGTAATAAATAGATTGCGCAACATTTTTCTTTGAAAATCTTTTAGGCCTGCTACTTATGTGTGGCGGCAAGTTCAACAGATATGATGAAGGTTGATTTTCCTGCTTCCCTTAGATACCGTACATCTCCATTCATGAGCTTTAATAGCTTTCTGCTAATGAACAGGCTGATTCCCTCCTCAGATGGATCTCCATCAGTTCCAAACATCTGGTTCAGCAATGCTTCTGGCACCCCTCCACCTGAATGTGAAATCCTGATCCAAGAAATAAATTTAAAAGGTTATGACTTTGGATGAAGATAAGTACTCTGTGTGCTCATAGAAGTCAGGAGCAAGTACAGGTTCCTTCTATTCACAAGGTCATGTATTTGTCTGAATAAATGGCTATATGCATCAGGTCCAAGAATTTTTTGTTCTTTTTTGCACTCAAATTCACGTTAGGAGCAGACTACACACAGCAGAAACAGATGTACTAATATTTTTTATGTTTGTACCTGAGCTCAAGACGTGCAAGATGAACAGATTGCCCCAGTTGATCCTTGGTCAAACTGGCTGCAACATTAAGCTGGCCTCCAGTTGCTGCATAATTTACTGATATCAACAAGAAATCAGCTAAGACCTGTTGAAGCCTAATACTATCACCATATAAGGTTTCATTCACAATCTCCTCTGCCACATCATTGACCATTAGGATACCCTTGTCATTGCTCTTTGTCATGACTTGACTTATAGAGGCAACCAATATTTCATGCAGTGTAAATTCAACCATTTCGAGATCCATGTAGCTGTAAAGAATTCATACAACAAAGGGAAAAGAAATTATTAGGTTATAATAAATCATGGTCAGAGTTAAAACTAGAGAAATAGATTTACTCCCTTTGTTATCCTTATGTAATCCTGGTATTCTTAACACTTCATCATGTAAATTGACGCTACCATGTGCAATAGCAAGTACCTCTTCTAAAAAATAGTATGGGCATTAAAATCAATAACCTTCTTATAGTTGTGTATAAAGACTACTATAGTGGATCAATTTTGATGAAAGTATTTTACCAGAAATTTCTTCACCATAGGCTTCATAATACTACTTAAGTAATGAATCAAAATGATCTGGTAGACTCTAAAAACCTAGGCCTGATCATCTTTTTCTACTCATCTAATTATTCCATCCATAGTCATGAAACCACATAGGATGAAGTGCAGCAGAGTATGGAAATTTCTTTTGATAAATGCATGGATTTGTAATAACATAAAAGGATAGGAAAGTCACTCGTTAGAGTTTAAATATATCATACCCATCAATGATGCTATCAAGATCTGAGTCATCAATAACCTTGCTGATCTGTCGCTGGCACTGGACACTAGTATGCAGAAGCTGTTTTTGTTCAACTCCTAACTCAGTACCTTCCATCATTTTCCGAGAAAATATAATCCCAGATAAAGGATTTCGTATCTGCCTTTTTATATAAGCCAATGCTTTCAATCTCTTCATGGCAGTTTGCTCAGATAAACGCTGTATATGGAGTGCTTGTTGCAGCTCCTGGCTAGCAAGCTGCAAGAAGCAAAAGACCCCAGTGACTGCACCCTCTCTGTCCAATTTCTTACTCACACATAGCAGGCACTCCACATACTTTCCACTCCGAGCAAAGAAACTGAAAGTGACCTTCTCAGATTCCTGACCAGTCATTACATTATTAAGTACAACTCCAAGATTTACAAAAGCTTCCTTATTCTTGAGGCGACAGCAAGATGTATGTGTCCCAAAAACCTCCCCCAAGAGCATTTTATCTATCACTTCCTCTCGTGTCCACCCACTTACCATTGTCATTGCTGGATTCCACTCACAGCACCACCCAAATTCATCCGTACCAAATATTGGAGGAATCAATGGGTTCGGATTTTGTACAATAGCTTTGTAATCGCCTTCAATCCTGGTGAACTTGTCCATAACTATCTTCTGACCAGTGATGTCCTGGGCCACAAAACAAACCCCCACAACATTATCTCGAAGATCCCTACTTGCACATGCATTCACAACTAAGCTGATGGGACCAGAATCACTCTTAGACCCATGTGTTTTGATCTCAAATTGGATGTTCTGCTCTTCTTTTCCTGATCAAACGAGAAGGTAAAAGAACATAAACAAATTATTATAAATTCTTAAAAAGCAAAAGAAAAAAAAGCACTAAAAAAATATCAAATCCCTTTGTTTCAGGCATGGTGAACACATCCCAAGCCATTAACTCCAATATCTCTTGTGCTTTCTCACACTTCTCAATTAATTTGATGCACAAGCATGGTATTAGATAAAATAATTTGGATATGCCTAAGTGTCACACACACTAACTCATGCTTGTGCATATCTACGTTGTGCATATCTACGTTACTAGTATGAGTTAATAATTTTATGAAGTTAAAATAGAAAATTTGGATAGCCAAAAGCCTTGTAGCTCAACTGACACCTTTTGGTGTTTCTAACAAAGATGTCTAGGGTTCAAATCCCCCAACCCCAACTATCAAATTATAGGGAAAGAAAAAAAGAAAAAAAAATTCCGGATGGAGCATACCCTGCAGTGCCAAGGACAACATCCTTTTGACTATATCAGTTGAAGAATCTTCTACAAGTGTGAGAAAATGATTTCCAATTGCTTTATCAACAGCAAGACCAGTTAACTCTGCAATCTTTGTATTCCACCCATTAATCAGCCCATCAACATCAACTGCCAGAATTGGCACTGTGGCTGTTTCAATTAAACGGACCATCTCACTTGTCACTGCTTCCAGTTCTTGCATCCCTTCAATTTTGAGGTCACTGAGCTTCATGTTAATTGCATTGTTACTTATATCCGTTGCTTCAACATCTTTAAATGCATTCCTCAAGATAAGCTGCAAAGAATGGATTGCATCCATTTCATAGTCCTTCCAGGGTAAACTCCTTGACTTGACTACATCAAGGAAAGCCTTGAATGAAGATCTTGGGTGCATCCTCCTACCATCATCCTTCTCACCAGGTTCATGCTTTGCACCACCCCATTGAATTTCAGCAGCAGTGTGGGAGCGAAACCAGAAAATCATGTCCTTGGAAGTTATCCTCACAGTTGCCATTCCACATACTTCATCACCAAGCGCAAGAGCCCCTGGAAACCCTGCATCATACAGACTATCTGTACTCAAACCTGTAGAATCCATATGGTACTCCTCGAGCCATGATGCTATGTCATGCAGCTGGAAATCACTTGGAGTAACTCCCAGTCTCCATATCTTATTCTTGTATAATAGGACAGCACCATCACACTTCACGAGATCCATTATATTTGGGCTTTGTGAAACAATTCCCAAGGGTGCATCTCGCATCAGCAAATCGCACAAGAGTGTTTGGGTACGCAATATGTTCTTCTCAACAATTTGATTTTCCAACTCCAATTCCTTATTCACATGAATGGCAAATACTTGGGCTAGGAACTCACAAGCATACCTAAGAGGGAATGGAACAAACCTTGGAGTTGTGTTATGGCATACTACCAAACCCCAAAGTCTCTTTCTCTTTTGTGGCTGCACAGAGTTAGAGTTGTCCCCTTCTTCATCCCCCTCATTGACTACAACTGCCATAACCAGAGAAGCAATGGAATTCATATTCTCCATGTACTGTAAATGGCAACTGTGTGGAGCCCTTAAGGTTGAACCACACAATGTCAGATCAAATGGAAGCTTCTCATCTTGAAGCACCTTCACATTTCTGGCGTGACAATCAACAATCAGACGGACCTTATTCTTCATAAATAAGAAACGAGCAGCCTGAGGGATATCAGTAGCTGGATAATGCAAACCCAGATATGGCTCTAGTCCTGGCTTTGTAATCTCAGAGACCACTTCACCATGATCATCATCATGAAATTTATATGCCATCACCCTGTCATAACCTGTGAGCTCAAAAACCTCCTGAACCATTGTATCACAAAGCCTTTCCATGCTACCACTAGGCAAAGACTGCAATCGGGTAATTGCTTTGGCTGCAAGCTTGTATGATTGCAGGGCACCAGCAGCCGTCATGGGGACTTCATAAGGCTTCACTGGCTCAAAATCAATGATCAAGCTACCTGTTACCCGATGCACAATTGCATAAAAGGGCTTCCCAGATGTCTTGCAATGGACTAAAATGGGATTCAAAAGAGAAACATCTGCGAACCCTAGGGCCTTTTGCAATGCAGAGGCACTGGGAGCAGTGAAAATAGTCCTTACATCTGTTCCAATGCCAAGAACTGGGTGGTCTCCAACACTTGGGACTGCATGACTGACCATGGTCAGCATTTCAGGGGCATTCTCACTGTATGCAATGACCTTGAAAGTTTTGTCATCCAAGGCTAGCAAGCAACCAAATGGCTGGATCAGCTTGCCTTTCTGTATGTGATGGAGGTAAGCTGTGGTTACTTTGTCAGACCTGGGTTGTTGATCCCCAGTAACTGCACTGGTAACACGCACTGAGCTAGAGTAATCAAAAGAATCACCCGATGACTCAAAATCTGCGTGAAGCTTTGCATCAACAGTGGTCTGAGCAATAATCCTGGCACTGTGTCTTGAGCGCCCTGAATTGCTGGATGAATGGCCGGGCCTTGAAGAAGACATTCTCACCCAAACTGAATTCCAAAAAAAAAAAAAAAGAACCTATGAATGAGAACATATCAAAAGGGCTGCCAAAATTGATTCTAGTAAATAATTATATAGTTATTATTGTGATCATTGTCATTGTCATGATATCCATCATCATCATCATCACAGTAGTATTAGTATTACCAGTAAGAATAACAATAGCGTCGCACTAGCACAGGAAATATTATGAATATGCTCTAAAAACATCAAAATTTTCTAAATATCTCCCTCAATCATTCAATACAAGGAAACTGTGTATACAGAGAAGGGAAAAATCTTTTCACAACTAAATCAATAGTACAAGTCTTTTTCCTTAAGATTAGTAAAACAAGGATGCTTTTTGATTGTATGAAGCATATTGCCATTAGTTACAGCAACATAATAAAGAGTAGAAACAACAAAGATTCCTTGTGATTATCTTTGATTCTTTGAAGCATATTTGCATCAGTGACAGCAACACAGTTAACACTCAACAGTATCAACAGATAACAATAGAATGTAATATTGCTTTTGTAAAGCACACCATTTATTGATCAAGTATAAAGCCACATATATAAAACGTTAACAGACACTAATTTTTAAACCACACACTAAAGAGTAGTTGCAGTTCAGCAAAAACAAAAGCCAAGAAAGATAAGGGGTACTAGTACAACAACTGATAAATTAAATTGACAAAACGAAAACTTTAACTCATACATGGGCCATGACTGACAACAATTTCCAAAGTAGATGTTCAATCCGAGTAAAGAAGTTTTTACAGAAGATGTAAAAGAAAGAAATGGAAAAAAACTCTAACCTCGTTTCTTAAAGCTTCAGGAAACAAAACCCAGATGTCTGAGAATCAGTCTGGCTCAAACTGAGATACAAAGCAGGTTGGAGAAAGTTTTATTAGAGAATCCAAAGTGTGTCCAGTAAATCCCAACCCCATTTCATGGAAAAAACCACATCATCTCGATCACCACCTCCACTGTCTGTGCTTTGCCTTCAATCCCAGCACTTCGCAGGGACCACCTGTACTAATAGTAGTAGTATTTTTTTCATAGATAAACAAACTCACAGACAAACTTTCTTGATGGGTTCAGAATAATTTTTATGTTACACATCTCCAAGACATGGATCCAAAGGGAGTGAGAGAGTCACCAGCTGTGCCTGTGATACATATATTAAAATATTATAATAAGGAGGGCGGTTTGGTTTCCAAAGAAGGATAATAGAGGTCGTCGATGACACCCATAAATAGCATGATCTTGAATTTTTATTCGTCCCTGCCTCTTAACAGTGCTGAAATCACTTTCTACTTCAGCTAAGTCGGTTCCCATTAAAAAATAGGAATAAATCCAACCAAAAGATATGCTACAAATAAAAATATAGGAAGTGGGATCACACAGCCTTGGTGAGAGTCAATTAGTCATACATGAGAAATTGATGATAATAATAAACAAATGGAAAGGAGGGTGGAAGACAGAGAAAAAGAATTTGTTTTATGAGAAAGTTCCAAATTTTGATATAATTTTGATAGAAATAATTAATTGTGAGTAGTGAATTCATATAAAAGGGTGTTTATTATTCATAATCGATCACTTCGTTAGTGTTTATTACGCATAATTGATCACTTAAACGAATAATGTGATTTAATTTGTTGTGTTCGTGTGAGGTTGAGTGGACAGTAACTCAACAAGTAGGGACTTCAGTTGTACAAGAACAAGTTACAATTTGGGAATGGGGATAACCCATACTCTTTGGACACATTCTACAAGAGTGGCAACAAAGTGTGTTATGGGAGTCACGTGTAGGCCTCTATCCTGTGTCAGATTTAATAAACAGGATTATGGGTTTTTGCTTTGCCAATCACAGTGTACTACGCTCTTGCTCTTGCTCTTGGTGGAGGTGGTGGGTCAGTTTTCCGGATCTACAGGGAATCACACTCACAATCACATTGCAGGATTTTTTGTTTTGATTTGCTTTGCTTTCCTTTCCTTTTCTTTTCTCACTTTTATTTTATATATATATATATATATATATATTAATATTTATAGGTGGCAAATATTGCCCTGCACGTGCACGTGCTCACTTTTTATTCTTTCCCTTATCCGATGGGACTTAAGTACATCTCAAAAATAATGTTCTTGAAAAGGCTTGAAGATAAGGACTCCTTTTATGGCATCCCATTTTCGTGTCTCAAACTGAAAACAAGTAGGACATGTTATGCATTCTTAAGAAAAACTGCCTATTGTCTTTGTGGGTTGAATCAGGAGAAAGTGATTCAACAATGGCACCACCCGTACGCCTTTGGATTTCCATCTTAAACTTAATTTGCAAATGGTGTTTGACATTTCCATCATAATCCTGTTTTTGGTGTCACCACCATGAAGAATTCTAGGAGTGACAGACCAATTAGCACAGCTGCACAACATTTTTTCTTGCTATTATTGCAAGTTTATTTAACAAAATGAGGTTTTAAAAAGCTAAAAAGATGATGTCAAACATAATAGGAATGTTTGATAAGACTATAAAATTGGTTTACAATTGTAATACAAAAACTATTCATATACATATTTAAAAAAATTGACAAACACAAAAACCTTGTTATACTGTTCATAGTATAACAAGGTTTGACAAACACAAAATCTTGTTGTTTGCAAAGCACCCCTGATGTTATCTGTTTAAATACCCCATAATAAGGTTTATCTGAATAACAATTGAACTAATTAAACTGTTTCAAATGGATGCATTTTACTACAAGAAATCTGCCCCCAGATACCCAGCAAGAAAACACTATTAATTCCTCTTCATATATTGTGCTTTACATGCTACATTTTTTTTTGCTGAAGTACATGCTGCATAATTAATATGTAGCTCTTACTTCTTGCTTATATAGTACTGTTGAGATTAAATATATCTTTTCATGTGCTTTAAAATATTCCGAGCAGAAGTTCTTTGTGCTCCCAATCACCGCTGCTTGCATAAAAAATCAAATATGTACTTAACTCTCTAATCTTTTCTTTTGCTCAAGGGTGTCCCAGGTTACTGTGGTCCACTCATTTGTGGTAGAAGACTTTTGAGATAAAGCTTCTAGCAAGCATTTCCAAGAGAATAAATCTATCTATGGCAAAGCAAAAAGAAAAGAGAATATAAAAACACTTTTTCAGATAGGAGATGTCCAAAAATCGTCCATATATCATCTAGAATCTGTAACATGTGAACTTGTACGTGAATTATGCTTCAAAGTTTCCTTATGTGAACAGAAGACAAACATACAATACAACAGTATATGTACACGACTTAAAAAGTTTGGGATCCTTTAAACCATTTATCAGTCATAAACTTTTTAATTTTTTTTTCTTAGGTAGTCATAAGCTACTTCTGCTGAAGAAACAAATTCATTATTTACCAGTGTGATCCTTTTCCCCTAGCTTCCAAAATTTGGGGCCAAAAGATAAGCTGAATAATGTTTTCCCAAAATTTTAACTCACCTCCACATCCCCATTGTTAAAAATCCTATCTTCCACAAATTCTACTGGTAAAAAAAATCTATTTAAGTTCAGGAATGATGTGGTTTTATCTCTTTATCAGCTAGACAGCTAATGATCTGTACATGTAATTGGCTTAAAATAAATTTCGTTAACCACAAGCCATGTTCAGTTATTTTATAAGCCCCCAACTTATCTTAAACATCAGTCACAGTGAATTAAACCAGTTTGTGTTTCTAACCAAAGATAGCTTAAATTGCAAATTCAAGAATCTTCAATTCTTATGGAGCTTTTGGAGATTTTTAGCAATTCAATCAATCTTGTGCTCAAAAAGTGCCATGAAAGGAAATGTTGTCCTTATATAAATTTTAAGATGGTCCCCCAAACTAGGAAGGTAGCTATCGGGACAGGGAAGAAGGTAGGTGCTTTAATTGATTCAACATCATACTGATGTTCAATGGTTTATAAAAGTATAAAGAGAAGGGAGAAGAATGGTATCTTCATTAAATAATCATGATAGTTTAATTAGTAAAATGGGTCAACTGATTACTTAACTATTAAGTTGCAAGCTGAAACCATAGAGTTTTTGACATAAACTAGTTATCAGAATATGCAAGCATTCCAAGAAACTAGCTAGACAAGGTCAGGGGAAAGAAACTATATGATTCTTAAAGGCCAGACAACAAAGACATTCATTTCTCATAAGGCTCTTCTAGAAATTTGAGAAATGGAAATCATATCTTGCTCTAATTAGATTATAGAAGAATTTCTGAATGAATCTTATTGTTGCTTACTATAAATTAGGTTTACCAGCCTATAGGAAGATCTAAGTTCAATTCTTACCACTTAACTTACTTTGGGTTTAGGGATAATCAGACTTGCATGACAAGGGATAATCTTATTCTTACCTCTGAGTTATATTGCTTATCCCCTTCCCCCAACCACAAAAAAAAAAAAAAAAAAAAATCGAAAAATAGCACTAAGGAATCCTAAAGTCAATGGGTTGAGAAACTCAAAGCTACTATTCCACTATTCTTGAACATTGTCCATCCTATAGAAACTTTTACGTTTCTTTTTTTTTACTTGGCATTAAAATTTCATTGCCATATGCTAGGAATAAAACTTCAGGAAGCAAAAAGAATATATACATTTCTTGGTTTCCAATATCAAACTGATGATCAAGTATAGGCAACAGGTAGAAATATGGTTTCTTCACCAAAAAATTATATTAAAACAATACCAAATAACTCAGCTGCTTGGTAAAATATTAATAAGTTGTCCAGCTGAATACCATTGGGGTGCTAATAGATGCAAGCATATCAGAAGAATGAAAAATCCAGTAAACTACCAAGACTCTTTAAACAATACTGATTACAAAGACTCAATTGGAAGTTTAGAAAAGATCCCCTAGAAGCAAAGCCTAAGAGTTAAGACATTGTAATCATTATTGATTACCATTCTCCAATTTCCTCAACATGTAGTCTGACATAGATTGTCAACACCAAACTGGCAGCCTATTATCCATGGACTAGACATTCAAACAGTGTATAATCAGAACTCTTCTAGCAGGAAATATAAAAAATAAAAACAAAAACAAAATAAAAAGAAGAAGGCATAATCAGAATTCATGCTATCTGACCCAAAATGCTATAGAATATTTCTTAAGAAATTTTCTTCCTCCAATTATAAGCCAAGATACAATGACAGAAAAATCAGGGAAGAAAAGATAAAACACAGGCATGTTGGATGTTAAAATGTATCCCAGAAGAATATGTTAATAATAGTGGCATTCTTGAACAAATAATGAATAGATATAGGAAATTCTGTTAAAGCCAAAAGCTACAGCAGAGACACCAATGTAAGTAAAACTATAAAGAAGTGCTGTTCCCAGACCAACTCTTTGCTCAAGTATTAACTGATCTGAATTTGTTCTCATTAATTTGCAATCCATCTCCACATCCCCATCAAAAAGAATGATATGCAAATTATAAGAATTCAATGGTTTCAACAACCTGTTCCACTCCGGCAATGGATCAATGTACTCTTCCTCTAAAAAAACATATTGATTTTTACTATACAGCATCTACTTACACCTTTACTTTGCACTGAATGTAAAAACTTACTAACATGTTCAATAAAGAATTAAATTTCTTCAAGGAGCAATAAGGGATGATATGAGTTGACTAATGACTCGTAGGAGAACAAAACTTGCATCCAAATTTCTAAACCAAAATGACAATTGGATGGATATAATCCCGGTTCTCGCAATTCGTGCAAAATGCATCCTCAGGTTATAGTTGCATACTTTTGGAAGCTAACATGGAAAATGACTGAAACATCTAGGACATACTGTCATACTTCCTCATTCTCACACAGAACATGAGAAAGTGCCCCAAACTCTTCCATAGGCAATTCATAATTTCATATGAAAATGCCTAGAATTGCATTATAAGTTATAACCCAGCCATCCTTGTCCTTAATCTGTATGTTCTGTAACCCGTTCAACTATTGATAACATTCTCAGCAATCACTACCAAACAACAGGAACAAAACGATAACGGAGGAATCAATTTCACACAAGTCCTTCACTCAGTAGCATGTGAGGAGAGATCAAAATCAAAGTGGGGATTGCATTCTTTGGAATAGAAATCATTATTCTCTATGAAAGCTTTCAGCATGTCATAGGTAAAATTTGGGTCATTTGGGTCACTTGTACGAGACCCAGAATTTGATTCCAAAGTCTGCGGTTGCCTTAAACAAAAGCAACAACCTTTACCACCATTATTAAGACAACCAAACCTCTTACCTGAAATCCTGGCACCAGTAGACCCAGAAGATGAAGATGAAGTCCTTTTATTCTTTCTTCTGAGAAATTGTTTCTTGGCTTTTGTAAATGGATTTAGGACCGCTTGCCTTGCTTTAGTGAAACTTCTCGTACACCCAATACCACATCCATATCCATACCCTCTTTGCTTCTTTCCATTGTCATCATCGTCAACAACATCATTGGCGTGGACCCCACCGCCACTATTGTTGTCATCATCATCATCAGCACCACCACCACTGCCACCAACATTGGCGATCTCTTTATCAGACAAAGACATCAACTTTTGTTTGTCCAAATATACAGCAAAACTTCAAGAAAGGACCACACAGTTGAAAGGAGTACTACTTACTAGTATAAATTTGATGAAGGAAAACGGGATTAGAGAAGAAAAAGGAGAAAACCCAGTTGAAAAGATTGGGACTTGGATTTGAATTTGAAGTTTCTGAGAGAAATAGTTTGAAATATTCGATTTTTTCGCCTCAGGATCAGGATTCAGGAGTCGGGGGGAACACATAGCAGCAACCGTAACGCTAATTATTATTTTTTTTGAAAGGAAATTATGTACTAGAAGATCGAGATGTTTAGTTTAAATTTAATCAATCATACAAGCGGTGGTTACGTGTTTGATATCAGATGGGTAAGATGGTAGGCCAGTTATTATACGTGTTATTTTCGAACTCAGTGTGTTGACCAGATTGTCTATTCTGCGTTCTTTGTAACCTTAAGAGTAGCTAATACAGTACATCTAGGCTCTAGCCTAGGAAGGTACTTTTAGCGGGACAAGGGATTAGGGGTGTCAATTCGGGTTAGCGTGTCGGGTTCGTGTCGTGTCGAGGTAGGGGTATTCGACTAAATGGCTCAACCCTAACCCGACCCATTTAATAATCGTGTCAGGATCCTTCAACCCTAACCCGACCTGTTAATAAGGCGGGTTGACCTGACCCAACCCATTTGACACGGTTAATAAACGAGTCGTGTTGGGTTGACACGAATGTAATACAACCCATTTTAACCTATATAATATTAAATATAACATTCATCTAGAAATATTTTTTTTTACATCCCAAAAAGCAGTGCATACACTTCATGTCTTCAACCCACATTCAAAATAATATAATTCAACAAAAATATAACATTCATATAGAAATAAGTTCTTTACACTTCAAAAAAAGTGTAACACTTTAACCCAAATTCAAAATAACATAGTTTAACAAAAATAAAATAACATAGTTCAACAAAAATATAATATCCTTGGAACTCGCTAAATGCTAAATATCAATATTAAAAGAATTTGAGCAAACAGTATTCTAATCCAGACTATTATCATGATTATCATCCATAGATTCTTTGTTGATGTCCAAATTCATAACATCTTCCACAAGCTCATCCAATTTCATTTGTGCAAGTTTTATGCCAAAAAAATAAAAATAAATAAGTATTAGTAGTATTACAAAATATGATCATGCCTCAACAGTTTTATAAGAACTAAATAATAATAATAATAATAATAATAATAATAATAATAATAATAATAATATTATTATTATTAATGTAAGAGTTAATAATAACTAATGAAACAAATAAGAATCTATGAATGTTATGTTATGCGAGTTAAACGGGTTGTGCTAAGTGGGTCATTTCGGGTTTGACACAAATAAATTGGCGTGTCAAATGTGTCTATTGCGGGTTACACGGGTTGACCCGCTTATGACCTATTTCTTATCGTGTCGCTTTCGGGTCAACCCGTTTATGACCCAAACCCATTAAGGCCCAACCCTAACCCGAAAAAACCCGTGTCGGGTTCGTGTCGTGTTCGCGGGTTGGGTCGAACATTGACACCCCTACAAGGGATGCTAACAACGTGGGACAACAATTTTTTAGAATACATCGTATTCATATTCTATAGTATTAGGTGGACAAGACAGCCCCCAAGCGAGTCGCGTTAGGAAAACTAGCGAACGCCTATGCTCAGATATTCTTTTTAATTTGAGTAATTTTTAGGTATTTTTGAATTATAAAAAATAATATTTTTTTATCTCATATTTATGGTGGAGTTTGTTCATTAAATTCATGGTGAGGTCCATCATAAATGTGAAAGGAAGGAGCACCATTTTTCCGTGCTCCAAAAATATCTAAGAATTTTCTTTTTAATTTTTAGAAAAAATTTAATAATTTGTATTTATTATGTGTAATTTAAGATTATTACATTTTTTTAATCACAAAAAAAATTTAAGGGTGTAATGAATTTCATCAAACTTTTAAGTTTTTTTATGATTGGAAAATGTAGTAATTTTAAATTATAATGGATATAAATTTTTAACTTTTTTTTCTTAAAAAAATAAAAAAGCCTTTGAGCACTGCTCAGAGGCTAGTATATAAATATTATAATTTAAGATTATTATATTTTTCAATCACAAAAAAGAAAAAAAAAAACTAGTTGTGTGATGAGTCCTATAATGTAGTCACTAAGTCCATAACAAAAATTTTAATGCCTAAAAAAAAATTAAATAGGAAAATCTCTCACGTTATTTTGTTTTGCCACCAAGTTATTCTTTTTTAAATTTTATTTAAATGACAGTTATCAAGTTTTTCTTTTTTTTAATCCTATAAGATAACCATTTAGTCCTATAATGTAGCCACTAAGTACCTAAAAACCAAAATAAATAAATTAAATAGGAAAGGCTTTCACAGTCTCAACTCTTACCTTTTTTTTTTTTTTTTTAAATGGGAGTTGTGAAGTTATATTTAATCCTTAAAAGAAAAAATTATAAGAAAGACTATCAACATTGGCAGGTACTTATCACCAATAATATCATTTAATTTTTTAAAAAAATGTATTTTCTTGAAAAAAAAATGAAAAGAAGTTGTAGTAAAAAGGCACAACAATTGTTAGGGATAATTTTATATGAAAGAGATGAGATTGAGAAAAATGGAACAATTATCACTAATAAAAAAAAACAATTATTACGTTAAGAGAATACATATGACAAAGTGAATAAAACCTAGGCACTAATATATGCAATCCAATAACATTCTACAAACAACCAAGACAAAAAACCAGGGCACTTTGTAACATTCTCACCTTTTTTTTTTTTTTTTAATGGGAGTTGTGAAGTTATATTTAATCCTTAAAAGAAAAAATTATAGGAAAGACTATCAACATTGACAGGTACTTATCACCAATAATATCATTTAATTTTTTTTAAAATGTATTTTCTTGAAAAAAAAAATGAAAAGAAGTTGTAGTAAAAAGGCACAACAATTGTTAGGGATAATTTTATACGAAAGAGATGAGATTTAGAAAAATGGAACAATTATCATTAATAAAAAAAAATTATTACGTTAAGAGAATACATATGACAAAGTGAATAAAACCTAGGCACTAATATATGCAATCCAACAACATTCTACAAACAACCAAGACAAAAAACCTGGGCACTTTGTAACTTGATTAGCACTGTTTCTACTTAGGAAATAGAAAATTGAAAAAAATATCTAAAGAAAAGTTACTCCATAAATAATCTTTGTTTTATTAAAAAACATAAAACATGTTTCAAGTTTCAATTGCTTGTGCCCTGCACCACACGTGGTTGTTGTACCTTGTGCTTCAAAAAAAATTGTTTCTAGATGATTACAAAGTAGGGAGAACCGGAAAAATAGCCTCTTTTGTCTATTTTCAAGCACAAAAAACTTGTCCACACTAAAGCCCAATGATCCAATCAGTGATTTTTTTTTTTTACAAGTATATTAGTAATATGGTTGTATATAATAGTCAATCACTCTTTTACGTATATATTTTATGCTTTGAAATAGAGTTAAGTGCAACATAATTAATTAATGTGTGATTGGTATTTTTGTTGTGTTTCTATATTAGCTAAGTTTCAAATTTTTTTTTGTCCCTCTCATGACTATCGAATTATATAAGAAGGAAAAAATTTTGATATTTTGTTATTTAAATTTAATATACCCTCTTAAAACAAAAAAATTAAGAAAATAAAAGAAAATAAGAAGAATTTGCAAATTGCACGTGTTGAGCACCTCCTTCTAGGTCGCGTGAAAGGAGGACCCTCACAAATTCGTTTACGGCCAAAACAGCCCCCGGGCAAAAGTGACGACGCTTTGGCAATTTCATTTTCAATTTACAATTTGATTTGAATACATTATTTTAAATTGAGTTCACAAACGCATAGTTTGATTTTTTTTTTTTTCAAATTCAAGACAAAGATATTTGAAAAAAAAAAAACCAACGTAATTTGAGATTAAGGAGCAAATAAACACTCTTCAAATTGACCAAATAAAAGAAAAAATAAGATAAGATAATATAATGATATAGAAAGGATAATGATAACAAAGTAAGGAAACTAAATATAGGAAAGTAAATATTAAATGGCAACTCATAAAAACAAACGTAATATGCTGTAATACAGAGAACCCAACACACATGAGACATTTAAATAGAGGTCATCGAAAATACTTGCATTTTTGTTGTTGGCTACACCTCAAGTCTAAAGTCCAAACAGTTATTTGGAGTTGGCGGACAAAGCACACAAAAATCTTGAAGATCCACACTCCAGTGCATGTTCCTTGAAGTTTAGATACGAAAATCTTGAAGATAGACATCCTAGTGCACGTTCCTTGAAATAAACTCCTGTGTGCATTTCTTAAAGAAATATGTGAAAGAAATCACCCAATGCGTGTTAAGATACAAAAATCTTGAGATAGACATCTTAGTGCACTTCGTAGTGTTGATTTGCATGTCTTAAGTGGCAAACATAGGGTCACACACCTTTCGTTGGTAAGTTATGAAAAAGTATTATATATAACAACAACTTAAGAATTAAATAAATTAAAAAATTAAATAAAACAACACAATTGGACCCTAGTCCAATCTCAAAAATCTTTAACCTTTCCCTTTTTCGATTTTTTGAAAAGTTTGGGTTTCAAAACTAGGAGCATTTGACTATCAAATTTGCTCAATTTCTCTCAACCTTCATATCGGAAGTTAGAGTTTTAATTTTGTGAAAAATGGGGTATAGATAAGGTGGGTAAAGAATGGAACAACAAGAGATTTCATAACTGAATTCTCTCGAGTTTTGTCAATTTCGCTCTAGCCAATGTCCTACAAGTTTCTCGCAACTTGCTGCCTTAACAACTTTTCAAAAGTGCAATCAAGTGTCATTCTGCTAGTCAACAACCAATTTTGCTTGACTGCAATGATGACTTGTACAACTTCAATTTTCAGGTTTTGAAACCATGGTTTTTAAACCTCGGTAAAGTTAAAGAACCAAAAAAGAGTATGATTCCCCATTTATATGGTTAAACCACCGATTTTTATGGTTTTTACTGGACCAATTGAGGTCTAGTTTTAGGTTGAACCGGCCGGTCTGATATGGTTTTAAAGACCATGCTTGAAACATTATCTATATTTATATAATTCTAAAAGTTGAAGCGTAATATTTAGTGTTCGTTCGGTTAGAGAAATGGAAAAGTGGGAGGATGGAAAATATTTAGTTATCCCTCTTGTGTGTTCGTTTGGGGGAGTGGAAAAGTGAGATGGGGAAAAACTCTTTTGTTTGGTTGGAGAGAAAAATGGAAGGATGGAAAATGTAATTTATATAAATTAACTATTATACATTTTGTGGGGACTATTTTTGCCGTCCTCGGCAAGGCTCTGGGCGTAGTGCCGAGGAGGCTCAGAGCATCCCATATCAAAAAGAGCTTCCCCCACTTTCAACCTTATAAGCCATGAACCGAAGGAAGTAGTGTACCATCATTTCCGATTTTCGAAACACGGAAATGATGGTATACTACTTCCTTCGCTTCATGACTTATAAGGTTGAAAGTGGAGGAAGCTCTCTTCGATGTGGGACGCTCAGAGCCTCCTCGGCACTGCGCCCAAAGCCTTGCCAAGGACGGCAAAAATAGTCCCCACAATAAAAGCTTCTTTTATTGTGGGGACTATTTTTGCCAAAAACTATCCAAGAAAGTCTCTACCAAAAACTATCCAAGTATGATCATCCCTAAAGAATGCCAAATATTTCTTGGCCAGCCATCTTGAAGAAATCTTACTGTTCTTATGATCCTTTAGTGCCCCCCTTGAAGACTACATGTGCTGCAAATTTAAGTCCATGTGTTAGTTGCACATTCTTCATGCCATTGTACTGGTTTGTTGCATATTCTTGTTGATGCCAACACAGTTGCTGAACCAATCCAATTGATCTTGACTGCAACTCACTTGACAAGTCCTTTGCAAACTTTGGGTACCTAATACAAGAATCTAAGGCTTTGGCAGGCAGCTCAACAGGACAATATTATGCGTATCAAAGGAATACAACAAAGCTACAAGAGAATTGGCTAAAGATGCAACAATATGAAAGACAGTAGGGGCTTAGATAGAGAATATCCCACCTTGTATCACCAAATATATATTCATGAACGTAAAGACTTTTTCACAATTTTAATACCATTCTACCATTTGAAAGTAAAGAGGGACAAGGCTGTCTAAGTCATGAAAGAATGCTTGAAAAATGAAATTACAGGTACATTAAAAACAACACCTTCCTTTTGAAGGGATGGGATACATTTGCATTTAAGATCATACTATTCATACATACATCACCCATTATACTGCAAATTCCCACTTTTATCGTTCAACTTCCAAAGAGTAACTGTGGTGGCATCAATTGGCCATATCTCTCTTAGACATTTCATCAAACAGTTGTATGACACATTTAAAAGCAATGCATTTTTGCATAAGTGCTCGCTATAGCACTGGCCACAACAATGAGATAAATTGCAAACCCATGACATTCCAACAGAGACTCGCACACGGAGGATTTGAAAAAAATAGCAGGAAAAAAAAAACAGCAGCAAGACAATGGCAGTAACAATGGTCTCAACTGCTCTGCGGGACAACAGGGCGCTGTAGGGACATAAAGGGCAAGACCAAGACAGGGATAAGAACTCCGGCAACGGTGGTTCTGGTCTGATTGTCTCACTCACTCCCTCTTTCTCAACTGAGCCAAAGTTTTCTGAGTTTCTCAACCGGTTCAGCCTTTGTATTTGGTATTTTTTAAGTTCACGTGAGATACCATGTGAGCTTTCTGTTAGTGTTTTAACTGAGACCGACGGAAGTATTGATTTGGCAGTTACGTGAAGTATAAGGTGCAAATTGGCCAAAATAAAAGTTTTAAAGGGTGTCTTGACCACTACTTCAAAGTTCAGGGGGTGTATGAACATTTTTCCCTATTAAATTTAGTCGGTTGAATTCTAATTCTGACGAATGGATAGTTCAAAACACTATGTAAGAGCATCCACAGCAGTGAAGTTAAATTTTTAGCAATTTAGCTCTACCAAAAGTTACTTTATATATTTTACCTACACACATACTGCAGCAGTGGATTTATTTTAGCTTTCAATACAATAAAATAATATAAACATCACAATAAAATAATATAACCACTACAATAAAATAATATATCCTACCCTCTAAAAAAACATTCACAACACCAATTACAACCACCTCTGCCATCAGACATAGCCACAACCACAGCCACAACCACCACCAGTCCATAGCAAGAAAAAAAAAAAAAAAAACACCAACAAAACCCACGATGAAGATCGGTGAGATGGAGGACGGCGATGGGTCGGCTACCATCAGCCACAGCCACAACCACACCGACCACCACCACCACCACCACCAGCATTCCACAGCAAAAAAAAAAAAAAAAAAAAAAAAAACCAATGAAACCCACGATGAAGATCGGTGAGATGGAGGACGGCGATGGGTTAGCTACCATCAGCCACACCCACAACCACCACCACCACCACCACCACCAGTCCATAGCAGGGAGAAAAAAAAAAAAACCAACAAAACCCATCAACCACTGAACCCCCCACCAGAAACCATCACACACACTGCAAAAATCAACACAAACCTTGCACCCACTGCACAAATCAAATTAAACCCATCAACCATAGCACTCACTGCACAAATCAAAGCAAATATTAACCACTGCCGGTGACGTTGAGCTTCGGGTGGGCTAGCGACGGTGAGATAGATAGGTGAGAGTCGGGTGGGCCGGCAGCGGTGAGATAGAGAGGTAAGAGCCGGGTCGGCTGGCGGCGGTGAGAGTTGCGAGAGAGGTGAGAGTTTGAGAGAGTTGAGAGTGAGGCAGAGCTGAGTGGAGAAACGATATTTTTATTTGAAGGGAGAATAAAATCTTTTTTTTTTTTTTTTTTTTTAACCTTTGAGCAACAGTGCACATCTATTTTTAGATGTGCACTGTAGCTGAGGAGCTAAATCTTTTAGATTTAGCTCCACTGCTGCCCCCTCTTTTTTCTATTTCAGTGTAGCTAAAATAGCAATATAGCTATTTAGCTACACTGCTGCAAATGCTCTAAGTGTGTATATGTATATATTTTTCCGTTTGCTTCTGTTAGATGTTGTTACACATTATACTTATATATTGGTTGTTGCATCATTATGTCATAGAAGTCTTTCAAGTCTAAATCTTCTGTCCCACTTTTTCTGCTTCACTCTATACTTCACTAATAAAAATTTGCCACGTGTTCACCTAATTAGTTAAATACTATAATTATTGACTTATTAATACTACCTTTTATTAATTAATAGTAGTATTTAATTAATTAGGTGAACACGTGGCAAGTTTTTATTGGTGGAGAATAGAGTGAAGCAGAAAAAGTGTTACAGAAGATTTGGACAGAAAATTAGGTGAACACGTGGCAAGTCTTTCCAATTGAAGAGTTAATACTTCCACAAAACAAAAAAAATAAAAATGCAAGTTCTTTATGATATTAATGTGAGATATCTTCTTCTCAAGTTTGACTAATTGTCTTAGGTGAAACATTATCATATAGTGTCATAGCTATCATTTAAATAATTAAATTCAAGTGCAAATAATACAAAGAATAATTTGACATATTCAAGGGAATAAGCAAGAAGTCAAAATTTGTTTCAGACATCATTTTCAATTCCTTTCCTGTATGAGCTTGCGACTTTTTAAATCAAATTGTTTTCTATTGAAAGCCAGTGCTGTTACCCCAATCCATTAAAAATCACTACCATGTTTTCACTTTTCATACTAAAAGACTGTTTTTTTGGTTGATTTATATTATTTTTGTGGGGAGTTTATTACTGTAATGAAACTTCATAAATATTGAGTTGAAAGACAATTTTTGTGTTAATAATCCTTGGTGTAATTGTTACTTTTCATATACTACACTCCGTTGCATAATATTTATATATTTCCACGCATCATATGAGTTTGCCACTAATCCCAATTACAATTAGACCTACAAAATAAAAATTACATAGTTTCAGGCAATATGCTAATAATATACTAAGATCCTAACAAAAATAGTACCCTTTTTATTCTCCCTTTTCAATCAAGCTAATGAATAGTGATGTTGGTGGAATTGTCATTTGTGATGATTATAAACTTAGAATTGGCTACTCCTACTAGTAAATGAAGCATAAGAATCGAGAGAGAATCCTGCAGCATCTTGGTGAAAAAAGCAACCATCTAAGAGAAAAATGGTGAACCTTGCAAGCTGCAAACTAATTAGTGGTAGTGGCAAGCAATTTCCCCTATGCAACAGCCATCATAAATATAGAGATGTGCATTAGACTGCGAATAGCAACAGGTAAAAGCTTATAGCATGTTTGGGAGTTAAAAAAATGAGGGGGAGTAGAGTAGAGGGAGGGAGAGTAATTCAATTACCTTGTTTGAAACTTTTTTAAGGAAGGAGGGGGAGGGATTTGGAGGAGTTTGGAGGGGTTTCAACTACCTCTAACCTCTCATTTTTAATTCCTTCAAATTGGAGAGATTTGGAGGGAGAGTAGGGTAGATAAGTTATTAGCCAAATGAATTCTCTAATTTACCCTTTCTAAATTAACAAAATTACCCTTTTTAAAGGGCTAATTACTCCCTTTCCTCTCCCTAATTTTAAAAACATCCAAACAATGTAGAGATGATTCATTCCCCTCTACTCTCCTCCCCACTACTCTCCTTCCCTCTACTTCCCTCTACTCTCCTCCCTCTCTAAACTTCCAAACAAGCCATTAAAGACTGGTAATGGTCTTACACATAACCCTCAGAACTTGTGGCGGTTGTGCAGCACTCGATCCATATTTGGCAGCTCAGACATTTTGTGCCAAGTTTCACCCTGAATCCAGTATTAGTCCTCCCTCAAACCAGCTATTACATCGTTTTTTTTTTTTTTGGGCTGAATCAAACCTACTATTATGTCCTAGAACTTCATGATGCTTAATCCTAAAGGAACAGACCTTAAAGCAAAGTCTAAGAACATTCTCACCAAATTATAGGATCAAGAGAAAGAGTTGTCTTTAAAGGTTGATTTGCGTTACTTGGAGTAGAATTTGATGCAAAACGATTTCTTGGCCTAGGATTAGACTATAATGTCTACCTTTGCTATGGATGCACTTCCGCACACAAAGATGCAAAATCAACCTTAGC
This sequence comes from Lithocarpus polystachyus, assembly GCA_033629205.1. Lineage (NCBI taxonomy): Eukaryota > Viridiplantae > Streptophyta > Magnoliopsida > Fagales > Fagaceae > Lithocarpus > Lithocarpus polystachyus. The sequence goes on along the minus strand of CM066164.1, from coordinate 754,691 downwards.
CCTTCCTCGCCACAGGAAAGAATAATTTCTTGTTATATTTCAGAAAGTCAAAACTGTCTGGGAGAGAGCGAAAAAGTCGTTTGGAAGGGTCCGATGGTGTTCTATTGGTATAAGTGAATGGGACAATGTAAAACTAAACTGGATTCATGCGCGCTTGTAACTGGATTCATGGGACAATGTAAGACAAGAAGTGTGTACGTGATATAGCTAAGGTTCAAGCTCCAAACCAGGTCGTGTAGCTAAATTAGCGAAGGAAGTCCATGATGGTTTATTAAGCCAAAGTGGAGTACACTCCTAACCAATGTAGGACTAAATGAGAAGGCCAAGTACTTGGAATACACACTAACATCAAGTATACGAGTCAAGTGTGGACCTGATTTCAATTTTCTAAACTACTTGTTCTCTATCCCCATGATATGCCTAATCTCAAATCTCCATGATTACTTCTTTCCATAAAGCTACATATTTTCAATCTTTCTTTTATACTTTCACAAAATAGAGTGGGAACCATAAAATTTGTAGCAGACATTTCTTAAATGTTTTCATTAAAAAGAAAAAAGAAAAAATTGAGCTAGGGAAGGGAATCTGAGAAAGCTTATGAACTTGTGTTTCCAAAGAGGAAAAAAGAAGAAGAAGATTCCTGTAGACCTTATTCATGATGTCTTCTAATGAATATAGGTTTGGTTGGTGGATATAAAGGTCATCAAACAAGCTCAAGTATGAATGAAACATCGCTGTAAAGTAGGGAAGGCACTAGCTTTTATCAAGTCAATCCCAGCCTCTCTGGCCCCCTGCTCCAGCTACTACTTTTCCAACTAACACAAACATATATCTATTTTCATGAATCCTTCCTCTCCCCTCTATAAACATATAAGGAGAAGAACGTTGGGAATGGTCCTACCCAGTTCCACTAGACTCCATCATTGCCAATAAGTCAAGTGTATTGCACTAAGATATAGTTGTGCCAATGTGTACTTGAGTTGAAGGCCAAGTTAATTATAGGGACATAAGTGTATAGTTTTCTCAGCAAAGATGAGGAGAGCATATCGCAAAATGTGGCGGGTGGTGCCTTGTGCGAGCAGGAAAAGTTTGCGGACAGACTCCCGGAAGGACATAGAGGAAATACTCAAAACCAAGCTTGCAACAATCAAGGAAGAGCCAGAGAACGAGCAGAACCTAACACCACCAAGACATCGTCGCATGGCTAAGAAGGGAAAGAAGATTCGATTCAAGGATAAGATGGGAGGTTCTTTCATGCCCCAGTTCAGCCTCAAAGATTCCTATGCCCTATTCATGACTGGCTTTGCATCTAAAGGTAGCTTTGGTGGACTTCTTCAATACTGACCTTCTTAAGCTTATGTTTAAGCCTGTTTAAAATGCGTTCACCTAGAAATGTGTTTATTAGGACTACAATAAAGAGAATGCATGAGGGGCCAATTTGGTACATGTAATTTAACATTTTTAATCTGTTAAGCATATTGTATAAATTCCTGCAGGATCATAGACCACTGGGCCTTCAACGTGTAATTCTTATATTGGCTCTTGTTTTCATTTCCCCAATTACTGCTGGAAAATATAGAGTGAAAAACTTGAAATATCTCTATGAAAGCGTGTGTGACATGTAATTGATTCAATTGAAGTATGTTCTCTCAGTTTTCATGGATTAAATTCCGCCTTTTGACGGAAGCATAGGTTAATTTTTGTTGAAAATGATAGAAGTAAGCTCTAGGAGAGGTGAGTAAGATGGAGGAGAATAAGTGATACAACTTGGTATTAGAAGACCCTATGATAAGATCTGAGGAAGATGAGACAAATTTAGAGCAGAGGATTTTCCATGACATTGCAAAGCAGGTCAAGACCTAGAAAGGAGGCAGGTAGGAAAAAGTAAAAGGCATGACTTATGTCTAGAATACTGTTTATGCAATATATGCTTTTGAATTTTTACTGTTTATGCAATATATGTTTTTGATATTTTACAAATTCATGTAGCTACATCCTACATGTTGTGCTAAGGGAGGCGTTTACTTGCTTAGATACGTTTTGTAGCTAGATACGATTGTACAAGTTTTGTAGCTAGATACGTCTAATGGTTTCATTTTTTCTATTATGCTTCTACTGGAAGTTATAAGGTTTGCTAGAGTTCTGATTCGGTGGTTGTATCAATATACCTGCCTAAGAGAAAATCACACCTTCTAAACAACTACACAATAGAAATATTTTTTTATACTTTTTCAAGAGGATTAACCTGAGGACATGTGAGACAGTGATAACAGGAACCATATGCATTGGGTCACATTCACACAAGGGTACACATCATTTCAAAAAATAAGAAAACTGACAGTTTAGTTCATAAAAATAAATAATAAAAAATAAAAAAGAGGAAATTTACATTGTCGATGAACGTATATTTCGTTTTGCTTGCTATTTATGAAGAGTATTTCTCCATAAAGATAGATTTTTTTTTTTCCTGCTATATTTTGAGAGAACTGCTCATTTTGCAGAGTGGTGTATCTTCTATGGGGGCATCTGTCTTTTTTGTTAAAATTAAATGATTAAACTATAAGATTAATGAGCTGCAAAATAATTATAAAATTAAATTAAATTAATGAGCTGCAAAATAGGGCCCAAGATCCTAGCAAGAAATACCAGCAATTTCTTAAATGTGGTGCACCGAATGCACAATTTGGAAGTCCTACTTACTCTTGCTTATTGAAACTTGGGGATGTATTGAGGCTTGGTGAACTTCAAATTATGTTCATAGATGAATAACAGGTCACGCAAGTTGAAAATTTGAGAGAATAATTGAGGAAACCTCAGAGAAATATGCAATTTGTCAAAGGTCCACTCACATGTTGCATAAATGTTAGTGGATTAATTGGCTGATGCACAGGGTTGATTGGTTAGGCTCAAGTTCAATGGTAATATTACTCACCAAAACTGTTGGCGGATTGGTAAAAATATTAAGAATGTTTACTTATTTTGGTTGCAAATGTTAATTGTAGGGAAAAAAAAAAAATATAAGACAAGCGTTTACATGTTTCTAAAGATATGATATAGTAAATCGGACAACATGACATGGAATACACTCTCTTTTCTGTAAATGAAAACCTATTTGGTCCTGCAGTTCCAAAAGTTTCAACTTAATCTATGTAGCCATAATGTGGAACTAAGACTGGTGTAGTGAAGAATGGGTAGTGTTTATTTTATTTTTGTCAAAAAAAAAAAAAAAAAAGTGTGCAGCGAGGAGAGCTGGAATAGTTAGCGAATAGACACCAAAATTATTAGTTTCTGTTATAACAGAAGGATGTTACCGAATGTAGGTCAAATCTCTATTAAGAGAAATGACACTCTTTCTACATACAGAGGGATGGGATAGAACTGGAAACCCCCACTGAGTGGGGTAGATGATAGCTGGGCATACACCATCAATGTTAATTCTTTTCGCAATATCAGCATACATCTTTGCAATCCTGGCAGGCAATACCATCATAGAAAACGCCTTCAGAGTAAGCTTCCTAGACCGGGATAAGCGAAGACCCTTTGGCCTTCCATTCATTTTCTTCACCCAATGCCTTCTAGGCCTTGCCACCTTTTCATCAGCATTGGTTAGCTTTTTGTACCGACATTTCAAGCGTCCACCAAGTAAGTCTTGGAAACCCATCAGCAGAAATGAGGACTAATGGGAGGCAAGAGATGAAAATTGAGTTAATTCAAGGGAGCTTTCTGTGTGGCTATGATTCAATGAATGCCATCAGTCATATGAAAATTTGTATATATAAAGAGGAAGAGCAAGTTGAGAATGGGAGGCAATGAATGTGCATAATACACATGGAGAATCTGGTTTTAATGAACTTTCAAACACAAACTAGTGACAGGTAGAGATGGAGAGCACCTACATTTGGATTCTTTATAACACATGGCTGCCATTATATTTTAACCCAATATACTCTGCTGAAAGAGATGGAAATGCCATTAATTTCTACTTTTTAACACATGGCTAGCATCATTTAACATAACCAGCTCGGTGGTTGGCTGATTGCAAGCCTCTCTGCCTCTCATTACCTTAAATGTGAGAGTGTAGTTAGTTAATCATGAAAGGAATATAGGAGGCATGTGCAATGATTGAAATCCGTATTAGAATACAAATCGAGGCCAATCATTTGGTAAAAAAGGAATGTATGTGGTTGTGATCTTTAATCAAAAGCAGATCTACTTGTTTGTTTATTTAAATGACAGAGATTAGTCGCAGTCAAGTCAAGCGAATGAACTGTTGGTCTAATTTGTCCCATACAGAGGCTTATATTTATTTACTTTGTCTATCTTTGTGCCTTGACTGGTTGAACAAATGCTCATGATCATAGTGCTCACTTCAGGTCCTATTATTGGCTGGGCCCTGCTCTTTTTTAAGGCTATGGTTTAAAAGGCCGCCATTATTAACTGGTAGTGTCTGTTGCAAAGGAGTCCAAGAACAATGTAAGTTGGATTTTCATGAGGAAAAAAAATGCTTCAGAAAGTTGTGGGTTTTCCCAGGGAAATTAAACTTAAAATTTTAGTAAGCACTAACTGAGGCCTAGGGGGCTTTTTTTCACCCAAGAAGGAAGCATAATCAACTTGAGCCACTCTTTGTAGAATTCTTAGTTCAATAGGACTCACATACACGTGGTACTCAATTGGTCATGTTTTTGTTCTCATGCACCCTTCATACAAATTTTCAGCCCTTCTCAAGACTCAAAGATAAAGCATCAATATCTCACTTTTCAACCTACAAGTCTATGGTAAGGGTCAAGCTTAGGTTTAGTATCCAGTAATACTGGACTCGTTGAGATGATGATATGTGTTTACTTTTGGACATATGTGATCATCTGACTGGGTCCAGTGTACTGAATATACTAGACCTAAACCAAGTCCATATGATAATTGGTCAATCCATGTCTGCACATGTTATTGCACTTCAATTAAACTGGTGTAGGAGTGACCACCACCCTACTTTTGGGCATGAATCGTAAGCCATGAAAAGGATCAAGAAATATGGCAGATGAGCAAAAAAACTAGCTTGATCTTTGAATCTCAAGCATGCTTTTAAGAATTCAATTTAAGATTGGTTTGATATCTTTGGTTGTATTGTATGCCCTTGTAGTTGTATGATATTAAACCTACTTTGTCATTTTATGAGAAAGTCATGCTTGTTGTGGATTGTGACTATTATGCTTTATTACTTTTCATTCTTTTATAATTGACTAGCTTATAATCTCATACATATGCATAGATATATTTAAAAGATACACATTAAGATGCATAGTATAATTTTTACATATATAATTTAAATATTATTGATAGTCATTCTTATATATATTTTTTAATTTTTTAAAATGTTTTGTAAAAATGTTAGTAGGTAAAAAATGTAAATTGTCCATTTTTTTTTTTGACAAAAGTGATAGAATAAATTGTCCATTTTTTAATATTTTTATGTTTATTAATTCTAGACTCTTTGATTTTTGTATACAATAACTCACTTGAATGGAGTTTTATGATATGGTCTCACATTTGATTCCAAAATTAAGAAATAAAATTCTCTCTAAAAATAAATAATGTAGGACACATAGCGCAAAATTGGACTTCAATTGTAGAATCTAATTAGATTTTCTCTAAGTTTTACCTATTAATATATATATATATATATATATATATATATTTATATTTATATATATAGATGATTTATAAATTTGAATTATTTTTAGTTATAAAAAAAGGCTCATAAATATAAAATCATTCAAACTCTCTCTTCCTCTAATTTTATATATAGTGTTAGACATATGATTATGTTTTTTTTATAGTTTACTTGTATTAGACTTCTCGTTTTTTTTTTCAATAAATTAACTCCTTTGATACAAAAATTAAAAAAACTTAGATTAGGAGGGACACATGTTAAAAAATTAAATTCTAATTGAAATCCAATTTTTACATTGAATTAACTCAATTGGAACAAATATTTAAAAACTTAGATTAGATGTGATATGTGGCGCAAAATTAGACTCTAATTTAATTCCATTTTGAAATAGTGCTAGTGTAATCCAAACATAGATTCAGAAAATAATTCCAAGAAGCTCTCACTAATAGGAGTGTTTGCGGTGTGGTGCAGTGCAGTTTAGGCCATTTTTAGCACTGCATTTTGTGGTGCGGTTTAGCTAAAACCATAACTGCACTGCACCTTGTTTTTGCGGTTACATGTGTAGTGCGATGTAGTGCGGTTTAGAGTTTAGCCAAAATCATAACCGCACCGCACCTCAATTTTGCGGTCACATGTGCGATATTATATATAAGATGCGATTTGAAGTTGGTTTCCTACTCAGTTTAAAATTAATTTTTCCCTTTTTTTGGGCCAAGTTTTAAATTATTGAGCTAGATTTTCTTTATTTTGGATTGGCTTTTCTAGTTAACCCTTGCTAGGGTTATTAAACTTTTTTTTTTTGGTTTGAAAACTAAGTTTATTAAGCTATTAATAATATATTTAATATTAAAAATAAATAAATTAATTAATATATAGAAAGGGTGCAGTGCAATGCGGTTTGTGCAGTTATTTTATTATAAAACTGCAAATTGCACTGCATCATGTGGTGTGGTGCGGTGCGGTGCGGTGCACTATTATTTGCGGTGCGGTTATGCCATGTTGCGGGTGATTTTGGTGTGATTTTTGCGGTTTTTGTGGTTTATGCGGTTTGATGAACACCCCTACTCACTAATCTCAAGTTTCTGACTTCTTCACTTATAATTTTCCAATTGATATCATTGATCTTTGATCAGAGGAATATCCATGTTATGGAAAAAGTAATCTTTGTCCAAACTGAAATATTGGTAGTTCATCTTGGATTTAAGGTTTTTGGAATCTTCCTCCACGGTCAGTCTAAGGCAGCCTAAATGTCCGAATGCATCTAGAATTAACAATTGGATATTGCCAAAAGGCAATAATGATGTAATTGTATACATTCAAATAGTAAATAAAAAAGATAACAAGATTTGAGGTTTACTATAATACCTTTTAATTTTGTGTGTATCTGCTACTTAGTCCATGTGTGTGCAGTGTGCTTAATGCTATGTCAGTGCATGAAATTGACCTTAAAATTGATAAGAAATCTTGAGGTGAAGACAATTGCCGCCCCAATATTTAAACAAGTTTTTGTGTTAATATCCACCCTTCCTAACTCCTAAGGTTCCCTTTTCTTGGCCATATGGATTTATATAATCTATATATATATATATATATATATATATATATATATCTAAAAGCTGAAGTATAGTAATTATTATTGTTGTTTGTTGAGCCACATCATCCACAGTCTAGCTCATCTCAATCAAAAAAACAAAAACCTCTTCTTCTCCCCATTAATCCACACGTTACACTTCCTCCAACCTTTCCTCTCTCTCTTTGCCTCTTTACCTCCTCCGCTACTCTCTACTTTACCATTACAATTCCTTCATCATTTTCTCTTTTTTATATTTTGACTATTTTTCTTTCCATTTTATTTTGTATAAATTTGATATCAGTTTTTTCCTATTTAATCCATATTTTTCTCACACAAAAACAGTAAGTACTCTCTCTCTCTCTCTCTCTCATATAACTCTAATTAAGGTTTTTAAAGAAAATTATGTGTTTTTTTTTTAAATTCCCAATACAAAGTCTTCTCTCTACCTTTTATAGCTTTGATTGAATTTTGGTTTAGGTTAATGCTTAGTCTTTTTTGGACATAGGAATTTGAATTTATTTATCTATATATATCTAAAAGTTAAAGCGTAATATTTATTAATACTGTGCTTTTGTTGAACCATATCATCCATAGTCTAGCTCATCTCAACCAAAAAAAAAAAAAAACTATTCTTTTCTCTATTAGCCCATACATTACACTTCCTCCAACATTTTCCCTCCATTTTTAGCTCTTTATCTCCTTCACTATTCTATGCTTTACCATTACACTTTCTTTATAATTTTCTCTTTCTTATATTTTGACTATTCTTCTTCCCATTTTATTATTTTATTATGTATGAATTTGATATCATTTCTTCCATCTAATCCATATTTTTCCCACACAAAAATTGTGAGTACTCTCTCTCTCTCTCTCTCTCTCTCTCTCTCTCTCTCTCTCTCTCTCTCTCTCTATGTTTGCCCTTTCTTATAGAACTCTAATTAAGGTTCAATTTTTTTTTTTTAAATTTTCCATCACAAAGTCTTCTCTCTCCCTTTTATAACTTTAGTTGAATTTTAGTTTAAGTTAATGCTTAATTTTTTTTGAAAATAGGAATTTGAGTTTATATGAAAACATAATCGACATGCCTATGAATTTGAATATCTCTATTAATTGTTTGAGTATTAACTCACAAGTTTTTGAGTTAATATCCTAAAGTTCCCTTTGCATTGCCATTTGGATATACTTAAACAAATAGAAAATTATTAGGTACTCCCGGAGTACTATAAATACATAATCCTCTCTCTCACATGAATGATAGGTCTCACCGTGAATTTAATTAATAGGACCTACTATTTATGTGAAAGGAGAAAGTACGTATTTATGGTACTCTGGGAGTACACAATAATTTCCCTAAACAAATAATATTCCCCACGTTCCAATTTGCTTTGCAAGCATAATTGTCAGTATCGTACGATTCGCGATATGTATTGTATTATGTGTAAAAAGTTTCGTATTGTATCAGCGTATCATAAGTGCTCATGAATCGTATGATACAATGTACGTATTGTATGAATCGTATCATAAAATCGTACGTATCGTACGATATATAGACAAATACTTTAAAATTAGATTTTTTTTTTAAATTTGTATTTTTATTTGAATCTAACAAGTTGTTAAACTTTTTTTTAGCATAAAATTATTAGTTTACTTAATTTAGCCTACTAAAATAACATATTCATATGTTTTTTCCCCTCTCTTGCAATTGGACTACACAGTAAACACTTATGTTTCACTTAAATATTTTAAAAAAATTTAAATTTAAAATTTTTATTTTTATCGTTATTGTTATTAGTCCAAAAAACTAGAATGTCAAACAAAATATATAAATAAAATTATTAAAATAGAAACATCAAGAAGAGATAGTAAATGTTAATGACGAATGACGATGAAGAAAATTTTAATGAAGAAATAAATTTGCAAAATCATAAACATGATGATAGCGTTGACTTAAATGGGGTTGATTAGGCAATTTGATGAATATGATGAAAATAAATTATTATTTTTGGGTGATTTGTAATATGTTATCACTTTTGAATTTAAGTCATTTGAATGTGTATGTTATGAACACATATTATTTTAATTTATTTAATTAGCTTGTTAAATATTATTACATAAGTGATAAATAAATTATTCATTAGTTGAATATATTCAAAATTTATAATGAATATACCCCTTATATATGTATATTTATAATTTTTTTTTATAAATTTTATCAAGTGTTTGTATATCTTGCAATACACGATACGATATGATACATGATACGATATGTATATTTTACGATACACGATTCGATATGATACATGATATGAAAAAATTAAAAATCAATTTCCAATATGATTCACGTTTTGACAACTATGTTTGCAAGTATGTTACCGTTACAACAGGTCACTGCTCAAACGTGGTTGACTTTTAACACCAAGGAAATCATTAATATTCTTGTAAATATACTTCCTTGGCTTGAAGAGCTCATGGTTGCTTCCTTTTCTTATCTTTGTCGATTGTTAAGGAAAATCACACATTTTTTCCCCTATATTCCAAAGCTATTGCCAATTTTACCATAAGAAAAACTATAAATTGATACAGTAATAAATGCGATTGGAGTTACATCAATAATATAATAAAGAAATTTGTTAATTTTAGTTTCAATATTTAAAAGTTGACAGCACTATTTTTTAATACTTAAATGGGAAAGTAAAATTTGCTGGAACAGTGGGTTTCAAAATCTGAGGAGATTTTTTTTGTCTCCTCCAATGCCTATATGGTTGTATAAATTAACTACAATTTTAATAGCATCATGCATGCTTGTTGCTTACATGGATCAGCTTCCTTTTCTTGCGCATGTTTTAACTTACTTATCACGTAATGAAGGTCAACTAAGATGATGAGTTATCAATAGAAGAGAAATATTATTCATTTACATTTTTAAGTTTTATCCAAAGGATCTGTCAGCATCTGAAATGGAGGATGCTCCCTTAGTTAAGTCATATCGGTAATGAAATCAAAGGACTAATTAATCGATATGACTCAGCTACACTCAATACAACCTGTGCCTGACGTTAGATTTCCAATGAGTTCATGCCGCGTTAACATGAATGAATGAAATGACTCAATGGTAAGACAAGTCAATGGAGAGAAGGGGGGAAAAAAAAGAACAAACAAACTTTATTTGATAGTTTGTAGTATAGAATTATAGGGCATTAAAAAATGGTTTTAACTAGGATAATTGTAGAAACACTAAATAGTGAATTCTTAAACCATTTTATTTCTCCACTTTATGTGGTATGAGAACCTTAAAGACCTTATCATTATTGACTTTACAATTACTTACATTTACAATTTTACATGCATGCTTCGGAGAACATACAACCTAACATTAAAAATTGGGCAATCTTTTTGAGGTATATAACCCATCATTAAAGAGCACCCAATATGTGTGGCACTCATAATATATAGAGTCACGCAGTCCGCTTGAAAATTTGAAAGGAGGGCGCGGATTGGATAAGGTCTTAAAGTGGTTCTCATCTCATGCATTTTAATTTTGACAGAATAAAGCTAGAGGCAAAACTTAGAAGGCTATTTTATCAAATAAAAAAGAAAAAGAAAAAGAAAAAAAGGTCGAGGGCTAGCAACAGCAACTACCAAACCCAAAATGCCCGTGAATAAGAAGTGCATGAAACCACAAAAAATGTGGGGCAAACTGGCCGAGACGGCATTGACAAAGGTACACAAGAAAAGAGCAAGGGAACAGCCCCCAAATCTAGAAAGAAACACTGAAACAGGTGGCATGGTCAAACATATCCGTGTGTATGTGTATGTGTATCCAAATTCAACAGCAAATACATGTGTAAAAGTGCACAAAGTTGTCTCTCTTTCGTTCAAACTTGGATCTTTGAAATGCTTGACTTTTTTTGGGGCCTCCCCCTCCTAGAGGAGGAAGTATAGAGTTCAAACATGAACCAACAGTTGCTTGAACAATTGAAGTCCCCACAAGGCCTTAACCAGAGTCCCCACGACTGCTTTCCAATCGCTAAAAACCGAATAAAACCCCCTCAAACTCTGTGAAAAGTGCTGGTTTTGTAAACCATAAACCCAAAATTAAAACCTCAACCGAAATTAGTGGGAAGTATTTGGTTAATATCTTGGGATTCCCACTGGAATTACATACATGTTAATAATTATTTTCTTTTGCTGAATTAATTGGTAATTATACGTGTTAAAGCTGTGACTAAAAATAAATCCCAGTACTCGATGAAAAGTAAAGAAACAAGTAATTTCCAACCCTTCTAGAGGAACCCTTTTCCAGAAACACAAACTAGAGTTTGTGACTAAAATCACTAATAAAAACTGAATCACAAATAGATTTAGAACAATTTCTTAAAACCATAGAATTCAGAAGGGTAAACCTGATAAGACATTCTAACATGTAAAACATAGTAATTATCAACCTCAAATCATCACCACATTGAAGAAGAGATGAGAGAAACTGAAAAGAGTTAAGAAAGAGAAAAAAGAAAAAGAAAACTAATAACTACCAGAAGCAGTTGGAGGAGGAGTAGTTTTTGTTGTTGTTGACGAGTCTTAGGAATCTTCTTCTGCGGTAATAGAAACCGTATCTAAGCCTGGAACAGACCAACTTCCTGAATCTACGAGCGGATCGAAGCCTAAGGCATATGACCCTCTTGACACGGATGAAAGACCCCTTGAGTCTCTCAGATAAGCTCCTTTTTCTGCAGAACTGATAGCTTCTAAGGAAAAGTTGCCTCTTCTCCATCATTGTGTAGTTCTGCTCTGAGTAGTACCCAAATGACTCGCTCCTCGGTATTGGGTATAGACCCAAAACATGGTTTTGATTCTGATTCATGATGTATGCCTCTTGAACAAAATTCGTCAAAGAAAGAGGCACAGAGTGAGAGAGGGAGAGTCAAGAGTGCTAATTAAATGCTCTCCTGCCTGTTAGTTCTGCCTGTAAAGTTGAGCGTAAATCAACATCAATAGTAATAAATACAAAAAACGAGAAGGGCTTCGTGCAAAATAAATATAAAGTTTTGGGCTGAGGGGTCTGAAGTCTGAACTATTATAAATATATATGTATGAACTGTTGAAATTATCCGCACCTGTCTTTTGCTTTGCTTCTTATCTTATACTACGTGTACTTATTGTTTGTTGTCTATTTGTATTGCTTTGCTTTGCATAACAAGCGACCACTGCGCCGCCGCAGAAGCTAACCTAAAGCGCCCACCTTTGTAATTTTTCTGAATACTTTTTTCCACTATAATACTTTTTTCATCCCTCTAATTTTTGGGTTTGCGTCAAAATTTATAACTAAAAACAAAAAGTCCCATAAACCTAAACTCTACGTCATTTACTCATTTTTCAATTATTTATTTATTTATTGATTTGAATAAAAGACAAAAATTGATATAGTTTTGACTTTTTTTATTCAAGCGTGCACGTGGAAGTAATGGAGAATAGACTTTTTTAGGGTCCGTTCGTTTGGGGTGAAAATAGAAAAGATGAAAAATAAGAGAGGAAAATATGGTAGAAAATACTGTTTTCACTGTTCGTTTGGAGAAGGAAAATAAGAAGGAGAGAAAAAAATGTGGGCCCAAAAAGAAACTTTCTCCCGAGTTTTCTTCCCGGGCCCACATTTTTTTTTCTTTCAAATCGGGAAGAAAATCTGGAGAGAAAAGTGCTATAGTTGCACTTTTACAAAAATGCCCTATTCCCACCTATTTTTTTTTTCAACGTTCTCTTCTCTTTTTTTTTGTTTTTTTTTTTTTTTTTGTTTTCAACTTGACGTGAACGTTCTTTTTTTTTTTTTTTTTTCTCAACGTGACCTGAACGTATTTTTTCTTTCAATGTGACCTGATCTAATTTTTACATTATAATAAAAAAAAATAATAAAATAAATTTATATATATGATGTGATAAATTTTATATTATTTAATGAGTACAAATAAATCTATTTCTTACATATTATGTAACAAGGATATAATAGTCAATTTATATAAATTACATTTTCCATCGTTCCCTTTTTCTCTCCAACTAAACAAAAGAGTTTTCTACTCTCTCACTTTTCAACCCCTCTAACCGAATACACAAGAGGGAAAACTAAATATTTTCCATCATCCTACTTTTCCATTCTCCCACATTTTTCCATCCTCCCACTTTGCTACTCTTCTAACCGAACAGACTCTTAACCAAAAAAAAAAGAAAAAAAAAAGAATGAGAATAGACTTTGAGGCAAATTCTCAATTTATCTTTGTTTTCTTAATTTGTCTTATTTTTAAAACATTTTTAATTAGGAAATAGGTTATTTTAGGAAGTATAGACAAATGGATATCAAAGAGTTTTATTTCAATTACATGTATAATAAAAATAATAGTTTGACTGTTTATTTACTTCTTTTTATGTTGTTACATAACTTTCTTAAAATTCATATTCTTTAATGTTAGGAAAAATTACAATAAACTATTCGTGGTTTGACCCAACACCTTACCTACTCGTGATTTGGAAGTTTGAACTTTGTCCACTTAAGATCAGCTTCATAACCCAACGTTGTCTTTGTTGTTAGCAAAACATATTTTTATACGAAAATAGAACATAACACAAATCAAACACACTCCTCAAAACTCTTTTGTGCGAACGTCCTCCTTCCAATTTGTCACCCTAATGAGCTGAATTAATGGTTTTAGGCTTGATTTTATAAATATTTTCGAGTTTGTACTAAATTAATGCTAGGGTTTGCACATCCAATAGGTAAAGCAAAACCAAGTATGTTCTTGTGCAAGGTTTCGAACTTTTAGCAAAATGGATAAGATAGTAAGGTCTAAAATTTGTGCATTTGTTGATAACCTATTGAAATCCTCAGGCAATAATTATTGAAGTTTTCGTTGATCAATTTATGTAATATCTTCATCAAGTGGTAATTATTCGGGTTCAAGTGGGCATATGTGAACTCATTACACTTGTATTTTGAGAACAAGTTTGATGATTGATAGTGTTGGGTAGAGACTTTTGGGCTGTAGCCAATATAAGGTAAACTAAAATTCTGAAAATTAACTTAATTGATTTTGTGTCATAATGATATGGTAAATTTAAGTCTTCAGAAAATTATGCTCAGGTTGGTCCAAAATGGACCTTCTTTGATTGGGTCGATAACCCAACTTGTAGGTGTGGGAGTGAAGTTGCTCCTCTAGTCCTTCAAAAGATCTTTGGGCTTTAGTATGAGTTGCGACTTGCAAATGATAGGGTAATGATAGCTTGGCAAATTGCAGAAAAAATTTAAGAAATGGAAGCGAAAGCCAATGAGAGGGAGAGAAAGGTTCATGCTATCTGTGCAAACTGCAAACGCTAAGGAGAAAGTGATGAGAGCTCGTGAGAAAGAGAGACTGTGCAGGTTTGCACTAATACGATCATGGGACTTTTTTGCTAATGATATGTTATTATCATGTGGCTCAATTGAGCAATTTGGAGTGAAGAGATTGAGCTGACCATGAGGTTGTTATTGTATTGTTGTTTTGTGGCTCAATTGGTAGAGATATCTACAAGCTTTGATTTAGCCAAGTTGCTTGTTGTTAGTAGAATTATGTTCTGGCAATGGTGCATATCAAGATTTTGTAGGAGGATTTCCCAATTGCTTAAGGTTGGCTTGAAGCATGTTGTGTTGTAATAGCACTTCTCTATTTTAGTGTTGGTAGAAGGAGTGTTTTTAAATTGTGTTTTATGTTGAAATTGGTATTTGTATTTCATACACGGTACATCCTATAAATAGTGAGATGTGTCTTGTGTTGACACTTAATTAGCACGATCTCTTTCTCAAAATAAAATAAAATATTAGCACGATTATAGTGTTAAAATTGATTAATGTCAAAACTTGCCAACGTTACAATAACGCAAATTTAGAACAAACTTGATATATTGAATGAGAATTACAACATAAATATTAATCTTTGTTACTAGGAGTAAAATGCGTCGTAATACAACAACTAAACATATGAATGTTAATCTTTTAGCTCAACAAGTGGTGAAGTCCGGCTGTCGCTGGCAGATTGGTAATGGAGAGAGTGCTGCTGTTTGGGGTGATAAGTGGTTACCCACCCCGTCGACTTTTCAGGTGACTTCGCCGATCCGTGTCCTTCAATCCCAAGCTCGGGTTTCGGAGCTGATTGATCATCAAAAGGGAGCATGGAACTCGGATCTAGTTCGCCAGATTTTCCTTGAACATGATGCTGATTCTATATTATCCATCCCTTTTAGTTCCTCTCTACCTTCTGATTCTCAGGTTTGGGCGTATACGGTGTCTGGTCGTTTCTCTGTAGCTAGTGCGTATCGAGTTGCTCTTCATGCTAAGTCTGAATCTCAGTCAACTGGAGGTGGACAGGGCTCGGATCCTCGCCCCATGAAATCTTTCTGGAGTTTTGTTTGGACACTTCCGAGTCCCAAATAAAGTTCGGTCATTTATTTGGCGTGCTTGCAGAGACATTTTACCGACAAAATCCAATTTAATGCATAGGCAGATTATTACTGAGAATATTTGTGAAGTTTGTGGATTGGAGGTGGAAGATTCTGGTCATTTGTTTTGGCGTTGTTTCAAAGCTCAGGAGGTTTGGGATGCATCGGGCTTAGTTGGAGTTTTAAGGTCAAGTTGTATTGGGTCTTTGTTGGACTTGCTTTGGTTGCTGAAATTTTATTTTCAGTTAGATGCAGAGGTTTTGGACCTTGTTGCGGTGATAGCTTGGTGTTTGTGGAAAGCTCGGAACCAATCGCGTTTGTGGGGTGTTCGTCAATCTGCGTCGAGCATAGTTCAGTGGGCGCGTTCTTACCTGGAGGAGTACCAGCTCGCAAATTACATTCCTTCCCAGCCTCAGAACGACTCGGACGTGTACTGGTTGCCCCCTAAACCCCTTTGGTTCAAGGTAAATGTTGATGGTGCTGTATTTTCCTCTCTCAAGTCTGTGGGTGTGGGCATTGTGATTCGTGATCATTGTGGTCAGGTGGTAGCAGCTATGAGCAAATTGTTGGATGTTCCGTTGGGCTCTCTTGAGACAGAGGCAAAAGCAATGGAAGTGGCAGTCTTGTTTGCTAAGGATAATGGATTTCAGGACGTTGTTTTTGAGAGTGGTTCTCTATCTGTTATTCAGGCTCTCAATGGTAATGTTAGTCCGCCAGCGAGTGTTGCCCATATTATTGATTGTTTGATTAAAAGTTTTCGATTTTTTAGACAGGTACATTTTGTTTTTGTTCCTCGCTTAGGTAATAAGGCAGCTCATGGCCTTGCTCAGTATGCTAGGAACATTTTTGATTTTGTTACTTGGTTTGAGGAATCTCCTAGTTTTCTTGAACACATTTTAGCGCTTGATGTAATGTTTTTATCCCCGAATGAATAAAGTTTCTAATCTTTTATCAAAAAAAAAAAAAAAAAAACATATTTATAAGTTTGGTGGTAAGTTATAACATTAGAATAAAACTTAAAATTTATTCTAGGAAATATCTTATTCATATAATTATGTTTCCTTAAAAATAATATTTTTTTTTTAAATTTGAGAGAGATGAATTATTTTTTATAATTCTTTTATTCATATAATTGTTGTGTATATAGAAATTTTTTTTATTTGAAAATATATTAATTTTAGAAATTATTACACCTCATAAGAAATAACTATTACAACCTTTTTAGATATAAATAATTATTCATTTTTTTAAAGAATAGTTATTCATAAGAAATAACTATTTCCCGTAATTGTAATAAAAACATTGTAATAAAAACATAACCAAACTAAAAAATAGCTAAATCATATGAATAACTATTATATTACAGTGTCTATTACAGTCTACTAAACATGCATGTAACAATATAACTTTATATTTTTTTGTGTGTGATTGATGAACATTTATTTGTAAGATTTATGTAATAAGATTTGTAATATTCTTATAATATCAGTCTTTAATATTAAGGACGAGCATACAACTCAATTGGTGCTTCTAGGACAGAATCTTGTGGCTTTCGTGTTTCCCTATTCCCTAATCTGTTTGTCTTTTGGTATGTCTTGATATATGGCCGACGGTTAGGCTAGAAACTATGGCGTCATCTACTGGGTTTAGGCCCACAAAAAGGGTGATCCCACCAACCTTAGAGCATCCACATCAGTTCTTTCATTTTACACGATCATTTTTACACTAAAAACTTACTTTTTCTATTTTACACATTCATTTTTACAAAACACCCACATCAGATCATCTATTCTATCACCTCTTTTAATTAAATAATAAATTTCCTCTAATTTTTTATTATTTCTCTCCACTTACTCTCTCAAACGCGCGCCTCTCTCCCTCTCACAACCATTTCTGATTTTTTGCTCTCTCTCTCTCTACCCATCTCTCTCCCTCTCTCTACCCATTTCTGGTTCCTTGCTCTCTCTCCCATCTCTACCCGATCAAGCACGTCTCCGATCAAGACCTGACCCAGTCTGACCCACTCCGATCCACTCCGGCCCACTTCGACGCACTCCGACGCACTCCGATCCATTCCGATCCACTCCGGCCCACTTCAACGCACTCCGACGCACTCCGATCCACTCCGGTCCACTCCGACGCACTCCAATCCACTCCGGCCCACTCCGATCCACTCCGATCCATTCCGATCCACTCCGGCCCACTTCGACGCACTCCGATCCACTCCGATCCACTCCGACGCACTCCAATCCACTCCGGCCCACTCCGATCCACTCCGACGCACTTCGGCCCACTCCGATCCACTCCGACGACTTCGGCCCACTCCGATCAAGACCCGATCCACTCCGACCCACTCCGATCTACATCTCGTCACAAGCACCGATCCACATTTCCGTGAGGGTTTTTTTTGATCTGTCTTTGTTTTTTTTTTTTTTTTTGAGCAAGTGAGTTGATTGAGCAGTTTGTTGAGCACGGAGAAGACAGAGAAAAAAAAGAGCGAACCGTGAAATAATAAAATAAGGGATAGACGAGCTACAGTAACCGTGAATATATACACGGTTACTGTAGCTCGTGGATGATTTTGCACATTTTTACATGACTTTATACCCACTGATGTGGGTGTTTTTTTTGTCAAAATGTGTAAAATGAATAAAATTTTGTATTATAGAAGATTATACCAGAACAGATGTGGATGCTCTTATTTATGGCAAATTATAGGTCCTCTTCCTCTCTATCGGAGTCTCAAGTCTCAACACGTTACTTGATTATGATTGATTACATTATTATTACATTATTATTGTAGCAATAGAGTTCAAAGTGACTTAGCGAGAAAAGAGAGAGAGCAGGTAGAG
This sequence comes from Lithocarpus polystachyus, assembly GCA_033629205.1. Classification (NCBI taxonomy): domain Eukaryota; kingdom Viridiplantae; phylum Streptophyta; class Magnoliopsida; order Fagales; family Fagaceae; genus Lithocarpus; species Lithocarpus polystachyus. The sequence continues at coordinate 736,144 of CM066164.1, read as the reverse complement.
TTCAAAGTAGGTACACCGTATATGGGAGTGCTTTTCTTTGTTTAGGGGCAAGAAGAATGCATGAAGTATTTGGCGTAACGTGGGGAAACTTCATTCGAAGAGTCAGATGTACCGAGTTCTATTACCAATAAGAGAAAGGATTTTTCTTTTTTGATAATTCCAATAAGAGAAAGGATTATGTGCAGGTGTAACCACCGACTACATTGTGCATGGACGTTCAACCTTGCAAGTTAACCATTTCTACGCGGTTCATGCCCTTCTTTCTTCTGAATTGAAAAAGTCTGACTTTTGTTTGATTTATATTTTGTATTGTTGTCAACATCAGAAAATTTAAATAAACACCGAGAGAGAGAGAGAGAGAGAGCCACATGTCATCCTAAGGCTACCCACGATTTACTTCTACACTAAGAATCGTGAAGGCACAATCTGGAGCCAGACTACACACTTAAGTTTATTTCTGCTCCAGCTAAGTAACTTCGAAAAAAGGAAATTCTGATCTAACTCTAAGATGTTGGGAGGCACCGCTGGAGCAGACCATTTGAGAATTCTCTTCACAATACCATCATTTCAACAAAATTCTAGAGTAAGAATATAAGATAATCAGATAAAAAATATGGAAAACGGAATGTGATCACTTCCAATACCATGCAAATACTACAATTTTAAGCTTTGAACATCATTGAACGCTCAACTCAAACAATTCATATTGAATATAAGCCAGTCTATGAACAGAAGATCTTGCTTCTAGGGACATTGTTGGGGATGATGCACGTGTAAATAATTGCTGTTGTATATAAGTAGAGTTTTCTAACTTTGTACATCTGTTGTGAGCCAAGCCATCAGCAAACAGACTGCACAATACACGCGGTTGTTTTCTAAAAGCTACTCCTTTCCCAGTACAATATCTCCTTGGTTGCCCCAGAAAAGGTGGGAGAGCCCACCCGAGAGAGAGAGAGAGAGAGCACAATCCTTGCATACTACAACAATGCAAATTATAATTGAAAATACCAACAGTTGTAAGCCAATAATGAAAACCCTAAAAAAAAATGAATGCAATGACAAAGCCAGTGTATGACAACCGATGGGAAACAGTAACTTTGAATTTTTAATTTCATGTTAAAAAATGTAATGTTGCAAGCTTTGTATCTACAATCTACACACTGAAAAGGCTATATTCCATTTAAGTGGGAAGCCTAATATCGGTGGGTATAGTGCTTCAAACCAACAGAGAGAGGGAGAACTGCAAGCTTCAAAACTCTAAAAGTACTTGACACCAATATCAGCACACATTAGGCCAATCAGCCTTTCCCAATTCAGAAACAACATTTGCAATTCTTCTTAACCCCTTTCTTTCCTTTAAAAGCATGGTCTTCTTACCTGTCCCTCATAGTTTCTTAACGCTCTTGTCACCTGGTCCCAGTTTCATTTGCTGCAGGAACTTTGGAAGGATAATTGGACACATCCAACTCAATAAGTGACATATCATACGGCTCAGAAAAAGAATTTGAGATATCCACAAGCAGAGAAGATTTCATCACATCAGATTGTGTAGAATCAGTTACAGTGTCAGGATTTTTGGGAGTACTGGTACTAGAAGATGAGAGACTGGAAAGCTGTATGTCATCCAACTTGTTTCCAAACATATGTTTGTTTCTTCTTACAGATTCCATCTCAGGACCAGTTGGCACAAAGGTGCGTGACCGATACTTCCGTGTTCCCTCATCACCCTCATTGTGATTGTAAAGAACATAATCATGGTATGTTGGTGCAAACTACAAAAAGGTAATGAGCGATCATCAGCAAGAGTACAGCAAAGCCCAAAAAGAGAATTCAGAAGCCTTATTAAGGCCTAAGTGTAAGCAAACCTTAAGGGAAAGCAGGTCGAATGCATTCAAAGCATGAGAGAGAGAGAGAGAGAGAGGGAGTGAGATGGAATTGTACAGTTCACCTGGTGGACCGTGTCATGGTAAAAGTCATTTAACTTTAAGGCGTGTGCAAGGCTTCCTGTCAAACCGCGGGAGACACCAATATTTGCACCAGCATACTCTTTGTATGGAAATGCATAGAGATGGCCCACAGCAGCAATAAGCATCTCAACACATATGATGAAATTTTGAAATTCAGCAGCTTCCTCTGCATCTTTAATGAATCCAGACTTTGCAGCAAGGAAAACCAAAACACCCTAAAATACAAACAAGAAAATCAAAAAGACGGTGGAAGAGTATACAATTTCAACTTACAGAAAATTTTCTAAAAAATAAAATGCATTCAGCAACTCCCATTCAGTAATAAACTAGGCGTGTACGTGTGTGCGAGAGAGAGAGAGAGAGAGAGAGAGAGAGAGAGAGAGAGAGAGAGAGAGAGAGAGAGAGAGTATCAATGCCATACCTGCCAATAAGTCAGGAAAACAACGGATTTGATTAAAATAAACTTAGGGACTGGATTAAATGGCTGAAGCAGATCTTTGCATGCCAGATAAAACAATGCCAAAGCATAAAGAGCCATTGTATATGAGATTGTATAGATAATTGTGAGATACAAGTATGATTGATTTGGACTGAAATTTCCATCTTCATATTTTCCTTTTGCGTAAAGTATGAGTGTAACAGCAACTAAAATAGGCTTCAAAATGACAAACTGCAAACACCCCTGCTTGCACCTACGTATGAAACGCCTGCATAAACAATTTCAGAAATAAGAGCTAATCAAACAAATCTAAGGATGCAGTATTCAGATAAATCATTGTTATTGAAAGACTAAAATAATTGATTATAATATCCCAGCAAGTTTTGACTTATAGACAGGCTTTTAAAAGGTGCAGAGAAGCTAAATCCATACATGTAAATCAGTATGCCAACTAATTCATACATATCAAGAGTGCTGCTACAGTAAAAAAAAAAAAAAAAAACCCTTCAACGACTTAGATAGTGGACAGAAGCAATCCCCAAGTATAACAAATTTGTGAGATTTGCAAGAGAAGAGAGAAAAGGGGGGTGGAGGGGGGAAGGGGGAACTTTTCTTCCACAAACGTGCATAAGTATGAGTAAAATCATAGACTTTTGTTATTAGAAACTCACCCATCCAGAGGTATGGGAGGAAAGCAACATGTCATCAGACACCATGATGGCTTCAGAACCCGACCACTTAAACTTAGTACAACAGCTCCTGGTCCACCAACCCATCCCAGGCACAATGACAGGAAATTATAGATGACCCATGCTTCATAACTGAAACAGTAAAAACATAGATATAATGATTATTATAATAATTAACCATAAAATGATATTTGTGAATAAGTCAATATACACAGCTTCGTATAATCCCCTAATTTTTTTTTTCCCCAAAAAACAGCTCATAAAAACCCAGGCTATAGACATATTCCTTTTTTTGTTTTTTAAATAATAATAAAGCAATTTTTATTCACTGTTGTGGAGAAAGCAAGACAATGAAAAAGAAAAATTATCAAATAACAAGCTTCTGCAACAGATTTTTAATAAGTTAAACACTTCATTCAAGTACAAAACACGTAACATGGATGATCATAATATATCCTCACTTCAAGTTACATTCAAAATTCATAAAGCAGTAAAATCTTCTCACAAAGATAGACGTGGGAAAACAATCAGAAGACTGGATTCAACTCTTGTTGCTTAGAAAAACTGGTCTACTTTTTAGTTTTTGGCAGAAGCTTTAGTTAAATCACTAGACAAAGGACAAACTTCTAAGCAGAACTGAAACAAATATACAGTATATTAGCTCCCCCCAAATAACAATATGATGAATCTCATATGAGCTATATACAGCTGCATTTAAAGGAATTGGAGGACAAATTACGTGGGTGGGAAGGGACTTAAGTTTTCTAAGTTGAAAGTTATAATGTTAAGTTCAATAAGATAAGGACCTACAAAATCCTAATGTGGCAGAAATTGGTTCAAAGCATATTTCAAAGTCATTGGGAGAAGAGTTCCTAGGAATTCCTTTGTTTTGTTGCAAATAGCCTTTTTTTTTTTAATTTAAATTTTATGAGTGAAGATTTCCATTGAAAAACAGTGTTACAAAAGGATCAGAGGGACAATGGTAGGATACTAGCTATTCGCTCAACTATGTTTTGGCGCAAATAGCGAAAATGAATCCAAACATCTAGATTCTCCCAAAACCTCAGTTTAGTGATATACAGAGAACCATGAAGATAGTTGGATATCTACATTTCCAATGCTTGGTAAACTTCTATTTTATTAAAGAAATGAAAAGAATACCCACATTCAATATCCTCTAACCAACAAAAATGTAACCCTCTTCTCACTTAGCCAATCCTTCTACTATCTCTCCTTTCTAAAAAGTTGTTTTGAGATATAGGGATTTCATATACTCATCTCAGACGTTTGGAATCATATCAAATTTATAATCAATCCAAACATTGAAACTAAATTTCAGGGAATTCAGATATTCAGGCATCATGTTTTTGAGAATTTGGATGCTAGGGGCATATTCTATTTCCTGAACCAAATGGCATGTAAAGGGCGTTATTATAGGAGGAATCCAAGGGCTCACATTCCAACTAAAATAGCACAAAAAAGGTGTCATTTTAATAAGTAAAATAATGCTAATTAATATTTGTCCAAAAAATGTGTCATTTTAATAATGCTCAATTGATTGTATTGCCATCAATGGCAATGGCACTGCTGCTTTTGCAAAACAACTGCAGCCTTTGCCATTAATAATATCACTGCCACCACCATCACAATCCCTATAATCATAAGCACCTCTTCCACCATTCCAACACCATTCATTCATAGATGACTTGTGGTGAACTTCTTGCCACAAAGATGGTTGCTTTCTAGAGCAATCTAATGCATGAGTTAATTTGGGTGAAATTCTATTGACATTTGTAACCCAATACCATTTGCTCTCTAGAGTCAAACAAAACAAGGGGAGACGAAAAGCATAAATATAAAATAAGACAGAAATCAAAGTGAACAATAAAATATATTTTTTTTCCTGTAAAAATTGCAGAGATCAACATTATATACAAACACAGAAGAACTTACACTTCCCGAAATGAATTGAAGTAGATTGAGGCAGCTGGTAAAACCAGGGACAAGAAAGACATTAGTGCATAAACCTGTTAAAAAAAACAAAAAATCAACACATTGCTGAAAATACTGCAATACAAGTTAGCATTTTTAAAATGCAGCCTTTTGCAGATATCCAGACCAATGGAGGTTAACTATTGAAAGAAGATAAAAAGTCCAAAATCATCAAATCATAACCAACACTTTTGTATGCATGCTGCATAGCAAAGATTTGAATGGCCACATTTGACCATATTCCTTCAAATTGAAATAAAGTTGTGAACCATTTCAGATTTTTTTTTTCTTTGATAGGTAATAACAAACTTTATTGATAATATAAGTACAATGAATTTATGATAGTAAACTCACTGCACTGAAAAGAATACAATCCAATCAAAAAGAAAGACTAACAGAATTAAGGAATTCAAGCAAAGAATGACAATGCGTAAACCCCCAAATGTGGGTCCACTCAAACAAAGTCCTAAGTAGTAAAGACTTCACACAGTTTACAAGTCTTTCAATTTTCTCAAAAGTTCGGGCATTACGCTCCTTCCAAACTAACCACATAAGACACGTTGGAACCATATTCTACACATTTGAAGTGTGACACCCCAACCAATTCCACCATGCAGAGAGAAGAGAAACAACATTCTTTGGCATCACCCATTGAACCCCAAACAAACGAAGGACTTCACTCCACAAGGTATAAGCATACTTACAATGGATCAATAAGTGATCCACAGTTTCCCCTTCCCATCAACAAAGGCAGCACCAATTAACAAGAGGTAAATTCTTCTTAACGAGGTTGTCTATAGTAAGAATCCCACCCCTAGCAGCTGTCCATAAGAAGAAAGCCACCCTTTTAGGTACCTTAACACACCAAATACTCACATTTTAAGTGTCGAACCCTAGATGTCTTTTTATTGGAACCCCATTTTCGAGAAGATTGGGCGGCGTTTAGGTGGAAGAGGTTGTATTTATCTGGGAGGGGGGGGGGGGGAAGTAACTCTTATTAAGGGTACTCTGTCCACTTCACCTACTTATTTCCTTTCTCTCCTTCCTATTCTAGTAAAGGTCGCTAATCGTATGGAGAAAATACAAAGAAAATGGTCGTGGAGATATGGAATGGAGAGAGATGCCCTTTGGAGGAAGGTCATTGAGGCGAAATATAAGGTTGAAGGGGGTGGTTGGTGTACCAAACCGGTGTTAGGGACCTATGGTGTTAGTGTGTGGAAATCCATTAGACGTGGTTGGCTGGACTTCTAAATTTCTTCGGTTTGATGTGGGTGATGGTACTAGGATAAAGTTCTGGGCGGATGTATGGTGTAGGGATTGTTCTCTTAAGAAAGCATTTCAAGAATTGTATAGAATTAGTCGGACAAGGGAGTCTTTTGTGTCGGAGGTGATGCATTTCTCTGATGGGAGGCTTCAATGGGATAGTCGGTTCTGTCTTCTACCACAAGATTGGGAGTTGGAATCATTGGATCTGTTTTGGGTTGTGCTTTATTCCATAAATGTGCGAGGTGTTGGTGATGACAAACTTTGCTGGAAGCCAGCATTGAGAAGAGGTTTTGAGGTTCGAGGCTTCTATCACTCTTTTTCTCCTTCTTCTGTCATTGATTTTCCTTGGAAAATGGTGTGGCAATCAAAGGTTCTTCCTAGAGTAGCGTTCTTTTCTTGTACTGCTACCTTAGGTAAGATCTTAATTACGGATAATCTTTGAAAGAGGCATGTTGCAGTGTTAGAGTGGTGCTTTATGAGTATTTATTTTAAAAAAAAGAGTGGTGTTTTATGTCTAAAAGGTGTGGGGAATCGGTGGATCATCTTCTTCTTCATTGTCCTATAGCATATGAGTTGTGATCTATGGTATTTTGTTTGTTTGGTATACATTGTGTTATGCTGTATAAAGTTAGTGAGTTGTTAGCTTCTTGACAGGGGAAGTTTGGTAGAGATCGAAATATAGGTTTATGGAGGTATGTGCTGCATTGTTTGTTTTGGTGCTTATGGCAGGAGTGGAATGCTAGATGTTTTGAGGATTGTGAACGGTCTATTCTTGACATTAAGTTTTTTTTTTCTTTTTCCGTACTCTCATTGAATGGAGTTTAGTTTTGCCTTTCTTAATCTTGTTTTTCTCTCCCTGATCTTATTGATAGTTGTAATCTGGGTACACTTCCAATGTACTTGGGTTTTTTTAATAAAAAAGAAGAAGAAGGCTTTAGATGTTAAAAGACACAGACACCACTTAAACTTGTCAGAAAATGAGTAGCAAGAAGGCGTGGTATCGATACATTTGCCCATTTGAAATCATTAGATTCAGTGGTAGGCACATTATTCACATAAACATAATCCCTAGGCTAGGTTAGCAGCATACGAATTCATTACAAATAAAAAGAAGAAGATGTTACATTAAATACTAGTGCTACCAGGACAGGACAGGACAGGACAGCACGTGAAGTGAAAGCAGAAGCAGCACTCACCGGAACCATGAAGATGATGCGGACAATAAAGCGCTGATAAGTAGGTTCGGTGTAATTCATAAGGTGCCTGTAGATGTGCCTAATAGCAAGAACAATGGCTCCCACTGTGCAAATAAATGCAACTATGCTAAGATAGATTGGTACTGCTTCCCCCATTCCTTCGCACCCACAAATCAATAACAACAAAAATTAGTTTTTTAAATAAAATAAAACAGTGGGTTTTTATTTTGAAAAAACTAAATATAGAGAAGTAGCAAATCAAACCTGAGGTAGAGTATAGTATAGGGTAGGAGATCAGATAGTTAACGTTATTGGTAGGAAATAGGAATTGTTGGATTTGAAATACAGCGCGAAATTGTAGAAACCCTAATTGGCTGCGGACAAAGAGAAAAACAAAAAGGGGCTAAGTGTTTGGTAATGAAGCAATAAGATTTAAGTGTAATGAATAAAAGAAGTTTTTTGATTTAATTACCTGATTGGAGTCGGAGATCGGAACAAGGAAGGGAGGGCGGATCTGAGTCTGAAAATGTACTATGTAAAAGAGGAAAGAGCAGAGAAGAAGAAAGGAAAGGAAAGGAAAGGTCCGGGGTTTCAGTGGCAGACAATAATGGCGGCTATTTCCAATTCACTTAACACTCTGTAGATCATCTCATCTGTAATTCTGTTTTCTATAATTCTATTCTAACCTCCCCAAAACCAAGTAACCAACCCAAAAAAAAAAAAAGACAACCGACTTTAAATAATATAAAATTCAAGAGAGACAGAGATAAAAAATAATGGCGTAACTAAACACTGATTACAGGGTGTACATATTCCAGAATCCAGATATGTCTGTCCTCTCCTAAGCGACCATTTTAATCCGTAACTTCCCTCTGACTTCAAATATTCCGATACTCCCTAGGATATATTGGTTTTCACTCAAATAAAAAAAAAAAAAAAAAACGAAAGAAATAAGAAAAAATGAGAAAAGAAAAGAGAAACTATATCGATAATACGCTTATTATACGCGCTTATTCGAGAAGTATAAAGTTATTATACGCGCTTTGCAAAAAGCTTTCTATGTTTAGTGTAATAATTTTTTATTTATCTCAATTTGAGGTTTACATGTTTACAGTGAAAATATGATGAAGCTACTCAAACTAGTATAAAAAAATAACATGATTTGAGAAGTATAAAGTTTGACTATAAACTTTTAAAAATTACAGTTTTGACTAAAAAAAAATTAACATAATTTAATATTTTAAAATTCTGATCATTAAATTATATGTTTTTTTTATATATATATTAGATTGATTTTTTTTTTTTTTGAGAATAATTTAGTATATTGATAAATAGGAAGAACCGAAATGTAGAAGAGGTGGTTGGAGTTGGAAGGAGAGGTAAATGTTGAAGAATTGAGCAGGGCCTTGGTATATGGGTTAAGCAAGCCCAATCCAACAAGTAATAGGGAGACAGGCCCTGTAGTCATAGATATTTTACAGGTGAGGTGCATAGGGCAGAGAATTGAAAGTATGGGTTTCGGCTGGCTGGGCCAAGTGAAGAAGAAATACCCACAAGAGGAAAAATATTAGTAAATATTTTTAAGAAGCAGCCAAAGCACAAAAGTAATAAGAAGGCCGTCAGAGTATAGTGAAAGTGGAGTGAGGCTTATAAAACGAGGTGGAGCGTGGAGGTAGGAAAGGCCATACATTTTCAGTAGGTTGTGGAGAGCCCTTATCTTTCCCCTCTTTCTCTCTTTTTTTGGGTGTCACTGTTTCTTTCTCTCATTCTGCAGTGAGTGTGTCTCTGTTTCTCTCACCTTATCTAATAGACAAAGCCGCCTCTACCTCTACCTCTACCTCTCTCTCTCTCTCTCACTCTCTGCTGTTTTCTTCTAATACTTTGTTTGGAGCAAACATATTCACCTCACACTAGTCACAACCCATTTACCAAAATGGCGTCTTTTATAGGCGTCTCATCCATTTACCAAACTCCCACTCTGGAACTCTATAGAAGAACAACCCCAACAACAGCAGCCACTAACGACAACAAGTCCCTTCTTCACTTCAACTATGTTCTCAAAGCCTATTACAACACCAACCAAACCCAAACCCATAAACCTCACCACTCTCTCAGTTTGGTTCCCTCCGCTATAGCCACTCCTAATTCCTCAGTCCTCAGCGAAGAGGCTTTCAAAGGCCTCGGTGCTCTCGATGGTTATTACGATGATGACGATGACAACAATAATTCTTCCGACGCCGCTGCTACTTCTACTTCTCCTGAGGACGACCATGAGCTCGCCCTTTCCGAATTGGGCTTGCCTCAACGCCTTGTTCAAACCCTTCACACACGTGGCATTACTCACCTCTTCCCCATTCAAGTATTTTTTCCTCTCTCTCTCTCTCTCTCATTTTTTTTTTTTGCTTAATTCTTTGGCTAATTGGAAAACTCAATAGCTTGATTATTCTTATTTTTAAAATTTTATTTTGTACTAGTAATTATGATGCTGCTGATAATATCACCATATTAGGTATTTGTTTGGATAAGTTCTCAAATTGGTCTTCACTTAAGTTACAATGTTATGGGGTTTTGTTAAGGAATATGCCTTAAGGTTAAGGTTTATCAATCATGAGCTGCAATACCACAAATTTCAATAACATAAATACTCTTGCTAACAATTCATTGTGGTTGTATTTGTTTTTCTTCATATTTGTTCATAGTTTGATTTAATTTTTTTTTTTTAAATGCATAAAAATATCATTCAATATGCCTTATTTTTGGGCTCTTAGGGCACTCTTTAATTAGTACGTTATAGTGGCTCTTAAACCCATGACCTCACCCTCCATTTTTCCTCTTCTTTATTGGTAAGCTATACATGCGTAGAATGGGTTTTGAACCCATAATCTCACTTTCCATCAGTTCTTATGTGAGGAGGAAGTGCCATTTCAACTCATTGGCTTCTCTGACACTACTAAGGCAATTTCTTTTTGGTTTGTAATATTTTTTGTATGCATATTTATTAATTTAACTTGTATATGAGCCGTTTGAGTGCCGTTCTTGGTTATCTAAACGGTTCAATTAGTTGCTGCAAACTATTTTTTTCATTCCATACTACCATTATTTGAAGTGCACTTGTGATTCTCTCATGATGTTGAACCGCTGAATATTCAATAGTCTCTTTTTCCTTTTACCTGTTTACAACTTTATATGATATTTTGTGACTACTATAGTGCACTTGACATAATAACCCACCTCTTCTTATTTCATTTCCAAGATTCCAAAATTTCCAGCTTTTCTCTTTTTCTGTAGTGAAGTTTTAGAATTTTCATGCTCAGCTGCTGTTTCTATTATAGTTTCCAAATGTTTGTTTGCTTTATTCGCAATGTCTATCTTTTATGCTGGATTAATTATTTCTCTTCTTCTGATAATAATTTTCTTTGTGTGTGAGTTTGTGGGTGTGTATTAAAACCAATATGATAAATGCTAATTTGTTTTTTCTTCAATCATGTAGAGAGCTGTTTTAATCCCTGCACTAGAAGGTCGAGATATCATTGCTCGTGCAAAGACTGGGACTGGGAAGACATTAGCCTTTGGGATCCCAATTATTAAACAGCTTACTGAAGAGGATGAACAAAGAGGCTCTCATAGGTATTCACATATGCCATTTCTATTAGAAGTTACCATTTTGAAATCTGTTTTATCATTTGGTGTATTTCTTGATTTGTTTGCAGGCGGTCTGGTTCTCTTCCTAGAGTTCTGGTTCTTGCACCTACACGTGAGCTAGCAAAGCAAGTCGAAAAGGAGATTAAAGAGTCTGCACCTTATTTAAATTCTGTTTGTGTTTATGGAGGGGTCTCTTATGTGACACAGCAGAATGCACTTTCCCGTGGAGTTGATGTGGTTGTTGGAACTCCTGGTCGACTAATTGACCTGATAAATGGCGGCAGCCTCAAATTAGGGGAAGTTCAATTTTTGGTCCTTGATGAAGCTGATCAGATGCTTGCAGTTGGTTTTGAGGAGGATGTGGAAGTAATTTTAGAAAAGCTTCCAGCTAAGCGCCAGAGCATGCTTTTCTCAGCCACTATGCCTGGTTGGGTGAAGAAACTGGCACGGAAATATTTGGACAATCCATTGACCATTGATTTGGTAATTTTATTTATTTTGGTTTTCTTTTCTTTTCTTTCTAAGGGTTGTTCACATCATGTTGTTTACAGAAACTTGTATTTACAGTGTTACCTATTTCATGTAAAGTTCATACCGGCTTCATTATAGTCCCAGAAAGGATGAGCACTTTATGATTATTTTATATTAGAGAAAAAAAAGTGACCAGCCTCATTGTATATAATCTGATCTGGCTCATTCAGTATACTCAGCTAGTCAATTTGAGAAAACAAATAAAATATGATGTGGTTTATTGTGCTCTCACTCTATGAAATTCATTTCTTTTTCTTTTTTTGAGGAAGGGGGGAGAGGGTTCGCGTGGGGGGGGGGGGGGGGGGGGAGGTGTGGGGGGCGCTTATATTTCAAGCATAATGCCTACTTTAACACTAACGTTTTGCAAATTAGAGTTAAAGATATGTCAATGTTGTACAGCTTATTTTGGAGTGTGAAATTGTTCGGACAAGTATATTGTTTTGTTCAATGACTACTTCATGCAAGCTTCAAGTTGTGAGATGGCAATGTCACTTTTTTCAACTTCCATTCTCTCTATGGATACATTTAGGTGCTAGTTGAAAACTTTCACGAATAGCATGTGTGACTTTTTCTTCTGGGATTTATGTCTAGTGGCACAAGTTCCTCATCATGTATTAACTAGTTTAATGTGACATACCTCTGTGACACTCTGAGGTAAAAATGTTTTTAGTTTATTTTGGATTTTACTCTTGTATACATCCTGTGTACTAGGGTTATGCCCCTTTTTTGCTCTTTGATAATAGATTTCATTATTGTTTATATATGAAGAGAAAGGGTATAGAAAATCTCCATGTTGAATGTCAATATAAAAGTTGTATGGATGTAAATTTCTAATCTTTTTTTTGCTATTTTCTCCTCTTCTCAATAGGTTGGTGATCGAGAAGAAAAGCTTGCAGAAGGGATCAAGCTCTTTGCTTTATCAGCCACTGCAACTTCAAAGCGGACCATTCTTAGTGATCTTATAACTGTAAGAGTTGGCTGTCATATGTTAGTCTTGTTTTTCTCAGTGAGGGACAAGTCTGTGTTACATTTACTATTCTGAGGACCCCTCTTTATACTTTTTGTAAATTGTTAGACTTCTATTATCTTGTACTTTATGATTGGCAGTCATTAATGGGTTTGTTTTGACTATCTGAGGCAAAACCTTCACACCTTATCATAATTTTTATCAAATTGAAGAAACAGTGAGGAACAAGAGACTGGCTAGTGACATATACCAATGCTTTGAGAGACATGATTATACACTCATACTTATGTGTAGATTTGAATCTGTATTTCCATTATTCTTATCGGTGTATTGATACCCAATAACCCAAAATATTTATATTACTTTTGTGTAAACTTTTAATATATAGTATTGATTCTTTTACTTGAGGTATTCTTTTATTTATAGGTCCACTTAAATATATGTGCAAATTCTGTAACTAATTTTGTTGTTTATACTAATATCTTCTTTAGCTTTTTAATATATTACAAAATGTTGTTGATTTATCTTGGTGCATCATGACTATATCTCTGGGTTATTTTCTTCATTACAAATCTAAAGGGATCATATCGTTTAATTTTCAGGTTTATGCTAAAGGTGGGAAGACCATTGTTTTCACACAGACGAAACGTGATGCTGATGAAGTCTCAATGTCATTAACAAATAGCATAGCTTCTGAGGCATTGCATGGAGATATATCTCAGCACCAGAGGGAGAGAACATTAAATGGTTTTCGACAAGGGAAATTTACGGTGCTTGTTGCCACTGATGTTGCAGCTCGTGGACTTGATATCCCCAACGTTGATCTAGTGAGTTGATGGAATTGCTTTATGATCCATAATTAAATTCTTGTATTAATGTTGTGGATTCTGATACCATGTCCATCCTAGTATTTTAAATACCTTAAAAATAATAAAATTTTATTTATTTTTCAAAAGAAAAAAAGATATATAATATTATATTTCTATAAAAATTAATAGTAAATGATGTTCCTTCCATTGCACCTGAGATTGAAATCAAAGTTCAGATTAATCAAATATGAGGTTTCACTGCATTTAGATTTTCTATCTTTGTAATTTGTATTCTTTGAAAAGGACTATGGATTTTTTTTTCTGTGTCTATCCCTTTTCCCTTTTTTCAATAAATTTTTTTTTTACTTATATAAATAAAAATTTCGCTGCATTTGTTCCTGAGCTTCAACTTAAGGGAATGCAACCATTGGAGATCAACTTGCTTTTCATGTTGCAATTCTTCATGCCTAATTCTAATTTGATGTTGCACCTACACTTTTTAAGAGTTTGCCTTCATTAGAAGTTCTTTGCAACACTTTACATCTCTCCAATATTACAGTCCATATTGCTCTGATGATGAATTGTAAAATCTGTTTTCACGTTTTACTCTTTCTACAGATTATTCACTATGAACTTCCCAATGATCCAGAGACTTTTGTGCATCGCTCTGGTCGTACTGGACGAGCAGGAAAGGAAGGTAATGCCATTCTGATGTTTACTAGTAGCCAGAGGAGAACGGTCAGATCCCTTGAGCGTGATGTAGGCTGCAAGTTTGAGTTTGTTAGTGCACCGGCTGTTGAAGAAGTTTTGGAGTCATCTGCTGAGCATGTAGTTGCTACTCTAAGTGGAGTTCACCCTGAATCTGTAGAGTTTTTCACCCCAACTGCACAAAAATTGATTGAAGAAAAGGGAATTGGCGCTCTTGCTGCTGCACTAGCACAATTGAGTGGATTCTCCCGACCTCCTTCAGCCCGATCTCTCATCAATCATGAGCAGGTAAATGATGAGATTTCTATTTTCAGTTTGAAGTTAACAAGTTGTAAATGGTTTCTCATCAATAATAAGCAGTTAAATCATAAGCCTTTTTCAGTTGGAAGCTTACAAGTCCTCATAGTTTGTTGTCAGCAGTTTGTCCTCTGGAAAATTAAAAGTACTTGAGAATTGGAATGTAGATGGTTCATTCTGCCATCAGATAATGATTTACTCAACCAACTGTATGCAAAGGAAATGGTGCCTTTTTGTTTGGTTGCAAAGACATCCTTGCAAAGAAAGTACCAAAAAATTATTTTTAGTGCAATCAGCTCAATCCTTTAATGCCAATAACCCTTGTCTCATGGCCATTGCAAGCAATATTAGAAGTTTCATAATGCCAGCATCTATGGAAATTCTCAATTTATAAATTTATCTTTGAAAACATGTATGATGCAAAAGCTTAATCATCCTTGTGTATTCTTCTTTTTATTGACCTTAAAAATTTTATGTTGTTATTTGCAGCCTTCTATTGGTTTCTGATAATTTCATTTGAACTCGATCCTTGTATTGTAGGGATGGGTTACATTGCAATTGACTCGAGATCCAGCTTATTCTAGTAGATACCTGTCTGCTAGATCTGTCACTGGATTTCTTTCAGATGTTTATCCAGCAGCTTCTGATGAAGTTGGAAAGATATATATAATTGCAGATGAAAGGGTGTGTCTACAATGTGCTTCGCCTTTTTTGTTATAGTTTCTCTTTGTTGATGCGTTGCCTTTTGCAGTATGGGTCATTGTCTCATTACTGGTGTTGCTAATGTCAGGTTCAAGGAGCAGTTTTTGATCTTCCAGAGGAGATTGCAAAGGAGTTACTGAATAGGCAAACACCACTTGGAAACACACTCTCCAAGATCACCAAGGTTGATTATTGATTTGGTCCTTTTGTCATTATAGTTGCGTTTGCCTGGTGACATATGTTGCTTCTGCTGTCTATTATTTGATTCATTTGAAGTTGTCCTATGTACTTATGTTTTCTGGTCTGTCTCTATCTTTGGGTATGAATCCCTGCATTGAACTACTGACACGGAAATGAAATTTTTTGGGACAGTTGCCTGCTCTGCAAGATGATGGGCCTGCAAGTGATTCCTATGGCAGGTTTTCTGGTAGGGATCGGAATAATAGACGAGGATCTCGAGATAGGGGAGGTTTTAGAACATCACGGGGCTGGGGCAGTGGCCGAGGCTCTGATAGTGATGATGGTTTATTTAAGAGTAGTAGTCGGAGTTTTAGATCTGACAACAGCTGGTCGCGAAATTCAAAAAGCAGTGGGGATGATTGGCTAATTGGAGGTAGACGATCAAACACTAACAGGTCATCATCCCGGGACAGGTATATCTCTTTTAAAATTTCTCTCTTTTTTTGAATTCCTAAAAGAATATATTTTTAGTTTTTGAAACTCACAAGTAATTGGCATTAAAAGTGCTAAGAAGAAACTTTTTTTAAGTAATTTGCAATTGATTTCTGTAGTGGTGGGAGGGATGGTTGGGGTTGGAAGGAAACAGAAGGAACATTTAGTGAAGGTCCTATTGTTTGAATAAAATAATATATAAGACAGAAGATTTTTTTTTCCCCAAGTATGCAAGTTACTCTTGCATGTTTACATCCTCTACATATCTGAGTCAGCAAAATAATGCCTGCATTTTTGTCTTTTGTTGACCAGTTTGGTGTTATGTATATTTCTGAAGGACCTCCTTTCTCAAAAGTATTCTTCCCACCTCTTAACTGTTTTGGACTTATTTCTCCAAAAACGTGGGTTATACAAATATTTGAATCGGTAATTTTCACCTAAACGAAAGAGCCATTGACTCAATTGGGCTGATACAGTCTACAGCTATTGAGTTAGCTATTGATTATCTTATTTCCTGCTAAGACCCAATATATAGCCTCTTAGACTTTTTTTTTTGGGTTTTGTTTTTACTATCGAATTTTTGCATTTTTGCATTTAAGTTACGGTCATACAAGGTCATAGTTGTTTCATTGTTTGTCCATCCTTGAGCGTTCAAATCTCTCTAAAACTCACTACACATTGGAATGCACATTGCAGAAGCTTTGGAGGTTCGTGTTTTAATTGTGGACGGTCTGGGCACAGGGCATCAGAATGCCCAAACAAGCAAGACTATTAGTTGTGCCCTAGTCTACATCAGGTTTTTTTCCTTAAGTAGGCCAGAACTCAGAAGCTGCTGCTGCTTGGAATTGTTTTGGATAATTTCTTTACATGGTATGTTCAATAGGTCCTTTGAGATTGATAGATGCTGCTAAAAGTTATAGGAATCAACTTCGTACTGCTCTCTCTCTCTCTCTCTCTCATGTAGTGTTTTCGGTCGTTCTATTTTAAGTTTTTGTTCCGTTTTAAGTTTTTGCAAGATATGTGTAAAACTTAATATCTTTATTCAATCTCTTGGCACTGATGACATTTACCAAGAATAGAGATTTCTTTTGTTGTGTTCTGCATTATTTGAATATCACCTATGTTTAAAAGTTGACAAAGAAAGATGCTAAGGATACTACAAATATTATTACATCACTTTTACTAAATTAATGTGTCAACAATCACAAAAAAGTGATCATGACATTCATTTATTGTTTTTTTAGTGGCTTTGCATTTTCCTTTAACAAATCATCTATGTGAGAAGTATGTGCTCTCTAAAAGAAAAAATTAGGTCAGTAACAGGATTGGAAAAAGTCATACTAACAAAAATAAATAAAAGAAATAACATATCACAACAAATAATGGAAGATGCTCTCCCCTTTTTACACCCAACCAAACATACCAAAAAGGTGAAATGGTGAAGGTGATTTTTTTTTTTTTTTGGAAGCGAAGGCGAAAGTTGCTTATAGGCTTTACTAGGGGTGTTTGCTATGCAGTGTAGTTTTGGGTTATTTTTAGCATCACATTGTACTTTATTTTTGCAGTAACATGTGCGGTGTGATGCAGTTTAGAGTTTAGTCAAAACCATAACTACACTGTACCTCAATTTTGTAGTCACGTGTGATGCGGTGTGTAAGATGCGATTTGAAACTGGAATATTTTTCAAACTTTAGGCTTTTTTTGCCCAATTCAAAACTGATTTTTTTCCTTTGTTTTGGGCCAAGTTTCAAATTATTGGACTAATTTTTCTTTATTTTGGGCTGACTATCCTAATCAACACTTGTTAGGATTATTAAACGATTTATTTTTTTTTTTTGAATACTAGGGTTTTTAAACTATTAATAATAAATTTAATATTAAAAAATAAATATATTAATATATAGAGAGGGTGTGGTATAGTTTGTGCAATTTTCTTGTTATAAAACTACAAACTGCACTGCACCATGCCGTGCAGTGTGGTTTACTGTTACTTGTGTGGTGTGGTGTGGTGCAGTTATGCCTTTTTGCGGGTGATTTTGGTGCGGTTTTTGCAGTTTGATGAACACCCTTAGGCTTTACTGTCTAATTCTAGGACTTAAAAAGAATTAATTAGTTGGGCCAATGATAAAATTTCAGTTATCTTTGAAAGATATTTTGTAGCTCACTAGTTAGTATCTCATAGTATCTTTAATGGAGACATCTATTTTTAGATGTTATTGAAGCAACATGCAAATTAAATCACTGGATGTGGGACTCTTTTTGTGGATTTGATAATTTCTAAAATTGATAAAAATTGATTATAAGTTCACCATCCATCAAAACGGGGAAAGATTTCACTGGAATATCCGGTATACTCATTAACCAGTTATTTAATCATTGTTCCAAACAACTGGAAACCATAAAAGACAAACGTCCTTACTTGCAGTATACCTCTCATGACTTCGTCTAGCCAACTGCTGGTTTCTATCTATTGGTATCATTGCTGCTGCTGCTACTAGTACAAGAAGAGCAGACTATAGGCAATAACTTATGAACCAAAAAAGAGAGCACGATAAGCTTTATCTAAGTTCTGGACTAGAATAAAACATAGCACCAGTTCTACTTCTAACCAACCAAGACTTAATCAAAGGTGATGCGCAAACTACTTTCTCATGTCCAAAAACACAGGTTGCAAGTACATGGTCCAAGAACGGGAAAAAGCAAAAAGCAAAAAAAAAAAAAGAAAAAAGAAATTTAGTTTCTAGTTTCTACTTGCCAAAGAGAACGTTGATGACTGTTGTAATAACCTGTCCCCGCTTGTTATTAAGAACCTCCCTCACGGCCGCCTCATTGGGTACGAATCCCTTACTCTTCATCTGCTCCACAAACTCCCTGGCCTCGTCCACCTTCTGCTCCTTAGCCAAAGCCTCAAGGACAGCGGTGTAGGTCCCGGCATTGGGTCTCATTCCTTTGCCCATCATTTCCATCACGTACTTCTTTGCATCCCCTATGTAGTTAGCATTCTTAGCAAGTCTTTTGATAAGAACAGTGTTAAGTGTAGGCATTAGGGGCAACCCCAGAAGCAAGCATGCGCAAGTACACCTTCAGACACTCTTTGGGCTGGCCGGCATTGGTGTAAGCCTCGATGACGGCAGTGTGGGCCACCACGTCGGGCATGTGACCCTTGTCCTTGATTTGGGAGAAGAGTTCTAAGGCTTCGTGGGTGAGTCCGTGCAACATAGATTAAAAGTACTTGATAATTGGAATGTAGATGGTTCATTCTGCCATCAGATAATGATTTACTCAACCAACTGTATGCAAAGGAAATGGTGCCTTTTTGTTTGGTTGCAAAGACATCCTTGCAAAGAAAGTACCAAAAAATTATTTTTAGTGCAATCAGCTCAATCCTTTAATGCCAATAACCCTTGTCTCATGGCCATTGCAAGCAATATTAGAAGTTTCATAATGCCAGCATCTATGGAAGTTTTCAATTTTTATAAATTTATCTTTGAAAACATGTATGATGCAAAAGCTTAATCATCCTTGTGTATTCTTCTTTTTATTGACCGTAAAAATTTTATGTTGTTATTTGCAGCCTTCTATTGGGTTCTGATTATTTCATTTGAACTCGATCCTTGTATTGTAGGGATGGGTTACATTGCAATTGACTCGAGATCCAGCTTATTCTAGTAGATACCTGTCTGCTAGATCTGTCACTGGATTTCTTTCAGATGTTTATCCAGCAGCTTCTGATGAAGTTGGAAAGATTTATATAATTGCAGATGAAAGGGTTTGTGTCTACAATGTGCTTCACCTTTTTTGTTATAGTTTCTCTTTGTTGATGCGTTGCCTTCTGCAGTTTGGGTCATTGTCTCATTACTGATGTTGCTAATGTCAGGTTCAAGGAGCAGTTTTTGATCTTCCAGAGGAGATTGCAAAGGAGTTACTGAATAGGCAAACACCACTTGGAAACACACTCTCCAAGATCACCAAGGTTGATTATTGATTTGGTCCTTTTGTCATTATAGTTGCGTTTGCCTGGTGACATATGTTGCTTCTGCTGTCTATTATTTGATTCATTTGAAGTTGTCCTATGTATTTATGTTTTCTGGTCTGTCTCTATCTTTGGGTATGAATCCCTGCATTGAACTACTGACACGGAAATGATATTTTTTGGGACAGTTGCCTGCTCTGCAAGATGATGGGCCTGCAAGTGATTCCTATGGCAGGTTTTCTGGTAGGGATCGGAATAATAGACGAGGATCTCGAGATAGGGGAGGTTTTAGAACATCACGGGGTTGGGGCAGTGGCCGAGGCTCTGATAGTGATGATGGTTTTTTTAAGAGTAGTAGTCGGAGTTTTAGATCTGACAACAGCTGGTCGCGAAATTCAAAAAGCAGTGGGGATGATTGGCTAATTGGAGGTAGACGATCAAACACTAACAGGTCATCATCCTGGGACAGGTATATCTCTTTTAAAATTTCTCTTTTTTTGTGAATTCCTAAAAGAACATATTTTTAGTCTTTGAAACTCACAAGTAATTGGCATTAAAAGTGCTAAGAAGAAACTTTTTTTAAGTAATTTGCAATTGATTTCTGTAGTGGTGGGAGGGATGGTTGGGGTTGGAAGGAAACAGAAGGAACATTTAGTGAAGGTCCTATCGTTTGAATAAAATAATATATAAGACAGACAATTTTTTTTTTTTTTCCCAAGTATGCAAGTTACTCTTGCATGTTTACATCCTCTATATATCTGAGTTAGCAAAATAATGCCTGCATTTTTGTCTTTTGTTGACCAGTTTGGTGTTCTGTTTATTTCTGAAGGACCTCCTTTCTCAAAAGGATTCTTCTCACCTCTTAACTGTTTTGGACTTATTTCTCCAAAAACGTGGGTGATACAAATATTTAAATCAGTAATTTTCACCTAAACGAAAGAGCCATTGACTCAAATGGGGTGATACAGTCTACAGCTATTGAGTTAGCTATTGATTATCTTATTTACTATCGAATTTTTGCATTTAAGTTATGGTCATACAAGGTCATAGTTGTTTCATTGTTTGTCCATCCTTGAGCGTTCAAATCTCTCTAAAACTCACTACACGTTGGAATGCACATTGCAGAAGCTTTGGAGGTTCGTGTTTTAATTGTGGGCGGTCTGGGCACAGGGCATCAGAATGCCCAAACAAGCAAGACTATTAGTTGTGCCCTAGTCTACATCAGGTTTTTTTCCTTAAGTAGGCCGGAACTCAGAAGCTGCTGCTGCTTGGAATTGTTTTGGATAATTTCTTTACGTAGTATGTTCAATAGGTCCTTAGAGATTGATAGATGCTACTAAAAGTTATAGGAATCAACTTTGTACTGCTCTCTCTCTCTCTCTCATGTAGTGTTTTCGGTCGTTCTATTTTAAGTTTTTGTTCCGTTTTAAGTTTTTGCAAGATATGTGTAAAACTTGATATCTTTATTCAATCTCTTGGCACTGATGACATTTACCAAGAATAGAGATTTCTTTTGTTGTGTTCTGCATTATTTGAATATCACCTATGTTTGAAAGTTGGCAAAGAAGGATGCTATGGATACTTCAAATATTATTACATCACTTTTACTAAATTAATGTGTCAACAATCGCAAAAAAGTGATCATGACATTCATTTATTGTTTTTTTTAGTGGCTTTGCATTTTCCTTTAACAAATCATCTATTGAGAAGTATGTGCTCTCTAAAAGAAAATATTTTAGAAAAAAATTAGGTCAGTAACAGGAGTGGAAAAAGTCATACTAACAAAAATAAATAAAAGAAATAACATATCACAACAAATGATGGAAGATGCTCTCCCCTTTTTACACCCAACCAAACATACCATTTGGTGAAATGGTGCAGGTGATTTTTTTTTTTTTTTGGAGAAGAAGCGAAGGCAAAAGTTGCTTATAGGCTTTACTAGGGTGTTTGCTATGCTGTGCAGTTTTGGGTTATTTTTAACATCGCACTGTATCTCATTTTTACAGTCACATGTGTTGTGTGATGCAGTTTAAAGTTTAGTCAAAATCATAATTGCATTGTACCTCAATTTTGCAGTCACATGTGTGATGTGATTTGAAACTGGAATATTTTTCAAAATTTGGGCTTTTCTTGGCCAATCCAAAACTGATTTTTCCTTTTGTTTTGGGCCAAGTTTCAAACAATTGAACTAATTTTTCTTTATTTTGGGCTGACTATCCTAATCAATACTTGTTAGGGTTATTAAACTATTTATTTATTTTTTGAAAATTAGGGTTATTAAACTATTAATAATATATTTAATATTAAAAAATAAATATATTAATATATAGAGGGTGTGGTGCAGTTTGTGCAGTTTTCTTGTTATAAAACCACAAACTGCACTGCACCATGTCGTGCAGCGTGGTTTACTGTTACTTATGTGGTGCGATGCGGTTATGCCTTTTTGCTGACGGTTTTGGTGTGGTTTTTGCAGTTTGCTAAACACCCTTAGGCCTTACTAACTAATTCTAAGACTTAAAAAGAATTAACTACTTGGGCCAATGATAAAATTTCAGTTATCTTTGAAAGATTTTTTGTAGTTAACTTATCAAAAAAATTTTGGGGGAGGGGAGGGGGGGGGGGGTGTGGAGAAGAAAAGAAAAGAACGATTCTTTTAGTTAAGAGAATTTGACTCTAGGAGCTTTGTAGCTCACTAGTTAGTATCTCATAGTATCTTTAATGGAGACATCTATTTTTAGATGTTATTAAAGCAATATGCAAATTATTTTGATTTTAAATCACTGGATGTGGGACTCTTTTTGTGGATTTGATAATTTCTAAAACTGATAAAAATTCATTATGAGCATTTCCAGCAGATTCTTCAAATTTTTGTACTGTTTGAAAAATAAACAGTGACTTTTACCTTTTAACTATTCACTTTTTCAAATACACTTTTTAACAGATTCTCTATCCCATTCTCTATCTCATTTAACTATTATTTCTTTATTCATTATTTATTCTTTTTTTAACAACTACACATCTTCTAACATTTTTTTATTTAATACCTGATTATTATAATAGAAAAGCATTTGAAGGATGAATAGTAAAAGCTATCGTGTTCTCTACTTATAGAAAAGCACTGTAGCAACTTTACTCTAAAAAATAGAGATAGAGAAGCTGTTGGAGTGAATTTTTGGGGTGTTGATGCTCTAAACTTGGCTTTAAAGAAGCCATTGGAGATGCTTAAGTTCACCATCCATCAAAACGGGGACAGATTTCACAGGAATATCCTGTATACTCATTAACCAGTTATTTAATAATTGTTCCAAACAACTGGAAACCATAAAAGACAAACGTCCTTACTTGCAGTATCCCTCTCATGACTTCCTCTATCCAACTGCTGGTTTCTATCTATTGGTATCATTGCTGCTGCTGCTACTACTAGTAAAAGAAGAGCAGAATATAGGCAATAACTTATGAACCAAAAAAGAGAGCAGGATAAGCTTTATCTAAGTTCTGGACTAGAATAAAACATAGCACCAGTTCTACTTCTACACCATCCCCACCAACCAAGACTTAATCAAAGGTGATGCGCAAACTATTTTCTCATGTCCAAAAACACAGGTTGCAAGTACATGGTCCAAGAACGGGAAAAAGCAA
Source organism: Lithocarpus polystachyus (assembly GCA_033629205.1). Lineage (NCBI taxonomy): Eukaryota > Viridiplantae > Streptophyta > Magnoliopsida > Fagales > Fagaceae > Lithocarpus > Lithocarpus polystachyus. The sequence goes on along the minus strand of CM066164.1, from coordinate 712,655 downwards.
AAAAGAAAAGAAATTTAGTTTCTAGTTTCTACTTGCCAAAGAGAACGTTGATGACTGTTGTAATAACCTGTCCCCGCTTGTTATTAAGAACCTCCCTCACAGCCGCCTCATTGGGTACGAATCCCTTGCTCTTCATCTGCTCCACAAACTCCCTGGCCTCGTCCACCTTCTGCTCCTTAGCCAAAGCCTCAAAGACAGCGGTGTAGGTCCCGGCATTGGGTCTCATTCCTTTGCCCATCATTTCCATCACGTACTTCTTTGCATCCCCTATGTAGTTAGCATTCTTAGCAAGTCCTTTGATAAGAACAGTATAAGTGTAGGCATTAGGGGCCACCCCAGAAGCGAGCATGCGCAAGTACACCTTCAGACACTCTTTGGGCTGGCCGGCATTGGTGTAAGCCTCGATGACGGCAGTGTGGGCCACCACGTCGGGCATGTGACCCTTGTCCTTGATTTGGGAGAAGAGTTCTAAGGCTTCGTGGGTGAGTCCGTCTTTGGACAAAGCGTCGAACATCTTGACTGCATTGTTGAAGAGACCGTCTTTGGTCCTCATGTTGTGGAAGATTTCTTGCAAGTCTTTGGGGTCATTTGGCTCCTCTATGATTGGCTTCTTGTTGAAAGGGTCGTAAGGTGGTGGAGGTTTGCTGTTTTTATCGATGATTTCTTCTTTGCTGTTATCCTCCTCATCATCATCTGAATCGGGCAAAGAGAAGTTAACCTTGGTGTTGATCTTGCTGCTGGTACTGGTGGGTTCGGAGGTAAACAACCTTATATGACTGTGATTGGAAGAAATTGTTACAGATATTGGGTTTGGATTTGGAAGCGCTGCTCTTAGAAAAATGCTTGTGTTGTTACGAGCTTGCGGTGGGAGTGGAGCTAAGGAATGGATAAAAGATAAGAGGAGGGAGGCGACCTGAGAACGAGAATGAGATAATCTCAATTTCAATGCCAATGCCATTGAGTTTAAAGGCTTCTATTGATATTGATTACGACTTATGTAAGAGACAGAGAGAGCACATATATATAACAAAAATTCAGTCGCTACAATCTCCGGGAAAGTTCTAATAAACAAGGGCAGGCCAGTATACTTTTTGGGAAAAATACCATTTAAGGTCTTACATTTTAGGGTTGTTGTATTTGGTACATCTAAAATATTTTGGTAGTAGTCAATTTACTGTTAATTTCTGTTAGTGATTTCATGGTAGGTACAAAATTGGCAACATCAAGAAAATAATAGATATCAAATTGATAAATTGATTGCTACCAAAATATAGAGACCATATTGATGTTAACTCCAAATTGTAAGGGGGAAAATACTATACTTTCACGTCTGTGTCTTTATGGGCCACCCTTTATTGCGTTTTAGGAGTCATTTGGCTTGATATTGCTAAATATGAGTTTATGGATACTATATGATGTGTAGGAAAATTTTGGAGGGGGTTTTGAAATTTATAAAGTACAAGCAGGTGCACAAACTGTACCAGAATATAGTTTGGCAAAAACGAGGTCGAACCCATAGAGACTTGCATGAATGTAGGAAAATTAATTAAACGTTAACCAAATAAATCTTAATCCACTTTAATAAAAATTGTTTGTTTTGAAATTAAATAAATTGACCAAAAAGTTAATCTAAACAAAGATATAATATAAAGTAGTAAATATATTAAACAATTTAGAGAAAGAAATTAAGGTTTTGGAGTCCACCATGTAAGTCATATTAGCATATATTTATAATTCCCAATTTTTCACAAACTATTGCATGATAATCTAGAAATCAATCTGAATAAAATACAAAAGGCCATGCCCCCAGTAGCACCCTTTCTTCCCCCTTACCTGGAGCTAATCTCCCTTTCCCTTACACCCCACTATATGTCACCCTCGCCCCATAACCATCCATGGCTCTACTAACCCTACACTCCCCCACCTCAACCCAAATCATCAACCATCAAATCTTTTAACCAGCCCCATACCTTTTGTCCCTATTTTTTAAAGTAGCCAACAGCTCACAGCTAGCTTCTTGACCCAACCTTTTGTAAGAAAATAACATGTTTGTATCGTATGCAAAACATACGCAGCGGAAAAATTAACGGATCTACTTCATTCGTAATTGATAACATGTGCTGAGTAAATTTCAGAATATATGAACAAGAGAGTGTACCTTGGTATGGTGAATTTCAAAACCAAAAAGAAGAAGTTCTTGAGAACACTTTTGATCTTCACTCCAATTTCACTTGATGTCCAAAATATGTGGTCTCTCAATCAGTTCTATGTGTTTGTTCTAAAGAGAATATGAAAGAGTCTCTCTCTTACATACATATGAACATATAAACTATTTCATTCTAATATAAAATTTTGTATGTTTCTCTCCACATAACTGATTATCTAATTTGGCTAGCCTTTTGGACCTTCCCAATTGGGCTTTAGTATGTGGCTTGAAGTGGGACCAAAAGGGAACAAATAAGACACTAGCTCCAATGGGCCTTGGGCTTTTCTGTCAACTCTTGACAAGTCTAAAGTTACTATTAATTATATTTAATACTACTATATAAATATATACTTTAGTCTTACTAAAGTGGTTAGACCTAACTCTCTGAATAACTGAACTCATTAAACTTATCTCAAGGGAATATTTTATATCTCCGTTAAGAGACTATGAATTCCATCTTGAGAATATATGTTCTATCAACACTAAATATGGTTGCCCAACATACTGAGATTTTGACCGTTACTTTAGATCTCACTCTTGATATATCAAAGCAACCTACATTTCATGATCAGGTCTATTATTCTCTCAGGATTAAGAGTTCATGTGAATAGAAGTCGTGAGATTTATTATTCAATTGACAGTCGTTAGGAGAATAATAAATCTCACAGTGGTCCAGTTCAATATGTCTTAACTCTTAAAACATATCAACATATCAACTAGAAGTCTCCACTTCCATGATCAAGACAAATCATTTTAGTTAATATTATAGTCTTCGTAGATGAAATGCCCAATTTCATCACCGACTACGAACCAAAATTCTGAGTTTACAAAGAACTTGTGATCTATATCTTCTGTGACTAAATCACATAAATCACATACTATGCATCTCATGGACTATTTGATAATGTTCGAATATTCATGTTACCATTATTTTAGATAATAACAAAACAACTTTATTAATCATAATATTAAATCATACATCATTTAATACATAATGTCATACATGATGTCATACTTAATATCATGCATAGCATCAAACAATAGGATTTAAGGGCACTAATCTTAACAATCTCCCACTTGCTCTAAAGACTATTGTGCACTAATCTAACTCCCATTCCCTCCAAATGTGACTCGAAGGTCCTTTGAGGCAAGGTTTTGGTAAAGGGATCTGCTAGATTATTTGCACTTTACATCTTTGCTACCACCACATCTTCACGAGTAACAATGTCTCGAATGATATGGTACTTTCTCTCAATGTGCTTTCCTTTCTTGTGATTCCTTGGATCTTTGGATTGTGCAACCGCTCCACTATTGTCACAAAACAATGTGATAAGAACTTGCTCCATTCTCACTATACCAAGATCAGAAAGAAATTTCTTGAGTCATACAGCTTTTTTTGCTACTTCACAAGCAGCAGATATTCTGCTTCCATGGTGGAGTTTGCAATACAAGATTACTTAAAACTCCTCCAACTTGTGGCTCCACCTCCCAAGGTGAATACACATCTTGACGTGGACTTTCTGAAATCTAGATCTAATTGAAAGTCTGAATCTGTATAGCCAATGGGAATCAAATCCTCACAACGGTAAACAAACATATAATCTCTCGTTCTCCGTAGATACTTGAGAATATGCTTTACAGCTTACCAATGTTGTGGTCCTAGATTTGATTGATATCGGCTGACCATGACAACCGAATAACAGATATCTGGTCTAGTACAAAGCATGGCATACATGAGACTTCCTACTGCAGAAGCATAAGAAACTTGTCTCATCATATTTTCTTCTTCTTAAGTCTTAGGCCTTTGGTCATCAGACAGAAGAACTCCATGTCTGAAAGGAAGTAATAATTTCTTGGAGTTTTGCATGCTAAACCGTTCTAAAACCTTATCTATATATCCAACTTGTGATAAGCCTAACATCTTATTCTTGGAATCTCGCCAAAGCTTGATCCCTAGAATAAAGTTAGCCTCACCCAAGTCTTTCATATCAAATTGGCTTGACAACCAAACCGTTGCTAATGACATTACACCTACATCATTTCCAATGAGTAGAATATCATCAACATAAAGCACTAGGAACATTACTACTTTGTCTTGATGTCTTTTGTACACACATAGTTCATCAAGATTTTGTTCAAAACTGAATGACTTAATTGTTTAATCAAATATGATGTTCCATGACCTAGATGCTTACTTAAATCCATAAATGGACCTTTTCAACTTGCATACCATATGCTATTGGTTCTTTACTATGAAACCCTCTGATTGCTTCATATAGATTTTCTCTTCAAGATTGCCATTAACAAATGCAGTCTTGACATCCATTTGTCAAATCTCATAATCATAATGAGCAGCAATTGATAAGAGAATTCTGATAGATTTAAGCATTGCTATTGGTGAAAAGGTTTCTTCATAATCAATACCTTCTTTTTGAGTATACCCTTTCGCCACTAGCCTTACTTTAAAGGTTTCAACCTTTCCATCTATCCCTCTCTTCCTTTTGTAAACCCATTTGCAACCAACAGGTTTAATGTCGTTAGGCACCTTTACAAGATCCCAAACTTGATTGGAATACATGGAATCTAATTTAGATTTCATAGCTTGGACCCAATGATGTGCATCTATATCATTCATTACTTTTTCATAAGTGTAATTAGTTTCGGCCTCCTCTGAGATAGCTTCATAAGTCTCTCCAAGACCTATGAATCTTATAGGTGGCCTAACATTCCTCTCACTACGACGAGACACCTGTGTACTAGACATCTCATGAGTAGTATCTTGTGGTGTATCCAATACAGCCACATCATTTCTAGTTTCAACCATTGGTTGTTCAATTACAGGTTCATTCATTTCAGCCAACACAACTCTACTTCTAGGAGTAAAATTATTCATATAGTCATTTTCCAAGAATTTAGCATTTGAACTAACAAAAACTTTGTTATCTTTACGACTATAGAATAAATAACCCCTGGTTTCTTTTGGATAACCCATAAGCAAATACACTTCTGATTTTGGTTCCAACTTATCAGTCTTCACTTTTAACACGTGTTAAACAACCCCAAATGTGGAGATATTTCATACTAGGCTTATGCCCACTCCACAATTCCATGGGTGTTTTGGGAACAGATTTTGATGGAACTAAATTCAAAAGATGTATCACTGTATTTAAGGCATAACCCAAAAAAGAAATAGGTAAAGTTGAGTAACTCATCATGGACCTAATCATTTCTAAAAGAGTCATATTCCTTCTTTCTGCTACACCATTTTGTTGGGGAGTTCTAGGTGCAGTTAATTGGGATACAATTCCATTTTGAGTTAAGTAATCCTTGAAATCCCCAAGAAGGTATTCGCCACTACGATCAGATCGAATGGCCTTTATGCGTTTACCCAATTGATTCTCAACTTCAGCTCTAAACTTTTTGAACTTTTCAAAGGTTTCGGACTTTCGTCTCATTAGGTACACATAACCATATCTTAAGTAATCATCAGTGAAAGTGATGAAGTACTCATAACCTCCTTTTACTTGGGTTGACATAGGACCACAAACATCTGTATGAACTAATTCAAGCAACTCTTGGGCTCTTCTACCTTTTGCATTAAAAGGTTGCTTGATCATTTTGCCTTCCAAACAAGATTCACAAACTGAAAATTCATCAAAGTCCAATGGCTCTAAGAGACCATCTTTGATTAGTCTTTGAATTCTGTTTGGATTAATATGATCCAAACGTAAGTGCCAAAGATATGCATCATTAGTAGAAGAAAACTTTCTCTTTAATGATTTTACATGAGAGTTATTATCTAATTCAGAATTGTATAATTCATGCTTATCAGGAGTTAAAATATAAAGATCATCCACAATATTGCCTAAATAGATAAACATTTTATCTTTCTTTATTATAATATTGTCTTTAAGGAAAACACAATATCCATTTTTACCCAAATAAGTTGCAGAAATTAAATTCCTACTAACATTACATACATACAGATAGTCATCTAATATTAAAGCTCTTAACTCAAAACATAAACTACAAACACCAACAACTACAATTGGAATCCTGCTCCCATCAGCCAAAGTAAGAAACAATTTCCCTTCATTAAGCCTTCTAGCCTCCTAAAACCCCTGCAAAGAATTACAGATATGATTAATACAACCTGAATCCAGACACTAGGAATCCGTGGGATTTTGTACCAAACATATTTCAAGAAGGAATGAAATTTTCATACCCTTATTAGCAGCCTTGAACTTTGGACAATTCCTCTTCCAATGTCCTTTCTCACCACAATGGAAACATTTTCCTTTCAATTTCTTTCCTTTGTCGACAACTCCTAAGGCAATTTGTTTACCCTCTTGCTTAGTGAAATCCTTCTTCTTCTTTTTCTTACCCTTGCCTTTCGACTTAGGTTGAGAAGTAGAAACTTCACTCACATTGGCTTCAACACTAGAAGTACCAAGGATGCCTTCCGTTGCTACCAACTCATTCATTAATTCAAAAAAAAAAAATTTTTTTTTTTGTTCATGTTATAATTAAGTCTGAATTCCTTGAATGATTCCGGTAGTGACTAGAGTATCATATCCACTTTGGATTTTCCATCAATATCGGCATCTAAAATCTCTAATGTATTAAGATTAGAGATCATTGTAAGACAATACTCTCTCACTGAACTAACTTCAGCCATTTTGGTATTATAAATTTGCCTCATGGTTTCTTGTCTTGCAGAATAGCCTTGCTCACCAAACATCTTCTTCAGACTTAACATAATGTCTGAAGCTAGTTCTACATCCTGCATTTGATGCTGTAGAACATTTGAGATGGACGTTAGGATATAGCACTTGGCCATTTCATTAGATTTCTGCTAACGATTATATCGTTATTTTTCCTCAAGAGGAGCATCCAATGAAGGAAAGTTAGGACATGGTTGAGTAAGCACATATTTGTGTTCTTCAGCTATGAGAACTATGTTCAAGTTTCTTTTCCAATCTACATAATTGGATCCAGTCAGTTTGTTTTGATTAAGAATGGTAACAAATGGGCTAAATGATGCTATGTTCAAATATGAAAATAATAAATATGAATATAATAAGTAAACTGGACATTATCAATTTAGCATATAAGCATACAATATGGAACCTTAATAAAACCATAATATAATATATGCAATGACAACTCAATCCCGCAATTAATATTCCTCGGAAGCGAGGTCATATCATTCACTATGATCAAGCGAGAATTATTCTCATTATTAATGCTATCATGGTAACTCTTACCAAACAAAAATAATTTGCCGCTTTACCTCCAGTCTCTAAGTAATAATGACATAGCTCCGAAAGGAGGTTAACATTATACTTAGTCTAGTGTATACCATTGCCTAGAATCAATGTGAGTCACTAAGTAACTCCACGGAAGCGTGGTCGTTCTTAATGTAAAAACACACTTCATCTATCATTAAGAAGTTTAACCTGCAGTACCATGAATTAAACACCCTCCATCTATCATTTAGACAGAAACTTTCGCGATTGTCTTGCGGGTATCCCGCGACTAAGCGCTTCTCGTGAAAACGAGTTAAGGAAAAAATTGAAAACACAAAAAATCAGACAGAAACTTTCGCTACTGTCTCGCAACTGTTTCGCGAGTAAAGCTTACCCGCGAAAAGTTTTTGTCTTCAAAATCATTTTTCGCGAGTAACTTCGAGGGAAGTTAACCCTTGAAAAACCCGTGTTTTTAGTTTTTCCAGAACAGTTTCAAATAGATTTCAACGATTTTTCATGAACAAACAATTACCATATGAACATGATATGCAGAATTTGATATCAAAGCTGAAATCTATTGATGCTATAGCCTTAAAGATCAATTGAACATACTTAAATTCAAATTTAAACAACATTATAACATTAATATCAGTTTTTATCAAATCACAGTTTCAACAACCATGCAGAAAATTAAATGCATATAAAATTTTCTAACATCATGAAACTATTATCTCTAATTCCAAAACTCACAAAACATGTTATATAGATTCGAAATGAAGACTGCTCTGATACCACTTGTAGAAAAATAACATGTTTGTATCGCATACAAAACATACGCAGCAGAAAAATTAACGGATCTATTTGATCGCAATTGATAACATGTGCTATGTAAATTTCAGAATATATGAATAAGAGAGTGTACCTTGGTATGGTGAATTTCAAAACCAAAAAGAAGAAGTTCTTAAGAACACTTTTGATCTTCACTCCAATTCCACTAGATGCCCAAGATGTGTGGTCTCTCAACCAGTTCTATGTGTTTGTTCTAGAGAGAATATGAAGGAGTCTCTCTCTTACATACATATGAACATACAAACCATTTCATTCTAATATAAAATTCTGTATATTTCTCTCCACATAACTGATTATCTAATTGGGCTAGCCTTTTGGACCTCCCAATTGGGTTTTAGTGTGTGGCTTGAAGTGGGACCAAAAGGGAACAAATAAGACACTAGCTCCAATGGGCCTTAGGTTTTTCTGTTAACTCTTGACAAGTCCAAAGTTACCATTAATTATATTTAATACCACTATATAAATATAATTGCACTCTAGGCCTCATTAATAAATTATATCCCAAGACTTTATTATACATGCAACCCCTTCATAAAATATTCATAGTAATACAAAGTCATGAATATAAACTGCCACTTTGTAAATTACTACATCTTAATCCTTGAGTACCCCGTTTAATCCTTTTAAGTTATTCATCATATATTTATGAAATCTAATTTCATAAATATATACTTTAGTCTTACTAAAGTGAGTAGACCTAACTCTCTGAATAACTGAACCCATTAAACTTATCTCAAGGAAATATTTTATATCTCCGTTAAGAGACTATGAATTCCATCTTGAGAATATATGTTCCATCAACACTAAATGTGGCTGCCCAACATATTGAAGTTTTGACCGCTACTTTAGATCTCACTCCTGATATATCAAAGCAACCTACATTTCATGATCAAGTCCATTATTCTCTCAGGATTAAGAGTTCATGTGAATAGAAGTCGTGAGATTTATTATTCAATTGACAGTCGTTAGGAGAATAATAAATCTCACAGCGGTCCAGTTCAATATGTCTTAACTTTTAAAACATATCAACATATCAACTAGAAGTCTCCACTTCCATGATCAAGACAAATCATCTTAGTTAATTTGTTATAGTCTTCGCAGATGAAATGTCCAATTTCATCACCGACTACGAACTAAAATTCTGAGTTTACAAAGAACTTGTGATCTATATCTTCTGTGACTAAATCGCATACTATGCATCTCATGGATTATTTGATAATGTCTGAATATTCATGTTACCATTATTTTAGATAATAACAAAACAACTTTATTAATCATAATATTAAATCATACATTATTTAATACATAATGTCATACATAATATCATACTTAATATCATACATAACATCATACAATAGGATTTAAGGGTACTAATCCTAATACCTCTTGTCCAACGTATTTCCTTTTTTCTCAATCATTGTTGTCCTTTCCAATTTCTTGACCTCGTTATTCCCACTCCTGTGGTTATGGAGGTCTTCGACCTTGCCATTCGTACCGAGTAGTGCATCCGCCTTGATCTCCCTCCAAACCAACTTGATTCAACATCTGCTCAGAACCACTTGTTAGGCAAACTTATCTCATCCAAGACTACAGGCCTCGACATTGTAAAGGATGTGGTTTTAAAAGCTTAGAGACCAGTTTATCCCATGGAAGTTAAGTGGCTGGACAAAAACATCTTTATGTTTAGTTTCCAACATGAAGTAGACCTTTATGGGGTTTACCATAGACCTTGGTCCATTTGAGGCGGCCATCTCGATTTGAAAGCTTGGAGTCTAGAGCTTGATTGGCGCGAAGTGGATTTCTCTTCTTTCTCTTTTATGGCCTGTTTGGAAGTTTAGAGAGGGAGAGTAGAAGGGAGTAGAGGGAAGGAGAGTAGCGAGGAGGAGAGTAGAGGGGAATGGTTCCCCTTTACATTGTTTGGATGTTTTTAAAATTAGTAAGGAGAAGGGGATAATTAGCTCTTTAGAAAGGGTAATTTTGTTAATTTAGAAAGGGTAAATTAGAGAATTCATTTGGCCAATAATTTATTCACTCTACTCTCCCTCAAAATCTCTCCAATTTGGAGGAATTAAAAATGAGGGGTTAGAAGTAGTTGAAACCCCCCCAAAACCCTCCCCTTCCTTCCTTAAAAAACTTCCAAACAAGGTAATTGAATTACTCTCTCTCCCTCTACTCTACTCCCCCTCATTTTTTTAACTCCCAAACAGGCTATTAGGATTCAAGTTCATGGTCTTCCAACATTACGGAAATCAGAGGATAATCTAAGGGAAATCGGATTGAGCACTGGTAGAGTTCTAAAGGTTGACTTTGTAGGCGAAGGAGGTGGTATATGGAGAAAGTTAATGGTATGTTTGGTAACTGTTTTTTTTTTCCTTTATTTTCTGTTTCTAAAAACAATTTTCTATTTTTGAGACTAAAAAGCTTGTTTGGCAACTCAAAATAGACAGAAAACAAAAACTGTTTTCAAAACTCAATTTGTGAAAGAAACTGAAAACATGCAAAAGACTGTTTTTAGATTCTAATTTTTAAAAGTTAATGAAAATATGCATTTAATTTAATGAATTTATCTCATTTAATGAGTTAGTATTAGAGTTCAAACCCTAGTAACAACATATTTTAGTATTTTCTATTTTTTTCTTCAAAAAACTACTACCTCCATCCCACTTTTTTTGTCCTGTTTGAAAAGTCAAATTTTTTAAGAAAATATCATTTATTGTCTTGTCTACCTTTTAAAAATGTATAAGTTTTCAAAACTACCCTTAAAAATTTTTTGGGTAAATTACAGTAACCTACCCTGTGGATTGGGGGTAATACCAAACACATCCAATGGTTTAAAAAAATGACCAATGTGGTCCTTAAGTACAAACGGCGTGTAGTGACGTTTGTTCATTCTCTTCCAAACAATTTTTTGGTTCATCTTGTATTCTTCATTCTCTGCTCTTCGCCTATAACATAAACACCTCTCTCTCACTCACAAGCTCAAATCAATATCCAAAGGTTATACAATTTATACACAACCATGTATGTAAGCAAAATTCAAAAGAAAATCTCATTAAATTAATATTCCCTTTCCAAAATCATACACAGTTTCGTTTGAGAAAAAAAAATTGCAGAGCATTCAAAGAAAAAAAAACTCACTACATCAATGATCAAAACAAAATCAACCTAATTAGATCTAGCATCACACAAGACAATCAAATGTGGATCAACTTAACCAATCAACCATCCAACATCAAACCTCAAAAATACCCAAATAAAAAATATTTCAAAACAAAACTCAGACCCATAATAAAGACCATTGTGTGACCCAACAACCGCCGTCCACCACGGCACCACCTATCACTACCCACTCATCTTCCTCAAACCCAAACAATTCCAACTATCCAACATCATATGATTCACATCCAAACCCAAACAAACCCAAATCAAAATTAAAAAATTAAACTCATACCCACGATAGTGAGCTCCACCAAACTATGATCTCACAACTGCCGGCCACCATTCATCGTTGCCTAGCAATTGAAGTCCACCATCCTCCTAGATAGTGAACCACCCAGCTTTAAACGAAAGCGTATGGAGTGAGATTTATGGGTAAATCGACTTTGAATCCATTCTGGTGGCAGCCTTTGTTGGTTCTTTGCTGGGTTTGAAACCTTATAGCTTGGCTTGAGAGAGAGAGAGAGAGACAGAGAGATTTCCTGGCGTGGAGAAGAGAGAGCAAAGTGACAGAGCAAAGGAAAGGCAAAACATAAAAAATGGAAATAGAATGATTTAATAGACGGTGCACAAACAGTGTTAGTGTTTAAGGACCAAATTGGTCATTTTTTAAAACTCTTGGATGGGTTTGTTATTATCCTAAATCTCAGGGTAGGTTTTTGTAATTTACCCAAAAATTTATCAAAAATTGAATTAGTAAATTAATAGGGGTATAATAGGAACATTAGTAAATCAATGACTTTTATTTTTAGAAACTGGACAATATTTTGGGACATCTCAAAATGAAATAGAGGATAAAAAAAAAAAAAAAGGGACGGAGGGAGTATCTTTTTAACTTCAACAAACCAAACATGTTTTTGATTTCAAAAATACAAGAAAATTGTTTTTTCTTTATATTCCTAAAATAATTTTTTAAAAATTAAAAACAAAAATGGTTACCAAACATAACCTAACTTGTGTAAAGGAGGAGGTAAACCTCAATCACCCTCTTTGCATAGGTGTCTTAAGTGGTAGGTGTTATTGGTTATTATTATTGGGGCAAAAAAGTAATTTTAGTGGTAAGTTCAAATTTGAATCAATAACAAGTAACCACTGTCATGAAAAATTTGTAAAAATGTTGTGGACGTAGAATTTCTTATAAAATAAAGATATTTTATAATCAATCACAAATTATCATAGAAATAGGGCTAAATATGCAAATTTGAGAGTGCTTTATTGTATATATTTCGTGCACATTAGAGGAGAATCAGGGAAGAGAAAAATCGGTTTAAAAAGAGCCGAATTCAAAAGAAATTTAATGCCAAATTAAAACATCAAATTCGGTATCTACAATGCCGAATTTAATGAACATAATTTGGTTTTGTAAAAACCGAATTTAGGGGAGATAAATGGTTTTGTACAAGAGCTATTTGGTTGTAGCACTAACTTATCATTTTTTTTCTTGAGTAAAATACGGTCTACATCCCTTAGGTTTAGGCTAATGCCATCTAGGACCAAGATTTTTAAAATTGACATACTTGGTTCCTAATCACCATGACAGTGAGAAGAAAAATGAGTAATTAGAGACCAATTTGGTCAATTTTGAAATGCCTTGGACCTGACTGGCATTAGTCCAAATCTCAGGGGTGTTGACTTTATTCTACCATTTTATTTTTTATTTTTCTAGTAAAAAAGGGTTAGCATTTAGCCTATTACAGTTTACACCACTTGCAATTTGCAACACTCACGTGACTTATCCCCACTTTAACGCTTGTGAATTGTAGCATGCATGACTTAATATATTTCTTTCCAAAACAAGTAAAAAATGCATACCCAAAGACCTTACAAATAAGTGATGATAGTTCAAGAATTGGTTTATTGGAGAGAAAAAATGTAGAATTTGATCGATTTTGAGCTATTTGGCTTTGATAAAGCCGAATTTGGGGGAAAGAATTTGGTTTTGATAAAACCAAATTAGGGGAGGGAATTTGGCTTCCATAAAGTCGAATTTGGGGAGAGAGATTTGGTAGTCAATAGCCAAATAAGAGAGAGAGAGAGAGAGAGAGAGAGAGAGAGAGAGAGAGAGAGAGAGAGAGAGAGAGAGAGAGAGAGAGAGAGAGAGAGAGAGAGAGAGAGAGAGAGAGAATTGGGTTTTAAATAGCCAAATTTTCTCCTTCTCACTGCAACACAGAAATTCGACATTCACAACACCAAACTTACTTTTTACTAGTAATTAGCTTGTAACCTTATGCATGTGCATGCATGGATACACTTAAAGATATATAATAAAATACATATTATAATTCATATATATATAATTACTATTGATAGCCATTTTTATATTTTGTTAACTCTTTAAAAAATTTCGCAAAGATATTATTAGGTATAAAATGTAAATTGTCCAAGTTTTTATTTTATATTATTTTTTTTTATTATGATTCATTTATTCTAGACTCTTTGGTTTTTGTACTTAATAACTCACTTGGATGAATATTTATGATATGATCCCACATTTGATTCTAAAATTAAGAAATAAAACTCTTTAAGAATAAATAATTTAGGACACATGGTGCAAAATTAGAACTCTAATTTGGAATTTTAATTTGGATTTCTCTCAACTTCACCTATTAATTATTATTATATATATATATATATATATATATATATATAGATTCGGCATTATGAATACAATATTCCTAGTGAATTTAGTACTGAATTTACCGAATTTTCTCTCTCTCCTCATTTCCCTCAAAACCTTCCCAAACATCATATTGTACTCATAAACTTGTGTTTGAACAATATTCAACCAAATCACTCCTCGTTTTAGATTTGCTACCATTTTGCAAACAATAGTTTGCTTTGCTCTTACAAAACCACACGGTGCCTTTCGACCTACAGGTTTTTTCATTGTAGCAACTAACAAGCATGGTTACCAAATACCAATCACTCATTTCGTAACCTCACGACACAACAAACAATAGTCACCTTATTTGGCATAATCCATATGAGACTGGGTAATGGGAAAAAGTATTAGAGCAAGTCTTGAGGCATTACTTTTATAATATGAGTGGATCTCACATGTATGGATTCTATATGTTGTGAGATGGAAGTCTCATAAGATACACTCTTTTTAATAGATAAAATTTTGTTATATTTACGTCACTTGTGATCTCAATCACACCAATTTCACTTTTATTATAACTAGTGTGTAGCTTTGTGCATATGCACGGGTACAATTAGAAACAATTACAATTATACGGTTCAAATTATATTTTTTTTTTAAGAAGAGATTCAAATTATATATGGTATTAGCTTACACTTTTTTAAACCATATATTTCTAAAATATATAATGATTTCTCATTATATAATTGTATTTGGACTCTTCAATTTTTACACTTAATAATTCACTTGGTATAAAATTAAAAATTAAATAGGACATGTGACACAAATTGAGAATCCAGTCAAAATCTAATTGGATTTTTTCTAAACTTTGACTATTAATATATACTATTATAAAACTCGTACTAATGCACGAGAATGATAAATTATAGTAGTGCTATTGATGTTAGCTTAGATTATTAAATATATAGGACATTAGTTCAACTATGATAGTTAGAGGTACTAAAATGGGTTTTCCTTCCAGTTTTTATGATATTGGTTACGTTAAATTTCTTATTACATTGCTATTACATATATAATTTTAAAAATCACTAATGGATATTACATAGCTAATATTAATTCACTATCACTGTCCATGAAATTCTATTAAATACAACACAAAATAAAATAATAAATTGGTCCAATAGTATCTCCTATTGGGGATAAGTGCATAGAATCGTTCAACTAAATTAAAATTTGTTACGTTCAAGATTTTCACATACAAAATATCTTAATCGAAACAGTTTAAAAAAAAATATACACATTAGTTTACAGAAATTATAACAGAAACATCACCCCATAAGTGAATCCGCTTACCATTACTCAACCAAAGTCAAACCCAAGTTTTTCCTGAAAGTCTTTCCATACCAAATAATTCCTTTCTAGATGCAAGATATTTTAGACGTGGGTTGGTCAATTTATTTTTGCCATGAGAGAGATACATAGCAACCAAATATGAGCACAATGCCTTTTTATTTTCCTTTGGAAATCTCCATAGCCACTTCATAAGAAGGGCTAACTTGGTTGAAGTCCACCTTCTTCGTTAAGGTGATTGAAAAAAATCTAGAGCATTAAAAGATTTCATTTTTTTGTATAGGATGTTAGTAAGGATGAACATGATGAGATCTTATTGCATAACTTAAAAAAAATGAAAATGGACTATACATTGACATGGTAAATTGCATAAAAGACTTATAAATTTGAATAATTTTTAGTTACACAAAACAATGTATAGATTATATATATAAAATCATTCAAACTCTCTCTTTTTCTAATTATATATATATATATATAGTTAGATATATGATTAGGTTTTTTATGGTTTATTTATATTGAATTTCTTGTTTTTTACAGTGAATTAAGTCATTTGGTACAAAAATTAAAAACACTTAGTAGATAGGACACGTGGCGCAAAATTAAATTCTAATTGAAATCTAATTTTTACATTAAATTAACTCACTTGGCATAAAAATTTAAAAACTTAGATTAGATGGGACACGTGGCGCAAAATTAAACCCTAATTGAAATCCAATTTATACATTAAATCCTATTGCAATGGTTTCCAAGTGCCACTAAAGGGTTTAGGGTTGACAGTTTTAAAAAACGTCATTATAGTTCATAACAGTGGTGCTAAACATAATATATTTTGCGACGTGTTTAAAAAATGCTGCTATTGTGTGGGATATAGTGACATTTTCAGAATGAAAACGTCGCTATATGTCAATTCTTTAGCAGCTTTATGTAAAATTGCTACAATAGAGCTCATATAGCGGTGTATTTGAAAATGTCACAAAAAAAAAAAAAAAAACCTGCTTAAACCCAGATTTCTTGTAGTGTGGGAATGAATATATATATATATATATATATATATATATATATAGAGAGAGAGAGAGAGAGAGAGAGAGAGAGAGAGAGAGAGAGAGAGAGAGAGAGAGAGAGAGAGGTTCAAATGTGTCAAATTGCACATTTTTTAGAGTATATTTTTTTGAGATCTAATTGCTCCTTTTGTATCTGATATATATAACTCCTTTGCCTAAAATCTTGTAATTTAATGGTATTTTCCGATTCTTCTGATTAAAAAAAAAAAAAAAAAACTAATTCTAATAGCTCATAATGCTTTTCGCTCCATAAATGAGATCAAAAAACTTTTGCCACTCATGACAAAGCACTAGCTAATTAGATTTTCAGTAAAAACTTCTTGGAAAAAATTGAAATTACACTTTTTTAGTTTGACCAAAATTTAATTCAGTCCCCTATTCTCATTTTTGTTCAATTGTGTCTTCTATGTTTCAAATTTGTTCAATAAAACCTTCTCATTCACTTCTGTTAACTAGTTGCCGATAAGTGTCCAGTTTTGATTTTTTTTTTTTATAAATAATTTCTTTAATTAAAAAAATTAAAAAAATTATCTGTGTTTGTTCTTTCCTTCTTTTCTCTTTTCAAAAAATTGTTTTTATTTACCACCGTACACATTTGGCATGATGGTCACTCTAAACAACCAGAAAGCGATTTCACCACTTTTTAAGTCAACTACACATCATCTCCACCTGTTTTATGTTAGGAATTCATGAGTAGAACCCACCCTTGAAACTGGCTTGCAAGAGGAGGATGCTCAAAAACTTATAAACATATAGTTAAACTTACACTTAATTTATATGAGACATTAGGATCATTTGGTGGCTCCACTTAACAACAACTAGTTAACAGAAGTGGATGGAAAGCTTTAATTTGACAAATTTAAAACATAAAAAACCCAATTGAATGAAAGCGAAATTCTTTATTTGAATTAAATTTTGGTTAAACTTAGACGGTGTAATTTGTATTTTTGCCAAAACATTTTATTTTCCTTCTTATAGACCAAAACTTCTTTTTGAAATCACCAGTGTTGTAATAAATGCAAGACAGGGGGCTGTTTGGTAAGTGTTTTTAAATAGTAATTTTTAATTTTTAAACAATATTTCACGTATTTCAATACATTTTTTTATCCACATATATTTCAAAAAATAATAAACAACAACTTTCAAATTACTTAACTAAACACCCCCAACTTTCTGAAATCATTGGCCTCTGTGAGCACTAAAGAACCCTCAATCAAAACACCACATATAAATCAGACAATATAATAATAATACATTGCAAATCCCAAGGGTCCATCTTATTAAAGTCCACCTCTCTAATGATAATTGACGTGAATTTTTTGACGGCCGATGACTACGCCGGTGGGAGTGGATAAAGCTATCGTAAAAAGGAAGTCTATGGAATGAGACTAGAACGAAAATCTTGGCTATAGTCTACCATTGAGGAATGCTTTTTCTACATGCATGCTTATATATATGGAGCGTGTTGTAGACTCAGCACGACAATATTTGAGCTCCACGTATTTTTTTGAGATCATATGATCTCCATGTATGATACATAAATAAATATTGACTATTCTTTCTAATCCAAAAATAAATAAAATGAGTATACTTAATTATTTGGGCTATTTTTATTGATATTTGGGCTAATTTTTATTGTTATTGTTTGAGTCTTTTCTGTTTGTTTAAGATTTTATGAATTATATTTGGAAGGTCAAAATTATTTTTATTGAACCAAAATTCTTAAAATTTTCAAGTTAGAATGTTCAATATTTATTTTTTAGGTAGACAAAAAAAAAAAAAATTGTCATTTTTGAAAAATAAATCCTTATGTTTCACAATCTCAATATTATCTGATGATTGGATTTAAAGAAAAGAAAAAAAAAGAAAAAGAAAAAAAAGAAAAAGAAAAAAGCTATAATACAGAGTACTGAGAGAAAATCTTACACCGAATCAATCAAATTTACTATTAAAATGTTCTGTAAACAATATATGTGATAATGTTCGAATAAATGAGTAAAAAAAAAAAAAAAAAAAATGAAAAAGCAATATATTTCAATCACACTAGTATCGACTTAGATTTTCTTTTTAATTTTTTTTTTCAGATTTGTTTGCGGTTGATTAGAGACATAATAATGTACGGCAGCCCTAATGCATCCATATTGATTTGCCCTATTTACCATAGCCCCAAAGGTCCATCTCTCCGCGCAATGAGAGCTGATTAATTTGATGCGTAGACGATGCGTTTGCATCCTCAAACCTCACCCCTTTGGACGATTCTTCATTTCCAAGATGAGAAGTGACAAGGCGATCGAGCATAGTCCATTCATTAATGCCCTCATGATCATCTCTCCCAGCTGTAACAATTTGTTGATGAGTTGGCTCACACGTACCCACCTCTAAGCCAGGCTCACAAGTTTGGTACCGGAGGCTCTCACTGCCACTCTCACAATCTCTAGGGTTTGACATGAGTTGCTTGGCCATGACAGGTGTGTCAGAAGGGATGGTGGAGTAGTCATAGCCGCCGCTGAGGGGCTTGAGTGATGGAATAAGGGGTTGGGATTGGAAAAGTGAGTATTGAGAAGAAGCTGCTGGTGGAATGTGGGTGTAGTGGAGTGCTAGTTCAGGCTCAAAGCTTGGTTGGTTACCGTTGTTGTGTTGTTGTCGAGTACTTAGGTATTGGTTGTCTCTGTGCATGAATGTGCGAGGTTGATTGGTGCTTAATGTGTTAATGTTGAGCTGTTGATCAGAGTTTATGATTGAGCCTCCTTCATTCCCAACTTTGAATAGATTCTTTTTCTTGAACACTCTGCATACCACCCAGCCATCTTCCTACACAAATTATTAATGCATGCATGCAATTAAAATCTATAAAATCATGTAAAACTCAAAGAATTGGTTAAAGTGAGAGAGATTTACGTTGCAGTTTCCTTGAGGATCATCACCATCTTCAAGCCTGTACTCATGCATGATCCAGTCAGTCTTCTGTCCGTGGGGAGCTCTCCCCCTATAGAAAACAAGCGTTTTCCTCATACCAATCTTCTTGTAGCTATTCCTAATGCATTTATCCCTCCCTGTTGCCTTCCAGAACCCAGCATTTGTCGCTCTATTTGTTCTTGATCCTGTTGGGTATTTTCTGTCCTTGTGACTGAAGAAGTACCACTCGTTTTGGGGTGTCGACCCAATCTTACATCTCTCTAAACATACATGCACAACCAAATTAAGCAATATATAACACCAAAATCTTGAGCAACTTGTATTTTATTACGGAAAGACGTTTCAAGCAAAAAAGGTGCATCTTGCACTTTATAATGGATGTAGAAAGTAACCAAATTTGTTGTGTTTTATAGCTTACTAGTATAGTAGGAGAACTCAGGTTCAAATTTCTTCTCCAAACTATTGTTACTATCGAAATATAATTTTTTTTTTTCTTTTTGTGTTAAAATTAATCTTGTATATTTCCCATTATTCTATTACATGACATGTATCATGTTACTTCTCCTTGCATCAAGTGAACTTTCGGCTAATACTTTTTTCACTCTATCATTATATATTTACATTGTAACTTGTAACTTGTATGTTCACCACACGAGAAAGCCAAAATCTTGGAGAAAGACCTACTGATTTTTTTTTTTTTACTCTATTAGTGTCCACGCGAAGAAGATGAATTAATAAAGGCATGCTAAAATTGTTTTTTACGCCAGGTTTAAGAATAAAATTTCTTGAATATTGTGATCTTTTATTGCGTTCATTCAGTAGACACATTTTATGCTTAGGAATCTGATTAGATGTGCATCCCCGGTGAAAAATAATATTTTCTCCATTGCGAATGCTATTTAGTTACAAATTCTGCAGCACAAGGCACATAGTGGGTGTGATTCCTATATAATCACAAACTTCTTTAAAATGCGCATAAATAAGCACCCAGGATATATCATTGTATAATACTTTATAATCCTTATTAAACATCAAGAAAAAAAAAAGTGAAAAAACGTTCATTTCAATGTTTTAGTAAGAAGCAGTTAATACTTTTGATTCCTACTTGATAATAGATTAAGCTATAGCAAGAATAAATATAGTCAATTAACTAAGTCACAATAGGCAATGAAATAAATTTCATGGTATTTCCACCAAAAATAATCATTAGACTATGTTTAAATAATCATTGGACGAATATTCTTTAACCCACTATGTGGAAAATTATCAAACTGTAAACTTTTTTTTTTTAACAAGTTATGTAACTCATTAAATAGGTGATGTGATTAAAAATATAAGTGTATGGTCTTTTTAAATACCTTATAGTGGATTGAAAGAAGTTTTCTCCATCTAATTTGGAGGTAAACCTTTTATATCATCGTTACAGTGCATTAAACATGCTCCACATTACTCAATACATGATATAATTATGGACAGAATTAAAATTTCATCTTGGCAGGCTAAAGTAGGAAGAAAAAAAAATTAAAATTAATAATCTGAATAAAACTCGCATCTATTCAGTGCTAACAACAAAATATAAATAAAAGAAAATGCACAATAATTGATTAATTCTTAACTCATTTAAATTTAATCATCTATAAACATGTAGGTCAAGTTTTTAAGCTGTATTGTGTTTTGCTTTTGTTAATAAGATTGCACAAAGAGAAAATGTAGGTCAACATTCTTTAAGATCCTAAAATGATTTATGATTGATTCTATAGTAAATTTTATAATAATTCTCAATGACTCTAAAGCAAGAGGATACCCTAAATTTTCTTCTATAAACAAAATTATATTGCCATATCCTTTATGGCACCTAATTCTAAACCCAAATTATAGATAATTGATAAATTGAAGACTATGACAATGAGAGAAACAGTAATTTTGAGAAAATGTAAAAACCATCAACTGGCACGAAAATACCTCTCTCACTTAGACTTTATTACTCAATATTATATTTTACCGACAAAAACTAAAAAGATAAAAATATTTTGAGTATTATTTCTTTCCCTTTTTTCATTTCATAATATTGACAATTAAACTTACACACATAGTTAGCCTCCACTTTCTTTATTTTTTTTAAAATTTTTTTATAATAGAAATTAATAAAATAATTAGGAAAATAAGTGATATATTTTGCAATCACAAATTTTAAGCATTTTGTAGTCACGAAAATTGCTCAAATTTTTTTAAGTATATTTAATTTTTAAAAAATTAAGTATGTATTTCTTATATGTCAAAAGTAGATAGGTTTATGACACCCTAAAAGTTAAAAAGGGAAGATAACACTTTTGATTCCTACTTGATAATAAATTAGGCTAGCAATAATTAACAATAATAATTAATTAAATCACCGCAAGTCATAAAATTAATTTCGCCAATGAGTAGACACATTATTTCATTTCCAATAATAACATTTAAGATTTAAATGTCTTCTCGCACACATAGGATGTATACAAAAAATAAATTCATAAGATAAATATCAAATGTAATATTAGTACTAGGTACATATATACCCATGTTATGAGATGTAAAGGCCTCAAAATCGTTGTATTCATATTGTTGCTGCTTTTGGCATTTCCATTCATATTATTGATAGGGTGTTTTTTTTTTTTTTTTTTTTTTTTTTGAGAATGTATTGATAGGGGTTTTGGTGTATTTGGAAGCATGAACTTTTAATTTAAATCATGGCTTGCTTTTCTTCCCTAATTACAATTAATTGACTAACAGTTACACAGTTGGTATATTTTTCTAAAATTACATGTATGTATTTAATGGCTGATTGAGAAGGGGAGCCATCCCCTAAATTTTAAAAAATTATGCAATAAATTATTTAAAAAAATCTTAAGTATGGACTCTAATTGCCGTTAGCAATTTTGGAGTTGGCGTGTTGTTATATGTTTGTGTGTTATCAAAAAAAAATCTTAGGTATGTATAAATTTAAAAAAAAAAAACTAATTTTTTTTAGAAGAAAAAAATTAATTATGTATTCTTATACATATGAAAGAGCAAATTAGGTAGGTTTATGACACCCTAGTTAGAATTCAGGCTAATGACAAAGCTCTAGCTAATTTGATTTTCAGTAAAAACTTCTTTCTGAAATCATTAAGTGTGGTGATATAAATATATATATATACATACATATATATATATATATATATATATTTATATCACCACACTTAATGATTTCAGAAAGAAGTTTTTACTGAAAATCAAATTAGCTAGAGCTTATATATATTTATATCACCACACTTAATGATTTCAGAAAGAAGTTTTTACTGAAAATCAAATTAGCTAGAGCTTTGTCATTAGCCTGAATTCTAACTAGGGTGTATATATATAACCCCATGATCGAAACACCATGCAGATATATAAAAGCAAGACAGTATAATAAAAGGTTTTTACCTTGCAACTCCCAAGGTTCCATCTTATTCAAGTCCACCTCTCTAATGACCTCCATATCAAACTTCTGAAACGATACCTTCTTCTTCAAGTAGTAGTGAAGCAGCTCTTCGTCTGTTGGATGGAATCGGAACCCTGGAGGCACACCACCGCTGGATGAAGCCATTACACCACAGTTAAGGATGGATCGAGAATATGTCAATTAATTTTAGTCTCTCTCTAAAGTCTAAAACTTCTTCTTTAAGTTGAGCAATCAATTTAATTCTACGTGGGGATACCGTCATGCATTGCTACTTATATATTACAGTTGGTGTCAACGGAGAGTATGGTATTAGTAAGTGATGTGAAATTTTTGACGGCCGGTGACTACGCCGGCGGGAGTGGATAAAGCTATCGTAAAAACTAAGTCATTTTTTTTTCTTTCCTTTTTTAATTTAAGAAAACGTAAAAAGTAAGTCTAAGGAATGAATGAATGATATAATGAGACTAGAAGAACAAATTTTTAGCTGGAGTCTGTCTAACATTGAGGAAATGGTACCGCCCACAGTACCACGCTCTCTGCTGATTACCATACAAATGTTTCACCTATGTATTTAATTGATAAAATAACTGTTTTAAATCTTTAGATGATCCCAAGAAAATAAAAAAAATATATAATTATGGGATATTTGATTCTTCCGAAAGCAAGGTTTGGAAAAATAGCTACTGAACTTTCTTGGGATTTTCATAATTGATTGGATGGCAGGAATTTTATATGGATATTTATATCATTTTTGTTGACCCTAATAATATAATGCTAGAGATGCAGACGCCATAGTTTGGGCTTGCACATGTGAACATGACCTTGAGAGCATTCAGAATAATCACTTGATTAAAATGCACTCCTTTTTTTTCATCTTTAATCTTCAAAAATATTATTCTTTTTTGTCATGGGTTCATACATATATAACTGTAATAAGATATGTTTTTAAAGATATGTAGGTCTATTTGAGCTAATTTTTTTAATTTTTTCTACTCACTATTTTAGAGAATTGAACCAACCACCTTTACACAGGAAGAAGAGAGACTCATCTGAAGAGTTAATTCTTTTACTATAAAGACAAAATTCAAAACAGCCCTGGGCCCCTAAACTTATATTGTTGAGGACTCTTTATTCATGCTACATGGCATTGTTTCATTGGTAACTTATGCCACATCAACATATTATTGAATTTTGGGTAAATCTCTTTAAAACCCAAAATAAGTTTATATCTTATCTAGCTACATGAATTGAGTTCACATGGCTCACAAGACCCTTACTTCAAGAGGCAGACTCATGGTTAACATTTCCTTTTCATTAATTGGGATCATAACCCACGACATCAGCAACATCAACATATAAATTGGGCTCAAGTAATGAATTAAAGTTCATGGCCCATATTACTTCTCTCATACTCATGGAAAGCGACTTCTCCAACAAAAGCCCATATTTACACAAAATGACAACAAAATCCAAGGTATGTCATCTCATCTTCGGCTCATGAGTCTCTTCGGAGAAACTTTGGGAGTCGTGGCTTGGAGAGCAAAGAGGTATGTTCAGTAAATTAAAGCTCCAGTAGTTTAAAGTTGATAAAAGAAACTTGTTGCTTGGTGAGTCTTCTCCAACTCCCTGAACTCTGACGAGTTAGTGTATAGCGGGTAACATATGGTAAACCTCTCTTATTACATAGAATCATGGCAAAAAAAAAATATAAATACCCAAAAGAGGAAACCTTTATAGCAAAACACCACCAGTGTGTTTAGCACTTAACACCTAGCTGAAAGTGATATCACCAGCCATTTAATGTTCAATCCTAGTAGCTAACTGCTATACCCAAAACAACAAGATATTCTTGTGGACTAAATGGGGTCACCACCTAGATTATTACTAGATTGCCCTTACGTGAAAGGACTAATCTTATTACTAGAGTATGAGTTCGGAGTTTAGGTATGGGGATGGGAAGGTGTTAGACACCCAATCCCATCCGACCCATGGGTTGGCTTTCAGTCATTGTGTCTTACGTTTCAATCTCATTAAAGGCTCATTTAATATTATTATCTATACTCACATACATACTAGCATACATCTAGCAATCAACATGGCATCAATGATCCCAAAAACCATAACATACATTTATCATGGCAACTCACATTAAGCCTAGCACATATCTATTATGCATATCATATCATCTCATCTAAGGCAGCAAACAACAAGATATTGCAAGGGTAGAAACATAGACATGGCAACATCAAAGAAACATGTGATTGCATTCTAGACATCAAGAACACATCGTCCAACCAAGCATGTTCAACTCATCATTAAATATATATCCAATGCATGTTCATGTGAATGCATGACTTATCTTACATACCGAACTGCATTTCAACACCCATGCATCAATGAATGAACATGTGAATGTATGTTCATGGTATTAAAGCAAGAAAAGAAAAGAAAAGAAAACCCTAATCTAGCATGTTAAATGCAAACTGTGCGGACAGGATAAGAGCTTATTGGGCTAAGCTCTCCCTTGGGCTCACAACTTATTTATGAAATGGGTCTTGTATTTCCTACAATGGGGTTGCTCACTACATTGGGGTCCAACATTTGTTCTCTTCCTTCGACTAATTTATTCTCCCAGCCTTTTGCACTCTCGTTTCTTCTTTTATTACTTCAGTTCCCCCCCTACTTCTTCGTAGCCCTTTCCTATTTATAGTCCCCATTGGGTGGAGGGATTATGATTGCTCTGGTTGATAATGGAATGGAGGGTCCAATGTCGTCGTGGTTAAGTGGGAATTTGGTAGTTGAGTGGCAAGAGTGGCATTGGAACTTGCTCATCGTTGCTGGTAGTCTGTCCGGCAACGATTTCACTGGTGCTTTGCCGGCCAAGTTGGACACAATGCTCCCCTGCAAACAATTACCCACGTCAATGTTCACTACTGAACTATGGACGGTCCAAACAGCCAACCTGTGAGAGACCGCGCCTCCGGCCCTTTTTTTTTATAGGTGTGTTGGGCTAAACCCACGTGAATGGGTGGAGTCGTGTTATTACCTCTCAAAATGGAGGTTTGACTAGTTATATTTTCCCCTTTAGATTAAAGGTTTTACAATGGAGTCGCCACTTATTTAATTATTGGAATAAATAAGAAAACCAAAATTGAAAAGTTCCTCATTTTATTAATTTTCAATTGAATTTACATTGATCACAGGAAAATTACATGGCTTTGGTCCTAGATACAATCTAAGATAAAGTACATGGCTTTGTTTCCTAGTTACAATTTAGAAATTGAAAATTACAAGGATAAGCATTTGATCCACTAACCCTGGATCTAAGTTCGGAGGCTATGTTACAAGGTGGGAAGGTGTTAGGCACCCACCTTGCCCGGTGAAACCGGTCTTCTAAACTGTGGTGGCCAACATTCATATCACATCATTCAATATGTTATCAATCAATTTGCATGTTGAATTTAAAGTGTGTGTGTGTGTGATAAACCCTAATTTAGTTTGTTAAGCATTGCATTTGGATTGAAAAGTAAATTCTAGTGAATGTATGTGAATGGTGATAACCTAGATTCAAGGATTTGAAAGAATTATGAAACAAACATGTTTTTCATATTTTTGATGTGGATTTAAGATTAAAACTAGTGTTATGCATGAACATGTGATGAACAACCAAGAATATGTGAAGAACAATTAAGAACATTCAAACATATTCAAAGGAATTTAAATGATCATTATCATGCTTTAATCTTAAACTCTCATCATGGTAACACAAAAAAACAATTAGGGAAAGAGATTATGCCTTCATGAAAGATCCATATGGAGGATGGGGAGACTCTTGAGGGAGGTTCTAAGGGTGGAGGAAAAGAAGAGTTAAGAGAGGAAGAGTGAGTCTCACTTAATACCTTGAGTCTCAGGAAGACCAAGATATGACAAGACTACTCAACTTCACTAGAACTCAAGAGAGGGGAGGAAAGGGGTTTTTTTTTTGTGTGTCTTGGAATGAAGGAGAGGGGGGTTTATATAGTAGTAGTGGAGAAATATGAATGGAAGGCCATTAATGAGGGTTGACAAAGAATCATGAACCTAGACCTCATTTTAGCCTTTGGGGAAATCTGGTGCATTAAATGGAAAGATTGATAGGAGTGAGGAGCAAGCCAAAATTCGGTTTTCCCGTAGCTGCTGTAACAGCCTGTGAAGCCAACTTCGAAAAATCATATCTGACTCAATTCTGATCGGAATTGTTTCGTTCTTGTGCTCAAATTGAAGCCCCGGATGTCTAGTTTCTGAGAAAATTAACCTCATTCACAGATTCAAAATATTCTGAGAGATATTGATGAAATGGTGAGCAGAGGTCATTTGTTAGAAAATGGTTTCAACACAATTAACATTAATAGGTCCCAAATTAGCTCCCAATTAACATTAAATGGCTCAAATCACTCCCATTTCAGACTTAATTGGTCCCATATTTACTCTAATTAAAAGATAATTGCACAAATTACTCATCGAATAATTAATGCTTAACTATCTAATTAATTAGGTGTGTACAACCTTACCATAAAATGTAGTCCTAACCAATCAAATTATGACACATCATTGGTCTCAAATTGATTATACTTATAACCAATCGAAATCAATTGTTCATAATCACATATAGTCGGACTCAACATGTGATAGTGCATCTCAGCCATTAAATCTTGATTTGATGATAACTTTCAATCTTGTGGTCCGATTAGGGCTTATGACCAGTCGATTTGATTGTTATAACATTAAGATCATTTTGGTGGAATGAGATTAAGGATCTAATGACCAGAATCAAGAAGTATATTTCTAAGGAAAAATTACCCTTTTACCCTCCCGGTGAGGTTAAATGCTGTTGTAAAATGGGGTGTCAACACAACCGTGCGAGAAAGAAGGAAATGTGAACAACAGAGTTCCCGTCAATTGTGTCGAAACCCATCTTTCGGGCATTTAATAATGTCCAGCCCGGCCCAGATTAGGGTGAACTGATTGGGCTCATGGGCCACGTAGCGAAACGTTACATCTGAGGCCCAATAAAGAGTTAGACCCTGATCGTACAATAGCCCCCCTTTGATTAGTATCCGCTTGCCGGTAATGAATCAAGGAAGCCCGGGTGTTGTCATTGCCGTTGAAGGCCAAGAAGTTCGATACTGAAAGGTTGGCAAGTAAAATTTTAATGCGCCCTGAAAAGACGCGCCACGCCAGCCTGCTGCTCCATCCATCATTATTGCCTGACGGTTCGCGAACCGAGGCAGTGCAAGCGTGTCAGTTGAAATGAGAGGTTGCCAGTTTTCCCGCTCCTCCCCCTTTCATTAAATAATGCTCATCATTGTTCTTCTTGCACCTATAAATAATCCATTCCAAATCGTTCCTACACTTTTGCCTCCCTCAGTTTCTGAATTCCCTCTCTGCCGAGCATTCATCTGAGTGGTTATTTTCCAGCCCAGAACACCCTATTCCTAGAGTCCAAAGTAAGTTTTCTGCCTCTTCTTCCTACTTTAATTTCTTCATTTAAGCTTCCTTCCTCTGTTCCCATAGGTTAGAATGGGTTTTGCTAATTTGTTAAACACTGAGGCATCTTTAACTTCCTTTAGGCAGACATTCAACATCCCAGAGGATGTGAATGTCACATATTGTCACGAGAGCGATCTCGCTTTCCATAGGGGATCCAACGTTGCTTTCTTTCCCTTAATGGCCATTTTAGAGGGTGGGGTTAGGTTTTCCGTGAACCTCCTTTTACTTAAAACCCTTAGATTTTATGGGTTGTGTCCCGAGCAACTTCCTCCCAACTTTTACCGGGTTGTTAGTTGTGTCAACAGACTGAATCAGATATACGGTCTGCAACTGGACCATAATGACATAAACCATATGCATAGCCTGTGTGGAAATAAGAGAACCAACTATTATTTAAAGGTCAGGGACATGAGGGTACGACTAATCTCCTGCCTACCTGACTCTAATAGAAACTCGGCCGGGGAGTTTGTTCGGGTGAGCGGCAACTGGTTTGCCGGTGATGCTCCCTGCCCCCTCTCTTGTTGCGAAGTTGGTTCGTACCGAATATTAACTCGCCCTCCCCTCCCTTTCTTCCTTTCTTTTTTTTTTTTTTTTTTTATTTATTTTGCATTCCGGGGTCTAATCTAGTATCTCCTTCTTTTGCAGAAGGAAGAGTGTTCACCTCGGACATAAGATCAGTGCATGTGAGGGACCTCAATTTTGTGCTAAGGTCTGAGATTTTGTGCATACGGACGGGCAACTCCGGGCGTCGCATTTGATTTTGGGTTGCACGCCCGTTTACAGGACCTGGCAGCCGTTCAGTTAGGCCATTCTAGTTGACAGTCCGTTGCTCTCCTATATAGACGTCCGGCACACCAATTTTCTACCCCCTTCCTTGACTGTCGGCGAAGCCCGAGACGTTGGCCCACGCTACACAATAGCTGACGACCTTGCGCCAGTCTGGGACGAGTCTGTCGAGAGGGTGTCTCAGTTGCTAAGGGCACGAGCACACGTTCCCGTCGAAAGAGACGAGGTTGATCCACAAGTAGCTCAAAACCAGGTTGCTGAGGCTGTTCGAGCAGCTGCGCCCACAGACGAGATGGTGACAAGGAAAACGCTTACGGGTGACCGTTTCCTGCCTGGCTCTCGTCAGCCTGCTCAGCAACAGCAAACCCGGACCTGGGATCGTTCTCCTCCTCCTCCTCCTCCCGGTAGGCAAAAGAAGAAGCAGCATGTTGGTGACCCCCCTCTCGGGAGGCAAGGTGATGCTTTGTCTAAAACGCCTCCCCGCCCATCAGGCGGGATAGTGATCCGGGAGCCCACGGGTGGCTCCCAGCCGGTTGTTCACGGGGTTCCTAGCCAAGCCTCTTCCTCTCGGCAGCCTGCCAGCCGGCAGCCAACCTTTATGTTGGGGAGCGAGCCTCTACTAGCAACAACGAGCCTAAGGCTGTGGGCCCAAGGGAAGGGCAGCCGGGTGGCACATAGCTTAGCCAGCGGCCTGATGTTGCCCGAGGATGTCCACTTCTTCAAGGACGGTACTGAAGATTCCAGAGCAAAGCGGCTTCAATGGCATACCGTAGCAGTGAACATTCTAACTTATGTCTTTCTTTACTTTAATAGACTTGTAATCTTTTGCTTCAATTCACACTGAGTTTATCGATTTTATGTTGTAGGCCGCACAGATTACTTATATGCTCGGAGAAAGAATGACTGAGCTCGTCGAGGACGCAGAGCGGGAGAAGGTGCTCAGGGATGTGGCTGCTGATACTGCCCGGGAAAAAACTGCCGCAGCCGAAAATGCTGAAAGAAGGGCGCAGTCCGAGGAGAGGGCTAGACAGCAGGCGGAGAAGAAGGCAGCCGAGCTGGAGGCGAAGCTCAGTGAGACAGAGTTGAGGCTGGCTGAAGCCGAGAGTCTATCCATGGCTCATGCTGAAGAAGTAGCCGATCTCAAGGCCACTCTTGAAGCATGCGAAGAAAAATGGTACAACGAGGGCTTTGCAGATGCTGAGAACTCTGTAGAGCCGGTCGTCATGCAAGCTAGAGCCCATGGTTTCAACGAAGGCTGGATGGCCGCTCTCCGGGCAGCTGGTGTGCCCGGGGACTTACCGCTCTTGAACCCGGAAAACATCCCTCGGCCGACTCCTTCCAATCCGGTCCAGAGCCAGGCCGGTGCTGCTGATGAGGAGGATACCCAGAGTATGAGGGAGCTGGTACGTGCCATTGATACTCACGTCAAGGATCTTGACTTGGAGGTCACCAGCAACCTTAATTCTCCCGAACATGAAGAGACCCACCAGCAGCCTGGTCAGGAGGGTCCGGACCAAGCCCCTGCTGACTTTGCCCCGCTCTTTCAGACAAATCTGGCCATTTGATTTTATCATTAGTTTTTACTTGTGTTTTTTCGCATTTCTATCTTTTTGTTTCATTTGCCTAGACGTCGGGCTGTGGCGTTTGAACAATCGTTATTTCTTGGTTTTATGTCATGACTTGCTTTGGTCTGTTTAGTCATTAAAATGCCAAATCTAATTCTGATGTATGTTTTTGCCTATTATATACTCCTGAACATTTCGATTTTATCTCATCGCCCGAGTGAAATGCTTTATTATGAACGTGAGGTAAATTAACCCGATTATTTTGTAAAATTGATTGGCATCATTCAATCGAATATTTGCGTGATGGTTTAGTTGTTGGTTTAGACTGTTCAGGGGGTAAGCTCACATCTTTATAAGTTCGAGATATTTAATTTTTGAATGCCCGGTGGTTAGGATCGAACCGGGAACAGGCCTCTGTCCTTTAGAGATTTTACTTTTTAGGTTTCCACCTGTCCGGTGATTAGGATCGAACCGGGGACAGGTTTCTGTCCTTAGAGATTTTCTCTTTTTAGTTTTCCACCTGTCCGGTGATCAGGATCTACCCGGGGACAGGTTTCTGTTAGAGATTTTTCTTTTCAGGTTTCCACCTGTCCGGTGATTAGGATCGAACCGGGGACGAGCTTCTGTCCTTAGAGATTTTGCCTTCTAGGTTTCCACCTGTCCGATGATTAGGATTGAACCGGGGACAGGTTTCTGTCCTTAAAGATTTTTCTTTTCAGGTTTCCACCTGTCTGGTGATTAGGATCGAATCGGGGATAGGCTTCTGTCCTTAGAGATTTTGCTTTTTAGGTTTCCACCTGTTCGGTGATTAGGATCGAACCGAGGATAGGTTTCTATCCTTAGAGATTTTGCTTTTTAGGTTTCCACCTGTCCGGTGATTAAGATCGAACTGGGGACAGGTTTCTGTCCTTAGAGATTTTCTCTTTTTAGGTTTCCACCTGTCTGGTGATCAGGATCTACCCGGGGACAGGTTTCTGTCAGAGATTTTTCTTTTCAGGTTTCCACCTGTCTGGTGATTAGGATCGAACTGGGGACGGGCTTCTGTCCTTAGAGATTTTTCCTTCTAGGTTTCCACCTGTCCGGTGATTAGGATCGAACCGGGGATAGGTTTCTGTCCTTAGAGATTTTCTCTTTTTAGGCTTCCACTTGTCCGATGATTAGGATCGAACCGGGAACAGGTTTCTGTCCTTAGAGACTTTCTCTTTTTAGTTTTCCACCTGTCTGGTGATCAGGATCTACCCGGGGACATGTTTCTGTCAGAGATTTTTCTTTTCAGGTTTCCACCTGTCCGGTGATTAGGATCGAACTGGGGATGGGCTTCTGTCCTTAGAGATTTTGCCTTCTAGGTTTTCACCTGTCCGGTGATTAGGATTGAACCGGGGACAGGTTTCTGTCCTTAGAGATTTTTCTTTTCAGGTTTCCACATATTTGGTGATTAGGATCGAACCGGGGACAGGCTTCTGTCCTTAGAGATTTTGCTTTTTAGGTTTCCACCTGTCCGGTGATTAGGATTGAACCGGGGACAGGTTTCTGTCCTTAGAGATTTTGCTTTTTAGGTTTCCACCTGTCCGGTGATTAGGATCGAACCGGGGACAGGTTTCTGTCCTTAGGTAGGGGAGTAATCTGTAGACAACCGGTGACTATGCATTTCCTTGATCATAAGTGATAAAAACAAACACAGGGTAACATATGAATTCATAGTTCCGTCTAGAATTTCTTAGCAATAAAATTTCTTCAAGTTATGAATGTTCCATGGCCGAGGAAGAGGTTTTTCATCTAAGCTTTCCAAATAATAAGCCCCCTCCCCAGCGATTGCAGTTACTCTGTACGGCCCTTCCCAGGCTGCAGCCAACTTCCTGGCATTGGTATCACGCATGTTCCCCACGACTCTACGTAGAACTAGATCCCCTGCGCCGAACCCCCTCATCCTTATCCCCTGATTGTAGCGACGAGCCATCTTTTGCTGATACCTGGCAAGCTGTATTAGTGCGGTGTCCTTGTATTCGTCGAGTAGATCTAAGTGCTGCGTTAGCATTTTCTCGTTCTGGCCAGGATCAAATCCCATCACACGTGCACTGCACAGGTGTACCTCGGCTGGGATTACAACCTCTGCCTCGTAGGCCAGGGAAAAAGGGGTTTCCTCTGTAGATCTCCTGGGCGTCGTTCGATATGCCCATAACACGTTGGGTAGCTCCTTCGCCCACCGACCCTTCGCGCTGTCCAACCTTTTCTTTAATCCATTCATAATCGTCTTGTTAACGGCTTCGGCTTGACCTTTACTTAGAGGGTAGGCAGGTGTCGAGTATCTGTTCTTGATGCCCAGATTGCTGCAAAATTCACGAAATGCCCGGCTATCAAACTGTAACCCGTTGTCGGACACGAGACAATACGGCACCCCGAACCTTGTCACTATGTTCTTCCAGACGAACTTCCTGACGTCCACATCCCGGATATTTGCCAATGCTTCAACCTCCGTCCACTTGGTAAAGTAGTCCAATACTACCAGGACGAATCTCCGGTTGCCCGTTGCCCGGGGAAATGGACCAATGATGTCCAGCCCCCATTGGGCAAAAGGCCAGGGGCTGCTGACTGGGTTAAGAGGTACTGCCGGCTGATGTATCGAGGGGGCGTGCTTTTGGCACTTTTCACACTTCTGTACGTAATCGGAAGCATCTTTCCGCTTTCGCAGCCATTAGAATCCCTGAGTAATTGCCCGATGCGCAAGCGAACGTCCTCCCACATGACTGCCGCACACCTCGTCATGTAACTCGGCCAAAAGCTTGTCGACCTTACCTGGGTGTAAACATAAAAGGAATGGCCCCCCGAAGGACCTCCGGTATAATCTCAGGTTTGTTGATAACCAATACCTAGCTGCAGTTCGGTGAATTTTAATGGCTTCCTTCTCATTGTCCGGGATTCGATTATCGGCCAGGAATTGAATGATAGGGTCCATCCAACACGGGCTGGCATTGGAAACTGTGGTAATGCCTACTGTAAGGCCATCAGCATTCCCCACTTCTAGGATGCTGGGTTCCTGTATGAGTTCTACCTTGATCATCTGAGGTACATGCTCCGTCAATGCCGAGGCTAGAGTGGCCAGTGAGTCTGCGTGCCTGTTTTGTCCCCGGGGGACTTGAGTTAACTTTACCGTGCGAAACTTGAGCATAACCCTCCTTACCAACTGTAAGTACTTTCTCATCCTAGGATCCTTGGCCTCGAAGCTGCCCTGCACCTGGTTTACAACCAACCGTGAGTCTGAGTACACTTCCACATCACGTGCCCCCAATCCTGCCATGGTCCTCATGCCGACAAGCAAAGCTTCATATTCTGCCTCGTTATTGGAGGCTCTAAATCCCAGTCTAAAAGAATGCTCCAGCCAAATTCCCTCTGACGTGATTAAGACTATTCCGGCTCTAGCCCTTGCTGTGCTTGAAGCGCCGTCCACATAGACCTTCCACGGGGGAGAGACTACCTGACAAACAATCTCCCCTTCCTTCTTGGGGGAAAACTAGGCCACAAAATCGGCCAACACTTGACCCTTGATCGAATTCCTCGGTCTATACCTTATGTCGAAGGCGCCAAGCCAGGTCTCCCATTTATCTATCCGACACGTGAAATCTGATCTCCTCAGTAAGGACTGCAAAGGGTACTCGGTCAACACATGCACGGTATAGGCTTGAAAGTAGTGAGGCAACTTTCTAGTAGCGTGCACCAAGCCCAACACCAACTTTTCTAAGGGCAGATATCTGACTTCTGCATCGACCATGGTCTTGCTGATGTAATACACAGGCTGTTGTATTTCCCGGTCTGTTAGAAGTACGGCGCTAGCTGTGTGTTCTGATACCGAGAGGTACATGAATAAGTCCTCCCCAGGTAGTGGGGCGGTCAACATAAAGGCCTGTGCCAAATACACCTTCAGGTCCTAGAACGCCTCGTTATACTTCGTATCCCATTCAAACCCCTTCCATTTCTTTAGGAGTTGGTAAAAAGGATGACAGTGGTCGAAAAACTTTGAGATGAACCGGTTAAGGGCAGCCAACATCCCGGTTAGTATTTGTACCTCCTTTGGGCTCACTGGCGGCTTCAAATTCTTCACGGCCTCGATCTGGTCGGGGTTGACCTCTATTCCCCGGGTAGTGACCAGATATCCCAAAAATTTGCCAGCTCCCACTCCGAACACGCACTTCTCTGCATTAAGGCGCAACCGATGTCTTCGAAGGATTTCGAACACCCCCCGGAGATCCTCATTGTGCCCGGATTCCAGTTTGCTTTTGACGACCATGTCATCTATGAATACCTCCACCGTGTGTCCTATCTTATCGCGGAACATTCTTGTCATCATTCGCTGGTAGGTGGCCCCAGCGTTTTTTAAACCGAAGGGCATCACTATGTAATGATAGTTGGCCTCTGGAGAGATAAATGTTGTCTTCTCATGATCTTCAGCTGATAGGGCTATTTGGTGATAACCCTGGAAAGCATCCAGGAAGCTCATTCTTGGGTGTCCGCATGTGGCATCTACTAATTGGTCGATTTTCGTCATTGGGAATGGATCTCTCGGGCATTTTCGGTTCAAATCCGTGAAATCTACACAAACCCTCCACTTACCGTTCTTTTTCTTCACTACCACCGTGTTTGCTAACCAGCCCGGGTAAAAGATCTCCTTTATAGCCCCCGCTTCTTTCAATCTTTTTACTTCCATCTTTACAGCCTCAACATGCTCCTTGGCTGACCTTCTCGGCCTTTGCCTTTTAGGGGTTATGGTCAGGTCAGTATTGAGCCGGTGGACGATGAAGTCGGGATCCACCCCGAGTACTTCATATGGGCTCCAAGCGAATACGTCCACATTTTGTACAAAGACCAGTAACGTCCCCACCTTATCCTCGTCTATCATGCTCGCCCGTATCCGGAAATACCTGCATTTGTCCGGCAACAGTTGTACCTTGATCAGTTCCTCTGCGTGATTAGCCCCCGTTTCCCCTGAGGGTTGCAGTAATTGCTATGAAGGGACCTCTTCAGATTGGCCCCTCCGTTCGGGACTCTGGTTCTCCTGGTTCACCGCTGCAATAAGGCATCGTCTGGCCATTTGTTGGCTGCCTTTTACCACTGCGATGCCTTGCCCGGTCCGGAACTTAATCTTTACGTGTAGAGTGGACGGCACTGCCCCCATTGCATGAATCCATGGCCTCCCAAGAATTGCGGTGTAAGGGGAGAATGAGGCAACTACTATAAACGATACTGTGACTTCCTTCCTTTCCAAAACCACGGGAAGAGAATTTTGCCCTTCAGGAACCACTACTTGGCCTTCAAAGCCGATCAGGGGCGTGTCGTATTTCGTGAGATCCTCAACCTTTAGCTCGAGCCCCCTGTACAGGTCAGGATACATGACCTCGGCACCGCTTCCTTGGTCCACCAATAATCTCTTTACCAAGAAGCCGCCTATTTGAGCCGTCACCACCAATGCGTCATCGTGCGGTTGGACTGTCCATACTAGATCCTCGTCGCAGAAAGCAATAGGCTCCTGGGTGAGTTTTACCCTTTTTGTAGGTGGATTCTCCCCCGTACGAACTTCAACTGGGGATGCCAGTAAAACTTCACTTCTCTCAATCCTTACGATATCTCTTGGTGCAGCGTGAATTACCTCAATTACTCCAATGGGTGGCGGGTGGGGAGTCCTACCCGGCGTCGCGCCCCGTTCAGGTTCAATGTTGTCTGTGTTGATAACAAACTCCTTCAGATGCCCTGCTTTCAACAACTGTGCCAAGTGATCTTTTAATACCCGGCAATGCTCAGTGGTGTGTCCCTTATCCTTGTGGTATGTATAGTACAGATTCTGGTTTCTCCGGGATGGGTCGCCCGCCATCTTATTTGGCCATCTGAAGTACGGCTCGTTTTTTATCCGGTTAATGATTCTGTGCACCAGCTCCTTAAACATCACGTTAACTTCCCCATGTTGCAATCCTTGTTCTTGGGCGGCCAAACCTTTTCGGGGTCTTGGCTGAAATTCGTTCTGCCGAGGATGAGCATTTAGTAAGGCTTTACCTTTATTTTGTATTCGATCGTCTTCTAGGCGTTTGTACTCCTCAATGCGCCTCATTAGTTGCCTCATGCCCTCTGGAGGTTTCCTCGTCAATGATTCTCGTAGCTCGGAGTCTTCAGGTAGCCCCATTCTAAAAGTGCTCGCCGCTATCTTCTCGTTGAACCCTCCGATCACATTATAGAGTTCCCAATAGCGGTTCGCATAATTGCGTAGGGTCTCTCCAACCCTCATCTTTATAGATAGCAATGCGTTTACCGACTGTGGAACCCGGCTACAGGTTACAAACCGGGCACCAAACTCTTGAATCAATCTTCGAAGCTGCGAATAGAACCCTTTGGTAATCCATTAAACCATCTCAACACAGTGGGGCCAAGACTGGAAGGGAAGACCTTGCACATCAGCGCGTCATCATACTTGGGTAAAGACATCATGTGAATGTAATGACTGACGTGCTCCACTGGGTCCGTTTTTCCGTCGTAAGAGTTGAGCGGTGGCCGAGTAAATCTATTCGGCATCGGGGCCTGCTCAATGTCCTCCGAAAACGGGGACCGTGCAGCTTTACGAAGCGCCTGGCTCATAGCGTCCATGGCTGCATTTCGCGGGCGTTGTTCTTCCGAGGAATCTGAACCACGGTCGGCATAACCGCATGAATGGGAATGGTCCTGGTACTGCTGCGTCTCCCGTGAATGTGAACGATCATGCGGCCGATAATGGACGGAATGCTCGGACCCTTCCCTCTTGCGGTTCCTCGCTCCCACCGGCCTCCTTTCCCGTCGTTCCAAATTCTCTCCAGCTCCAAATCCCTTACCAGCCTACGCAGCTGCTCAAGCTCTTCATCCCTCGGGTCAAGCCGTCTGTTTTTCGTGGCGCCGAACACCGTTTACTGGGTTCTGAGCGATCCTTCGCTCCGACCGGACTGCCCTTCATCTTGCCCGCGGTACCTGTCTTCGCGCCTTTTTTGCCTTCGCTCTCGCCAAGTGGACCCTCGTGAGGACCCTACTAAACCGCTTTCGGCATAACTGTACGAACGCCTCTCAGACATCTTGCCGGATGTGGACCACAGTTGAGCTATAGCTTAGTAGGAGATTCCCACAGACGGCGCCAATTGTGCGGACAGGATAAGAGCTTATTGGGCTAAGCTCTCCCTTGGGCTCACAACTTATTTATGAAGTGGGTCTTGTATTTCCTACAATGGGTTGCTCACTACATTGGGGTCCAACATTTGTTCTCTTCCTTCGACTAATTTATTCTCCCAGCCTTTTGCACTCTCGTTTCTCCTTTTATTTCTTCAGTTTTTCCCCCCCTACTTCTTCGTAGCCCTTTCCTATTTATAGTCCCCATTGGGTGGAGGGATTATGATTGCTCTGGTTGATAATGGAATGGAGGGTCCAATGTCGTCGTGGTTAAGTGGGAATTTGGTAGTTGAGTGGCAAGAGTGGCATTGGAACTTGCTCATCGTTGCTGGTAGTCTGTCCGGCAACGATTTTACCGGTGCTTTGCCGGCCAAGTTGGACACAATGCTCCCCTGCGAACAATTACGCACGGCAACGTTCACTACTGAACTATGGACGATCCAAACAGCCAACTGTGCGAGAAAGAAGGAAATGTGAACAACAGAGTTCCCGTCAATTATGTCGAAACCCATCTTTCAGGCATTTAATAATGTCCAGCCCGGCCCAGATTAGGGTGAACTGATTGGGCTCATAGGCTACGTA
Source organism: Lithocarpus polystachyus (assembly GCA_033629205.1). Lineage (NCBI taxonomy): Eukaryota > Viridiplantae > Streptophyta > Magnoliopsida > Fagales > Fagaceae > Lithocarpus > Lithocarpus polystachyus. Next base: position 674,108 of record CM066164.1, on the reverse strand, counting down.
GCGAAACGTTACATCTGAGGCCCAATAAAGAGTTAGACCCTGATAGTACACAAACAAATAATTAAATAGAGGAACAGAGACTCAAAAACATAAAAGGAGCTAAAACAGAGGCAGATGACACAAGAAAATAAAGAAAAAGAAGCAACAAACTTTGGATTAGGGTTTCTAGGTTGAAGTATATGTGCGCATACAGAATTATGAGTGCACAGACATGGCCCCAGAAACCCTAACCCAGAAACTCAAAAACACAGAAGCAGAAATGAAAACTAAAGAAACTAACAACCTAACATGATTCTAATATAAAAATAAACAACCTAAACTAACAACAAAAATATCCAAAATAAACAAAACAATATCTATTCCTAAACATGCATTGGATCTAACAACAAGCAAGAACACACTTAACACAACAACACATGTTCAAAAAAATATCCAAACATTCAACTCTCTAATCAAAATATGGTGAGACATAACAAATCAAAACTAAACAGAATCAAATCATATTTCTATAGAATATACAACATATAAATCAATTAAGAACAACAAGAACAAGTTATAAAAGATCCAATTCAAGGAAAAGCCATGAAGGGAGACTCACATTGCTTATGGAAACATACTTGATTGATATTTAACTGGTCCCCTCAGTGCCTACAACACAAAGATAAAGTTGAGAGAACAAGAGAATTAAAGAATACAATAGTTTTTGATAATCACAACTCAAGAACAAGATTAGTTTTGAAAAAGGTTTTGAGAAATCAAATTGGAAAAATAGTTTCTGCCTTAGAACCAACTAAAGAGAGGTTTTTAATTTGTAAAAAATGTGCAAAGGTGTTGTGTGGGAGTTTTGGAAAAGAGAATTAGGGTTTTAGAGAACATGGAGGCCAAAAGATCAATCTCTCTAGTTAGGGTTTTGATTGGAGGCATAAGATGAGTATTTTTAAGTTAAAATTAGAGTTTTTGGGGGCTTTTTAATTGTCTTTGAACGTTCCAAGGGCCTATGGGCTAGCCCACATCAAAGCATGATGTTTTGAGCTCTTAAAATGAAATTTTAAAACCTAGAAAATCGGACTGCTTAGTTGTCCCAACTTCAAATGGTCATAACTTACTTAATATAAGTTCAAAGTAGGAAACATTTGTGTTCAAATTGAAGCCAGGATGTTTATTTTTCAATGAAATAAATCTCACTCAAAAATTCATTGTGAATCAAAATTTGTGGTTAAAACAGTGAGAAAAAAGTCATTTTTAAGTATTGATTTCAAAGTGATTTAAGCACTTTTGAGTTGTGATTACTTCTAAACTATTGTGAAGTTTTTAATTACCCTTGGTTGACATATGTCAAGCTCATCATTGGGGCCAAGAACCAAATTTATTAATGGGTACAAAATGCACTATCTACAATACTTAAAGTGATCTTACCATTTTCAGCTAAATCTATGAAATAAATGTTAAATATTCTCTTTAGAAGCTTGACATGATCTAGTTGACCTTAACTACTTCAGCCCCAAGCGACAGTTGTCTTATGATAGTTGTGACAACATTTTCAGACAACTAGGACAACTTTTCTAGAACTGCTATGATAGCTAATTGTGGGCGTAATAGGGGGAAGTACGCCTCGACTGAGTGGGCCGTGGTGGAGAAAAACATGGAGTCGCTACCTAGATTAGGTTTAGAAACCTTAAATATAGCGCCCTTTTGTGGAATGACTGATCTTACTGCCATAACATGTGTCCGGAGTTTAAGTATAGGGATGGGAAGGTGTTAGCCATCTAACCCCACCTGACCCGTAGGTTGGCTTCTACTTATTGTGACTTACGTCTTTATATCATTAAAGTCAAATTCAATATTTATCATTCTAGACTCACACACATGCTAACATGCATCTAGCAAACAACATGGCATTATATCATCCCCAAATCCTAATATACATCTACCATGCATATCACATCTTAAACCTAGCATACATCTATCATGCATCTCATATCAAACCATATTTAAAGCAAAAACATAGACATGACAACACCAAACAAACATATGATAAGTATCTAAACATCAAGAACACATCATCCAACCAAGCATGTTCATACTTATTAGCAAAAGCATATTCCAATCAAATGTATATTCATATGAATGCATGACTTACCTCACTGCACCACAGCACCTATGCATCAATGCATGGTCATATCATATGCATGTTTATGGCATATCAAAGAAAGAAAAGAAAAGAAAAGAAAAACCATAATCTAGCATATGAAGAACAAACAACAAACAAAACATGGAAACAGGGACTCATAACCATAAAGAAGATCAAGATAGAAGGATATAAAATAAAAAAACTGAAGCAGAAAGTATTGGATTAGGGTTTTTGGGCACAAGTATACGTGTGCATACTTCAAGTATGTGTGCACATGCATGAAGCATGCATATGCATACACGCCCTAAAACCCTAACCCAAAAAGTAAGAACACAGCAACATAGAAACTAAAATCTATCATCGTAGCATGCTTAAAATAACAAAAGGAAGAAAACTAGGCTAAACAAACATGTTATCATATAACAAAAGAAAAACAAGACTCAAAACAGAGAAACAAAAGAAAAGGGACTAGAACGTGATACCTCAAAACACAAAGCTCCTTAGCTTGATTTTGACCGCTCCCCTTAGTTAATCTATTCACAATCAAATAAAAAATGATTATTAAACTTTGAAACTCGAAGATCAAGACCAGAAAATTCCTTAATCAAAAAAATATTAACTTGAGGATGTTTTGTGAAAAGTCCCTCTTTGATTTACCATTTTTAGTGAATCTTGTGTTTTCCCTTAAGATATTTTATGTGTTTTGAAAATGTATAATGTATAGCCTTTTATAGTTGAAAAATGGGGTTTGGAACAGCTCTTAGACGATGTGGGATTCATTCCAAACATCTTCTTTAATGTAGAAAAAACTTGCCTTTCATAGTTTCTAGAACCCTAGCATGTGCACACATGCATGAAGCATACGTACGCAATATCATTACGGAACGGGGGCCTGAGTCATAAGGGGTAAAAAATGCAGCGTCTACAGATGCGTTTCTTTAGATTCATGAGCTCCGCTTACACAATCAAAAGAATAAGAGACAAAACATTTTATTTCAACATACGACTCGGGCCCAACCCATACACATAGCAAACAATACGCATACACAGGGTGCAACTCCACAGAGTTCCGTGGGATTCGTATGTTCGAAGTTCCACCTTTGTTACTCAGGAAACGAGCAACAACAAGTTCACCATCCTAGAACCTGTTTTGCCAATTGCAAGCAAAAGACGAGTGACTCACTATCCTAAAGTTACTGAAAAGGAAAAAACAAACATGGCCAATGGCCAATGGCCACAACCATCAACCAAACAAATAAGGTACTCTTATGAGATTAAAAGGATATGTGTGTGTGTGTGTGTGTGTGTGTGTGTGTGTGTGTGTGTGTGTGTATGGTATCCATCTAGGGCTCTAACCTCAAACTTCTCCAGGTGGCTTGCACTTCTGGGTAAAACTTGCTGTCTTTCTCCATCTCCACCTCTTCTATTCTGGTGAGGCTCTTGCCTCTAGATGACTTTCATCTCTATCTCTATATCTTTTATTCTGATTTATATGGGGTCTGTGCCTGCATGTTCAATTTCCACAGGATTTGTGCATAAGTGACCATGGTAGTTTTGATTTACGAGGAAGCCCTTGATAATGTGACATACTAGGGAGGATAACTCGCTGAGGAGTGTGTTGGTGACTCATATGGAAGTTTTCTTGGTGATTTTGACCTACAAGTATGTCTCTGGTGTGTGTTGTTCGCCGAGGAAATTCTCTTTTTCTCCTTTATGACTCATTGGGGGAACTTGTGTCAATTCTACTCACGGGGGAGTTTTCTCGAGTCTTTGGGGAAAAATAATTCTTCACAACCCTTGAGGGAGTTTTTTTGGTGCTTTGGACCCACGGGGAGTCCTTGATGATATTGTTGGAATTCTATTTCAGTTCGTGGCTCATTAGGGAGTTCATGTTGGCCTTACTCATGAGGAGTTCTCTCAATGGCTTCGAATCCATAGGGGAGATCTATTCTTGTTCCTTTTCAACCCTCTAGGAAGTTGGTCTGATGCTATGGAACCACGGGGGAGCCCTTGATGGTATTAGTGAACAATTTATAGTTTCTGGGGATTTAGTTGTCAGTTTTAACTCATGAGGGAGTTGCCTTAGTGATTTTCATTCTACTAAGGGGTGTTCTGGATCTTTTTAATCCACTAGGGATGCTTTAAGGGTCCTTGTGTCTTCCACCCTACCAAAGGTGTTTCTGTCATTTTTTGATGCATTCTTGAAATTTTCTTTGTACTTCTCACCTCTTAGGAGTCCATTGGGGATATTCTGAATTTTTTTTTTTACTAAACTACATGTAGTTTAGTGGGGGGTCTAAAACGCCTTTTGCATGCAAACACAATAGTGCAGGATTAAGGATTTTCAATACTTACACATGGAATCTTCATGTGGAGACTTGAGGAATAAGCTAAACCAATTCCATGTTTTACCAAACTATATTGCCCAAAACTTCTTTACCATTTTTTTTACTTTATTCAACTAGAGATTATAATATAATGTAAATGATTATTATTTTCACTATTTTTGTTTTTTATCATGGTTATTTTCACTGGTTTAAAGCTTTGAGTTTTACATGGTTTTGATCATAAACTTATTAGTTTGTACGCTTGGGCCTTGCACAGGTTTATACGTGGTTCATCACCCATATTAAAGTCAACATAATAAAAAAGTACAAATTGCTAATAAGAATTGAAAATAAATAAATAAATAAATAATTAAAAATACTATGAACAAAACAAATCAACTTCGCCAAGAACATTGCTAGTATTAATAACAACAAACTTCTTTGGCTCACTTAATAGTTTGCATAATAGTTTCTATTTTACTATCTAAAAAGTTATTTTATCTATTATACCATACTACTTTACAATACATCCAACATATCAAGCTCTATTTCCACATATAACCCATTAAAATAAAACCCACTATCCCATAAAATAGTATATGTCATCTCTCTCTCTTCTCCCCATCTTTCTATTCTCTTTTCCAACTGTCTCTCTTCCCTTTTATCTGTCTTTCTCAACCACCCAACACAAAAAAAAAAAAAAAAAAAAGACTAACTCATCCACTGGCCAACACCCACCACCCAAACTCATACTCAGATCAACCCATCTACCACTGACAATTCAAACCCATACCATCCCAACCACCACCACCAACAGAAAATGAAACCACTATTAGCACCACAACAAACACAGTCGCGACCACCAAAACCTATTATAAAAGAAAAAAAAAAAAAAAACCACCAAATCTAAAACCACCACCAAATCCAAATCCAATAGCAAAACCACACCATAACCACCTCTTAGCAACCAATGAATTGGTGGAGATCGGACTAAAACCATCTTTGCTTTTCATCCCTATTGATCTTTACTGCTTCTCTATTCTGTTGCCTTGTAGGCCCAACACCAGCATTAAAGGGGCAAGAGAGAGAGAAAAGATACCAAAGACTAAGAAGAGATAGAGGTGAGAGAGAGAGAATAAACATGATTAAAAACATAAATACAACTTGCTACAGTAATTTATACATATACAATTTTACTGTAGCACGTGGGTAAATTTTTTTTAGAAATAGACACTGGGGTAAAGCATAAGCATTTTCTTTTGTGTGGTTTGATGCTATAAAATAGCAAATTAGGAGTTTTAGAACTTCCAATGATAATGCTCTTATGTCTAGTCTGCTTGCCATCCACACCAAGTGTCATGTTTGGGCAATAAAATGTTTGGGCAGTAGAATAGTGCATGAGTATAGATTTCAATTCTTTATTGCATATCTCTCATGGGATGGTAGCCAAAACATTCCACAATCTTAAATAAAGCTCTCCCCTACATGTTACTTCGTTGCTCATTTATGCCTATATTTCTCTAAAGGTAACTTCTAATATACAAAAAGCTAAGACATGCAATTTAATTTTGTAGTTATTGTACTTAATAATAGATAATATTATAAATCCAAAGGTATACTCATTATAAGTGTATAACTGTATCTCTATAATTATATACTATTATATACTAAGAAGAATACTATTAGATGGAGTGGAGAAAGAAGAAGAAGAAGAAGAAGAAGAAGCACTGACCTTTGAATGTTTGCATGTTTTTTTTTTTTTTTTTTTTTTTTTTTTTGAGAAACACACACACACACACACATATATAGGGGAAGGGGGATGAGATAAGAGAATACACTCACACGCCAACACCAAAACTGCATGCGAATGTTTGCATGTTTAAAGAGCTATTTCAGGAGTAATTTAATTATGGTATCAGATAATCGGCCCATAATTATAATACTATACTTTTAATAATGTGCATTATGTTAGGAGCATTTTTTTTCTTATCAATTGATTATTATTTCTCTATAATTATTGTGGCTATGGTTTTTTTTTTCCTTGTATATCCGTCTCAAATAAGTTGTTTATTCTCCACATGATCTATCCTTTTTTTTTTTTTTTTTTGGAGTTTCAATAGTATTGTATTTAGGGCTTGCAATATTTTCTCATATGTTGGATTTTATTGTGTTTTGATTGGAAATTTAAGTATAGTAGGTAATCATTTTAGAGAGTTTTACATGTGCTCTAAGAGAGTAAGACTTGAGGACTTCTATTTGTAATATTCATAGCATAATAATTATAAATATGGCAATAATAATATAATTAAGGTTTGTAATCGAAAATAGTGGTTTAGTTATGACCTTTTTTTTTAGTTTCTTAAACACTTATGAACTGTTTGTTGAGTCCAAATATTTTGTTCCACATATTGTGCTCTACTTCATACTTCACTAATAAAAATTTGACAACTTGCTTCTTTTATTAAGTGAGATAACATGTCCTACTGAAATGAGTTTTAACGTTAACATTAATATAGTTGAGCTGAATCTCAGGATATTTTTGCAATTTAACACAATTTTGCTAACAATTTTTGTTAGTTAGCATGTTTTTGAAACTATTTAGGAAACTAGCATCTCAAGTCTAATAGACTTGAGTTTGCCATGGGAAATCGAGTCTAACGCACTTGATTTTTACAGATATCAGGTGATTTTTATAGACCTAAAAACGAAGAACGAAGAAGAAAGAAGGAGAATAAATCTCAGAGAAGAAGAACGAAGAAGAAAGAAAGAAGTGAAGAAGATCTGAAGAAGAAGAAGATGAAGAAGAAGAAGAAGATACAGAAGAAGACCCACAATAAAGAAGAAGTAGAAGAAAGAAGAGAGACCCACAAAGATGAAGAAGAGACCTATGAATCCAGCACAGGAACTTGAGTCTTAGACTCTTGATTTCCTTCACAAAACCCGAGTTTCAAGCCCTTGAGATGCTATTTTGCAAAATAGTTTTGCAAACTTAATAACTAACTAAATCATTTCTAAAATATTGTTAAATGCCAAATTTCCCCTGAATCTCATGTGGCTCCCTTAGTTCTACTCTTTAGCTGCTTTTGTTGTTGTTGTTGTTGTTGTTGTTTTATTTTTTATTTTATTTTATTTATTTATTTATTTATTTATTTTTTTCAGTTTCTTCATCTGTGATCTCATCTCTCAAGTTTGTTCATCTTCTTCCTTACTACGCACTAGTCACAAACTCACCCCTCTCTACCAACTACCAATCACCAACTCTCCCTTTCTTCAAATCTTTTTCTTGTTCTTCCACAAACGCTTCACTCCACCACCGCCATAGCCAACAAATACAATTTCGGCTTCTTTCGAAAACCAATTCTACGTTTATTGGTTTGTGGAATGGAAATAGTGTGTTTTTTCGTTACCAAGTGTTTTCAAGGTTTGATGTGGGAGTAATGATTTTTGAAAGTTGAAATTTAGGTTTATGATATGAAAATTTCTTGAAATCCTATTCTCTAGGCTATGGAAAATTCAAAGTCGTTGAAGAAAAGTATGGAGAGAAAAAAAAGTGACTTGTCTATGGTGAGATGGTGTTTGTTTTTTGTTCCACTAGGAAAAGTGTGGAGAGAAAAAAGTTTCTCTATTCAATAAAGGTTGTATTTAGAAAATATTTGGGGTTGCTAGATCTTTTACATGTTTGTTGAAATTCTTGAATGAGTTTAGGGAAGGGAAGCTCCTCCATAGAACTATAAAAGCATTTCAATCAAATGTGAACTAATTAGAAGGGGAATCTCTTGTGATTAGTTAATGTGTCATGTGCCACAACAAATAGAAAATAATTCAAATTCTGAAAATAACATATATATCAATGTCGTCACGAATAATAGTTTTGTCATCCTAATGAACCTTTATGGGTTATGACGCTTTTCACCACATCAATTATATCTGTAGTACATATGAGCTAGAAATGGGTGATTTTCTTCACAAAGTTACTTAGCCATGAATTACAACGCTCAAGTAGTGATCCTTAATTGTAGTTGTACCTGTTTGGATATAAGGGGGTTGTGATATGGATTCCTTTTTCTTTTTCCATTAACGAAAGCCTTGTTTTTAGAGTGTGTATGGTAGTTATAGCAATTTTGAATTTTCGAAGTAGTACTAAAACCATGACAATTGTGGAATAGGTCTGACATATCCATCAGTGTTTTAATTTCGGAATTTTAATCTCAACTATCGATGGGTTAGGCGAGGGGTGGGTGGGATTCTATTTGATCATGTTCTTCAGATGGGAGGGACGTGTAGTTTGCTATTATAATTTCTGGGTTATTATTATTATTATTATTATTTAATAATTAACATTTTTTTAATTAAGAAATAAATATTAAATTAAGGCCAAAACTACGTCGTTTTGGGCAAGTTAACAGTAGGAATGGACGGAATGTTAACGGATGACTGAATTGGGGAAGATTGAAACTTAGAGAACTGAAATGACAAAATAGAAATTTAGAGGATTGAAATGAAAAGTAGTGAAACTTAGAGGTGAGTTTGCATTTTGGCATTTTTTTTTAAGAAACATATTAATGGCTAATTTTTCCATTAAGAATAAAGAATAAAAAAGAAACCATTGGTTTGTTAATCTTGATGGCTAGGTTAAGCACAGAGATGGAGATCACAAACTCCTCTTATTTCTATTGATTACATATATTTAGTCATAAAAAATTAAAAAATTAAATCTAAAGAAAAGTTAGCATTTGTAGTATGACTTGAGCAATAATTATTTCATGCATTGGATATATACATCATTTTCCTCTCAATACATGGTTTTGGCTTGAGGCTTGAGGGGAAGTATTTATAAAAAAAGAAGAAGAAGATATATATAGATTTATAGTACAGATCTTCTTTCGCACCAACACAAATTCAAATTTATTATAGATAAAAGAAGACAGTACTACAGTTGCATATCTTGTTCCACGTTTATGAAAAGAACTTCTATTAACATACATATGTACATTATTATTATTTTGGATAGATACAGTATAAGTTAAACCTGTGGTGTCTAGTTTATGATAATTGCTTTTTTCTTCAAAGTAAAACTCCAGTTGGTTTTTTGTGTAGGTGGGATTTGAACCTCTATCCCCATTATTGCTAGACATTTCTATATATTATCATATTATTCTACCAAGTTATAGTTGTATCATTTTCCATCCAATGATCCAACTCAAGCAATATTTTCTGCAGGAACCAATGGAAGGCGTTGTTGATGATTCACGGGGGGCTGCCCATTTACAACATTACGCCAAATGAAAATTTTGAAGACTACAATCACATAGATAATTGACACACAAAAGCACCTTGAAAAGGGTTCCAATTCAGTAGTAAATCCATGCTCAGGTGCATTGTCAACGTGGCCGTGACTTCAGATGAAATAGTGGTGGCCAGGCTTCAGTAAATTGATTATAGAGAGGGCATTAACTGTGAGAAGTAAACTTGTTACAACACCTTAAATTTCAGAGAATTTCATCTTTTGGTGATAAGTTGGCCTCACTGAATATGGTGCCTCAAAGGGACTCATAAGCTTGCGCCCTGTTTCTGAAGTCAGAAAACATATTCCAAACATAATTATAAAATCTCCAATTGATTTGAACATAAAATTGTTTCCTATATCTCTCACATGTAGCATTAAAGAACCCAAATAATAAGAGACACAGGAGTGCAACTGTGTGCAAGATTGCCACCATACAAACAACACTACCATGACCTCCAATCTTTAAAAGGTAAAATTGAGTTCCAGTGAAGGTGGAAAGAGCACAAAGAGAACTAATCAAGCCTAGAAGGAACCAAAAGATTCGAACAGGTGTCACCCGAGGATGAACATTTATTGTGAACCATCTCTCTAGAGCAAGGTTTTCAAACTCGGACCGTTTATTGAACCGTAAAAGGGAGAGGTTCAAGGTTTTTGAGGTTCAACCGAGGTCGAACCGGGGTCGAACTGTGATGATGTCATAATTAATTTAATAATTAATTAAAGCCTAAATATAAATATTAAATTTATAAAACTAGCAAAATTGACTAACATATCTATATATGTGAGGGAAATTTAATGATTTTCAAGCATGTATTTAATAATTAAATAAGAAAGTTAATAAAATAAAATAATAACCATGAAAACATTAAAATTTATGATTAATTTTTGAAGTAAAGTTGAATATTTTTGAAGGATTTTAATTATAATTTTTTGATATTCCTTATAAGAGATGGATAATTTAATTAAGTAGAATAGAATTGTGTTAAGTTGGTTTTATAAAAAAAAAAAAAAAAAATTGCATTAAGTTTACTTCAAGTATTTTTTTTGTTATTATTGAGCACCAGCTACTAGCTTGGCTGAGTGGTTAAGTTTTAGTCAAATTTATGACCGGCCAGGGTTCAAGTCCTTCCAACTGCATTTTCTGAATTTTCGGGTTTAACAGGTTTGCTTGAACCGAGGTTGGACCGCACGGTTCATGCCACCGGTTCTGCATGAACCGTGCGGTCCAACCCCGGTTCAGGCGGTTCACGGAATTCCCATTAATGCCCGGTTCTTGAGGCTTAAAAAACCGAAATTTGCTTCGGTTCTCAGTTTTCCCGGTCGGACCGCCCGGTCCGATCCGGGTTTCAAAACAGTGCTCTAGAGGGGTTGGGCGAACATGTTCGTGGAGGTGATCTCCTTCAACTTGAGGAGCCTGTTGGTTCCAAAGATTTCTCCACCAATATTGTGCTGCTTGCCAAAATGTTACTGTTGGCATGCCATCATGCACTTCATTTGGTACATTCCACGATGCGTTATGTACATCACCTGGCTCAGGAGGTACATTCCTAGGCCCAATTGGTAATTTTGGATTCATGCGGAGAATAAAAATGGTTTGAAGCCACTATAGAGAAAGGAGAGGAGGGAAAGGTTGAATTTTGGGATTTGGTTAGGGAGCTTATGGGGGTAGAAAAGCAAAATTTTTTATCAATCTTCAAGGCATTCGATCCTATGAATGGGGATAACAAACAGGTGAACTCCTTTTAACATTTTCATTTGGGAATCATTTATATGTACCTTGATTAGGAAAAGGAAAGGATAAAAGAAGAATGAGAAGAAAGATTATTCCCAATGTTCAGTAAAAGAAAGGATACAAGAAGAATCAGAAGAAAGATTATTCCAATGTTCAGTAACTTCTAGTACTTAATACAAAACGTAATAGTTTAAGCAAAGAAAGTAACATATATATCACACATCTTTCATTCACATTACCTGATCATGTAATTGCATGTGAATGGGTATGATTAAGGGATTTAAAATGTAAAATAAAGTCAAATAACCCACTGAAACTTCATTTTTTAGGAGTCGGCTGGAAGTCTCATTTTCTTGTATATATGGTGCATCTAACTTTGTTTGTTTCACAGTTTCAAATTCTCAAATGCATGTTTCTTTTGTTGAGGTTTATGACCTAAAATCCAATTTATTGGCATGTCATAAATAATTAAATTGTTTAATTATATGAGACTATCTATAAATGAACTAATGAAACATTATCTTAGTCCATGAGATGCACCGTATGTGATTTATATAAAAAGTCACAGAAGAAACAAATCACAAGTTTTTTGTAAACTCAGAATTTTAGTTTGTAGTCGGTGATGAAATTAGGCATTTCATCTGCGAAGACTATAACGTATCAACTAAGATGATTTGTCTTGTTCATGGAAGTGGAGACTTCTAGTTGATATGTTGATATGTTTTAAGAGTTAAGACATATTGAACTGGATCGCTGTGAGATTTATTATTCTCCTAACAACTCTCAAATGAATTATAAATCTCACGACCTGATTATGAGGTGTAGGTTGCTTTGATATATCAAGAGTGAGATCTATAAGTCACGATCAAAACCTCAATATGTTAGACAGCCACATTTAGTGTTGATGAAACATATATTTTTAAGATGGAATGCATAATCTCTTAATGGAGATATAAAATATTCCATTGAGATAAGTTTAATGAGTTTGGTTATTCAGAGTGTTGGGCATAACCACTTTAGTAAGGAGTTACTAATGTATATATTTATGAAATTAGATTTCATAAATATATGATGAATTACATAAAGGATTAAATCGGGTACTCAATGATTAAGATATAGTAATCTTCAAAATGGCAGTTTATATTCATAACTTTGTATTACTACAAATATTTTAATGAAAGAGTTGCATGTATGATAAAGTCTTGGGATATAATCTATTAATGAGGCCTAGAGTGCAATTATATTCATATAGTGGTATTGAATATAATTAATGGTAACTTTGGACTTGTCAAGAGTTGATAGAAAAGCCCAAGGCCCATTGGAGCTAGAGTCTTATTTGTTCTCTTTTGATCCCACTCCAAGCCACACACTAGAGCCCAATTGGAATGACCTAAAATACTAACTCAATTAGATAATCAGTTATATTTAATGAGAGAAACATACATAATTTTGATGAAAGTTTTCTAAGTGGTTTTCATTATGATCAAATGAGAACATGAAATGATTTGTGTGTGAGTGTTGGACACTCTCTTATTCTCTCCTTGGAAACTGATTGAGAGACCACACTTCTTGGGCATTAAGTGGAATTGGAGTGAAGATTAAAAGTGTTCCCAAGTGCTTCTAATATTTTGTTTTGAATTTTCACTGCACCAAGGTACGCTTTCTTGTTCTTAAATTCTAAAACTTTCGTAGTACATGTTGTCAATTGTGAATGAAGTAGATCCGTTAATTTTTCGCTGCGTATGTTTTGTATATAATACAAACATGTATTTTCCCAAAAATTAGTATTAGAGCGGTCTTCAATTTCGAATCTGAATAACATGTTTTGTGAGTTTAGGAATTAGAGATAATAGTTTCACGTTGTTAGAAAATTATGTATTTTAATTTTCTGCATGATTGTTGAAACTATAATTTGATGAAAACTAAAATTGATGTTATGATGTTGTTTAAATTTGAATTTAAGTATGTTAAATTGATCTTTAAGGCTATAGTATCAATGGAAATCAGTTTTGATATCAGATTCTGCATATCATGTGCATATGGTGGTTGTTTGTTCATAAAAAATGTTGAAAACTGTCAACAACTGCTCTATTAAAAACTTAGAACACGGGTTTTTCGCGGGTTAACTTCCCGCGAAGTTACTAGGAAAAATGCTTCTGAAGCACAAAACTGTTTTGCGAGATAGTCGCGAGACAGTCGCAAAATAGTCGCGAGACAGTCGCGAAAGTTTCTGTTTAAATTTTGTGTTTTCACTATTTTCCTTAACCCATTTTCTCGGGAAGAGTTTAGTCGCGAGATTCTTGTGAAAATGCACCTGAAGGGAATTTTGCATTTTTTCTAAGTGTTTTGAAATGTATAAAGAGCAAGGCTGTGTGATGAGATTACACATGGTTCTAACTAAAAGACCTAATGAGATCAAAGATATTAGTTAAATTGAACTCTTAATCCTAAATTTTTGGGACTTGTCTTTCAAAAAACATTCTAATGAGATTGGAATTGTTGTATGATTGAAAGTCCTTAATTTATTTTAATTAGAAGTTTTAATGAGATTCAAGCTTAATTAAAGGATATATAGTTTCTAATGAGATTAGAATTCTTAATCAAATAAGTTAAGGATAGAGCTCTATATAACTAATTTTTGATTCATTAGTGTTTAAGGAATCCTAAATAGTTTAGGACTTCCATTTTAGTTAGTGATTCTAATAAGATTAGAGTCTTCAACAAGTGCAAGGTTATTAGTTGTGATGGGATCACTTATTTAAGAAAAATCTAAATAGAGTGGGAGTACTGAAATAACCCTCTTGTTAAGTTTATTGTAATGTGAATAGATACCTTATCTTGACTTCAAGTCTTGCATTCCATGCGGAGGGTATTTACTTCACGGATTACAAGGTGAAATTTCTTTATGGTTGCGCGAATGTTCATTATGCTATTGTGACGTGACTTAGTAACATCACATTGAATTTAAACAATTAAACACATTTGATGTGTAGGGTTAAAATTGTGATAAGATCATAATAATTTTAGGACAATTCACTTGTTTTAAAATTTCTAGTAGGAGAGAGATACAAGGGTTGGGTCTCACGGCCTCCATTGTCGGTTTATAGTGGTGTAGAGTAAACATCTCGTCTTGGCCTCGAGCCTTGCGTTCCATGCGAAGGATGTTTATTTCATGGTACCAAGACTAACTACACTCGCAAAATATATATTTATATATATATATATATATATATATATGTGGTAGTAAAGATATTTTATGCCTACGAATAGTTTTTTCAATATTTATATGCCACGATTGGGAATTTCATAATCCAATTAGGGGAATTAAAAAAAAGCCAATTGGGAATCGCAAAAATGAAATGAAAGTCCTCAGATCTCCATCTCCATTCACTTCACTTCAACCCCGTGTGACGACTTTCATATTCAACGTGAAATAGAAAATAGGAACATGAGAGGTGGTAGCCAATCTTTCAAGCCCGAGGATTTAATATGCCTTCGAATAGTCTTATCAATATTTATATGACACGACTGGGAATTTCATAATCCAATTAGGGGAATTTATATCTATATATTACTAAAAGTTGAAGCGTGGCATTTATTACTATTGAGCTCTTGTTGCGCCACCTCATCGCCACGTCATTCGCCACATAATTATTATTTATTTCTATTTTTTTTAAAAAAATATATATATATATATATATTTATATAAATAGATTATTGACTTTTTTTTTTGGTTTCCCAGGTATCCCCAGACGTTGTCCAGGACTTATCCCTCGAGGCACTATCAGGCGCCGAAGCGGGGTCCTCTCCCAAGAAAGTTTTTTGCATACAGATTATTGACTTTACATATTCATCTTTGTCGGTTTTAAGTTTTAACATCTATATATATTTCTTTTTTATTTCCCATTTTCCAATAATTTTTTTTACATTCACTTATTTTTTAAATATTTACACTTTCTTCAACCTTTCTTCTTCCCTTATCTTTTCATCTCCTCACTACCCTCTCCTTTAATATTGCTATTCATATTTCCCTTTATCTTCCTTTATTTGTCTCTTCTTATCCCTTCCCTTTTACTATAAATTTGTCACTCTTTTCCATTCTTTGCATAGTTTTCTTTCATAAAAAAGGTTCTCTCTCTCTCTCTCTCTCTCTCTCTCTCTCTCTCTCTCTCTCTCTCTCTCTCTCAATGTTTTGGTAGATTTTTATTTTTTATTGCATCTCAGCTTTAGGTTAATAAATTTTTGTATTTTTAAGAACTCTAATTTAGATTGATATGATTTAGTTTTGTGTTTTAAGTTATTATTATTATTTTGCTCTTTGATTGTTATATATTATTTGATTACATTATAAAAAATAAAAGATAGTAGATAAAAATAAAATAGTTTCCATTACATACTATAATTTGGATAATTTAGTGTTTATTGTTATATCTTTTAATTTTTCTTATTTTTTTCTTCTCTTCTATTTTACTCAATACTGAAATTCGACCACATCCTTCTTATCATTAAATTATTTATATTTTCTCTCTCTTTTTGTTTGAAAAAATAAAAAATGTAATTTTTTATTGTGCTCGTCAAATTGTACTTATTTTTTTTTTTTAATATTTATACTTTCTCCAACCTTTCTCCTTCTTTTTACCTTTTCATCTCCCCAAACATTTTACCTTAATGTTACTCTTCCTTTTTCCTTTTATCTTCCTTTATTTTGTTTCTTTTTATTATCATCCTCTTAGTATAAATTTGTCATTCACTCTTCCATTCTTTACATAATTTTCTCTCACAAAAGAGTGGTTATTTCTCACTCTTTCTCCCTCAATTTTTTGGTGGATTTTTATTTTTATTTTTCTTGCATCTCTATTTTAGCTTGATAAAGTTTTGTATTCTTTATAACTCTATTTTGATTCATGGGATTTAGTTTCATGTTTTTAGTTTATTGTTATGTATTTTGTTTTTATTTTTTTCTCATATAATTTTAGTTAATATTTAAATTCAGCCACATCCTCCTAAAAAAAAAAAAACCTTTGACATACCACTAGCATAACTACATCTATAACTATTTAAGTCATCCATGATATCTATTTCTTATTAATAACCATTAAATTTATAACTGGCAAGGGAACATATAAAGTAATAAAGAATAAATGAAGGAAAAAAAGAAATGAAATCAAATATCAATTAATAACTATTATTTGGAAAATAAAAGGGTGGTAAAGTGGAGTAAGAAATAAAATAGAGATGACTATACAGAGGATATTAAAAACTTTATAGTGTAATAAAATCAACAATTAAATATAATAATACAAAATTTAAACTTAAAACTAATCAAACTCTAACTAGGGAAATTATATATATATATATATATAATCATAATCTTCATACACCATGACTTAAAAAAAATTATTGAATAGTTCTAACTCTCATTTAATGTCTATTTTATAAAAATCATCAACCAATAAATATATGATAATTGTAAAAAATATTATAGATAAGATTATGAAAAATATGATAAAACTATTAAAAAAAAAAAACTCTTTTATAAAGTATAGGGACTAAAATAGTATTTTATCTAAAAATTATCATGCACAACGCACGGGTCTGTGACTAGTGATAAATAATAATATAAAGCCAACTGGGAACTGCAGAAATGAAATAAGAGTCCTCAGATCTCCATCTACATTCACTTCACTTCAACTCCGTGAGAGGACCATCATATTCAACGCGAAATAGAAAATAGGAATATGAGAGGCGATAGCCAATCTTTCCAGCCCAAATATTTGTTACAATTAAAGTTTTGTATGCTCAAAATATATAATTTAAAATTGTTAGAATTTCATTATTTTATGAGTTTAACAAAAACCAACATAAGTTCTCTCTAAAGGTTTATTTAAGTTCTAAAAATCATCAACTCAGAATTATAAGTGAAATTTTGACTATGAAAAGTTACAATGGTTTATTCATATGCAAAAAGAACCCTAAGAACAAAAACAACATAATGGATATTCTATATCTTTCTATGAGTTTCTAGTATATACATGAGTGACTTTCTAAATTGTTATAAGAATTTCTTTACAAAAGTTTAACCATGGTGAAGTTCGATCTTTATGTCCCTACTACACAACCATTTAGCTTATAGACAAAGTTGGACAACAAACTTGGTTGTAGTCTAAAATTATAATACCACTTAATATCTTTTTATTAGATGTGAACTTTAACAAATACACAATTGGGTTATGTTTGTTCGTTTAGACCCTTTAAAGCAAATAGTTTAACCTAATATATTAACCAAGTAATTACTTAGATTAATTATTTAGATCTAGGTTAAACACAAATAAATCATATCATACAAAACAGAGGAAAATAAATAACACCACGATATGATGACCTAGGAAAACTAATGAAACTAACCGTTTCAAGGTAAAAACATGAGGAAGATTTAATCTAACTATCCTCAAGGTAAAATAAATTTACTATAAGAGAATTGAAGTTTTGACCATCAGATTTAATCCTAAATCTATTGCTACCTCATGTAGTAACTTACTGACATAACCACGTGCAAGTTCTGAATCCACAGACTCCTTCTCTTCTTGGATTTAAACCAACACAAGCCACCTTGCTTGTGACTTTAAGATCCCACTCAAAGGTTTCAGATCACCTTCAGTAATGATCTTGATGCAGCAACTATGTTCTACCAACGCTTGATTGTAGTTTTCGCTCCGGTAGATTCTTGTGTAGTTAGAAGGTACAAAAACCTCTCAAATCTTGCAAAGAGTAACACACAAGTCTTCTAAAAGTCTTCATAACGTGGCTAGGGTTTCCCTTTTATATGTGGAGTAGTTTAGATGAAACCCTAAACGTTTTTGCGGGCTTGGGCCTATTTAAAAATATGCAGAAAAATAACTGTGCTTGAGATTTTCGATCAATCGAGCCTAATTCTCGATTGGTCAAGCAAGGCAGAATCACACTCCCCTTTTTTGCAATTAGCTAGACTTGAATTGTGAAACAACCACTTTTAAGTATTGCCTAAAAACCTAGACTTAACATGTTTTGTTTTCGGTTTGCCAACACAATACACATGTGATTCTAAATATTTAAATCTAAATCTTTAGAACCTAACAGGTTACATTTTCTACTTATCGTCCATGCTTACAAAATTTTAAGAAGATCATAGATTAATAGATACGTCACCAATCAAATGTTTAAATTTCAAGATTCTGTAATATAAAATTATGCTTAAAAAATAAGTTTATGGTTTGAATGGTAAATAACGTCCAATTGACATTAAATTTGATATGTGTTAAGAACATAAAAAATATACAATTCAATGGTTATATTTTCAAAATATGTAACTATGTTAATTTGTTTTAGTAAGAGTTGTAGTTTTATGCTACATTCAAATTTGTAGCCAAACTTTGTCCTTATCATATATTGAACTTCATTAAAAGTGAAAAACCCATCCTCTAAACGTAACAAACAACACTTACTTGTCCTAAATGAGACCATTAATTCAAGTGCCCAACTAACCAAATATTGATTGCTTGTTATTACGTGTTAGGTTCTAAGATTTAGGAACTAATGTATTAGAACTTCAATTTGTAATGTTGGCAAATCATGATCAAAACATTCTTTAGGTTGTGTGTTAGACTTGCTTAAAGTATGGCTTTTTATGTAAAGTTGGAATCGAGTTAACTGCAGAATTTACTGTGCACTTCTACCTGACTCGATCGATCGAGAATTAGACTCGACCGATCGAAAATCGTGCAGAATGTTTTTCTGCAGAAAATTCCCAACTCAGCCCAAGCCCATTTAATGTATAGGGTTTTATGTTTTGTCCTAAGTATATAAGGGAAAACCCTAGCCACGTTTTTAGTGTTCTGAATGTTGTGTTTGTGAATTTAATTGTTAGATCTAGAGGTGTTTGCCTTCACATACACTTAGGGTTTCCAAACTCTAGATTCATGTCAAGAGATTGGTAAATCATACAGTTGCAGAATCAAAAGAGCTTCAAGATATACAAGCAGGTGCGCTTGTGATTTACTGAAGAATTCAAGGAAAGAAGGAGTCCGTGGTCTCGGAGCTGTCACGTGGTCGTGGTAGTAAGTTTCTTACAGGCAGGTAGCAATAGAATGTTAGTGGTCTAAGTCTCTATTGTGTAAACTTCGATTCTTTCATAGTGATTTCGTTTTACCTTGAGGATAGCTAGGTTAAATCATCCCTAGGTTTTTACCGGTGTGGTTTCCTGGGTCATTATATCATGTGTTCTTTATTATTCTGCACTTTTACATGATTTGATATATTTGTTTTAACCTAGATCTGTTTAAATTACCTAAGTTAATCACTTGGCTAATTCTCTAGGTTAATCTGTTTAGGTTTAAGGGGTTTAAACGAACTTACAATTGGTATCAGAGCGGGTAGCTTTTGTTTTTGATCCTTTGATCTTTGAGCTGATCCTTGACCCCTGTTGTCATGGAACACGGACACTCTCTTGTTGTTCCACCTCATTTTGATGGGAACAATTATGCTTATTGGAAAGTAAGGATGAAAGCATTCCTAAAATCTATTGATGAGAGAGTCTGGAACTCCGTTGAGTACGGATGGGAGAAGCCCACTACTCCTGTGAGTGAGTGGCAAACTTCTCAAAAGGAGGCAACTGCTTTCAATAGCAAAGCTATGAATGCTATTTTCAATGCTGTCTCTATGGAGGAATTTAAGAGAATCTCTAATGTTGAGGTTGCTCATACTGCTTGGAATATCCTCCAGACTGTGCATGAAGGCACAAAGGCAGTTAAGATTAATAAGTTGCAGCAATTGACTACTAAATTTGAAAGCATTAGAATGAATGAAGATGAATCTTTTGATGAGTTCTATGCTAAACTGAATGATATAGTTAATTCTGCTTATAATTTGGGTGACATCTATGATCAACCTAAAATTGTTAGAAAGATTCTTAGATCTTTGACTAAGGATTTTAGACCCAAAATGACTGTCATCACTGAAAGCAAGGATGTGGACTCCATCCCTGTTGATGAACTTGTAGGATCTCTCAAGTATGTTGACGATGTTGAGGATGGTGGATTTGATGATGAACTCTTTGCTACAGAGATTGCCTATCTTGCCAAGAACTTTAGAAACTTTCTTAGGAACAATAGCAGAAGGGCAAGAGGTAAGAACACTGTTGAACCTAGAAATTTTAGGAGGAATGATCCCACTAAGGCAAATAACACTGAAAAACCTAAAGAAAGAGTTGGCCAACCTTCTAATAATTCTATGGGACAACAATATTATGGATGTCAATGGTATGAGCATATGAAATCTGAATGTCTTACATACTTGAAGTCTAAGGGTAAGGCTATGGCTATAACCCTTAGTGATGATGAAGTTTCTGACAATGAATCCACTAGTGATGAGGATGGAAACTTCATTGCTTTCACTGTTACTACTGTAGTTAATGAAAGCATGTCTGTTGAAGAGAACCCTTCTGATGGGGAACTCTCTGAAGATGCAGATTTACAAGAAACCTACAATAAACTTTGCAAAGTTGCTGCAAAGGATGCCATGAATGTTGATTTAGGCTTAAAGAAAATTGCATCTCTTGAACTTGATAAGAAGAATTTGCTTGTGAAATTATTTGATGCAAATGAGCTTTTGAATAATGTGAAAACTGAGAACATGCTTTTACTTGATAAAGTTAAATGTTTGGTACTTGAATTATCTGTTGCTAGAGAACAAACTAATAGGTCTGTAAGCTCCAAACTTGATCACATGTTGAGTGTTCAAAAGTCTCCTTCTGATAAAACTGGCTTAGGTTTTGTGGAAAGCATCTCTGTGCTTGAACCTTCTTCCACAAACTTTGTTCCTTCTACTGAACCTCCTAAGAGTGAGATTGTTAAACGTTCGGTGAGTGAACCTGTTAAATCTGTAGATGTTACTCCACCTAGGAAGATTAGGGTTGATCTTCAAGAGTCTCATTCTAGAGCTTCTACTTCTACTAAGGGCAAGTTGCATGATAAGCCTGCATGGGTTTGTCATTTTTGTGGAAAGTCTGGACACGTTCTTCCAAATTGTTTCAAGTTACAAGCTGCAAAGCGAGCAAATAAACCTAAAGTACCTGTGCCTCAAGCACATGATCCTATGGTACTTATTAGTGAATTGGTAAAGGCGTTAAACCTTTATTCCAATCCTGGAGTTGGTCAAAATTCTAATATGAATCATAACTCCAATGCAAGAGTTGCATCTAAAAGGTTTTGAATGCAAAAGACTCGACCTAATTAAGTCTGTCGGACATGGTCCTTGTGCTTCATTGTTCTATCTTATGTGACCTTCGTGCAAATTGTGTTTCTGCTATTTTTTCTTAAATTTGAAAACAAGGTTGGTCAAGCTAATTTTGCATAACATGTTTATGTACCTTATTTAGCTTTGATGCACTTATTTCTATTGCACTTTACTAGCTGAAGTTTTGTTGTGCATGTTGAGTGGGAAGATGTTATATCTGTTGATCACATGATCTTGATCTTGAAGTCTTATGTCTTTGATTGTCGGACTTGAACTTATTGAGAAAGGCATAAATAACCATCTCACCACTGTTTATTAGCCAATCATGAACACCTTAGTGAATATCGTAAGATTTTGTGCTCGAGAAAGTGTAGCACATGCACAAAAAGAACATAAGGTGTAACCTCTTTTAAAATGCTAAAATTGGTGTGTACATTATTGGGCTATAATAATATCACAATTCAAATAAAATTGGTGTATACATTATCCCGGCTATATTATTAAGTTTCTAATCAATTAAATTGAATATTAATTCTGAGGCAAATCAAGAAACTTACATGATTGCAAGCTTTTATTCTAGAATATGTGAGAGTTATATGATGTAACTCTTTAAGTAATAGTCTCTTTCAAATTCATGTGATGAATTTTGTAGAAACTGTGATTGATCTCTATGTGCATATCACCTCACATGTTTCTCAAGCTTATGCTAGTTGCACACACTACACAAGTTATTCTTTGCTAAACTGTGTACATGGTATTGTGTGTTTTTGGTCTGACCAACCAAGTTTGAAAATTTCTGAAAATTGATACAAAACATGTTTGTTTGTTTAGAGTTTTTGAGGGATATTAAGAGAAAATCTTGTTTTGGGAGATCTGGGGTAAATACATGTGTTTTTGGAAAACTTTTCAACTCATACTCATGCATTTTTCTCATAAAATGTAATGCTTTGAGGAGTTTCATCACTGAAATTGGTTTGTTTTTCAAAAATTTGTTTTTCCAGAATTTTGATCGATCGAAACTGCTTTTCGACCGATCGAAAATGTTTTTAAAATCTCTGGAAAGTTTCTGGTTGTTTCGATCGGTCCTCGATTGGTGTTGGATCAATCGAAGGAATTTTCGACCGATCAAATCTGTTTTTCGATCGATCGAAAATCGGGCTAGTGGTTTTTAAAAAGGAATTTTTCTCACATGTTCTTCACTTTTCAAACACTATTCAAATCCTTTTTTCACTCTCTACCAACCGGTCAAGCCAATTTTTGCTGTTTTTGTCGTTTTCCTCCGTTCTTTTTGCATCAATTCTCTCTCCCAAGGCCGGTAAGACTCTTTTGCCCTTCCTTTTGATTTTTTTATTTCATGTTTCATGCATAATTTTCATGCATTTTGGGTATTTTCGGCATTTAGAGTTTTGGTATTTTTGGGATTGATTTTGAATCTTTTTCTTTCAAATTAATCATGGGTTTTTGTGGGCACACCTTCTCGAAGTACTACAAGTGGTTTAATTTGATTAATTTGATGTTTTGTGGGAAATTTGAAAATCTAGGGCTTGAAATTGATGAAATTGGGGTTTTTGTTCAATTTGATATAAATTGATGAAATTGGCTTGTTAGATTGTTAATTTGATTATTATATTGTGTTAGTTAACTGTTGTGATGATCAATTTCTCAATTTGTTGTGTTTTGAAAAATTGAGTTTTACCCAAATTGGGTATTTTTGATTTAAATTTTATGCTCAAGCCAATTTTGTTAATTTGGATCATAATTGACCTATGTTACTGCATTAGTTCATGCATCATTTGCATATTTTGTTCATGCATCATATAGATTGGTATTTCTATTTTTTTGTTGTACTAACTTACAGTCTGCCTTTGGTTTTTGTTTTTGCTCTCTTCTTTCTGTGTCTCACTTTTCTATCCTTAGCACCATGCCTAGGAAAACTAGAACCCATAGGACTTTTGACCCTTCACCTTCCTTTGATAGTGATCGGTTTCCTAATGAGAAGAACCAAGAGACATATGAGACCCTTAATCTTAGGCGTCATATTTGGGGTGAGCGTAGGGTCATTCTAGATGAGGTTGATCCTGAGGTGAGACGTAATTTTGAGTGTCGAGGTTGGTTACCTTTGTTAGATTTTGAGCATCCACCTCCGGCTACCTTGATTATAGAGTTCTATTCGAACCTCTCTATCCACGTCTATGATACCAACACCTTAGTTAAGGTTTGGTTACGAGGTGTGGAGTATCGCATTACCCCTTCGGTAGTGTCTGATGCTTTTGGGGTGCCTATTGTTAATCATCCCGTCTTTCCCTATGATGAGTCTTCGTCTCTTGATGACGTGATGTCATACATCACTGGATCTTCTATCCAGTAGGGTTATGATCCTCGGATCACGTCTGCTAAGCTCTCTGAGCTTCACTATCTTTTCTTTAGGATTGTCTGTCATTCCTTGTGGCCTATTTCTCATCTTCATACTATTCCTATTGAGCGGTGTGTCTTCTTGTATGCTCTTGTTACTGATGCTCCTATCAGTTTTCTACACCTGTTTCTTTGTTCTTTGAACGAGGTACATCGGAGTAGTTCTACGGCTCATGCTTTATTCTTTCCTATTTTTATTCATAGGATTCTCCTTCACCTAGGTCTAGGTGATTTTCCTGCTTCTGAGCCCGTACACATTATTGCTCCTATAGGTGCTACCTTTCTGAGGCAAAGGGCTGCTCAACTTTGAGCTAGCTCTAAGCGTCCTAGGGTAGAGCCTTCCGGTGTCACTCCACCTCCTTCTTCTTCTACAGATGCTCTTGCAGCTGAGGCGTCTGCTGATCCTGTTGCTGCTGCTGATGATGTTCCTCCACCTTCTCCTTCGGATGTTTCTGATATTCTTCGGACTCTGGATACTGTCATGACCGTTTAGGTGGCTCATAGTCAGCTTCTGGTGGATGTCCTTGATGAGCTTCGTGCTTTGAGAGTGGATTTGGAGAGTTTACGTCGTTCTCCTCCGCCGCCTCCTTTTTATGATGAGTGAGTGCCCTTTGGCAATTCGTCACAAAAAGAGGGAGTGCATTCTATTGAGGAGCTCATATCTTGTAGAGGAGATTTTTGTCTTAGGGGCGGTTTTGTACCTTGCTGTGATACTGAGGAGCTTGTGGAGTTATTAGATTGTATCTAGGTGCTTCACTTTGTATTTACATTTTTTGCTCTTGTTAGGAGATATTTTTTGAGATACATTTTTATGTATTTGTTTCTTGTTTCACTATGCTACTTTGCTTATTGATTTATATTTATGATGTTATTCATGATATATGTCTTTATTTTGTGTTATGTGAAATCAAGAAGTTCTTTTCTATATTCCTTGTATTTTCCACACATGCGTTTATGTGTTTGTTAAGTGTTACAGGAATATACAGGTTGATTCAGTCGTGCTGCTATCTACTTTGCAACTGTTAGATAGTAGTTAGGTTGAATTTGTTTAGTGGCTTTTTATTTTGTAATGGGCTGTTTCAATTTGTAAACTTTGAGCTTTTTATTAAGTCTGTGTTTTGTCACGGATTGCCAAAGGGGGAGTTTGTTAGGTTCTAAGATTTAGGAACTAATGTATTAGAACTTCAATTTGTAATGTTGGCAAACCATGATCAAAACATTCTTTAGGTTGTGTGTTAGACTTGCTCAAAGTATGGCTTTTTATGTAAAGTTGGAATCGAGTTAACTGCAGAATTTACTGTGCACTTTTGCCTGACTCGATCGATTGAGAATTAGACTCGACCGATCGAAAATCGTGCAGAACGTTTTTCTGCAGAAAATTCCCAACTCAGCCTAAGCCCATTTAATGTATAGGATTTTATGTTTTGCCCTAAGTATATAAGGGAAAACCCTAGCCACGTTTTTAGTGTTCTGAATGTTGTGTTTGTGAATCTAATTGTTAGATCTAGAAGTGTCTGCCTTCATATACACTTAGGGTTTCCAAACTCTAGATTCATGTCAAGAGATTGGTAAATCATACAGTTGCAGAATCAAAAGAGCTTCAAGATATACAAGTAGGTGCGCTTGTGATTTGCTGAAGAATTCAAGGAAAGAAGGAGTCCGTGGTCTCGGAGCTGTCACGTGGTCGTGGTAGTAAGTTTCCTACAGGCAGGTAGCAATAGGATGTTAGTGGTCTAAGTCTCTATTGTGTAAACTTTGATTCTTTCATAGTGAATTCGTTTTACCTTGAGGATAACTAGGTTAAATCCTCCCCAGGTTTTTACCGGTGTGGTTTCCTGGGTCATCATATCATGTGTTCTTTATTATTTCGCACTTTTACATGATTTGATATATTTGTTTTAACCTAGATCTGTTTAAATTACCTAAGTTAATCACTTGGCTGATTCTCTAGGTTAATCTATTTGGGTTTAAGGGGTCTAAACGAACTTACATTACCCATTAAATTGTTAGGAACTTATGGGTAGAACTCACCCTTGAAAACTGTCTTGCAAGAGGAAGGTGCCCAAGAGCTTATAAATACATGGTTAAGTTTATACTTAATCCATATGAGACATAAGAATCATAATATACCACCACACTCCACAACCGATGTCCACGACGACTCACTCTAGCGACACTGATCCGATGGTAGCCCTTTCTCTTTTAGTGACTCCACTCACCTATCAGTAATTTTAATTTAGTCTCTAGGTCGCCCCTTCCAAGATCTGACCACAAAATCGCAACTTATTTGATCCCATACTCAATGAGCTACACCCGATTACTTGAAGTGGTAGTTGGTTCTAATACCAAATGTTAGGAACCTATGGGTAGAACTCACCCTCGAAAATCGGTTTGTAAGGAAAGGGTGTCCAAGAGCTTACAAACACATATTTAAGCCTATACTTAATCCATGTGGGACACAAGGATCATAACATAAACCTATTTATTATGAATCTATTCAAGGTTGAGTTATTGTTATTGGTGATTCGCTTAAAAGGTTACTTGAGACAAGTTAGGCCAAACTCACGTGAATGGGTAAAGTCATGTTAATGCCTCTCACAATGGATGTTTGACTAATTATATTTTCCTCCTTAGATCGAGGGTTATATAATGAAGTTGCCACTTATTTTATTAAATGAAAAAAAATATGAAAACTGTATTAAAAAAAATGTCATTTTATTAATTGAAAAATGTACATTGATTTGAATATAATGAAGGTTTTACATGGTTTTAGCCCTAGATATAATCTAATAAAAAATACATAGCTTTAGTCTTAATTACATTCTAAAAAACCAAAAATTATATGGATAAGTGCTGATTTAAGAACCCTTGATCTAAGTTAGGAAGCTAAGTGACAAAATTTTGTGTTAGGCACCTCCCTTGTCTAGTGAAACTGGTCTTCTAGACTATGATGAACAATGTTATGTCAAATCATTACAAACAACATATCATTCAATCAATTTTATATTACTTATTTTAAAATAAAAGTGGCAAGTTATTTTCTAGAAATTTAATTGTCTGCGTATATGAGGAACCCTAAATTCATTGTGTCCATGATTTTATCTGGATTGAAACAAGCATTCTAGTGATTGTGTGTGATTTGTAAAAACAAGCTACTTCTACTTTAATTGTTTCATGCTCTTATTTGGATTAAAACTAAATCCTAGTGATTGTGTGTGATTATTGTTTCAAATTAACATGTTATCTCATGTGTTTGATATAAATTTAGGCTAAAGTACAAAGTAAACCTTTGAAATTTGGGAGTATTTTGAAAAACAACACTATCATTTTGAAATTTGGATTTTGATATGTTAGGATCTAAAAGTTTAAAACAATTGGCAAACTGTGAGCACAAACTTGTCTAGATATAGATTCCTAGATCTATAGGTTGATTAAACTCTGCTCAAGGTGTTACAAGTCAGAACACAAGAACATAAAAGTTGCAGAAAGAAGAATTCAAATTCAGTGAAATCCGACCGATCAAAAATTAAATCCAACCAATTGAAAATCGCAAACATAAAGTTACTGCAGAATTCTATTTTAGCCCAAACTCTGCTTAAACGTTTTAGGTTCAAGTGACACACTTCTAGTATATAAAGGAAAACCCTAACTACGTTTTTAGAGCTTTTTGAGAGACTTTGGAGGTGCTCTTGTGAGATCTAAAAGGTATTATGCCTTCCTCTATCAAAGTTACTGTTGGAAATCATTCTCATATCATTAGATCCAATAGATCTGAAGTTGCTATTACAAGATCAACAATTGCTGATGATCTAAACCTTCAAGAGTGGTCTTGGAGTCACAAACTTGAGTGTTTGTATTGCTAAACCTTTGAGTGGGATCTCAAAATCACAAGCAAGGGTGTGCTTGTGTTGCTATAAATCCAAGAAAAGAAGGAATCTATGGATTTGGAGCTTGCACGTGGTCATGTTAGTAAGTTACTACTGGAGGTAGCATTAGATTTAGGATTAAATCTTTTGTAAAAACTTCGATTCTCTCATAGTGGATTTGGTATACCTTGAGAATAGCTATGTCAAATCCTCTCCAGGTTTTTACCTTGAAACGTTTAGTTTCATTGGTTTTACTGGGTAATCATATTATGGTGTTATTTACTTTTCCGCATCTTTGTATGATATGATTTATTTGTATTTAACCTAGATTTGAAAATTAATCTAAGTAATCATTTGGTTAATAAATTAGGTTAAACAATCTATTTTAAGGGGATCTAAATGAACATACATGATACCTAACATCATATAACACTTTGAGCATTAGTCCCTCCTATTTTTTGATGATGTGGCCTTCAAGTGATACCTCAACTGAGATACTTGTTTTGTTGGTCTAATCAAATCATGACATGTGTATTTAATGATTTTATGTAATTAAATAATCAAAAAAATATTTTAAAAATTAAATTAATTTAGCTAAATTAAATTTTAAAAAAACAGGGATAACCTACATCAACTTTTGCCCCTAATTTTTTTTAATTGTTTTTGAAAGATTTCTCTCTTTCTCTCTCTAGAAATCAAACCAAGTTCTCAATCACTGGATCCCATGTTCGGGCGAGGATACTAGAGGGACGAGGACATGAAGCCTCTAGATGCCCTTACCAACAAGTAAATTAGTTTGTTGTCTAATTTTTTTTTTTTTTCCTTTCATCCACACAAAGAGCTCAAGGGTTTGTTAGGGATAAGATACAATGATTAATACTTTTACTGGATTTGATGCATTTGGTTCAATGATTTTGCTTTGATGGGTTTTTGGGTTTCATGGTTCAGTTTAGGTTGCTTGTTTTTTGAGAAATTGGAGATGTTTGGTATGGGTATTTAAACAACAGTTTTCGCTGTTTAAACAACACAACACATATTTTCACAACACTTTTTCACCCACACGTATTTCAAAAAAACTTAAACA